>OZ010793.1:74459988-75659988 GCA_963932465.1 Maratus speciosus
TTCTCCAGACCTTAATCCCATTTAAAATGTATGGGATACCTTGAGAAGACGTATTGCTGATCGGCAATCTCTCCCACAAAATAGGAAACCTTCATCGGTGCAGTGAAAGAGGAATTGGGGCAACTTGCTTCAACTGCTACTGGATAATGCTGTTATGAATATACCACGCAGTGCTGAAAGTTGCCTCGTATTACACGCTGGCAACATCCGTTACTGACATGGCACTGTTGATTGTTTATTGTTAGTATTTTGCACATTTTGTACAGTCATGTAATCGGACGAGATACAAGATTCATAAAAACAACCTTTTGTAACACCCTGTATACGCCCTGTATAACACCCTGTATAACACCCTGTACCTTCAACAAAATTTTTATATTAAATCCTGTTGAACATACTGCCAATACTATTGTTTGCAACTTGATCTATAATCACACGTAGATTTTCATCTATATGCAAATATTTTCTTGGTCCTTAAGATTTGTCCACTAGTGTATATGTCAGTGTGACAACAGATCATGGAAAAACAGCAGTAAAAGAATGGGACAATACCAGTATTTTCGTGCAGGAAAATTCGTCTTATTCAATCGTGCGCTTAACCCCCTTGAGCGGCGATGGGATGTATTATGTCTCACATAAGATTAATGAAGTCTTGCACCAGGAAAATTTTACAGATTTGATTTTTCTAACTTTGGTGGGGAAAAAAAAAAAATATCTTAAAGCTGCTTTTCCTTATTTTGCACCTTTTCCGGTGTGAATTCGACAGTTAAGTAAACCAAAATTTTCTATACGGAAATAATGGTATATGCCTTTTTTTAACTTTCTATTTACTTTGTCGCCAGTATTTATTTGTATGGTTATGCTTTCATTTTTATCGTTGAAAATGAACAACTTATTTTAAGGGCACAATAGGCTATTAAAATTAAGTTTTTAATTAACAAATGAGTTTTTTTTTTTTTAATTTACAGAAAATGTTTAAAATTATCGGTATATAGATATCGGTACGCATATTTTGGTTCAAATATCTTTAACGGCTTTTGAGATAATTAAATTTTAGTTTTTATTAAAATGTACCTTGATTAATATTCTTTAAAATGTCTCATTTCGATTCCAGTTTTACGCACAGAAAATGTCTTCCACAGTAATCATTTTATATATAAAAATGAAAATAACTAAAAATATATTGTTTATTTTATAAATACTACAGTTAAAATGAACTTAATGTGAATTTAAAAGATTTTAATTATAATATTATCGAAATTTATATTTTATTTAAATTCAAATACTTTTAAGTAACATTATTTTTTGTATCTTATGTTTATGCATACATAGGATGATGTCGAATTCGACTGACAAATTCAGAGGTGTGATAATGGGTTAAAAGAGGATGAAAATTAGCATAGAATATGGGATCTCAAACCACGTATTTAATAAAAAATACACGGTATTCTACCCCATAGATAAACATACAGGATAGGTCACTTCCATAAAGCGTAATGGTAATGCGATTGCAATTGCAGCGCCATTACTGGCAATGAGGAAGAAACTTCCGATTCTTGTAATATTATTGTTATTGAGCATCTACCTTGTTGTGATCGTTCTTTTCTTAATGTTGCACGTTTACGTCTTCAACAGAATCTTACATGAATATAGAATAGATATTCTATTCTATATATTCAATATCTATCCAACGTTCATGCACGGATATATATATATATTTTTTTTTTTTTCGCACATGATGAGTGAACGATTTAAGTACAACAAAAAACAAGCTGAAAATGTCGTCTTCAATGTTATGTATAAAGTAAATACGACATAATTGGATTTAAACCAATATAAAGCAATGGTGTAATATAAAAATATACGAAATATTGCACTCTACATGTCCCAAAAAATTTCTTAAATATACCCATTTGGTACGAAAATTTTTATAGCCGACGTTTAATTAATTTCTGAAGTTATGAAGATTAAACAAGCGTTTCAGTAATATTTTAAAATGTACACATTTTCACTTTCTTACAGATAAAATAAAAATATTGTTTTTAATGTAAATAACGTACAATCAGTTCAAAAATATTTATAATATTAACATATAAAAAAAAATAATAAAATTACAGATATGGAAAAATTTCTTTTTTAAAATTTTTAGAATTACATAAATCTAAAAGTTAAAAATAAATAGAGGTACTGATCTGACACATGATAAAATTTTATTCGATGTGATTAACCCTAAAACTACCGGAAATTTTACTCAAGTTTTATAAAAACATTCTACACCAGAATTTTTACTTAAAACTATTTAATTTGTTTATTTAACTTATTATTGTCTGATTTATACATTTAGTTTGTTTTGAAGAAATTTCTGGTTTGAATAAATATTTTGAATGTACATGTCGGGTCCAATGGACCCGTCTGGTAGACGGAAGGTTAAATTAACACATTACCTGAATTTGATTTTTTACAACTCAATTTCCTAAACTACCATATTTACGTTCTTAAAAGAATTTTCTGGTGTTTTTCTTTTATATTATTACATTATAATTATCATTTTGTAAGTTAAAGGTGAACGATACAAGTGCGATAAAGAAACAGCTAAATAAATCAAGCATAAATACTATATCGCTCGCCTCGGCATCATTTAGGAAAGAATACATATTCAAAACATAGAGCGTAAACATATTTCATCAATATGGATAAATTTCGAAGACTTGTTAATTATTCCCCCTTCCCTCATAGCATGCATGGTCACGGTGACGTCGTTGTGACGTCACTGTAAGTCACTGTGGTCACGTCACATCTGTGACCAAAATACCACCACTCAGTGATGTCACATTGTGACTGAGATGTGAACATCTTAGAAAACTTTAAAAAATTACGAAAATTCTGTACTGTAAGTACTGTAAAATTATGTTTTTCTGGCAATTAAAAAAAAATTGTGAGGTCACTGTTATGTCACTGCTATGTAACGTACGTCACGTCACATATGTGACAAAAAAACCACCATATTGTAAGTCACAGTGTGACAAAAATATGAACTTCAAAAATCTTTGAAAATGAAGAGAAATATTTTAAACAGTCACGAGTTACATGGCATAAGGAATAAAATATATTAGTGGATAGCAAATGGTAAATTCTGTCACTAAGGGGGGGGGGGGGCATAATAAAGTGAATGTATACTTTTTTTATTTCAATTTTATCTAGCATTTGGATAATATATTTAGAATTAGTAATATTAAATTTATACACTTTACATATATAGTTTGCTGGGAGGAAATTTATTTATTTATTTATTTTTTTTACCGACCAGGATTATTCGAAACACTTCTGTGGTTTCAAAATAAAAAAAAATTCTATTACAGTTAAATCTGCACCTTTTAATGAGCACGTAGAAAGAGTCTTCAGAGTTTAGTCATCTATGCATTTCTTTCTTTAGAATATTTTTATAATTTGTATTCAAGTCATAAATTCTACTTCTTTCAGACTTTTTAATTAAAATTAGCATTTTCCGAAAATAAAAGAAATATACAAAATTTGTGCAAAACAAACTTTACTTAAAAAAAAAGAAGAAAAAGGGGCACTCGTTATTAACATTAAATTTATTTTTACACCTTTTGAAAATTTAAACAATGGTATATCTAATAAACTCTAATTATGAATATTATTATTAGAATTATTTAGAAAAAAGGAACTTTACAATACATTTTAACTTGAATTATTTGGTATGGATAAAAAGAAAAGGTTAAATACATTGGACATTTCTTCAAATACAAAATTTTAATTAACCATACTTTCAGAAAATTACTGCGCATTCAAGTTTCATATATCTTGTATGCAGAGCCTGATTACCCACGGGGCAAATTCCTACCACTAAAAATAAGCAGAAAATTTTGCCTCATTCATAGCAGAAACTTTACTTGAATTCGGCGTTTAGATAAGTTCAACTTTTCTTTTAAAATTTATTGGTGTAAGTGTGCCCCGTTGGTAATGAGGCCCTACTTGCATGCAAAAACAAATAATCTGTACCAGACCATCTGCTTGAAAATCGTCTGCCCACAAAAAAAATAAACATGAGAAGACGCGGGAAAAATTAGTTCACTGTTTTTAGAACATCACCTTCACCACGTCTACAATACTTTAAGATAAGGAAATGACCATTTTAGGATACACGGATATTAATAGAACGTATATGTAAGTTTTATTTAATTTAAATATTTTATTCCTGATTTGTACATATGAGTTAAATAGTTTTATGTTATATTTGTAAGAGATTGATCTTTAACTGTCAGAAGCGATATTTTCAAATTCGATAACTGTAAAGAAAAATATCTTAATCTGCCATCGCTTGAAAAAAAAATGCGCAGAGACTGTGCATGCCTACATTCATATTGGAATTAATATAAACATTAATTTACTCTTACTTGAGATTGAAAATGTATGGAACGACAATGATTTGGAATTATTTTATCGGCTTCTTACTATTTTTTGATTACTAACACTTATAGTTATTATTATTTTGGGGTTAAATATGATGTTCGATTATCATGAGATTACGAAACTGTTTCAGATTAGAAATTAACATTATACTGGGAAAATGTATTTTTACATATTACAGTAGTGAAACATTTGAAAGAATTTTCTTTTAGTGCTAATAATATTTTAAATTATCTTTCAAAATCCTAAATCTTCAAACCAATGTTTTCAGATTTAACGTTTGCTGAAATTATAAAATAATAGGAATTCCTTATACCATATGGAAATATTTTTGAGATATTGTTAAATCTAATAATGCATTTAATTTATCTATTGAGTTCGCTGTTGTTTAATAGTACAATTATAAATACTAATTATTATTTTTAGTGTTTTTCAAATTGGTATATTTATTTTTTTAAATTGTATGTAAGCATTTTTTCTGTTTGTGATTTTAATCAAACATTTAATTATAGACATTCTGAATCGGTTATTAAATTTTCTTCTATTGTAAATTCATTTTCTACGTTTTTGATACGCGTAATTATTGGCACTAAAAAGTAAAATATGATATTTAAGCATTGAAACAAAGTGTTTTTCATGCCTGATGGGAAGTTATAGATTAAACTGCTTTAGTATATATTTTTTTTAAGTTCATATAATACAGGATACATAATATAGGACTCAAGTTGAAAAGTGCTTATGACTTTGGTTTGTCTCTCCGTCTGTTCGTCTAGCAGTCTGTCCGCACTCTAACTCTCGAAAATATACTCGGATTGCCCTGAAATTTTTGGATGTTATTGACGTTTACCATAGCACGGTACCTATTTGTAATGAAGTTTGTAGCATGTTTTGTTCATTTACAGGGACAGCCAAAAATTTTTGTTACATTACAGCCTATGGGAAAAAATCGTTTCAAATGATTTTTTATCATTTTACGCACGCTTTCAAACAGAATAAAATTTATATGCATTTATGAAGTGCACTAAAATATGCATTCTGTTGACTATGCGATGCAAAGAATAGTTATTGTTCATTTACAGGGCTAAAAAAGGAATTCAAATACATAAGGATATAGGGGTGGAGGGAATTGTTTGCGGCATACTTTAATTATGTTAATCTATTTCATATATAACGAAATTGATATATGTCGCTGAGGTTTACATACTATAAATTATTTCATGTATAATACGAATAATACGTATATAGCATTTACAGGGACACACAAAATATTTCAAATACTACATTGTATTCGAAGTACTGTTCATTAGCGATGATTGCTGGAAATGTATTTTTAATTATGATATGCGCTTTTATCATTCACTATATTTATGCATAGTATATGGTGTATATAAATGCTATAATTCCTATACAAGGCTACACAAAAGTATTCGTAAGGATTACTGGGTATGGGCGCAAATTGCTTAAAGGTGGTTTTTAAATGAGTTATGCTTTTTTTGCTGAACTGCATTTAATTTACCAAGAAATGTTTGTAAAATATAGATAAAATGATATACACGGTCACGTAAAGAATTGGATACATGGCCGTCTATAAATTATAATTTCTGGAAATGTGATTTCAGCAGTTTTAAGAGTGTCTTAGTTTGAATTAAATTTTAACTAAATAGTGGCGTGTAATAAAGATTCTAGGTAAACTACAGGGTTGTACAAAAGTATTCAAGTATGTTTCCATACATTAGTATAAATTGCTGAAAAAGAATTTCAAACTGTTAGGCGTTTTCTTGCTAAACTAGATTTTCCCATTATATAGTATATATACACTTTAAAAAAATGGGAAGTCAAAATTGAGTAAAAAGTACTCAATTTGAATGCGTCACATACTCAAAATAGCTCCGATCCAAATGTACTCAAAGTTGAGAAACACAAGTACTCATTTTTTATTCATTGGTTGTGATCAAATATGAATCGTTATCTACTCCCCGCCCCCCCCCCCCAAAAAAAAAGAAAAACCTAAAATTTAAAGTAAAAATGTACTGACATTTATTTCCCGTTCAAAGTTCTTAACAAGAAATGTTTAATTGATTATTTATTAAGAAAAATAGCAAAATTCTTATTATTTCCAAGCACTTTTAAATTATTTTTAAAATGCTGTGCATAATTTAATATTTACATTAATAAACATCATTTATGCCGCCATAAATGAAATGAACCATTACAGGGTACAAAACTATTCGTTTGTTTGGGTTTGATAACATGTGAAGTTTCAAAATAGAGAAAGCATAGGTTCATTTTTTATCCAAAAATATTCAATTCGATATGAGTACGTCGGTTTACTTATTTTTGAGTACTTCATTTTTCTCAGTGTATCAACCTACAGATCAAACACAGGGCTGTTCAAAAGAATTGGAATACATATTTGGCTATGGACGGTAACTGCTGAAATCAATTTTTCAAATGTTTTATGAATTTTCTAAAATGTTTACTTAGTTATCTTATTTACGTCATTTTTCTAAATTACGATGTCTTGTTAAAGCATTCAGAAAGTGTTGGAAAGTATTTTATAATCTATGATTAACGCATGATTTTTCTTACTCGTTTTTTTTTCTATTTCCCAGATCAGTCTTTTCCTATAGAACATACCAAATCTATTTAGCTCATATTCACAAAATACAATATACACGGGAATAAAAAAATTAAATAAATATCGCTTATCATGCCGCTCTATAAATAATAGTTGTATTAATATCCGTTAGTCTCCATATTCGTATTTAAAGCAATGACAAATCACAACAAATTAAAAAATTTACACATTCTAAATATCAAGCTTGAACTCAATATCAAGCATAGAACTTAATATCAAGCATAGAACTGAATAAAAAAATATGTCAGTTGATAAGCATTGTTTTTTAAGTGGAAAAATTTAAAATGTTTTAGAAGAATAGGACTCCAAAATAGCGATATTTTGCTAAAAAGTACGGTAAAAAGATAAGATTTTATATTTACAACAAAAGGTTATTTCAAAATTCATCGCTGTATTAATACTTAGAAATTTTTCCAGACAGAATCCTTCCCCTTATATACAATATTTCAAATGAAAATCAAATATCAAATTAATTGCTTAAAATGCGCAAGGGCCAACATAGTGAAAAAGGTTCCATGCCGGGACTCGAACCCGGGCCATCAGTATAGCACTCTGACATTCTACCGACTAAACCACATGGAACGACGCCCAGTCTGTAAAATTTGTCACTATTACAGGTTGGCAAGGCTACAAACGCAGCACAAGATGGAATATTTATCGTGAGCCACCGACATGGGGTAAACACGAAACTTAATGAAATCCAGCATCGATTGAAACTATATTAATAATTGGAAAATTTTCCAGGGAGAAACATTCGCCTCGCATACAACATTTCAAATTAAAATTGCCTTTTAAGCAATTAATTTGAAATTTGATTTTCATTTGAAATATTGTATGCAAGGCGAATGGTTCTCTCTGGAAAAATTTCCAAGTATTAATATAATTTCAATCGATGCTGGATTTAATTAAGTTTCGTGTTTGCATCATGTTGGTGGCTCACGCTAAATATTCGATCTTGTGCGGAGTTTATAGCCTCGCCATCATGTAATAGTGAGAAATTTTCCAGCCTGGGTATCGTTCCATGTGATTTAGTCGGTAGAATGTCAGTGCGCTGTAGTAATGGCCCGGGTTCGAGTCCCAGCATGGAATCTTTTTCACTATTTGAGTCTTTTAAGCAAACTAATTTGAAATTTGATTTTCATTTCAAATCACAGTGTTTATGAGAAGTTCGTCACAAATGACACATATTTCACAAATTGGTCACAGTGTGACTTCAAAGCATTGTCGCTTTCGTCACAGGTTCGTCACAAAGTTAATGCCAAAATAATCACAAATGACACACTTTTCACAAATTTGTCACACCGTGACTTCACAGAGTGGTCACAATGTGACGTCACAAACGACCTCTAAAACGGCCATAACGACCTCGCATTCTAGTCACTATGACGTCACACTGACGTCACGTGACGTCACATCGACGGTCACAAAATCACAGTGTGACTTCACAACGACGTCGCCGTGACGTCACCATGCCTTACGGGTTGTCAGTAGTTACGCTAGTATGTTGCCATTACAGATTTTGCCGTAAGTGTCCTATCTTGCATATTTATCTATGTTCTACCCTAACTCAATTTGGGTTGACGGTAATAACTTTAGAAAAATGAACTATATTACAGGGTTGCCAGTTTGGCTCCCATTTGTATTTCTAAATTTCAAATTTACACCCGAAATTTTGAACGAGGAATCTTTAGTTTATGTAATCACAAAATTTTTGCAATTAAATAAAGCAAAAAATACAATTTTTCCTTTCTGGCACGGATTCGGATTTTCTGAATGAAAATGGATGGCAAATGGCAACACTGGTACATTATAATAAAACTTTTAGTGTACATAATCACCTTTGTCATAAATGTGATAATATGAAAACGTAATAGAAGTTTTCATTATGCACCAGCAATGCACTTGACTTTCCAAAGGGCATAGCAGAAAGCTTTGGAAAGCATTGGAAACATGCCTTTCAATCTAATTTCCTGATTTTTTTCCCAGATGTGGCTACATATCTGACAATATATTTCCCCTATTATCACCCTATAAATATTGATATTTAATGAGATAAAAATGTTTTTTCGATTTTCTAAAAAACGGATTTTCTCAAAAACTGCTGCGCGGAATTCCATGCCATTCACTGAGGGTATATAGATACAAAGATGCATAACTGGTATTTTTTGTATAATTTTTTGTTTATAAACACTGTGTGAAATAGCGAAATAAAAATAAAAAAAAATAAAATTCATATCTTTTGATTATCCAAAAATTACCATTTTCTTGTAAAACTTTCTTCATATGTGCCCGTATGTTCTATGTAAATGCCGAAACTTTGCGTTGGTAGTACATATAATTATCTTCAAAAATGTATATTAAAATTATTGAAATTCCTTTTAAAGCGTTATTTGGGGCGGAGTTACTTAACTTTGACATCCGAAGAATTTTTGGAACAAAGTCAGCGGACAATATGTCAACTGATGTATTTTAGATTCAATTAAACATATAATCCATGTTTTTCAACTTCATGTTCAGTTTGATATCGACAGAGTTGAGAATGTTGCTCATGTGTTCATTAAAATTTAAAATACAGCAATTCTGTAACTGTTTATTTCAAAAATTCTTCGGGTGTGGAAGTTGAGTAGCTCCGCCCCAAATCACGCCTTAAAATGGATTTCAATAATTTGAATATACATTTTTGTAAATATTTATATGTAGTACCCAACACAAACTTTCGGCATTTATATTGAATATACGGGAACACATGGGAAATTTTTTACAAGAAAATGGTAATTTTCGACTAACCATAAGATATGATTTTTATTTTTTTTAATTTTTATTTCGCTATTTCACATAGTTTTTATGAACAGAAAAATATACAAAAATACGTATATTGTCAGATATGTAGCCACATCTGGGAAAAAAATCAGGAAATTCTATTGAAAGGCATGTTTGCTATGCTTATCCGGCTATGCCCTTTGGACTGCGATTACAAGTTCATACCAGGGTTGCCAATTTGTCCTACTATTTTAAAATTGAAATTTCAAAGTCGTACTGGAAATTTCGAAACAAGATTTTTTACTTCATGTTATCGCTAAATGTTTCTTATTAAATGAAACATAAAAATACTATTCTTTATATCGTGTATGAACCCTAAATTTCTGAATAAAAATGGAGGCCAAACTTTCAATCCTGGTATCATCGATTGTTTGAGCAGCCTGTTTTTCCAGAACTTTTCCTGATGTTATAAAATTTCACACAAAACAAAGTACAATTCATTGCTTGTTCATTGCTGTGTTTTTATTTTTCTCAAAATTATTACCGTTAACCCAAGTTCATTTAAAATTAAACACTCTGTATTTTTGACTAAATAAGTGGTTTGCAACCCCATGTTCAATGGCAATTTCTTATGCTCTTAATGCCTGCAACCACCGCTCTGAATCTGTCGGTCGAATTCGGCACACCCTGTATATCCGCAAAATTAAATACGCGTAGAGCATTTTAAAATCATGAAAATGATAAAAAAAAAATTATTTCTGTAAAATCAGGGTTTAACGAATAAATAAGTTTTAAACGCTCAATATAGTTTTGAAAACCGTTTTAACTGGGGGTAATTAATTGCTCATTAGCTACTCCGAATGACATCAATTTCGGAGCCGAAACGATAGCGAATAAATTTGAACATTTTTCAGCTTATAAAAATATTGCCCTTTTTCAGTTTATCTTTGAATTAAAAGTAAATTAAAAAATGAAAGTAAAAGGATTTATATATTGATTAAGTACGGCAGATGATTTTTTTAAAAAGTAAAGAGTTATGCAGGAAATTTTAAATGTAGACAGTAATTTTTCTTCCGTTCTGAAGCATATGTATCAAGTTTTAATCAAATCATTCAAAATAGTATATATTCCAAGAAGGAATATGCAGCCAAACAATGATATATTTAAACATAGATATTATCTATTGGAATCAGTTGTATACATTGTGTTACTAAAATTGCCTGTAGTGAATATTATTCAAAAAGAAACTTCTACCGGAAACATCTATGAGAGAATTAAAAGAACATTACTCAAAACATTACTTCCTGTGCACTTCTTAAGTATATCATTTTTGATCAAGTCATAAGTCGTCTTAATGGATGGATGGCTTTGTAAAAAAGCAATAAAGGTAGGAATGAGTGGTGTTATTTATTTAGCTCGTTCAGGCCGGCGTGCATCCCCACTAGCGTCTAAATCGCGTCCCTCACAACGGTTCTTATCACAAATGCACCCGCGAAATTCCTTATGCTACTGAGAAAGCCCCTATTTAAAGAGAAAATTTGGTTTTTCTTTTCTATCTGCGGAAATGAGTTAAATTTAGATGCTTTTTTTATTTTCTTTTTTTGTGTGTGTTGTTATTGGGGTGGGGAGCAAAATGATTTTAAACACATTTGATAGTAGTGGAATTAAATTTTTATTTATTGATTCTGAATAAAATAAATAGATGAATGTAGAGGAATATTTCTGGGTAAAAATGTTATCCTTTAGATGTTATGAATATGATTTTTGCTAATTTTGTTATTTTTTTACTTATCAAATCTCTTGTTGTTTCAGTATCTAAAGGAAAGAATAAATAATATATGAATATTAGTTTTTAACCTTCCGTCTACCAGACGGGTCCATTGGACCCGACATGTACATTCAAAATATTTATTCAAACCAGAAATTTCTTCAAAACAAACTAAATGTATAAATCAGACAATAATAAGTTAAATAAACAAATTAAATAGTTTTAAGTAAAAATTCTGGTGTAGAATGTTTTTATAAAACTTGAGTAAAATTTCCAGTAGTTCTAGGGTTAAAATGGGTTTCTTAGGTAAAGGTAAGACAATCAGATCTTAAATACCTGGCTTTAGATATCAGAGAATAAACGAATAATGAGTTGCGCATAATAGATTTAAAAGTTTTAGTAACTTTAAGTGTAGATCGACCGAAATTTTCGTTACGTTTTCGACTCAAAATATGAATTTCCCCAGACATTAGTTTTCAGTGAAAATGCTGCTGAAAATTCGGCCGAGACTATCTATTTCAAAATTTTCGTTTGTTTCTTCGAAAATTTTCTACATTACTCATTGATTTTAGCTGTATCGGCTTAAATAAGGCACTGTTCATTTATTGCATTGAACTTCATTGTTTATAATTATTAGTCATCAGGAACACCAGGTGTGAGAGCAAAGTATAAAACAAAAAATGCATATATGACTAAACTTTGACCACGTACTCATTAAAAGCTGCAAACTTAACAGTAATTATTTATTTATTATTTTTACTGAACAGCAAATGTTACAGATTATTTTCTTTAAATGAAATATTTAAAAAACCATCGCGTTTTCTTTCTGTCGTGTTATCGATTTGCATATATTTCATTTGATTTGGCTACTATGACGCAAACAAAACACGTACATAAATTTTACTTATGATTTTTGGATAGCTCGACACAAAAGATAACTCAATCGATTGAAATAAATACATATCAATGCATGATATAGTCTCAGTGAAAATGTGATATATTTAACAGTGTACTGGAAAATTAAAAATATCCCTTGGATTTGAAAAAGTACTTAAAAAGACAAACCAAAAGTAATTTTTGTCTAATTTTAATTCAAACCTTTTAAAGTCCTATTAATTCGCCACTTAAATTTTCATATCATCTCATTTAAAACCCATATTTCGAATTTATGAGAGACCTGAATGAAAAAGCATTAGTGAATAAATTGTATGTATATCAATTCATGTTGAAAATACTGTTTACACTTGTGAATATAAAGAAAAAAGAAATTTGCATACCTATATTTACAATTTTTAGAGTCGTAAGGTAAAGTGCTGTGTCACAAACGTTTAACACATTAACGGTTTATGTACTGATTTTAATTACTAATAAACATTTTAAATGAAGAATCTATGTTTCCCATTTTTACGTTCTTCCATCTTTACAAAAAGAAATTATTTGGATTCGGGAAAATTTTCGACTTCCGGTTTTCGATGGATTTATACGTTTTAGAAATTCCTGAACACGATTTATGGTTTTTAGAAAATGTCTGTCTGTCACTCTGTCTGTGAGTCTTTCTGTATGTGACAAAACTTTTGAGGGCGCTCTATCCCAAAAACTAATACACGAAATTTCAGAAACCTATAGACTGAGTTAGACCTTGATATAAACTGGTGCTAATTAGTCTTTGGTGTACATCGCCCAACAGGTGGCGTTGAAGGCTGATTATTTCACGATTTCAGCAATAATCCTATCAAGAATTGGTGTACGGAATTTAATAAAACATTAGATTCAGTTAGACTTTGATATAAACTAGCTTGAATAGTTTTTGATGTATATTACCCAACAGGTGGAGGAGCTGTGCTGCTTTCTGTACGATTTCTGAGTAATTAATAGCTCTCAAGAACTAATGCACGGATTTTCATCAAACTTCACACTCAGTTAACCGTTGATATAAGCTGTTACTGCTTAGCTTTTGGTGTAAATCGCACAACAAGTGGCACTGCTAGGCTGAAATTTTCACGATTTTCGCAAATGCTATATCTCAAAAACTAATGCACGAAATTTAATCAAACTTAGTACTCTGTTACATTATCCCGTAAATAGATCATTATTAGACTTGGGTGTATATTAAACAACAGTAATTGATTTTATATACTTTGGGTTGGAATTTTGGTTGTGGACATCTAAGAGATCGGGTTTTGAAATTCAATGATTTGTTAGAAACAGTGCGATACTTATGTCTTCTTATTAAATACATCCAATTCAACGAACCTATATACCTTTACAATCCTCATGATGGACATAGATTGTCATTTAATTTTAGCTCTGTTATCGCGAATTTTGAAGTATTAACATGCATGAGATAGAATAAAGTTTTGGGAATGGCACATGAGTCTAGTTATATTCTTAAAAAATAAAGTGATTATCTAACTAGGAAATGAAGCAGTTTTTAAAAAAGAGTATTTATCCATACTTTTATTTTTAGGATATTGTATCTAGCATCAATATTTAAAAAGCAGATTTTTTTTTATGCATTCTAGTATTTACTTTCGTAGTATAATAGCGAGTTTTTTTCTTTTCTAAAAGACAGATATTTCATAAAATGTTACCTCATTCATTATGTTTAAGTTGTCTGCAATATTGTTTTAATTTCTCTTCATTGAACATTAATAAATAAAAAGTCCCGTCTCCAGTAAAAATCAACCCAAAAGAAAAAAAAAACTGATTTTTTTTTAGATTTAAAAAAAATAATAATAAAAATGAATGATGATATCAAGCAATTTAAATCCAGTTTAAATAAAGCTCATTTAACTTGTACATGAATGATATTTGTTAGCTGTTTTCCGATTTTTTTTTTATTTTTAAAAGCTATGAAGACAGGATGTGCAACGCTCCACTTTTAAGCTGAAAGTAAACAAAGCATCGTATGAGTCAGCGCGCCGTGCTAGGGAACTTTTCGAGTGCATTTGTGATAAGAGCCGTTGTGAGAGGCGCGATTTAGACGCTAGTTGCATCCCCGGTCTGTCCGGCTCCACTGCCACAACAGGCGGCGTGCATCACCGGTGGGTCACGCCTGACTGTCGCATCAGGCATCGTGTATCACCAGTGGGTCACACTTGACTGTTCCATAGAAGGCGTGTACTACAGGTATAGTAGTGGAAAAAAAAGTAAACACCCCCTACTAACTCCTCAGCAAATCATCATAGAAGAAAGTTACTGGTACCGAACGATTGAAAATAAAGTCTACTTTTAAATGATGTATATAAAATTTTCTTAGGGGGTCATCTACATGTTAAAAGGAATCCAAACTTCCTTTTTTTCAATAGCAATACCCAATTTTAACGAGATATTTCAAATCTTCGTTTCAAACTATGCCTAGACACCAAATTTCAAGTCATTTGAATGATAAGTTTTTGAATTTTAAACATTCAAAATTTAGAGCTTCCAATGTTAAATTATATTTTCATATTTTTATTTATATCTCCCGAAATTATGCTCCCAATGTGCTATTTTTTTTTGTAGTAACAATACTAATATACCCAAACATAAATAAGCTGAATTTGCAATTTTTATAATTTTATGATATGAATTATGAATTATGAAATTAATATTCGAAAAAATCTATGATAGAAGTGAGTAGACATTTTGAAATTTATTCTGCCGTACCGTAATCTAACACGCTTCATTGACTCCTTGACTGGCGCTTAAGGTGTCTTGATCAAGGAAGCGGCTCTCTCGGTTAACAATCCAGTACGGAACTTCAATTTGGATACAGCCCTTAAAATACGCTCGTTTTAAAATAATTAATTTCTCGGAAACTTATGGTACGTATTGCATAAAAATTCGTTTTTAGGCTAATTAAAGGGTGTAGAGTTCATTTATGCTGTCAGAATTGGGCACTACTATTGAAAAAAACAAAGTTATGGTTCGTTTTAATATGTAGATGACCCCTAAGCAAATTTTATATACATCATTTAAAAGTAGACTTTATTTCCAATCGTTCGGTACCAGTAATTTTCTTTTACGATAATTTGTTGAGGAGTAAGTAGGGGGTGTTTACTGTTTTTTCCACGACTGTACGTCACACTCGATTATGCTATAGACGGCATGCGCTACAGGCAGGGCCTCATTACCAACGGGGCACACTTACACCAATAAATTTTAAAAGAAAAGTGGAACTTATCTAAACGCCGAATTCAAGTAAAGTTTCTGCTATGAATGAGGCAAAATTTTCCGCTTATTTTTAGTGGTAGGGATTTGCCCCGTGGGTAATCATGCTCTGGCTACAGGTGTTTCATACTTGAACATTCGAAAATTCACTAGTAAATACAATTCAATATTATAAACTTAGTACATTCACGACGGGAAACGAGAATTCTCGTTTTCATTCAAAAAATATCATTGACTGAGGGCGTGGCTTCTATCTTACAGAAATGCATTTATATCATGTTGTCCATATTTCTTTAGACTGTAAGACATTTTTACTTAAATTCGTACGTATTTAGTCAATAAAATCATGTCTTTAAGTAATTTGCTTACTCCTTACTAACTTTCAGACATCCACATTCAACTCTGCTTGTTATATTCGAGTTCAATCCAATAAATATGAAAGGGGCGGTTCATTACATACAGTGTCTGAATAAGCGACAGTACCGCGCCACCAGATGAAGCAAAATATGAATTCGAGCGTCGTCTCACAGAGAAAAACGTGAATATCTGCGCCGGCGTGAACGTGTTAATCATTGTTTAAAATTACCAACTTTCTTTATTTTTATACGTTCATCATAAATATTGTCAGTTTATAAATGTGCTTATACATCTTTCTGTAATGCTTGAAATATCAGGATTTTGACATAGAACGTATACTCACCAATATCGCTCGAAAATATGTTTTTTATTCATGCAAACACATATTATTTGTTTCTAAATTTAGATATGCATTATAAATTACATTAAAATTTAATGAAATCAACCGAAATTAGAAGACATGCTTTAGGAAGAAAAAATTGTGAAAATTTAAAATCTCTTAGATGGTATTTTCTATTATTATTTAGTATTTACATTTTTCTAATGACATAATAAACTTTTCACAATTATTGACAGTTGTCTTTTGTTAATCTTTTGCACTCGAGAGGTGACTGTCCTGCATAAATCAAGGCTCCAAATGCTTTGAACACAAGTGCTTTAAAATAATTTTCTTCACCTCATCTAATATCAGAACAACCTGCGATTAAAGATGGCAAAATAAACTGTAAGAAATTAGTGGTGTCTAGAGCATTTGAAGCCCCGATAGACATGGGATAAGTATCAACACTAGTGGTGAGTGAGAGTAACTTCTCGAGTGCAAAGGGTTAACAGATGAACCATGTAATTATTAGAGAATATTTTTCCACACGAAAGCTTTGTCGCTACAAATGTAGAAAAAAAAATAACTAATCTTATTTATATTATTATCTTATCATTTGAGCGAGCATTTTGTATATTTTTGAATTAAAATATATTTCTTGAGAGAATAAAAAATCATGACAAAAAAGGAGGCATCGAGTCTGCAAAAATAACATTCTTCAGGAGGAATAAATCAGCGCAATCGAGTAAAAGGGATAAGCTGTCAATCTTTACGCTTTTTGGTTAGCACTAAAATTTAGATAGAGAGCCCATGTCAAGCACTGACTGCATTAAAAATGTTCAGAACTAGCTTAAAAATTATCTTCAGCGAATTTTTGTAGGCTGTTGTCAGAAATATGATTATCAAGCTAACAGTAAAAAATATCGGTATTCTGAAGGTTTTTATTAAATTTGAATGCCGATTGTGTATTCTTAAAATGTTAATAAATGTGCATTAAATTTAACCCCTTAATTCTCACTCCCGTCATATTCTCGGGCTGTGTCTTATAATCTGATTCTCACCAGTTTTATATAATAGTGAAATTGGACATATTTTGGCATCGTTTTTACTGTTATTATATAAGGTGAATATTTATTTTTCTTAAAAGTGGTGCCAATAAGCAATTTGAATTTTTAAACTGTAATTTAATTCGAGCGTTAAGGGGTTAATAAAACCTTTTTTAATAAATCATTAACTTTTAATCAATCTAAAATGTAACACAAATATTCCTATTTTTGTGCATACACTGGTTTGTTGTCTAAAAGATTTCCTATGGTTAAAAGAAGAAAGTTCTTTCTATCGATATTTTTATACGTGCTTCATAATCGATCACAAAACACTTAAATCCTTATCAATCTTATTGTGTACTCAAGTGCATGAAATGATTCTTTAATAAAGATGTAATCATTACAAGCAGCTGTAAACGAGTTCATAATTTCTTCTCAGATGATTAAAAAATTCAAGAACAGCTTATCTATTTTTTCTTAGATATATTCTATCATCATTTATTACATTTAAGCTTAAAACTTTTGCACTTTATAAGAGATCTTTATGACGTTAAATAGCAGAAAAAAGGTTGTTTTGATTTGTTTAAGTTTTGCATATTTTCAAAGGCGTAAAAGTTTTTCTTATCGTATCCTTTACTTCACGCACGGTTTGATGCTACAGAATTTTACGTGCCCATAAAGCTTCCAAAAATATCCGGGAGAATGAAAGTTAATACTTCTATGCCACCCAGATTTCTCGTCTTCATTGACATTAAAATGATTTAATAATTTAACCATACAATGCAAGATTTTTTTTCTTTTGAAAATATGTTTTTTATACTTATGTTTTGGCTAGGATGCCACAAATTTTTAACAGTAATTCATTTCTTTATTAAATAGCAGACAGCTGAATTTTTATATTTTTCATTTAAATATAGTCTTAACAAATCTATAATTCTAACAAATATGTAATTCTACGATGTATAAATAAATCTATGTTATGTTTTCCAAAATCTTATAGATTCTACGATTTAATAATGCGAAAAATATTATTCGAAGTCAATGGTACTCAAAAGTAAGGACACCGAGAAAAACGTTTGAAACGTTTTATCTATAGGAATTGACATCTACATGTAATTTTACGCTAGAAACTGAAATTCTGATTCAAAATCTTATAAAAATAATGCTATTTTGGAAAGCTAATTGAATTTTAAAAGGGAACGAAGAAACGTACAGCAGTATTAAAAGTTTCATTCAACTATTTTAAAATTACATTTACAAACTTAAACCAAGTATAGAAAACGAAAACTTTTATTGAAATTTACTGGTGGAAGTTCGTCCGGTGGTAATCCTAATCTTATTGTTTACGGACTGATATCAGAAAAAAAAATAAAAATAAAATCATGTACAGTCGTGGAGAAAAAAAAAGGAAACACCCCCTACTAACTCCTTAACAAATTATCGTAGAAGCAAGTTACTGGTACCGAACGATTGGAAATAAAGTCGTCTACTTTTAAATGATGTATATAAAATTTGCTTAGGGGACCATCTACATATTAAAATGAACACAAGCTGCATTTTGTTTGGAGGTAGGCATATATAATATTTAAACAAAGTTGGACAAATTCTGTATAATCATCCTTGGGCTGTTAATTTTTTAAAGGTTCAGTAAGAAAACTTGAAATTTCTTCTAAATTAACTATTAATATCTAGTATATTTCCTCTTCAATAGCATTTTTATACCCAATCAGAAATGTTTCTTAAATATCTGGCTGAGGGGCAGTGATTATACCCATTTTATAATCAAAAACAGTTTTTAGGATAATTTCTAAATAATGATGGCTACACGGTAAATACAGAGGATGTTTCCTTTAACAATTGCTATAGGTAAATGGAGGTTCCTGTGAGGAGACCTGTGTTTACTGCAGTGGTATCAAAACATATTGCCTGGATTTTACCAACTTCCTCTCACTCTTCAACTGCTGAAAATACAGCTTTCGCTTGAATTATTCCGATACTATTTTCAAGCTGAGGAACTCGTAGTAACTGTTCTTCACATCCACAACTAATTAAAAGTGCTATACACTCTACATTTTTTTAATTCAAAAAATGAGGAAGCAGTTTTCCATTCCAGTGAACAACAGTTCTGTCTAAATTGGAATTTTTAACCCCTTAGCAGTGTGGCCCGAACTGGATTCGGGCAAGAACACTTTGCTTGGTTCGTTATTAAAAGCATTTTGATACCGCTAATTTGTAACTGTAAATTTATCTTTATTGATTGTCAGATATTTTTCTATTAAGTAAGGTAAATATTTTAGTATGGAAAAAGTGGTGTCCAGCCCCATTTTTTATTTTTTTGTAAGAGAACAAATGTCACTGTTAACCCCTTGGGGACGAGCGACACGTATACGTGCCGGAAATAGGCCTAAGGATCCTCGTTTATCCTCACCAATAAAATTTTACTGTAAAATTTGCCTTATTTAATCCGTGCATTTTCCCTATTTCAATAGGCACAAACTTCTCTTTTTAAAAACCGGTATCAAAGTAATAAATATTTCGTAAAAGGCTCCCGTCGCGAAGGGGTTAAGGCGTTAAATCAGTTTTTGATGAGCTCAGCTCTTTGTTTACGAAATAGTTATTTCCGAAGTCGTATTGCACTTCTACTTAAAATTAAAGTCTATGGTTAATTGGTGGGTGTACCGTAAGTTTAGCAGCTTCTCTTGCGTTCAGTTTCACTTAGCGGATATTATAAAATAAAATACGTAAAACTTGACAATTGCATGGTAATTTACTGTCGATGATTTGATGAGACATGTGACCAATTAAAATAATCTTACATATCAGCCATCATACCGGAAGGAGGAGTTGGTTTTCCGGACTGTTTCGTCAATTTTAAAAATAGATAACGATAGCAGGTAACAAAAACAGCCTTGTAATAAAAAGAGAAATTCATAGGTCCATTTGAAATGCGCTTCAAGTGCAATACAAGTCTCTTTCTAGACACAGAACTAGATAACTAATAATTAATTATAATTCGTGAAATATTTTTTAAGTTACAAAAATTGTTCAATTATTTTTGCTATGCAAATAATACGAAAAAAATTATCAAAAGTAGCAAAATTATTAATTTGTCATTTTCCCCTTATTTTTCAAAAATGCACAGCTGACCTGAAAAATACTAAATGTTCATTATATATAAGTTTTTATGAGAGTAAAAGTTCGAGATAATAACAGTTTCTATGAAATAAAACAAGAATCAAGTTTCGAAGACAAATAGTTTTCACTTAACCCATTAAGGAGCAACATATTTTAGAGGAATATTATTCAGTTCACACCGCTTTTTGTTAAGCACTCACTTTTACTTAAGAAAAATCACTGAAATTTGTTAATTAAATAACACAAATGTTACTTTTCTATTTTACTGGTATAAAAAAAATTTAAAAAATCATAAATATAATGTTGCGAAAACGCAACGTTAGTCTTTAATGGGTTAAATAAAGGAAAACTACAATTTTTCGCCAAAAAATTCCGAATTTTCAAGAATTCAAGTTCGATGAGGCACGGGTTAATGTTATTCAATTGAGATTGAGACTTTTCCAATCTCATTTTCTACCAAATTGGCAACTTTTAGGTGGGTCCCCCAGAAAAAAATGTAAAAAAAAAAAAAAAAAAAAAAAAAAAAAAAAATCCATGTTGCTTGTGACCACCCTACTCGTCATGCACTTGGCCACTAGCATTTATTTTTATATTCTATTCATACCACTATTTAAATGAAAACATTTTTGTAGCATTTTTCCAAAGCGATATAAGTAAGCGTACAAACCAAAGCGATATAAGTAAGCGTCCTATTTTAAATGGGAGAAATAACCGCAAGATTAAAAGCGAGGTCACATAAATCAAGGTCATGTGCCACGTAGCGGATGGAGTGTGAACTACAGGTAGATACGTAACTGTTTTCTTACTGACACCACTAAAATTGTAAAGTTTTTTTCACCTTGATTAATAACTGAAGTGCTTCCGATAACGCGAGGAAAACTTCGTGGTGTCAAGTGCGTCTGGATGCCTCTCTCACTACGCCATTATTTTGCAATACATGTGGCGAACAAAACTCATTTCCATGACTGAGTGAAGATTTAGAAAATATGCGCCACGCTAAAAGCCCGCGTATGTGAATTATCACTCCGTCCACAAGGTGGCGCAACTGTGTTAATTTACGCCTGATTCTAGCATTAAGTTTGTTCGCTTACTTATAACGCTTTGGTACAAACTTAATACTGGAATCGGGCATAAATTAACATAGTTGCGCCATCTTGTGGACGGGGTGATAATCCACATATACGGGCTTTTAGTGTGACTTCACATATGACAGGATACCTACAATCTGAGCATATTTTCTATCTTTCGCCTTGTCAGAGACATTTCAGCTATTAATCAAGATGAAAAAAACTTAAAAATTTTAGTGGTGTGAAGTAAGAAAACATTTAGGCATCTCCCTGTAGTTTAACCCCGTGCGCTAGGTGGCGTGCGACCTTGATTGAGGTGACCTCGCCTTTAATCTTGCGGTTACCTCTCCCATTTAAGATAGGACGCTTACTTATATCGCTTTGCATTTTTTCTTTTGCACATACTGTCACAGTGAATATGAAAGATTTTTGTTTTGAGAAAGTGGTGCGAGGTAGAATTTAAAAAATAATAAGAAAAATGCCAGTGGCAGCCCTGAAATAAATCCGTATCCAAGGGGTTAATGGGTTGACAGTCAAATTCCGAGGCTAGAGTACGTTCTACGAATTCCGAAATTCAGAGAACCTGAATTTACACCAGAAAATTTCCTTTCATTTAATGAAGAAATTTCTGTTATTAAATAAAGCAAATATAGCTATTTTAAATTTCTGGTATAAATTTGGAATATCTGAATTAAAAAATCCATTAAATTGGATGCACTGATGGTAGCATATATGCTACCATGGGGGGCATTAGAGGGTTAAAGAGCTTGGTAGAAAAATGTATAATAAATCTGTATTGACGAATCTTCAATTTCACTTTCCAGATATAAACTTGCAACATTTCTGATCATTTTAAAGAAAAAATGATAATCAATGAAAAATCGAGAAAGGTAAGTTGCATTTTTTGACAACCCAATAATCTAAAAAAGTCTAATAAAACACCTGTAATTCCTTTCATACATTGAGAAGTGAAAGAAAAAAGAAATGCAAAGTTCTATCTAATGGAAGAAAAGAAAAACTTATTTAAAAAGGACATTTCTGGTAGGTTTATCGTATTTAATATTTAAAAATCTCTTATTCCATAAAAATAAGCAAAAAGGTTTCACGCATATATTGATTTAGTATAGAGAAATTTTTGAGATTTAACGTTAATAAAAGATGGTAATCTGTTTAAATTTTCATGTTAAGATCATGTTACCAGTTCACGACATGTTCATTTCAATACTTATATTTTTTATTATTTCTTGAATGAAGAGATAAATAGAGAAAAGTTATTGGAAGACATTTTTATAGAAAATCATTAATTAAAATACAATGAACTGAAAGATCAAGACTAATAGGAATACTTCATTGCGCGAGATTATTTAGGAATTTATTTATTTTTTCTTGTAAATTCATTTAAACTATTTTTATAAATAATTTGAAAGTAATAAGTAGGATTTTTTTTAATAGAAACTACTTTTTTATCTTCTGCTTTGTAACGGCTTTGTAATTAAAACGTTTATTTTATTTTATTTTATTAATATCACTTTTGGATTCATTAACATTTTATTTCATCAATAATATTTCACTAATTTAAACTTTTATGTAATAAAGTGCTGCCAATATATTTTTTATAATTTATTCACCACGAAAATTATTGTTTTGAAATTGTGAATTGATAATAAATAGCCGCTAGCGGCTGTCTTACTGATTCAAAACAAATTAGTTTTGAATGAGTTTATTTTCATGCATAAAAAAGTTCAACTTTTAATAATTAATTTCAAGAATCCCTTTACAGTGTTACACAATTTTAAATGTAATTCTTAATATAAATATTCATATTATGTATATGTATGTGTGTTAGACCAAAATTATCCATGAAAACATCAATGAACGAAGAAATAGTGTGTATAAGGGCACACAGAATTTTGCGCAAACGTCTGAGGTGTAAATAAGTTTTGCCGTTAGGACAATCGTAATGTTTCATATTCGAAGCAATGTATCAACGATATATCAACAATACATTAACTTCTATAAATTTATGTTCAGCTCAATATAAAATTAAATAATTATTGCTTCAAGCATATTTCCGTCGGGATCCATCATATTACAGGGAAAAGAAAACTTTGTGGTAAAAAAATAACAAATTAACTACAAATAGTAATTAAATATAAACAATTTAAAGGAATGTAGACAAACTGGTGACGCCAATTGTCCGCAAAATCTTCTAACGTCGCTATGCCACTAGGGTAAATGGAGCCGAACAAGCAAAAATTAAATTTAACTATGGAAAAATAATGTGCACGGACTAAAATGGATTTGGTTAATATTTAAACAAATTTACGTGATTAATTTGAATGCAGTTCTAATTGTAATTTGTATAAAACAATTTGACCATTTTCAAAATTTAAATATTACTGAAATACTTAGAAGATTCAACAATAGAGAATTTAGTAAATGTTTTATTAAAAATGTAATGACAGCTTTCTTGTTAACTGTGCGTTGAATTTACCTTACACATTTTAAGCAGTTGATCCGTATTTTTCCACTTTCAGAAGCCATGTTTAATTAGCTGTACACAAACATATTTTTAACGGGATTTTCTTTGAAATGCATATAGGATGAAGGGATATGAAATATATTTTAATACCCAACGGAAAGAAAATATATTGTTATCATGAGTTTCATATGCATTTGAATGCAAATGAAAAAGAACATCGAACGCTTATAGGGTTTTAATCTATTTTATGTAAAATAAATTACACTTGTTATGAATATCGTTATTTGATCGAACATGAAGCATCTTAGCAGGAAAAAACGGTAGTTTATTCAAAATTTCTTGAATAGCATTAAAACGGAAATTTTTAAACTGTAAACGGCCTGAACCAGCGTGATCAGAAAGTCAAATAATAATATAACGCATTTAGATTGATTAAATTTGAAAACGAAGTAATTATTAGGAAGTCGATTAACCATTTAGTGCGCAGCTTTGCATATATGCAAAAAACAGTGTTTTGAATTCAGTATATTTTTTTTATTCGTATATACCTAATTCACATCAGAAAATTAAAATAGCAATATTTGGTTTAATTAATAACAGACATTCCGTATTTAAATAAAGCGAAATTAACCATTAAAACTTTAAAATAAAGTGAGATTCTCAAAACTACGTAATTTCGAGTACGTATTCTATTTTGAGAATTAAAGGGTTAGACGTTAAATTTTATAAAACAAACAATTATATAAAATAAGGTATTTGGAGACATGCTTCTTAAAATATCTGCTAATTTGCAATACACGTCAGTAGTTTTTACTTCTATTGCAGATGTTCAAGAGAAGAAAAGATAGACGTATTATATGAAAAATGTATCTCTGATTTTTATCATTATTTTTCCTGTGTAATAAACCTTTCAGAGAATCATATATATATTTTTCGAAACAAAATAACAAATCGCGCATTTAAGGGTTAAGTAACGATAAAATGTATCTGTTACAGAATAATTAAAATATTGTTCAACAATAAGAATTTTTGAAGTCCAGTTTAAACGAAAAGCACTTCGAACATATGCTGGCCGTGTGCGGCCCATTTGTGAAAAAAATGTAATTTTTCTATTTATTTAGTGATTCAAGATAGCATGGGCAGAAATAATAACCAGCCAAGTAATTTTAACTTGACCACCTGCCAAAAATTAGAATCCCACCATATATAGCTAGTAGAGCAGCTTAACAAGAAGACAGTGATTGAGGTGCTAGGAAGTATTCATAGTGAAATCGAGCCATGCTGCTTGCAGATTAGTTGCCAGATGCTGTAGGTTGCGAGGTGGACGATCCATGGAGCCAACGGTCTAGAATATCGATTGAGTTTCGGTTTCGGGAATGTGGGGTCCAGAGGAATGCAGTATTTTTTCTTTGTGTTTTTATAACTTATACACGATTTCAGCTATATAAGATGTCATTTTGTCGTGCTGAAAGATCTAATCGTGCCATGAAAAAACCCTACATCTATGTTTCTATGTGATGTTCAAGAACGTATGTATACCGTACCTATCCAACATTACCATTCGCAATAACGAGTGCATCTAGAAAGTGGAACAAAACCTCTTTGCAGTACATAGAGCTGCTTCTGGCAGCTTGTACCTGGGCACAAATGGTTAATGAGTGTATGTTCTCTGGCATTTATTGTCGTTTTTACCACGGTTCATCAGTTAGAATAAGCGTTATTGCCGCAAAAAGGCAGCCTTTAAATCAGTGGATATCAGTTGTTGCTTCACAAACTCTAGCTTCGTTCACCGATATACTATGGTTTTCATGTTATGATCCGTCTGTTGCTGAGTTCGATATGCTGCAACTTTCGCTAAACTGTCTTTTTGGACTCACTTTTTGTAATCCTCTGATTCATTCGGGTAGTAAGTTGTTACACTTTAGTACGCGGTATTAATCGAAGCATTGCCGAAGATGCTGTTCCTTGCTTTCATCTATGGCTCAAGGAGCACATCAATTTTCACGTCGCTTATTTTCTGTTGTGACATTTTCCCACAAACTGTACTCTTTTATGCAAACAGCAGACAGCCTCTATTGTTTCAGAAATACATCCATTTTTTTCCTGAAAGCGAATAATCATTCTTTTTGACATAACTGATAAATCGTTCTGTTACATTGTATAAAACGTTTCCTTGAAAAAGTGAAAAATATACTGGCAGAAAGGTTGCCGTCTGTTCTCTGCTTATTCCCAAAACTTTTCTTTTTTGTGCCTCCCAGTTTTCAAGATGAAAAATTTCCGTTATCCAAGGAAATAAATTTTAAAAATACAGCAATATTTCAACAAGTCGGATGTACCTCTCCCAAAACTCTCATACATCTTAATATTTCAAAAAAGAAATTATGTTAATACTTTAATATTATTAGTTCAATACGGTACCAACTTCGATTTTCAACTTAAATTCCTGCTTTAGGCAATTAATCGGAGAAAAAAAGAGTTAATCTAGATCATTTTATTTATTAAAATCAATAGTTTTACCTTATTCTACTGTATAGCTGCCATCAGCTGTCTTCATCTGCATCAGCTGTTTCCGAATAGCCGGTTTAGCAGGATACGATATGTTGTCGCTGCAAGAGCCGCCGATAGATAATAAAACAACGAAAAATCGAGAAAATTGTACAAAAATCGCTATCACAGCGCCACTTTCACGCGGAATATTTCCAAATTTAAGGATGACCTGCCGGACATAGCCAAAAAGATGCACAAAAAATTTCGTTCAATTCTATACATAACTTCATACACTTTACGATGGCACAACAATGAAAATGTCACAAAAGTCACTATTACAGCGTTTTCTTCCTGTGGAATATTTCAAATTCGAGGAGAAACTGCTTGCCATAGCCAAAATTTACACAAAAAATCGGTTCAATTCTACGCATAACTTCATACACTTTTGGATGGTAGAATGTTGAAGATTGCACAAAAATCGTTATTGCAGCAATCTTTTCGGTGGCGTATTTCTAAATTGAAAGAGGACCTACATGCCTCAGCCAAAAACATACACAAAATTCTTTATTTTCTTTACAAAAGATTTAGTTAAATTTTATGCATAACATCATACACTTTTCTATGGTACAATGGAAACACACGGACACAGGGACAGACAGACATTTTGTATAAACATGTTTTCGTGATCTCCGACCACTGAACCATGTAAATTCGTCGAAAACCGGCAGTCGAAAAAAATTCGTTTACAAAACTTTCTTCTATTGAAGATAAAAGAAAGTAAAAAAATATAAATAGTAATTAAATTATATATACTGATGCATATTTTTACAGAACAGTTTAGAATTTGATCACACCTATTTTGTATCGCCTTGCTTTCCTCCGATTTTGAACTTTGGTACCATTAAACTATGAACACGCTGTCCCCTATACCGACTCCCCACATCCAACGGCTTAGTTTTGAGCCAAAGCATTATTTTTGAATCTTTAACTGGAATTTTTCATTTTCTCTTAACCCATTCGAGACCAGCATCTTTCGCATGTGTTTTATTCTGTTGACACCACTTTATGTCAAGTAATTAAATTTAGTTTTTCTTAAATAAGAAAAAAATTACTTTCCTTTTTTGGTGGTATCAAAAAACTAGTGCTGTAAGCATCTTTTGAAGATGCATATACACATGCACCCAAGTTCCCGAAGGGGTTAACCATCTCCCTGCGCAGCCCGAGTTATGCTCGGGCATGCATTTTCTCGTCAAATTAATACTATTTTTTAGTAAAAATTTTGTCTGATTTAATCAGGTCATTTTCCCCCAATTACGATAGTCAAAAATGTCTCTTTTGAAGAACCGGTGATAAAGATTAAAAATTCTGTAAAAGACGCTCATCGCGAAGAATTACTTACGCAGCGAGAGCGTTAATAAAAAAAAAAGAAAAATTCCATTTGTCTGTCTGGGATGGAACGTTTCCGGTTGTAACATTAAACCCTTCGGGACGAACGTCTCTTACAGGATTTTTAATACTTTATCACCGGTTTTTCAAAACAGAATTTTTTTCCTAATTGAATCGGAAAAATGATCGGATTAAATAAGGCAAAATTTACTGGTGAGAATAATCACGGATTCTCAGCACCTTACGCGACACGTATATCGGCCGTTTGTCCCCAAGGGGTTAAACGAATAAAGGTTGAAAAGCAAATTTTCCGTTTATTTCAAAACAATTTAAGTCTTCCATTGAAAACAGAAAAAATTGTTTTCTTTAAAAGACAGAAATTTTACATGAAATCACCCGTATATAAAGGGATTTTTTTTACATTGTACTGCATGACAACTGTTGGCAAAAAAGCCGCCTCTGCTCTGCACAGTAAGTTCCGAGCGCTAATACTTAGATAAATAAATAAATATTATTTTGTTTCTGGCCATGAAAATACATTTAAATATAATAATAATATAGGTAATTTCTTACCTTTATCTTTCTTCAGCAGAAGCAATCCTCTTATCGCAGCTTGACACACATTTTAAATGCGCTGGGCAATCCTATAGTGTAAATAGAAAAGTGGATGTTTAATATTTTATCTTATATATAAATGATTCCACTCTTGACACCTTTTCTTTGGTTTAAGAAATTATATTAGTAAAACTAACTTTACATTTTCAGTTAACAATTTACATATTCATTTAAATTATGCTGCCTTTTTTCAGCAGTAAATTTTTCATTACATGATTACTTAACGGGATCTACACAACAACTAACTTAAAAATAGAAAAAAGAGTTTTTTTGAGTCAGAGTTATTTGATGACGATGACGTTGACGTCAGACAGCTGCAGCATGCGTGGGTTGATTTATAAACAAATTTCACAAACATATTTCACTTATTAATATCATTATTTATTTGTAATTGTATAAATTGAGTAGGATAATTTAGCTAAAATAGAAAAGTTTGTTTATTGCAGAATGATTTATTATTACTTAATGTATTTATTTACGTGTTCAAATGTTTGTATTCTTGAATGGTTTCCTGTTTTGAAATCAGTTAATGATATTTGAGATGATTACGAATTGATTTACTGCTACTAAATAAGTTTATTTAAGTAGCATGATGTTTTTGTGTCCTTGAAAATTATTGCTTGTTTAATGTTTCGAAAGTAGTTTACTGTCCATATCTGAGAGGGTTATAAATCCATCACCCTTCCTTAACCATCTCAGATGCATCCGGTAATAGTTGCATGGATTCTCGATGTTTCAGGAATTGAGGTTTGGCCAGTGGTTTGGTCAAACAATCCGCTATCATATCTTGTGTTGGACAATAACGAAGATCTAGTATTCCATCTTTTTTCATCTATTTTATTGCGTGATAGCGAACATCGATATGTTTGGTTCGCTTTGAGAATTTTTCGTTCTCTACCATCTTGATGACGCTCTGGTTGTCTTCATATAGTATTACTGGTAAATTTTGTGTTAAGTCCAGGTCTGCTAATAGCTTTATTATCCAGGCAATTTCCTGTCCTGCACTAGCTGCAGCAACGAATTCAGCTTCTGCCGATGAATAGGCAATGCAATTTTGCCTTTTCGTATACTACCTTTTCGTATGGGACTATTTCCCAGCATGAATATGATCCCTGTTGTGGATTTCCTTGTTCTTGTGTTCCCCGCCAAGTCGGAGTCAGAAAAACCGATGAGTTTTTTTTCCTGTTTTGTACTTAATGTGAGTTTGAGGTTTTTCGTTATATTTAGATAGTTTATTATCCGTTTCGCAGCGTTCTAGTCTTTAAAACGTAGCGTTTCACACCTTCTGCTGAGGATATTGACTGCGGCTGAAATATCTGGGCGTGTAGTGGTTCCTATATATAGGAGTGATCCTATCGCTTGTCTGAATTTCGTATTGTTAGGCAATACATTTTCTTCATCTTCTAATTTGTGAAAACCGGCATCCATGGGTGTGCTTACAGGTTTCGCGTTTTCTAAATTAAATTTTCTTGCGAGTTCTTCTATTTTTAATCTTTGATTAAGTTTATACCCGTTATCTTATTTGTTTATTTCCATGCCTAAATAGTGAGATACTTCCCCAAGGTGTTTTAATTCAAATTCTTCCTTTAAAGATTTTATTATGTTTTCAATCGTTTCGTTTTCACCACCCTTCAAAATGTCATCTACGTAGACTATTATATAGGTTGTGATGTTATTTTCATTTCGTGTGTATAGACACGAGTCCACGGTGCTTTGTTGAAAGTTTAAATTTTTTAAAGATTGCGCGATTTTTTTATTCCAGGTTCTGGCTGCCTGTTTGAGTCCGTGGATTTTTTCAGTTTACAGACTTTGTTTTCTGAGTTTTTCTCAATGTATCCCTCCGGTTGTTTCATGTACACTTCATCTTCTAGCTCACCGTAGAGAAAAGCTGTGTCTATGTCTATGTGCCTCACGTTCAACTTCTTATATGCGGTTGCTGCCAAAAATGTTCTGATGGTTGTTTGTGTCACAACTGGGGCGAAAGCCTCGTCATAGTTTTCCCCATATTTTTGACCAAACCCTTTGGCTACTAAACGTGCTTTGTACTTTTGAGTGTTCCCGTAACTGTCTAATTTCCTCTTGAATGTCCATTTGCAACCTATAATCTTTTTTTTTTAGCTGGAGGATCCACTAATTCCCATGTGTTGTGTTTTCTCAGCGAATTTATTTCCGCTTGTGTGGCTTTAAGCCAATTTTCCTTTTCTTTGGGATTATTTATTTCCAGTATTTCATTCCAACTAGTGGGTTCTGTCATATCATCATTTTTTACATAACAGGCATATCTGTCTGGTGATACCCCCCTGTTCGATCTTTCGGATCTTTTTGGTTCATTGCTCGGTTGTTTGGACGCGGTTGGTTCCTCGGTTGTGTTGTTTATCTCCGTTTCAATGTAATTTTTGTCGTCATATGAGTTTCCTCTTTCTTTACTTTCTTTTAGGTTAATTTTGCTATTTTCTATGAATTTCACTGTTCTTCCAATTACAATTTTATTTTCTTTAGTGTATACGCGATATCCTTTTGAGTTGTTATCGTATCCTACAAAAATCCCTTCCTGAGCCCTGTCGTCTAATTTTCCTCGATGTTGTTTATTCACGTATACGTAAGCTTTGCACCCGAATGTTCGCAAGTAGTGTAAATTCGGTTTGCGATTAAACCATAGCTCAAATGGGGTTTTATTTGTCGATCTTGTTGGTAAGCGATTCTGTAAATGATTCGCGGTGTTAATTGCTTCTCCCCAAAATCTTTGTGGCAGATCTGCTTCTCTGTGTAGGCTTCTCGTCATGTCTAATAGCGACCTATTTTTTCTCTCCGCAATGCCATTTTGGCTCAGGCAATACGGCACGGTTAATTGATGTTTAATGCCCCTTTTCCTTAGGTAATCCTCTATCCCTTTATTTATGTACTCTCCTCCGTTGTCGGATCTTATTGCTTTCGGATATTTCCCGAACTGGGTCGAACCATAGCTATGTAGTCGATTAGTTTATCCTGTACTTCATCTTTATGTTTTAATAAGTATATTACAGTAAATCTAGAGTAGTCGTCAATGAAAGTTGCAAACATTGTTTTACCACCTATTGTGGGGGTTCCTATCGATGTGCATACGTCCGTGTGCACTAGATCGAGTACTCTACCTGTTTTGTTTCTATACACTGTTTTGGATAGGGAGCATCGCTTGGTTTTGTTTTTATGCACGTTTCGCATGTTGTTCCATGATTGCAATTATTTAGTTTTATGCCATAGGCTAAGTCGTCTTTAACCATTTCCTTTATGGAATTATAATTTCTATGCCCTAGGCGTTTGTGCCAAAGTTCCAGGCAGTCTTTACTTTTGCATTCATGTGCAATATTTACTACATTCCTATCTGCATTTTCTAATAATTCAACTTCGTATAGGTTATTTTTCATTTTTGCCTCCAAGTAGATTTTCCCATTTCGGGACAGCGTGCATCGATCTTTATCAAATAATAATTTATACCTATTCTCTGTGGCTTTACTAACTGAAATTAAATTAGATACTAGCTCTGGTACATATAACACTTCTTTCAACGTAATTTTATTTATTCCTCCATCGGATGTTTTCGTCGTGAATGTAGTTTCTCCTGTACCTAGAGAGTGTAGAGTTTTGCCGTTGGCAGTTATGACCGTTGTTTTGTCGGTGTCATTTAATTTAGTAAAGTCATCTTTATTGTTTAGGATATGTGAAGATGAACCAGAATCAATAATCCAGGTTTATTTTCCTGCTTTGTCTATTAAAAAGGCTGCGTCGCTGCTTTGATCTGGTTTTGTTTCCGTTATATAATTTCTCTTGTCTACTGATTCGCGGTCAGTGTTTCCTATCTGGTTATCCGATTGTTGATAACACAACGATGATGAGTAATGTTTGTTTTTGTATGTTTGTTGTTGTTTTTGTGTATTTGGGTGATTGTTTCGATTTTTCAAATGCCAACATTCCCTGTACGTGTGATTTCTCAATTTGCAATATGTGCACTGCTTATCTTTTTTAAAATTATCATTTGGATATCTCTTTTGCGTTTGAAACGCTTTTGTTGAGTTTTCACCCTGGTCTGCGTTTTCAGCCCTTCTATTGTACTCATCTGTTAATTTACTTCTAATAAATTGTGGTGTAAGCTCGTCCTCATTCCGTGATTTAAGGGCAGTAATTAAAGTATTATAACTAGGGGGTAGCGAACCTGAAAGATGGGAGTCGCTAATTGTTTCCCCGATCGCTGAGGTTTTGTCTATTAGTTCTAGAATGTATGTTATGTGTTTGATTAGGTTCCCGTTTTCTTGAGCTTGGCTCCATAAAGCTTTCTTAACAAAAATAATTTACTAGAGAGGTTCGCCCTTTCGTGTATCGTTTTAAGTGCGTTCCAAGTGTCTCTGGCTGTGTTACGCCCTTTTACATGAACGATTTGAGAATCTTCAATTGACAAATTATGGCTCTGGCCTTCTTGTCCTTTTTCTCCCAATCGGTTGAGACGGGCTTGGGCCTATCTTCGTTAATTACGTTGAACAAGTCTTCTCTAATCAGAAACATCTCAGTTTTGAGTTTCCAATTGCTGTAGTTACTAACTTTAAGTTTTTCTACAAGCTGTATCTCACGTGATGCGGCCATTTTACGAGTTATTTTAGTTTTGTTTGTAAAGAGGAATTGCTGTTTTATTATTTTATATAAAACTTCTTATATATATCTAGTTTTCATCAATTGTTTAACATTTCATATATATCAACAAAAAACAATGCACAGTATTTATTTTATCATCAAATAACTGACGAACTATATCTTTCAATAATTTTCAATTTATTTTTAATGCGCATACCTCTATGGCCAGTAGTATTTTTTTTCACAAATATTATTTATCTACTAAAATACAGACTTTCTCAGTCTCGGAATCAAATTGTTGGCAAAAAAGCCGCCTCTGCTCTGCACAGTAAGTTACGCGCGCTAATACTTAGATAAATAAATAAATATTATTTTGTTTCTGGCCATGAAAATACATTTAAATATAATAATAATATAGGTAATTTCTTACCTTTATCTTTCTTCAGCAGCAGCAATCCTCATATCGCAGCTTGACACACATTTTAAATGCGCTGGGCAATCCTATAGTGTAAATAGAAAAGCGGATGTTTAATATTTTATCTTATATATAAATGATTCCACTCTTGACACCTTTTCTTTGGTTTAAGAAATTGTATTAGTAAAACTAACTTTACATTTTCAGTTAACAATTTACATAATCATTTAAATTATGCTGCCTTTTTGCAGCAGTAAATTTTTCATTACATGATTACTTAACGGTATCTACACAACAACTAACTTAATAATAAAAAAAGAGTTTTTTTGAGTTAGAGTTCTTTGATGACGATGATGTTGACGTCAGACAGCTGCAGCATGCGTGGGTTGATTTATAAACAAATTTCACAAACATATTTCACATATTAATATCATTATTTATTTGTAATTGTATAACTTGAGTAGGATAATTTAGCTAAAATAGAAAAGTTTGTTTATTGCAAAATGATTTATTATTACTTAATGTATTTATTTACGTGTTCAAATGTTTGTATTCTTGAATGGTTTCCTGTTTTGAAATCAGTTAATGATATCTGAGATGATTACGAATTGATTTACTGCTACTAAATAAGTTTATTTAAGTAGCATGATGTTTTTGTGTCCTTGAAAATTATTGCTTGTTTAATGTTTCGAAAGTAGTTTACTGCCCATATCTGAGAGGGTTATAAATCCATCAACAACTGCAAATGCAAGTTGTCTCTAACTCATGTAAAATACTTTATATACCTTCTAAATATACTTATTACGTTCTTCTGCGACTTGTTACTTAGCGCAGACATCAAAAGTATGAGGTGATCATATTAATCTGACAGGACTGGTTAGAAGTGGTGGCGGTAATTTTCAAGTATGCATAAGATAAAAAAAAAAAAAAATCTTATCTATTAACACCTTGAGAGGCAAACAAAAATGACTCTAAATATTTAATTCTCACCGGAATAATCGAAACACTTTATTTTTAAATAAAGAAAAGCAATGTTTCAACGGTTTTTCTCCAAAGTTAAAAATATAAAATTTAGTAAAAATTGTCTGGTGAGAGAGAATCTTGTTTAAATTAGGTGGGATATATTTTATCTCTCCGCCTCTCAAGGGGTTAACTATAATATCAAGAAAACGCAGTTCATCTATTGATATGTCCCACTAATATTCTACAGAGTTTATTTCCATGAGTACTTGTAGTGTAAGTCACATGCTACGATTTTGGCTACCTGTCTTTCAGAACGGAAAAAATGTGACTTATTTTATATCTCCTTAATTAAAGAAGGCCAAGCAAATGTTTCGTAAATAACAGTGGCCAACAAGCATAGCAGTTATCAGCTATGTCACTGCAAAACCAACGGAAATATCCCAAATAGCAGCACTAACTAGTAAAATGGTAGACACAGGTGTGAAATAAAACTTTTTTTAATTTAATTTCAAATGACCACTTTATGCTACTGAAAAATTGTACTTTTTTATTTTGATTAATTTCTCTAATACGGATTGTTGTTTTGTTGTACAAAAACAGGCTATGTTTTAGTAAAGCTCATTTAGATCAAGTTAAAATAATTTAGCTACTTATGATTTCTCGACATTAATGAAAATCAATGGGAATAAGAATTATTTAAATGATCAGAAGTGTATATCACAGGCGGAAGGTTGTCGCATCATAGATTTAGTTATGCAATGTTAGTTATATAAGAAATTAAAAATGCAGTTCGACTCGAATAAATACTTCAAATGTTTTACTCTATCCTAAAAAACGTAATTTCCATCGAAAAAAATATTTTTTTCAAAACTTTGAATTTTAAATCTTTGTACGATTTCTAAGTTCTAAACGTTATATTTAATTTATTTAATATATTTATTTATTATTTATTATAATTATTTAATATATTTATTTACTTTCTCCGTAATTTAACAGGTTAAGAAGTGTTTTGAAATAATATATTAGTGATATTCATAATGAGTTATTTTGATATTCGAATGAATTGTTCAGGTTAATACAAAAATATTTGTTTTTAATTTAATTATTTTTTAGACATTTTCTGGTTTTAATGGATGAAAAACAATACGAAGCATAGCAGATACGCTATTGCACATGCTCGAATTATTGATTGGAATATCAAAATATCTCATTATATCCTAAATATAATTCACATTATTTAATTAAACATTAAACAAGTATAATATATTCATTTAAGTGGTGGTAATAAAGCAATCTTAAAAGAAAAATAGAAGATTGCCATGATTAAATTATATTTGATTCAGGGTTGCCAGTTTCGCCTTTTCTTTTATTTGGAGATTGCAATTTCATATCGGAAATTCCAAAAGAAGATCGTTTATTTTATGTAGTAACGAAATGGATTCCATTAAACAAAACAAATATTATTACTATTGATTTATGGTAACAATTGAAATTTCCGAATTCATAAAAAATGGCCAATATGGAAATTCCAACTCCATACTACAAATTTCAAAAGAAGAATATTCACTTTATGTTCCCGCGAAATGACTACAATTAAACAGAACAAAAATTACTATTAATTTTTGGTTCGAATTAAAATTTTTAATGTTAAAGAACAGTGTGCAATTGAAAAATTCAAATTCTATACCGGAACTTTCAAAGGAAGAATGTTCACTTTATGTTGATACTAAATGACCGCTATTATATTCAACAAATTTAATACTATTATTGGGTCGCTCGGAAAGTCGTGTCCGTTTGAGAAAATCAATTCGTACCGGAAAATTCTATCGTTTAATTACTAGACATTGATTCCGTTATCTATAACAATTACTGGGCAGAATTTTCCCGTACGAATTGATTTTCCCAAACGGACACGATTTTCCGAACGAGCCAATAATTTTGCTCCGAATTAATCCTTTAGTGCGCACCTTTGTATATATGGAAATAACAGTATTTTGAATGTAATAGATTTTTTTATTCGTATATACCTTATTCACATCAGAACATTAACATAGCAATATTTGCTTTAATTAGCATCAGACGTTCTGAATTTAAATAAAGCGAAATCAACCATTGAAACTTTCTGGTGTAAAGTCAGATTCTCTGAACTACGTAATTTCTTGAACGTATTCTATCATGGGAATTAAATGGTTAAAGATTAAGATTTCGAAAATAAAATAAATATATAAAATAAGGTATTTGGAGACATACTTATTAAAATATTTACCAATTTGCAATATTTTCGCGTAAAACAGCCACACGACGGTAGTTTTACTTATATTGCAGATGTGCAACGGAAGAGAAGATTGACGTATTGTATGAAAAATGTATCTCTGATTTTATTCCTTATTTTTCCTGTGTAATAAACCTTTCAGAAAATCATACATAATTTTTGCGGAACAAAATAAAAAATCGCGCATTTAAGGGTTAAACTTTCTGAATTCAAAAAAGCCAAACAGGCAACGCTGATTCGATGGTTGCAAGAAATGTGGAAAACGTCACCTTTGTAAGTGACGCATAAATTACTTGTTTAGTTTCTCTGGTGTCAGAATATAATTAAATTTCTACTACAATTTTTAATTCTACATTATTAATTTCGTTAGTGGATTATACACAGTAACATATTTAACACTTTGCAGGGCTGTGGGTACCGCAGTTGCTATATTTTTTTAAATATAATTATTTAAAGAAAAGTTATACTTATTTTGAAATAAATCTGTTCGTAAATTCTGGTATCATTTAATCCTTTCAATATTTTCGCAACAGAAGTACTTTGCCCCTGAAGGGATTAACCCAATATGCTCTATTCATCGGTATAGAGATATTCCAGATACAATTTCAGTTTTAAGCATGAATTATTTTATAATTATTCTTTATTATATGACAAATATTCTATATTATAATAGTTCACTCTCTTATGCTGACTCATTTCTTTTCAGTATACCTAGAAATAAAATAAGAATAAATAGGATTATATAAATATAAAAAGTGTAACGAAGTGCAAATGTACAAGTGAAAAGTAAATAATATCACAAGGGAAACACTAACATACATAATTAATCTTTAACACAATCTTCCATGACATATCCATAGAAAGTTATATTTTGAGACCAAAACTGGAATCGTTTAAATTCATTTTATCCCACAAAATTTCAGGTTAATTAAACACACAAAAACGGAAGTGTAAAACCAAAATGGAAGACATTCAATTGTTTAGTTTAGATTTTATTATTCGAAGTTATATTTGAAATATTACAGCTATAGTCACAGATTTATTTAAAATTAATTAATTTTCATCAATTAGGAAATTCATTAGAAGGAAAAATTATTAGCTCACTAATCGAAATGAAAATAAAAACAAAGTAATTGAAATGCCATCCGCAGGTTTCTAATTAAGTAGAGTAATGATGGTTAGAAAAATAAAACTTGTTACTTTATAGGACTAGTCTCGTTCTAAATTTAGATTATGTTTCATTAAAACTGCATCAAAACACGACGGCAAGCTTATTACTCAGAAATCAAAGGTATTGAACCATGATCGGCGTTTGAAAAATAATAAAATATATTGTATTAATTCCTCTATACCTAGTACCACTTAGTATTATTACATTTTAGTATATTATCTTTTAGTATCTAAAATATTAATCTTGAACATTATATTTTTTTCAAATGAACTAGATCCAAAAATTTATTTTAAAAGATGCGTCTTGATTCTATTACTTAATAGCTCATGACATTTTTTAAGTAAAATATGTAGTTAAAGCATCTTCATTTAAAGAGAGATTTGCCTACAGAACACGAGAAAAGGGAGTTTTTTAGCATTTGTTTGTCTGTAAGAGGAATGGAGATTTCAGTTCCAAAATTTTTGCATGTTATTTATTAACATTTGAAGAAAATTTCAAAAATGTTTTTAATTAAAAATAATGGCGTGGATCAAGTTGTATGGGTGGATGTCCCATAGATTACTAACCATTCCCTGTTCCTTTGCTCGGTAGAAATGCATCAAAAAACCATTATCTTATGACGTAGAGTATGGTAGGCTTAAGGGGCCCCGCCATAGAAATTCATTTTAACCCCTTGAGGGGCGGTGGGATAAAATATATCCCTCCTAATTTAACACTAGAACGGCGGGAAATTTTACTCAAGTTTTATAAAAATATTTCACATCAGAATTTTTAATTGAAACTATTTAACTTATTTATTTAAATTAAATTTGTGCAGCAAATATTACTCTTATATTATAAAACGATTTCTGGTTTAATTCGAAATGCATTCATTTGGCAAGGGTCAAAATAACTACTCGCCGCCGTTCTAGTGTAAAAATATAAAACAGATTCATAGATATTTTCTGGACGATATAAGTTTTTAATATAATTTCTTGATATTATACTTTTCTCCAGTTTTGACTTAAAAAGTATACCAACGGCTCTACATATTGTATGTCCATTTCTTTTATACGTGTTATTTTAACCGATTTACGGGCTATATCCCACCTAATTTAAACAAGATTCTCACCAGAAAATTTTAACTAAATTTTATATTTATAGCTTTGGAGGAAAATCTTTGAAAGATTCCCTTTCCTTATTTAGAAATAAAAATTTCGATTATTCCGTGAGAATTCAACATTTAGAGACATTTTTGCTTGCCCCTCAAGGGGTTAAAAAAGGGCACCGCCAAAGGATGGGAACTACTTATCTATGAGATCACCGCCCCCTAAATTCTAGGCCTGAGAGCTGACAAAAAAATGGTTCCTGCCGAAGGCGGATTTTTATCAGCATGTGTATGGTTCCTTGAATTTTGGTAACAATATTTTTGTAAAGTTTTTTTTTTTGCTTTATTTTTCTCAGATTAAACATTTTCTACAACGCGGGATAACTCACCATTGGCATAGGCTTCCAGATCCCGCGTTGCAAGTTTATTCAAAAAAAAAAAAAATTACAATATTTAACAATAGTTTTAACAATAAGAAATAAAGGTAATAGTACAAATAATAATTAATAATAATAGTAATTATATATAATAATAAAAGTAATAATAGAACAGATGAGCTGAGCGCTTTACAGACGAAAGTGTGTATTATTTTCAACACGGATATGATTGATTAATTACAAATAGCAGCAGATGAATAAGATGTTCTTAAGCTCTACATATTCTCAGGTGCATTAGTTTAATAGTTATTATCATGAGTTCAAGTGTTTTGTTGTGAGATAACTTTAAGGTTATGGATAACCTGAGTGTATGGCTGTTCTATGTACAAGAGTTTTCTAAATTTTATATTCTCGATTTAGTTAGGCACTGTTTGGCCTGAAGTTCATGTTTCTGTTCATTAGCGCTAATCTTGTTCATCTATTGGCATTTGTGGGTTTTGAAAAATTTGTTGATTGTTTTCTAGTAACCGCACACAATCTATTATTTTAGCATATAGCATTGGTGTTTTCAACACAAATTTGAACCAATGGTGATGTTCTATTGTGGCTGATTTACGGATATGGAGGGTTGATGTTAATGGACAGCTGAGCACATAGTGAAGAGAGTTACCAATTTCACCACAGGTACACAGTTGCGACGGAGCTTTATTTATTTTGAATAGGTAGGACGGGAAGGGTTCATGATTAGTTGAGAAGATATACAGGTTTCTATGTACTAACATGAAGTCTGTTGATACTTTTGGACATAATTTGTAAGTAAATCTGCCAGTGGTACCATAATCCCACTTTTGCTGCCATTTGTCTATGGCTTCTTTTTTCAATTTCTTTTTAAGGTGTGAAGCTGGGTATGGATGAAATATTTCTCGTACTTTAATATTTGTTATTGCATCTTTGGCTAGTTGATCTGCATGTTCATTTCCTTTAACACCTGTGTGTCCCCGAACCCATTGAAATTTAATTGATTTAGATGTTTTCTGTAAGCCTATTATAATTTTTGATGTGATAAAATCTGTACTAAAAACGTTCGTATGCAAGACTTGACTGGTTATCTGTGTAAATGACGAAGTTCCCGTCCCCTGAGGAGTCTGCCCATAATATTGCATCTAATATGGCGAGTTGTTCAGCTTGAAAGATTGAATTTGATATTTGTAACTTTATTTGATGAGTATGGATGCATTTCCCTTCTTTATAAACACAGAAAGCATACGCTGTGCCAGCATCTGATTTTGAGCCGTCAGTGTATATATTTATTGTTGAAGTGGATGGAACTCCTTCTTGTAGTAAAAGATAATCATGTTGTGGGGAAGGTATGGATGAGGATATTTTCGGTTGATAGAAAACTGGAAAGTTGTCCTCTATTGGAATCCCCAGACGTAGGACCTGTCCTGAAATTGCTAATGTATTTAATTGGATCGCCAATGGTTGAATGCCGCACAATACATTCAAAGCTGCCGTTGATGATTTTCTATAAGCTCTCGACAGAAGCAAAAGGCATTGTGTCTGAATTGCCGATAGTAGCCTGTAGCCATGTGAGACTGGTACGTGTGGAAACCAACATGAAGCGGCATAGGATATTTTTTTTTCTAATATTTGTAAGTACCAGATTTTTAAAATTTGCTTCGAAAGGCCTCCATATGCAGCGGCGAATTTTAGAAGATTTTGTGATATTTGATTAATTTCTATACGTTTTTTATTCAGGTGCGGAAGAAAAGACAGTGTTTTATCCAATGTTAAGCCCAAGTAGTCTATTGTATTTTCAGATTTAAGGGAGTGCCCATCCAATTTATATATTGGTCCTCTCTTCAGGAAACGTGGTTTTCGAAGATTTAACACTACACATTTGTCATATGAGAACTTCATATCCGTTTGTTTCGCCCAATCACTTATTATTTGTAGTACCTCTCTTCCCATCTGCTCCAACTGTCTCCTTGTTTGGCCAAAAATAATTAGAAGAAGATCATCGGCATATGCTATTATCTTAAAGCCATGTTTCTTTAATATTCTCAGTAATTTATTCAGGAATATTCTCCAAAGAAAAGGTCCAAAACAGGACCCCTGTGGGCAACCTCTTCTAAACCAGTGGATCTTTTTTGACAGCCAATTCAGCATTGTTCCTCTTGTTGAAAGAAATGATGCTGCTATGTTTATTAATGCTTGTTTTAGTTTTAGGAATTTTAATTCTTCTAAGGTGTCTGGCGAGGGTAGTCGGTCAAATGCATTCTTGAAATCTAGGGATATTAGGGAAATATAATTATTTTTCTCTTTGAGCAGATTTATAAATGAGAAAAGTTCGGCTATCGCTGACTCCGTCGAACGACCTTCTTGGAAGCCATGTTGTGATTTTTGTAGTTCTTTTTGGCTGCATAAGTTAAAGTTTATCCTTTTTAATAATAGTTTTTATATATTTTACCGAAGATTGACAGTAAGGAGATTGGCCGATACGAAGATGCGATGTTTGGTTTTTTAGAGGGCTTTATGAAATATACCAATTCTCCAATCTTCCATGTTTTGGGGAAGTAATTTAAATATAGCAGAACATTGTACATTTCTAGTAAGAGAAACTTATGATGCTTGAATAATTGTCGTACTATGTTATGATCAATTTCATCGGGCCCCGGGGCTTTGTTCCTGTTGAATGAGTAGATGACATTTTTAAGTTCTTTTAAAGTAAAATTTTCAATTGCCTCTGCCTTCTGCTGGTTAAATAATGAGTCCGCTGGCATTTCTGATTGGCCAAATATTTCTGTGGTTAGAGTTTCGTAGAATCCTTCTGCTGTTTCCGTTTCTTCCTCTTGTTCTTCTAATGAATACAGTTCTCGATTATGATAATTTTTAAAAGCTACTTTTTTTATTTTTCCATAAGGGTTTTTGGATTGTGTACAAAATCTTGTCCATGCCTGTTTTATCGCGTTCAAAATTGCTTTTTTATACATGACTCTTTGTGATTTAAATTTAATTATATCTTGTACTGTAGCTGTCGGGAGCTTTGTTTTTCTTCTTAGTGCCCTAACTAAATTACGTTTTGTGCGTAGCTCATCGTTCCACCATGTTATCTTCGGTTGGTGAGTGCTTTTTCTTTTCTTGAGTGTCTGATCACATGTTCTTTTAAGTAGTTGGTAAAATTCTTCATATTTTTCTTCAAATTCCTCAGTGGTTTTTATATTTTTGAAGTTGAAATTTTGCTGGTTTAATTCTTTTTTAATTTTATCGTTGAATTTTTTAAATGATGTTTGTTTTGTTCGATATCTTCTGTTTGGTAACTGCGGGATTTCAATATTAAAGCTCGATGTGATCAATCTATGATCTCCAAAGTCCATATCTGGGTGTACTATCCAGTTGTCCAGTAAAGGGAACAGTGACATCGATGATAGTGTAACATCGGGCCAGCCTTTTCTTAAAGTTGTATTGTCCTTTTTATTAATTAATTCATACGTTGGTAAGCTATGGGGATCGTTTAGTAACAAGAGTCTTTTCGTTGCCATATGCGATATTAATTTTTGCCCTTTGTCATAATCTTTTTTGTAACCCCACAAGGCACTGTGTGCGTTTAGGTCTCCAGCCAATAAGAATAAACTGCTGGAGCCTTTTACTTCTAGCCAATCATTAAGATCATTTTGTAAATCTGTTGACGGGGGTGAATATTGTGATCCTATTGTTAATAAATTATTTATTAATTGAATGTTGATGAAGACTGAATGGTTGTTTTTCTTAATTTGAATATGGCTAATTGAAGGGTTTAGTATTATTATGCAGCAATTTTTTGCTACTGAGAAGTAATACGGTGTTGAAAGAGGTAGTCCTAATGGGCGATTATCTGAGATATAGTAGTCTTGGAGGCAGGATATATCTATTTTTTTCCTTTATTGCATACGTATGTAATCTGTTGTCGCCGTTTTGCTGTTTTGCAGATTAATCTGGGCTATTGTTAAAGTATTTATGGAAATTGGCTGTCTGGTGTTATTGTTGATATTTGATGATGATACTGAAGAAGAGGGTTTGGAGATATCGGAAATGTTCTCTATGTTGAATATTGCGCCTGTGAAAGGTTTAGACGTTGGTTTCTATTATAATAAAGGTTTTGAAAAACATGACATTGGCTCGACGACGCACTATGCCTGTACTCAAAGTGGTTACCAAAATTGTCCACTGAGTTGAAACAATTTACGCACTGGTGCTGTTCTGGGGTACGCATTTTAGGACAGTAATCTGATTTGTGGTTATGCATGCAATATTCGCATGTCTGTTTTCTTCGACATCTTTCTATTGGGTGTCCGAAAATCTGGCAGTTACTACATCTTATGAGTGGAGTGTAGTGTGATATTCTACAAGATGCTAAGCCGATAAAGATCCTACCTTGTGTTAGTAACTGAAATGCTTCTTGTTCTTCTAGTTCTATCATTAATTGATAGAATTTGTTTTTTTGGTCGTGAAATTACCTTTTGAGTATTATCTTTTATGTCGTGGTTTAATTCCGAATTCAGTATATCTTGTATTTCTTCATGTTGTACATATTGTGGAATACCAAGTATGATTATCCTTTTCCATTTTTCCCCTAAGAATTTCATTTCTAATAAGCTCTGTAATTTTTCGTTTTTCTGCAAGATATTTAGTGTGTCATCTAACTCTTTTGAGGTTGTTGCTTTTATTATAAAGGAGTTTTTATCTCTTGAGATTGTACAGAAGAGCTTCGGTAGTTTTGCTTCTCCTTTTAGTTCTCTATCCACAATCCCCCTTAATATGCTCATTGGCATTTTTGTTTCTTTCATCCTCGTTAATAATATTGCCGATTTAGACATTTGTGGCATTTTCCTTGAAATTTGTTGATGGGCTTGATTATGTTGGGGAATTGATTTTTGTGCTATTTTTGAGTAGGAGGTTCGGAATTCGTTTGGTCCCATGTGATTCCGTCTAAGCAGATTTCATTGTATTAGAATTGCGCTACCTGTTATGACAAAAACCTGCTTAAAACGAAAAATTCCCCTGTCTTTTTCAATTTTGTCTTAGTAAGTTTTTCTTTATATCACCCCCCCCCCCTTTCATTGAACTGATAAGCCTAGATTACTGCTTTCTCCACTGTTTTCTGTAGCAGTTTTATGAGTTGATCACAAAACAGTGGAAAACGAGTCAAACAAGCATTTGGAGTTCCTGCGTAGTTTGGCCATCTTATTCTGACCTCTGAGCTTGCCGATCTTACTCTGGTGGGGTTCACAGCAGGCAAAGAGATCCCTGATTGGTTGGGTGGACGTTAGATTTTAACAGCCAGTCTAGAGTTATCAGAGATGGCATTTGTTAGACAAAAAATGTTAATCTTGATAACTTTTAAGCTATGATAAAAAGGTAAACAAACGGCCGTTTCCCATGTATTTGCATAGGAAACGCCAACGTGACAGGTGTTCAAAACAGCAATTTTTGAAAAATTTATTTAAAATACTTAGGGTGCTCAAAACTATACAAAAGTGGTCACGGAAGAAAGAATACATTTCAAAGTTTAGTGCCGTGGCATTTGTTTGTCAAATATATTTAGATATGACAACTTTACAGACTTAGCAAAAGAGGTGACGCATTTGTGTATGTGTGTTTCAGCCTACAGTAATAGATACATATATCGTTTATTGAAAAATGAATTTACAGAAATTGATGCATGTACCGCTTATTGAAAAGCTACATTCTACGGCACCTGATACATGTTCGGTTTAAAACTACAGGCTGATAAATATTTTGTAACTGATAAATATTTTTGACTGACAACTATATTCTGCAGTAACTGACACAATGTTGTTGAAAACTACAGTCACTTGATGACCCGGGGCCGAAACTAACCTTTTTTGCACCCGGGGAAAACATGGATATTGGCGAACCTCCCCCTCCTCCGCAAAGTATATTTACAAAGAGAATGTCACTAATTTTCTAATAGCCGACTTATTTTAAAATTTAAAATAGGTTATCATAAAATATGTAATACTGAACTATGTAATCTGCTTTGTAAAATATTTATTCATTATAATCTTGAAAACGGAATCGAAAATAATCGAAAGAAAATTCCGCTTAATACAGGATCCTTATGCCATATCATCTTTAGATTCTTCTATGCTTTGGCATACCCCAGACAGGATGATTTCAACAAAACCGTGCTAAACATGTATGTGAGAAAAATTGATAGACAAAATCTTCATTTGGCGGCCATTTGTTCTGGCGCAGGGCCACATGCCCCCTCTGCCCCCCCTCCCCTTAGTTTCGGGCCTGATTGATCCTTCACTCATTGTGAAAATTGGCAAAGCAATTTCGATCATTGTTCAGACAAAGTGACACTTCGCATTTTTGATGGTGAATAAACAAATGCACATTTCAACCACTATGGAAAAATACAACCTGTCAATGCATGGTGTGACATATGTGGCACGTACCGATTTTTATGTACTACATACGCTAGCATTTCTACAATGTGTTACCATCGTGATATATTATTCACAAGATACTTGCAAACACAGCTGTATTTTTGTCAGTCCAGTCTTCTTCTCTTTTTCACCCCAAAACAACAAAAATATTCACTATCGAGCTACATAAACTAACAGCAATAAATTTCTCACCGTTCGCCTCTTTTTTGGTGATAAAATCCCCTCGAAAAGAGGCAACACTTGTTGCATCACATGTCTCATCCACTGACATATTAAACAAAGAAGAATGGAACTTCTGCGATTAAAAACAACTACAGAACTACAGTAAATTCAGTCTGTGCCATATATGTCACGGTATGCAGGAAGGTGTTAGTGAATACTAGCGTAAGTAGGTCGGTTTCTCCTAATGAACCTTGAATCAAGCGAAATATAACGCTGAATGTGCCCTTGTGTTTTAAACAATATGGACTTTTACCTGAAATAATCTTCCGAAATAAACTCGCTTTCGCCATTATATTTTCCATTCCAATGTGTCAGACAAAATTTGGACTGTTAAAGAACAACCATAGTTGCAGACCTTCCGATTTTTAAATACCAATATTTTTATGCAGAAATAGTTGTTTTGTACAATCGCACCATTTCTGCAATTAAATAAAGCGAACATTTCTGTAAGAATTTACGCTTATTCGAAAAATCGGGAGGGTGGCTACTATTAACAACCGAGCTTTTAGTTGATCATTTACAACATGATTTGATACAGAGCGGTAAAACGATATGCATTAAACTAAAGCCAATCTTGAAAAATTACCCAACTAATAATGCAAGTTTTATAAAAGAAAAAAACTGTCCGCTAGAACTCTTTTTAACATCTAATATTTTATAGTCGGATTTGCCTGATTATAGAATTTTCCTCCATAATTTTATAGTTGGGGAAGGTTGAATAATATGTTGTATACTAAAACGTTAGTATACTAAAACTCTTATCAAACTAAAACTGCAAGTTTTATACAAATTCATTCAATAGAATATTTTTAAAAGGGAAAATTTCAAAATCGGGTTCACCTGATTATTGAAATTTAATTATAAATCTATAACTGATCGACTTAAAACGATATGCAACGTACTAAAACCATCTCTAAAAACATCTAACTAACAGTGCGAGTCCCATCAAAATCCTGCAAGTAAAACATTTAAAAATCGAGCAAAATGTCACAATCTGATTTTAGAATTTCTCTCTTAGGGGTGCACAACCTGTGGCCCGCGGGCCACCATGAATACCACTACTTTTATGCAGAAAATTTTTCCTAATTAATTAATAGAAACTTTGCTATTAAATAATTCAAATGTTACTTCTAAATTTTTTGTGGTGGCAAACAATTTTCTCACAAAAAGGTTGTGCAGGACTACGTCTATAGTTTTAAACATTAGCAACGCAGAACTACATGTTATATACAGAAACATTACCTGCAAATGCTGTGACTAACTGTGTAAGTCCCATCAGAACTCTAGTTATAAATAGCCGTAGAGAAATCCCCTGTTGTATTTTATGCATATAGAAGATTTCCACATAGAGTAAACTGTGATTATATTAAGATTTGAAATCAGTAGCGGCTCGTGGCCACGTTTTTCCGTGGTGCTGCATGTTATTTTTAGCATTTTTGCTTTTGTAAGTACTTTACCCCTAGTATTTCGTAAAATAATATTTTTGGCTAATTAATTCGATAACGGTTAACGAATAAATTGTAATGATATTAGAAATGGTGGAAGGAAATTGCTGACAAAAGTAAAGATAGGGATAACTCTCGGGTAAACAACAGGCAGCAGCCCAAAAAGGCAATAGGTATTCTCTATCGTTTCAAACAAAAACTAGTGGGATTTGCAAATCCCAAAACTTTCTTCTCTCTATTACATGATAATACTTTAAAATTTGCTAACACGTTGCCAAAATTAAACAAGAAACTATGCCTATCATCAGGATTCTAAAGGTGTACGTTCGTGGTATTGCTTGCATTTAAAAAGATGCTTCATTTTTCACACAAATCATTGATTTTCGCCACCCAACCTCTGAGATGTCTGTACCCCAAATTCCATATCCAAAGATCGTAAATGCAGCGACAAATGTTGGACGGTATTCATGCAAGCCTAATAGGGATCTATTTATGTGAAAGTGTACGTGAAGTTGTTACAGAATATGGAGTTTGATGGAATTCCGTGAATTAGGTATTGAGATATGACTATCGCTAAAATCATGTAATTCCTGAAAAATGCAGCATAGCAATGCCACCTGTTTTGAGTTTTACACCAAAACTTCACCATCAAAAACTTATTTCAACGTCTAACTGAATCTGGAATTTTATTAAATTCCATGCATTAGTACTTGAAACAGAGCTATTGGGGGAAATCCTGGAAAATGTAGTATAGCAGCGCCACCTATTGAGCGACATACACCAAAACTTAATCAGCACTAATTTATATCAATTACTAATTGATTCTGAAGTTCTATTAAATTCCGTACATTAGTTCTTGAGATCATGATATTACGGAGATCGTAAAAAAAGAAGCATAACAGCGCCACCTTTTGGGTGATTTGCACCAAAAACTTATCAGCACCAACTTATATAGAGGACTAACTGAATATAAAATTTCATTTAATCCCGTATATTAGTTCTTGTTATAGAGCGCCAAGAGAAAGAAGAAAGTAAAAAGAAAGAAAAAAAAAATAGAATAAAATATGTAACATTACATTTTTTGCTTTTCTCCTAGTTTAATTAAATTGAATAGTAGTTTTTTACTTTCTTCTGTCTTCACAAGAAGAAAGTACTGGATTCGTGAAAATTTCCGATATCCGGTTTTCGACGGATTTACACGTTTTACGGGTCAGAGATTCCGAAAAACATGTTTTTACAAAATGTCTGTCTGTGAGTCTATGAACCTGTCTATCTGTCTGTATGTATGGGACACAAATTTTGTGCTGATTAGTTTTTGGTCTAAATCGCCCAACAGGTGGCGCTGCTATGCAGCATTTTTCACGATTTTCACAGTAGCTCAATCTTCAGAACTAATGCACGGATTTTCACCTAACTTCAGATTCAGTTAGTGCTTGACTTACATTGGCGTTTTATACATTTTAGTGTAAATCGCTCAACAGGTGGCGCTGCTATGCTGCATTTTTGTGATTTCCGCAATAGTTCTATCTTAAGAACTAATGCTCGGATTTTCCACAAACTTCCGGTTCGTGTATACCTGGATATAAATTGTTGCTGCTTAGCTTTTGGTGTAAATCGCCCAACAGGTGGCACTGCCATGCAGCATTTTTTTGCGATTTCTGCAATAGCTCTATCTCAAGAACTAATGCTTGGATTTTCATCAAACTTCAGACTCGGGTATACATTAATATGAATTACTGCTGTTTATGTTTTGGTGCAAATCCCTCAACAGGTGGAGCTGCTATGCTGCATTTTTCAGAATTTCCACTATAGCTGTATCTCAATAATTAATGCACGAATTTTCATCAAACTTCAGACTGAGATATACCTTGATATCGATTAGTGCCTTTTAGGTTTTGGTGGAAATCCCTCAACAGCTGGCGCTGCTATGCTACATTTTTCAGAATTTCCACTAAAGCTTTATCTCAAGAACTAATGCACGAATTTTCATAAAACTTCAAATTCAGATATACTACTTTGATGTTAATTGGTGCTAAATTGATGTAATTTCTTTTACTATTTAAATGATTCAATTGGCGTGATTTATATAGATGAAAGTTTTGTGATAGCCACAACATACCAGTTTATTCATACTTTTGGTCTTATCCTAAAAGAAATACATTAAAAATACAATACAAATATAAATTTAATTACTATATGTCAGGAATGGAGCTCCCTTGAGTTATAGGCAGATTTGAGAAAGGTCCTTTCTATGTTGTTTTATTTAATAAGTTAAAATACATGGATACGAAAGAGCAAAAAAAAATAGAAAAATAATCTGACATTAATACATTTAAACGGATATGTAAAAAATATAACGTTTCATTTGATTATGGAATAAGCAAAATACGAATTCAATTTTTTATTTGCCATTTTCAGAATAAAAAGAATTGTTTTTACGTATTTACTGATTGTTCATAAAATAAATTACTTTTGTCTTGTAGAAGGTAAAATATTGATTACCGAAAAAGTAAAACATATTTATTCTTACGTTTAATATTAAAAACTAATTTATTTACAGATAGACAAACCCGTTTTTAAAAATCAAATTAATATTTTCTTTAAGGTATTTTATTTGTATTTTGTCGAAATAACATATAAAAAGTAAAATATGTATATACGTAGCTGTCAATGTTTATGCTTTTTCCTGCCACTATTTTTGAATGGAAAAATTATATTATTTAATCGCCGAAATTATATAAGTAAGGCTTTTTTTTTCTGTAAAAATTGTTAACTGTGTATTATATCTTTGTATACAGGGTGATTCAAAAAAGATTAGAAAAATTTTAAGAGGTGATAGTAGACACCCAAACAAACATTTTGTATCAAAGAATGCATGGTCGAAAACTAAACGTAAAAAAGTTAGAGGACGCCAAAAGTTATATTCGTATACGAGGCAAAAACACACAATGAACGATTAAGTTAAGTTACGAAAACAAATTTAATGGCATTTGATTAAAATAAGTGCTCAAAACATTGACCAGCAGCTGTTATGCACGCAGTACAACGGCTAAGAACAGATTGGCGAATTTTCTGAAACACACCAGGCATATCGCGAACTTCCCCTACAGCAGCCGAAAGCTTGGCGACAAGTTCTTCTGCGGATTCAATGGGAGTCTCATACACAAGAGCCTTTAGCTGTCCCCACAAAAAAAAAATCGAGACATGAAAGATCTGGCGAGCGCGGTGGTGCCTGGTGTGTTTCAGAAAATTCGCCAATCTGTTCTTCGCCGTTCTACTGAGTGCATAACAGCTGCCGGTTAATGTTTTGAGCACTTATTGTAATCAAATGCCATTAAATTTGTTTTCGTAACTTAACTTAATCGTTCATTGTGTGTTTTTGCCTCGTATAAGAACATAACTTTTGGCGCTCTCTAACTTTTTTACGTTTAGTTTTCGACCATGCATTATTTGATACAAAATGTTTGTTTGTGTGTGTACTATCACCTCTTAAAATTTTCCCCATCTTTTTTGAATCACTCTGTATAAAAGTCAAAACGTTTTTTTCCAATTTCAAAGAAACTTCACGACTGATGTTGTGGTTGAAAATGTCTAGAAAGAAGACAATTTCGTGTAATCATCGTAGATATAATTTTTATTAGTATAAATGTATGTATAAGTTTCTAATTAAAAGTAGTGTTTTATGATGGTGGATGAAAGCCATTTGCTTTTCTGAAATTAACGTATAACCCTTTCAGGGGCAGAAAAATTCTGTTCCTAAAATGATGAAATAATTGACTGACACCAGAATATTCAAGCGAGTTTCTTAGAAAATAGAAACCAGTCAATGGAACAATAGAACAATAAAGCTGGAGTGTGGATTCCCTAGTTGCTTGGCAACTTTACCTCCAGGCTAAGAATATATCGTGTTACAACGCAATGGGAGCCTTAGAAAAAAGAGCGTTTAAACGCGGCTAGTAGCCACGAGAAAGAGAGAGTAAAAACTAAGAAGATAGACAATTTTTAAAAGAAAAAAATTGTTAGTATAACTAGTAGAGAGAAAAACAAATGTTCCATATGATCCACATAAATGTCCAGGACAGGCGAAAAAGCTACCAAAGGAAGCCCCATAAAAAAAAAGACTCAATACAGAGACCATACATTTAATATAACTTGATAAGCAAAAAGTTTAACACAGTGAAGAAATGAAAATAAACTAAAATATATACATATTTCCAAGAGAGTTTAAATTACTGCAAGGAAAAAAGAATAAAAATGTAAGAAAAAGCTACAATGAGGAGAGTTCTAACTAAATAAACAGTTAAACGCAAAAGCCGAGGAGAGCAAACGACAGCAAGAGGGCGGCGTCCACCCAGTCTAGTAATTTGAGGTGAATAAAACAAAAAGAATGAAAAAATAAGAATAATAACATGCGAAGAGCATACTATACAAAATTAGAATTTTTTTTTCTTTTTTTTTGTAAGTTATAAAACAAACAGCACAAACAAAATGAAAGCAAAAAGTTTAGCAAATGAAGAGCTTAATCTTCATTAATGTTGATATGACTTGCAAGTTTATCAAATTCAGTTAATATAATCATCAATTTTTGCATCGGATTATCGAGTTTCTTAGTCTGAGTTGAGATGTTCTTTATACATTTTAGGAATTTAGTTATTTGAAAAATTTGTTTAACTTCGTTGAAAGTATTAAGAACGTCTTTTATATCATTGGTGTAATTTGTAGGAATTTTAGAATTTTCAGTAGTTGGGGAGGAATGGATGTTTGCGGTAGTACTATCATTGATATCAGAGTTTAATTCATTATTACTGGTAGGGGTTCAGAGTCTCATTGAACATTCATATCAAAAGCAAACTTTTACTGAAATATTCTTGGTGCCATTTGTCAGTTTTTTAATTAAAATTAGGTGGCTCGACCGTCTAACCATCGCCCTGGAAAGGAATAAAGGCTTTATTTTTAAGCCATACGAAGTATAATTTCACAAAAGCCTATGTCATTTCGTAGGATTTTTTGCATATTTCTTCCATATGGTCACAGAAAATGTGCATTGTTATTTAGAAAGCTGTGAGATTTTTACTATTATTACATAGTACTTGCGTCATTTTTTATTATCGTTTTAATGATTTATGGATGCGAATCTACATACACTATACGGCCAAAGGTGGTCGGCCACTTGCGATTTTAGACATTTTGTTAAATATCTAGAAAACTACACAAGGAATTATCCTGAAACTCAAGGTGTGTAAACATAATAGTACAGGTCATATATTTCCGTGAGGATTTTTTTCCGAAACCCCCATAGGGGACCGCCAACAAATTGAAAATGAAAGAATATCTTTTAGATAACCCTGTAAAAACTAATGCAGCAAAAACGTTCAAACAGCAGATTATGATTAAGTGCCTTATTGTGATAAACTGTGTTCATTTTTATGAGGAATAGCATGTATACTCGTAGAGAAAGTAAAGTTTTTATAAAAAAAGGGGTCCCAAATTTTGTCAAGTTTTTTGATTGTATTTTGTTGAGTTTATTTGTTAACACAAAAAAAAAAGTTATTTTCATAAAATATCACAACAAACATTGTACATAATATTCTGCAATAAGAATTAAAAAGTAATAAATATTGTATAAAAAATGAGCACGTTTACTAAATAATGATTCTCTGCGCATGTCCGAATATAATAAAAATATAATTTGCATAATGTGTTAGCTAAATGTATAGAGCAACCTTTGTGAAAGCCTCAAAAACATAGTTTGAAAAATCTGAAAATTATCGTCGATAGAATAAGCTCACAATCCTATATTCCCAAAAGGAAGCAAAACGATGACGGGCTGTATCCAAATACAGTAGTGCGTGCAATATTTTGTACTCCATATTGGCACTAATCAATAGATATATGGATACAGCCCCTCATATTTTTGCTTCATTTTGCGAACAATGGATTTTAAGCTTATTCTATCAACGATAATTTTCAGAAATTTCCAGCTATGTTTTTGAGATGTACAAAAGTTGCTATATACATTTAGTTAACACATTATGCACATTATATTTTGATTGCATTCGGGCATGCGCAGTGAAACATTATATAGTAAATCTGCTCATTTTTCATCCAATTTTTATTATTTTTTAATTCTGATTGCAGAGTATTGTATACAATGTTGCTTGTCATATTTTCTGATAAGAACTTTTTTTTATATTAAGAATTCTGGAAATTATAAGCAAAAAACTGGGCATAATGTGAGACTGTTTTTATGAAAACCTAAATTTATGTTCGAGTATACGTGCTATCCTCATAAAAATGAACCCAAATTATTACAATAAGCCACATAAACTAATCTACAGTTTGAACGCTTTTGCTACATTAGTATTGACAGGGTTATCCAAAAGATATTCGTTCTTTTTCAATTTGTTGACGGTCCCCTATGGGGTTTCGGGAAAAAGTCTTCGCGGAAATATATGACCTATACTATACTGTTTACACACCTGGAGTTTAACGTTAATTCCTTACGTATTTTTCTAGATATATAACAAAACGTCTAAAATCGCAAGTGGCCGGTCTTTTTTGGCCATATATTTATGTTGCATTGTTTATTTTAGTGAGAAGGCCCATGGCCTATAAAGGAGAAGATCGCGCGGCTCTACTTGGAACTATTAAAATAACTATTGATTCATTTTTTATATAAAAATCATATTTCTGATCGAAAACAAATAGTCTGAAAACAAACAGTCTGAAACAAATGTAATCTGGCCAAAAATAGCGCGAATGTTGCGCTAGACGGCCCTAGTCCTAGGAAATTCGCATTGCGTCAGATGTAAAACAAATTTCGCGCGATTTGCAATTCAAACTTATGAAAAGCACCTTTTTCTGAATTTTCAACATAATCTTATTTTTAAGGCGTTGTTGTATTTAATAAAAAAACTCTTATTTTTGTACATTTAAGGAGTGTTTTTCTAAAGTACTGCATTTATTTTTATTTTAAAATATTTTCCATTTTTTACTGCATATATATTAAACATTTCACTTAATTGAAATAAACTTATTTTTGTTTTATTTTTATCGTATTTTCAAATGCAATCGAAGTGTCAAAATTTTATTTAAAAGCAACAAACTGAATGGAACACGCGCAAAACAATTTATTAATATATTTTTCTTCATAAAATGTTGTTATCGTGATACATAAAATGTCAATAATTTAGATTCTACTATTTTCAAATCAGAGAAAAATCAGTTTTATTAGCAACTATTGCATCAAAAATGTATAAATAAAATAACATTTATTTCAATTTCTGTTAAAATTTTTGACATATGTTATTTTGGAATAAAAACATTGCTTTGGCATTTCAGAATTTATTCATGAGATTTTATGCTTATATATTAAAGATTTGTTTTTCTAATTTGTTATTTAATGTTTGATCTTTCGTGCAAAATTTTTCGATATTAATAAAACATAGAAACTAAAGTCACCTAGAAACATTTCCTGTTATTAGAAATGAAAGATTATTGTTAGTAGTTGTGCTTCATCTAAAACTAGTCATCCTAAAATAAATTTTAATAAAAAGCGGCGAATTGTAAGTAAGCTGTAGAAAAAAAAAAAGAATTGAAATTACGCGAAAATTAAAATGTACTGGCTGAAAGACCTCTTGGTTGACTTTTTTTTTTTTTTTTTTTTTTTTTTTTTTTTTTTATAAAAAATAAAACAGTTCTTATAAAAATTTTAGGATAAAAAAAATTGCTTATATTGCTTTTGGAAAAGTGTTATCTTTACTGACAAGGAATTTTTTTTTCTTCGAGCACAAAAGTTTAAAATACAGTTTCACAAATATTTGTAATGTGTCGTTTGAGCAATTATATCTTGTATTACAAGGTTCGCACGGGCACCGTTATTTTCAAAGCCAAATATCAGTATTTCTTTATAGAATAATAAATCTAGCTTAAACGCGTGAAATTTCGCCTTATTTAAAGAAAGATTTTCTATAAGAAAATATTGGTACCGAAGAATTTCTTAGTCAGGAAATTCAAGAACCCGTACAAACCCTCTATTAGTTACACCATGATTGAAAAATACGAAAATGGTTCCCCCCCCCCCCCACACACACACACACAGAAAAAAAACCCCTCATCTGATCTTACAAAATATAACAGCGTTGCCCAAACTGGCAGCTTATTTCTTTATTGCAGAAAATTTTAAATCTAGTTTAAAAGTTTGAATAGTTCTTTTTGCTTTAACAACTTGAAGGGCGGTGATGCTGTTACGGCATCACCTAATTTTAATCCCTAATTCCATCATAATAATAAGAAACGAAGGCATCAAGGATATGATGAAAATAAAAGGAACCCTATTAGATGATATTTAAAAAAAGTAATTAATCTGGTATGGTCATGTTAAAAGAATGAATGATGAAAGAATACCCAAAATCACATTCAATTATAAGACAAATAGAAAAAGGAAACGGGGAAGACAACGAAAGAGCCGGATGGATGATATTGCAAAGGCAATCAAGGATAGAAGTCTGGGGGAGAAATGGACCTTTGACCCGAAAAAACGTAAAAAGACTATTATAGATTTTTCGGATGGCGTCACCAGACGCCCATAAACCGAGTTCATATATATATATCTTCTAAATTGATATAGTATTTGGATAACGGTATTAAGGCTTAAATCCACATGCACATTTCAATTAGAGTTGAATTGAGATAATTTTCACCGGTGAGGTGGAATGTAGTAAGTATTTCCGGAGAGGGCAGAATTTGCAATTTTAGACAATTGCCGATGTCTCAAATTCTAATGACAAGGTGAATTTTTGATGCTCTGGAGGTAAAGTCCTTTGGATCATACCCTAACTTCTACATTTTCCGGAAATGAAAATGTATCACTCACATTTGTACTTTTCATGAAATTAAGAAGAAAAAAAAATAAATTTCACACCACAATTTATATGTTATTTTTTAAGTAAATAGATCTTCTACACTTTTTGCTGACAGCCATTTTTTTTATTTCGTGATTCAAGAAAGCGTAGTTTCAATGAAGGCTATGCAATTAAAAATAAATAAATAAATAATAATATGTTTTTTAACAACCCTTAGGGGCGAGCTAACGGTAAACGTGCCATTCAAAGTGCCCAGTATCTTTTACCAGTTAATATTTATTGTAAAGTTTACCTCATTTAATCACAGCATTTTCGCGATTCAAGTACAAAAAATTTTCTGTTTTGAAAAACCCGTGGTAAAACATTAAGAATTAAGCAAAGGACTCTCGTCGCGAAGGGGTTAATTCAACTCCTACATCATGAGATAAAATTATTCACATTTAGCTTTTTTTACCTTTTTACAGATCATATGAACTTATAGTTAAATTTCAGATGCATATATATAATAATGACAATTATGACAATCTACTGATAGATAATTAATTAAAACCAGCATACTTTTCAAAATTATTTTACTGTATTATACAAGGGGGAGTATATACTGTATTATACCAGGCGAAAGGCGATCTCCCTATAAACATGTGTCCATGCATTTCCCTTTTAGTGAGGGATTTTAAATCCGAATCAGCTGCTGTTAATTGCTGTTTTCGTATTTGATCAAATAAAATTAGTTAAACATTTGAAAATTGGCTAATATAAAATGAACTAAGTCAACAGAGTATTTGCTTCCCGGTATTTTTAAACATAGATATAAGAAAATGAATTAAGAGTTTTAAAATGTAACACTTTAAATCTGACGCAATTTTCACCAAACTTTTCTTTTTCTTTGTAATATTCACCTGAAAATATTTTTTTATTGTTTGAAAGATAATGTTATTGTTTGTGCTGTTATAGAATTGGCAACAACAGTTAAAAAGATCATCCCAAAATATGAAATAAATCTCTCATGTACGTGTAATTTTTTTTAATTTAAACTATTTGCCAATGTTATTATTTGGACATTTGAAATAGGACGTCATTTTCCCCATTTACTGCTTTTAACTCATACAAATCGAAATCCGCAAAATTCGACGCATGAAAAGAATTCACAAATATATACAATAATTAATCAATTTTATTTTGGCTGGCCTAACAAATAAAACAAATATTATTTTTAACTAAAGTTCAATTTCAAGACTTCAAATTGTTGAGAAAATAAACTTTATTCAATCACCAACATGCAATAACTTTCATGTATCAAAATTACCATTCAAAGTTTCAAAATATATTCTTCGGAAAAAATGAAAAATATTAAATGTTACCCTTCTCTATGTTCCAGTTGTTGACCTAGTAAATTTCTGATGCATGAATCTTTAAGTTTTTGGCTTACCCAAAAAATTATTTACAATGTAATAGAGTATATCAACAGGAGTTTAAAATAAAACATAATATTAAATAAACAATGTTTTAAATGAAAACTTATCCCTGGGTGAAATCTCTAAGACTTCTCAAAAAATCGGTTTTTGCAGACATTCTAGAAAAGAAACCAACGTACCAGCAGAAAAATAAATTATTCTAAACAGTTTACGGAAAGTTAACATTTAATGATAATAGTCTTTCAGATTTCTTTCAGCCGTTTTCAAGAAATGTACGAGTATTTTGGGCTTATTTTTAAACTTTAAAAATTAGTGGACCATTACTGGTAGATGGCATACTATGGGTGAATTTACCTTAATACTGAAGGAGCACTTTGCCTTCACTTTCATTAAAGCAAAAAGCCTGGTGTGACATATTTTCTTCTCTGCTATTTTTTCTCTTTTTTTAGCATTTGATGCCGAATGAAAAGAAGTCACAAAATTATTTTCTTTCTTTAACCCCTTACCCTACAATGACGGGCGTAGCCCGCGTACGATGATCGAGCCAAATGTAAATTCTTCTTACCACTAAAATTTTACAGTAAATATAGTTTCATTTAATCGTCGAAATTCCATGATTAAAAAAGCCGAAAATCTCTATTAAATTTTAGTGGTAGCTATGGATATGCCAAACCGTGGAGCAGTTAGACGTAAATCGTAGGTTAAGGGGTTAATCCGTTGACTTGAAATGTACATCCCAGTGGAATATTTTACAATCCATTCGTACCACTTAAAAAAAATAACTTCTGCCAAAAACACTTAGAAGATTTTGAAGGGAAATCTACCACAAAGTTAGAGATATATAAATTGTAGTACGGTTGAATATAAGAATAGTCATTAGTTCTACATTGTAATGAAAGGATTAACAAGGTTCAGAGATGCCACAGGCGGCTATCTTTTTTATTTTATCTCACGCCATTTTTTTAAAACAAAAATCATTTACGTATATTTGGCAACACATGGAAGAGAAATATACTGAAAAAATTATTTTCCTAAAATAGTGTTGCAACACAATATAAAAATAGTCGCCAGTGTTAGCCCTGAACGTTAGATAAGTTACAGCATCGTACAGATAATTTTATTTGTTCATATTTTATATGAACATCTTATATGAATCTGTTCATATGGACAGCTTCAGCCAACATTGCTGTTGGAAATCATCAGATAAAATTCTAGTGGGGTTCCGTTTTATCTCATGCGCTGGCCAACCACTGCGTTGAAGTGCACGAACTTTTGCAGTATTATTGCTTGGAACTCTTACGCTAGGTGGCGTTGCGAATATCGAAGACCTTGAGTATTTGAACACAAATATGAAATGAATATCTTAACACAATTTAAGCTGTGAAGCTAATTTTTTTATACAGTAAATAATATAGCACCACTGCCACAAACAAAATAAATAAGTAAATGAATAAATACATATTTTTTTTATTTCAACGCACTTTTTTTCTCCTTAAATCTGGTTTTACTAAGTTACAAAGTCTTTCGGTTTTCATAATTTACACATTTCAGAATCAATAATAAAAAAAAGCGTATAAAATATATAGGATTTCTATACAACACAATAATTTCTATACCAGTTTAATCATTGGGAACGTAAATCACAAAAGAAAAAAACTTGAGTTAATGTAATGAGGGCTTGAAAACTACGAGCGGTCGTAGCATACGCTGGAAGCACTTTTTCATGTCCGATCACGAAAACCAAACAGCATCGAACGCGGTTAGTATTTGGGAGAGAGACCACATGGAAACTGATGCAAATTGAAATATTTCTATTATAGAAACGTCTACAGGTATTTCTACAGCTCTTGGTAAAACTAGCTTATAGAAAAAGAGCCATAAATCTATAATACATTTTTTTTTTAATTTTATAAGAAATTTTTGTAATGGAAAGTGCCAGCAAACGAATAGCAGTGGGATAAGTGCAGGAAAAGTGCCGGATTGAAGTAATGTGATGGCATACCAATACTGGCCTGCTGTTGGCCATCACTGATGGGCCAGCTGTATTTCGCACGGACATTTTTGTACTGGTTTAAGTAATGGCACCATTGCACTTCACCGCTGATGACAGTGCTGGCTGCCATCTTTTTTCAAGCTGATGGCCCAGTGTTTCTTTCTTTGCTGGAATGTGTCATTTCCCGTTAAGAGATTGCAATTTCCAATTTGATTGGCGTTTGCAATCTCCATCAACAAAGAATACGGCCAAGCTTTAGAATTCTGCGGTTTAGATCTAGACACGGATTGCTTCTCACACGGACGATTATATGTTTTGTGTCCTAGAACCGGAAAACCAGATTATCTATGTATTTTGCATAGATAATGTAACAACAAAAAATATTGTATACCCATAAGCGCTGTAAAATTAAACATGTTAGAAACGTGAGCTTTCTCTTTTGTTTCTTTTCCATTTAATCAGACTGAGCCACAGCAACGCGTGACCGGGTGCAGCCACGCGTTACTTTAAGCATGGCTGTACTGGTTTTGCTGGCTAGAAAAATTTACTAGCGAGAATTATCCCCGATTCTGAGCACCTTAGCGGCACGAATTCCAGTCGCTCGTCCCCAAGGGGTTAAGGACATATATCGAATTATTGTTAAACTGTTATTGAATTCCAAAAGATATGAATATTTTTTAGCTTAGTCCTAACACAGCAAAGAGAAAATTGCTGGTCAGCAGCAAGATAGGTGCTGGCAATGATGGAGAAGTGCTGGGTAATGGTCTACCACTGCATGACCACTGCTGGACAGCTTCAGTCAACTTTGCTGTTGGAAATCATCAGATAAAATTGGTGTTGGCTTCCGTTTTATCTCATGCGCTGGCCCACCACTCCATGGAGGGCACAAACTTTTGCAGTATTATTGCTGGGAACCCTTACGTTAGGTGGCGTTGCGAATATCGAAGACCTTGAGATACTTAAATATTGAGATATTAAAAATATTTAAACAATCACGTTTCAAATTTAACAAATAATAATTTATATGACTTTCAAATATTTTGTCAAGTCTATATAAGTGTTATTTTTATCACCGTGCGGCAGATTACTGAATTTGAACACAAATCTGAAATGTATATCTTAACACAATTTAAGCTGTGAAGCTAATTTTATTTGTTTGAAACTGTAAATGATATAGCACCACTGCCACCAACAAAATAAATAAGTAAATGAATAAATGAATAAATAAATGAATTCTTTATTTCAGCGAACTATTTTTTCTCCTTAAATCTGGTTTTACTAAGTTACAAAGGATTTTGGTTTTCATAATTTGTACAATTGATAATCAATCAGCGTATAAAATATATAGTATTTCTATACAATACAATAATTTCTATACAAGTTGAATGATTGGGAACGCAAATCACAAAAGAAACAAACTTGAAATAGTGTAATGAAATCTTGAAAACTACGAGCTGTCGTAGAATACGCTGAAAGTAATTGTGCATGTCCGGTCACGAAAACCAAACAGCACCGAACGCGGTTAATACTTGGTAGGGTGATCACATGGAAACCGCTGCAAGTTCGAATATTTCTATAGCTTTTGATGAAACTAGCTTATAGTAAAACGGGTCGTAATTCTATAATACTTTTTGTATAAGTTTATTTATAGAATTCTATAAGAAATTTTTGTACCGGAAAGTGCTGGCCCAGCAAAGGAATAGCAGTAGGATAGGTGCTGGCACAGCAGGAAAAGTGCCGGATTGAAGTAATGTGATGGCATACCACAGCTGGCCTGCTGTAGGCCATCACTGATGGGCCATCTGCTTTCCGCACAGACACTTTTGTACTGGTTTAAGTAATGGCACCATTGCTCTTTACCGCTGATGGCAGTGTTGTCTGCCATCGTTTTTCCAGCTGATGTCCCACAGTTTCATTCTTTGATGGGTATGTAAAGTTGACAAACGCATTGACAACACACACACACATAATATAACTTAATAATACGCTAATGGATTACATATTTCATAAGCGCCTTTTCCGAACAAATCTAAGATTACATCGTCTCTCTCTCTCTCTGGCTTTTGCCATATTCAGTTTCCTAATAAGTCTTTGGACTATGGAGTATAGGCGACTTTCACATGTATAAAATACACCCTCATACAAAATTTGACGATTGTTCGTTAACTTTTGAAATTAGAATTAGCACAGTGTAAAAGTTATATTTCGTAGAAAAATGACTTTAAAGTTGCAATCTCTCTTTAAAAGTATGTATAAATTAACTTGCGCTAATTAGTCATAACTTTGGTTCTAACTGAAACATCATCTTTAGAAAATATTTTTTTTTCCACGTTTTTTTATCCTATTCGGGACGAGCGTCTTTTACAAAATTTTTAATCTTTAGTCACCGGATTTTTAAAACAGAAATTTTGGCCTAATTGAATCGGGAAAATGCTCCGATTAAGTAAGGCAAAATTTACAAAACAATTTTACGGGTGAGAATAATCGCCGATTCTGAGCAACGTAAGTGGCTCGAATACCGATCGCTCGTCCCCAAGGGGTTAAAATATCAACGTGATCTTCAAAATTGAAAGCAGGATCCTGCATTTCATGCAGAATATCAGGAATAGAAATAATAAGAAATGAAGGCATCAAGAATATGATGAAAATAAAAGGAACCATATTAGATGATATTAAAAAAAGCAATTAATCTGGTACGGTCATGTTAAAGGAATGAATGATGAAAGAATACCCAAAATCACATTAAATTATAAGACAAATCAAAAAAGGAAACGGGGAAGACGGCGAAAGAGCCGGATGGATGATATTGCAAAGGATATCAAAGATAGAGGTCTGGAGGTGAAATGGAACTTTGACCCGAAAAAATGGAAAAAGACTATTGTAGATTTTTGGGATGGCGGCACCTGACGCCATAAACCGAGTTTATATATATATATATATCTTCAGAAGTGATATAGTATTCAGAATAACGGTATTGAGGCTTAAATATACATGCACATTTCAATTAGAGTTTAATTGAGATGATTTTCACCGGTGAGGTGGAGTGTAGTAAGTATTTCCGGGGGGGAGTGGGGTGCAGAATTTGCAATTCTAAAGACAAGGGGAATTTTTGATGCTCTGGAGGGAAAGTCCTTTGGGTCATACCCTAATTTCTACATTTTCAGGAAACGAAAATGTATCACTCACATTTGTACGTTTCATGAAATTAAGAAGAAAAAAATAAATTTCACACCACAATTTATATGTTATTTTCTTTAAATAAATAGTTCTTCTACACTTGTTGCTGTCAGCTATTTCTTGCACTTCCTAATTCAAGAAAGCATAGTTCCAGTGGAGGCTATGCAACTAAAAATAAATAAATAAATAATAATATGGTTTTTAACAACCCTTGGAAGCGAGGGACTGGTAAGCGTGCCATTCAAAGTTCCCAGTATCTTTTACCAGTTAATTTTTATTGTAAAGTTTACCTTATTTAAGCACAGAATTTTCGCGATTCAACTACAAAAAAATTTCTGTTTTGAAAAACCCGTGGTATAAGATTAAAAATTAAGCAAAGGACTCTCGTCGCGAAGGGGTTAATCCAACTCCTACATCATGAGATAAAATTATTCACATTTAGCTTTTTTTACCTTTTTGCAGATCATATGAACTTATAGTTAAATTTCAGATGCATGTACATAATGATAATTATGACAATCTATTGATAGATAATTAATTAAAACCAGCATACTTTTCAAAATTATTTTACTGTTTTATACAAGGGGGAGTATATACTGTATTATACTAGGGGAAAGGCGATCTCCCTGTAAACATGTGTCCATGCATTTCCCTTTTACTGAGAGATTTTAAATCCGAATCAGCTGCTGTTAATTGCTGTCTTCGTGTTTGATTAAATAGGATTAGTTAAACATTTGAAAATAAGCTAGTATAAAATGAACTAAGTCAACAGAGTCTTTGCTTCCCGGTATTTTTAAACATAGCTATAAGAAAATGAATTAAGAGATTTTAAATGTAACACATTAAATCTGACGCAATTTTCACCAAACTTTTCTTTTTCTTTGTAATATTCACCTGAAAATATTTTTTATTGTTAGAAAGGTAATATTACAGTCATTCAGGGTAATTTTGATCCGAATTTTCTCTATTTTCATATGCCGCACTCTTATTTTAAGAATATTATTGCAACTAGGGGCATAAAAGAGAAGAAATGATCCTAAATTATTGTTTGACTATCAAAAATTAAGGAATAATAAGGATAAAAGCAATAAAAAATGAATTTTAAACCTGGTTCAAAGTTACCCAGCCATTTAGAGTAACTTTTCACCATATGATAAAGATTATCTAAAATAATTCATTATTTAAAAAAAAATGTTTACTTAGGACAACTTAAAACCCCAAAAGATGCTTTCAGATATGTAAAGACTCCGAATTTACATTTCCCAACATCACAAGATTTGTATAATTTATGATATTACAATAAATATTATGCATAACAAAAGTGGAAGAAGAGAACCATGAATATTTAGAAAGAAAAAAAACTGTTTATTGTTCATATAAAACATAAAAATGCAGTGAAAAATTTCAACGTTTCAACTCAATAATATATCCACAGTTACAGTAATACATACTAGTACTAGTATTATTCAAACAAGAATAAAAAATGTCGAATGTATGAAATGTTAAATCTGAATAGCTCCGCCCCGAAAAACGCCTTTAAATGAATTTTATATATTTTACACATATTTGTGAAAATATTTACATGTTATACCCAATGCACATTTTCGGCATTTACATAAAATATACGCGCAAATATGGGAAATTTTTGACAGCAGCACCTATAATCAGTAAATTATAAACATCAGTATAACTTTGAGCCGGCTCAAAGTTACCCTGAAAATGTGGTAAAATGTTAGTGCCTTCTTATTTTACATTTTATTAACTATTAAAAAATAAATAATCACAAAATATTAAAACATTTACAACATTTAGATAATAATGTGTTTTATAAATGAGTATATTGTTACTTACTATGAAAATTTAATTGGATTACAACAACTTCAAAACAGCATTCAAAATTAATTTGAAAACAGTACTTCACAAAAATAGTTAGATGATGCAATTAATTGCGCATTATGTTGCTGATTTATTTTCTAAAATAAAGAGTAGAAGCCCCAGTTTAGAACCTTGCCAACAGAGTATAGTTCTGGATTTTATTTAGTCTTTTGGAGTTAAAAGTATTGAGAAATAGGAGGTGGTGCAAAGTTATGCCCCATGGTTCAAAGTTACCCTGAATGACTGTATTGTTTACGCTGTTATAGAATTGGCAACAATAGTTTAAAAGATCATCCCAACGTATGAAATAAATCTCTCATGTACGTGTAAATGTTTTTTTTAAGTTAAACTATATGACAATGTTATTATTTGGACATTTGACATAGGACGTCATTTCCCCCATTTACTGCTTTTAACACATACAAATCGAAATCCGCCGAATTCGACGCATGAAAAGAAATCACAAATATATGCAATAATTAATCAATTTTATATTGTCTGGCCTAACAAATAAAACAAATATTATTTTTAACTAAAGTTCAATTTCAACACTTCAAATTGTTGAGAAAATAAACTTTATTCCATCCCCAACATGCAATAACCTTCATGTATCAAAATAACCATTCAAAGTTTCAAAATATACTCTTCGGAAAAAATGAAAAATAAAAAATGTTTTCTTTTTCTATGCTCCAGTTGTTAGCCTAGTAAATTTCTGATGCACGAATCTTTAAGTTTTCGGCTTACCCAACATATTATTTACTATGTAATAGAGTATATCAACAGCAGTTTAAAATAAAACATAATATTAAAGAAACAATGTTATAAACAAAAACTTATCTCTTAAAGAAATCTCTTGGAATTTTCAAGAAATCGTTTCTGCAGACCCCCACCCCCTTCCTCACCAGCCATTTGTATGAGAATTTTTCCATTATCTCATTTACAAGATCAAAGCTATTCACTTGTTTCTCTTTGACTAATTTTTGATAAATTAGCCTAATAATTACGAAATAGTATTACATGCACGCAGACACCTGTTTTTGGATGCAGTGTTGCATTTGAAAAAATGTATTTATTTTGAAAATGATATTTCATTTTCTATATTTTTTCTAGCTTCTTAATTTTATATTTTACACTCGTTAGATATCAGTTCATTAGATGTAATAAGAATCTCATTTAGAATAGAAATTAAAAGTGGGATTTTTTTTTATGACTGATTAATGATAGATTTCTAGGCTAAATAGGCAGAGTTGGTCATTAGTTAGTCATAGTTAGTAATCTAACAAAACAGCTCAAATTAATTATTGATCACTACATAAAATTTTACATTATCTAATTAATTAAATAGCTGTCTGTTGTTTATGAATCAGTGGAGAAGAACAAGTCCCCATTTCCACCACCTACCCATTCCCTCTATTTTTTCTTCTTTTTTGGTGTCATTATTAAATAAAGTAGATTAAAACGTTACTCAAGATGCTGTGTAAGATATAGAAATAAAAAGAAAGTTTAAAGTACACATTACCCAGGGTTCGCACAAGTGTACCACTAAATTTTAACAGTATTTTCAAAGTATTTCACTGCAGACAAATATTGCAAAATCTGTGAATAAAGGCGGTGATTGAGAATTGTGTGTTTAAAAAATTAAATGTAAATTTTTTTATCATTAGTAGTGGTGCCAGAGTCCTTGGAAATTCCAAGGAGTGTGCGAACCTTGACATTTCCAAAAATAGAAGAACATATGTAATCTCATACACACACACACACACACACAATTTTTGCTCGCATTATGGTATAAGATAGGCAAAATATACGCACGTTACTTTAAATTTATTACATTTTCTAATTCTAACGATTAAGTAATAAGTAAGGTTAGTTGGGGTAACTGGAACCACGAGATAACTGGGCCATAGTCTGTTTTATAAAAAAACTGTTGGTATTTTTTAAGTTTTACCTTTTGAGAACAATGCCCCTTAATCTCTACTTCCTAAAACAACGTGTATCAACTCAATCATAACTCTCACTTTGGTGTGATAGGTTGTCAAAAATTTACGTTTCTTTTTTTAAAAACAACGTCTATATGGTTCAACTGCCTCGGCTGGTTATTAAAATACTGTAAGTACTTTCATTAAACAATCATTTTTTTAAAGATTAGACATATAACTACATTAATATTATTAGGTATCTATACATATTTACTCATGTTTCAAATGTAAGCCCGGTGTCCCAGTTACCCCATAAATTTTTCAAGAATGGGTAACTGGGACATGTATCCGGGGTAACTGAACCATGCTGGATCCAGTTACCTCAATAGTTATAAATAATTTTTTTGTGTGTCTCTTACTACGGGAAGTAAATTTCTCCATTGTTTTTTGCTCACAATAAAGAAAATGATTGAATACCGTATTAAAATTATGTAATGAAATTTAAGAAAAGCATATTGAGTGGTATCAAACCAAATTTCTTGGCCCCTTGAGAGGCGGTGATGCCGTTATGGCATCCTTAATTTTAATTCCTAACTGCCACATTGGCACCTGAATTTTATAATGAAAATTTCACCTTTATTAAGTACGCGAAAATATACTTTTACTTGTTTTCAGATAGATTCTCTTGTAAATATTGGTGTCATTAAATTATTTCAACATTTTACGAATGCAAGTACCTTGCCCCTGAAAGCGAGATAGCCAGACCTTGAAATTGTACTATACACATGGGGTCGCATTCTATGGGGAAACTTTTATCGTTCTTACCAATATTTTTAAAATAATATCTTCATCACACCTTTCTGTAAGGGCTCTGGTAGGAACAATAAAATTTTCCCTATATAATGCGACTTCTGGATAAAGTACTTAAGTACTTACGTAGCTGTATGTTCATAGATTTACCTGGCTATTATTTTCCTTAAAATATCCATGTGACTTTTATACTTATTATCTATACTAAAGTACATAAGTACTTCCTTAAGTTTTATGTTTTTCGTATAGATAAATCTAATATTTTCACTTTTAGTGCTTTTTTTAGACACATTGACAGCAAAGGTCTCACTTACAACGCTGTTTATTGACATATAATTTACATGATCTGCCTGGTTTAAATTTTTTTAAGTTGTGTACACCTTTTCAAACAGGACCTGATATCCGATATGAAAAAATATGAACGCGTGTGGAACATAGACCCTCCTGGTCCAGCTACCCCATTTTTGGGAGCAACTGGAACCATGAGGAAAGAAAGATGAAATATGCATATTTTTAAATATTAAAATGTAATTTTAAGCATTTCTGTCTGATAGAGGGAACCTAACTGAACACATTTACAGAAGTTCAGACTTTAATTCTAATGAGCATTAGTTTTTTGAAGCTGAATTGTCAGAAGCTCCAGAGTCACATTGTAAAATCATGTTCCAGTTGCCCGAACTGACCTTAACCCCTTGAGGGGCGGTGGGATATATTTTATACCATCTACGATTAATGAAGATCTGAACCAGAAAAATGTTATGAAATTTTACTTTTCTATCTTTGGTGGAAAAAAGTCGTAAAATTGCTTTTCCTTATTTTGAAATAAAAATTTTCTAAATTTCCGGTGGGAATTCAGAGTTACACAAACGCAATTGCTTGCTCCTCAAGGGTTTAATACTATATTTATCAAGTACTCTGCAAGATTAAGTAAATAAAACACTCACCATAAAAATAAATAGAAATTACTTATATACATGTTAATGGTAGTGGACAGGCAATTATATAAGTTAAACGCCAATCGTGATAATTTGCTGCTTTATAGCGGGAGATTGAAATCCAAATAGGTTCTATGCCGTATGCCTGGTGTTGGCCATCGCACTTACTTTGTGTTTGTGACCTTCAACAAATGCTTATAGTACAGCGTCTTGAATACCAAGTGTAGAAATATGCTATCCAAACAACGCTAAAAATTTGTATGTCTTAAATGTGCGACGATACCGCGAAAATCCCAAGTGTCGATCGCAGCGACATCTGCTGTATTTTCGTATTACATTGTATAGACTAGCAATATCTTGCATTTGTAGAAAATATCCTTCAGATGTCGCTGCTATCTGTATATTTCAGCAGCATCGTGCACATTTAAGGGATACGATATTTTAGCACTTTTTAAAGTATTACAGGGATAGCCAATTTCCACACTATATATTCCAGGCGCTATACTTATAGTTGATACTATTAAAATTTATGACTGGGACATTCTTTTATAGACACACTGTATACTAACTTTCCTTATTAAATTGGAAAAAGCGAGTAAAATCTAAAAAATATATTAAACAAGATAGAAAAAAACATGCGTCAAGCATAGATTATGAAACACTTTCCAACTCATTCAGAATAATGTAACGAAACTGCACCGTTTAAAAAGTTAAAATATTACGTCTAATTCAACCATGTGGAAACCCATAACACATTTCAAAACACAATTTCAACTGTTCCCATTCACAATCAGAAAATTATTCGAACTTTTTCAGCGGCCCTGCATATGATATATAGATTTGAATCTATTAACTACATGCATGCCATCATTTAGTTCACTTAAGAGATACTACCGAATTTTAAACCGTGCACTCCAGCAATTATTACTCAAAGACAATACTGTACTGTAGCCGATTTCTTTTGTGTGTCCCTGTAAATGAATAAAAAATGCTATGAATGCCCTGTTCTAACGTGATCGTCGTGAAATTCAGTGATTTATGTCAGTTTCAATATATTTCAAATAGCTTAATGTCACTAAAATACTCTGTAAACCATTTTCCCCATATACCAGAATGTAATGGAATTATTTTGAGTGCCCCTGTAAATGAACGATTAATCCTACATACTTCATATACAATACCAAACATTCTTTGGTGATCCTAAATAACCTTATCAATTGCACAAAAATATAAGTATATTTACGGACAGATAAATTGAATGCATAAACACTTTTCAACTTTGTTGGAAAGTGTTAAAAAAATAAAATCACGCCTGAAATTATATTAAAAAAAAATATTTTCTCTTTTTTTCGACGACTTTAATGCGTAAAACTTTTAATCGAAAGTAGGTTTTAAAAGATGGCAAAGAATAGAGGAATACAAAATCTTAATGTTCTATAAAAGGGACTAAATAACTCCCTGCAATTTCATTCCTCCAAAAAACGAGATCTTTCTAGAAAACAAAGCTTTCTAGTAAACAAAGCTTTTCTCCTGAATATTCCATAAAATCCTACACAAAATTTTCTCTTTTCTCCCTTTCAGGTAAAAAAGCTAAATTCACTTTTGCAAAGATAGACCATTGAGAACGACCCTTTTTTATAATACAGATTGCCCATTAAATAATGTCCCAGATATAACTTTTAATGGTATCAATTGTAAGAGTTGGAGTGTTGGTTCAAGGTCACAAATAAGGAATCGCTCCAACTGTTTTAAATAAGCGCACGTGCGAGTACTGCTTTGTTATTGACTCGCTTGCAGTGCCACATACACAAAATGGCAATTCCTGAGTGTAAAGCGTTAATGTTGGGCTGAATATTTAACACTGGAACGCCCAGAAATTGTACTGAAGTTTCATAAAAATATGTGACATGCATTAAACGGTTAAAAAAGTTGTATAATACAATTAAAGGGTTCGTATGCATCAAAGGATTTAGTGGATGTTATTTGTTTTCGCACCAGAAATTTTGTAAAGTACTGCTCGCTGTATCTGAAGATAGAATTACTTTTTCATTAACTAAGGCAAATATTATATATATTTGCCTTATATATAGTGCCTTTGGCGAAAAAATGTCGTAAAATTGCTTTTCCTTACTTTGCGTAAATCTTTTTGCATATTCTGGTGTGCATTCGACATTACAGAAAAGTGATTACTTGTCCCTCAAGGGTTAACCCCTTGGAGGCGAGCGACCGGTTAACATGCCATGTACGTTGCTCAGCATTCGTGATTATTCTCACCAGTAAATTTTTATTATAATTTTTGGTTTGTTTAATCCGAATATTTTCCCGATTCAATTAGGCAAAAATTTCTGTTTTGAAATACCGGCGATAAAAGATTAAAAATTCTGTAAAAGATTTACGTCCCGAAGGTGTTAATCAGTTCAGAAGAAGAAAATGATTCGTACTTTCCACTAAAGGACTCTTCTGGCAGTATTGAGCACTTCTGTTGGTAACAGTGGATCTAAAACAATTAAAAAAGAGTTTAACCCTTTCGAGGGCGGTGTCCTTAAATAAAGGACACCTAACTTTAATTCCAAAACTGACAAACCGCACCAAGAATATTTAATTAAAATTTTCCTTTTTATAATATACGAGAAAGTAACCAAGTTTGTATTTTCTAAAAAAATCGGTTATAAATTCTGGTGTCAGGCTATTATTTCATCAGTTTATAAACAGAATTACTCCGCGCCAGAAAGGGTTAACACTAGAACGCCCAGAAGGAGTCTATCCGACTCCGACCATATGATTAAATGTCAACTGGAACTAGAAATTCTGTAATAAAATAAGTTAAATTTGAACCATGCAGATTTACGTTAAATAAATGAGTCAAATAACTTTAAATAAAAATTCTGGTGTCAAATATTTTTTGAAACTTGAGTAAAATATCCGGGCGTTCTAGTGTTAAAATTTTTACATTGAATTTAGAAATCTGAAAAAAAAAACATTCATTTCCGCAATTTTAGGAACAAAACGATGAAAGGTTTTCTAAGACATTTTACAAGAAAAAAAGAATTATAAAAACAAATTTAATGATATACCACATAAGTGCGTGTCACATTTGAAGAGCTAAGTGGAAGAACATGTTAAGTAACAAAAATTGAATTTGAAGAAATTTGATATGGAAGTCTTTGTTGTCAATTTTAATGATTTATTTTCTGTTTGATGCCATGTGTTTAAAATATTAAAAGGTGTGGTACTGAACTCTATCAAAGAAACTTATTCATATTTAATTTTTAAATGTTAAAAAATATTAATATTATTTACATTATTAAATATTAATGAATAATGTCTTAAATCTTCAACTCTAAATAGAATTTTGGAATTTCAGCTTTACCATGTGATAGAATACCTGATAACGCCTTCGTACAAAAGATAAAATAATTTTTAAGAAAATGTAGCATGACATGTTCTTCCACTGAGCTCTTCATTTAACTTCACTCCATATTTGAAGTCTATAACTTAATTAGTAAATTTTCTACTTTACTAGATTCAATGAAAATATTGACGATCTAATATTCATACCAATAACCTGAACCGAAAGAAAAATATTTTAAAGTACAAAATAAATAATACCAGATAAGTGTAAATTTTCTCTTTTTAGAACATTATTTTTGAGCGATTAAATGATAATCATAAACTAATGCTAAACCCTCAGCGACGAGCGTGAAATATGTTTTTCTCACTTTTTAGAACTCCTTTTTCTGAATAAAAATTTCAATATTAATTAATCACTGAAAGACATTGATTAAAAAAGCGGAAAAATTCTGTTTAAAATACTAGGTTACACCACCAGTATTTCCAAATAGAAATTTTTACTTATTTTAATCTCAGAAATTCTGTTAAGGTATGAGTGAATATCTAAAATTACTGGTAGGAAAATAAAGGATTCAGAGAATCTTATACGTCACATGTAGAAGACGTCGGCCGCGAAGTTGTTACATGCAGGATGTTTCATAAGAAATTCTTATTTTTAAAATTCAATATGTATTATAAAGATGAAGGTAAAATAAGTGACATGCTTATCGGATAGCTCAGAAATTTTTTAAATAATTATAAAAAAAGAAGAAAAGCTGTTGAAAGTGTCGTTCATAGATGGTGCTGCTCTGTTTCAAACTGTAAGAATGCTCCCATTAACGTGTAAAACAGCAACAAATTTCTTTTGGTTTGTGGCTTTTGGTGCACCTAACTATTGAAATCCGAAAAACAGCACTGCTGTTTGAAATTTGGAATTTAATTTAAGCATTTTTGTTCTTTGAGATTGCACTACGTTATCTAGTAATAAAACATTCAGCACAACCATATGAACATTTATGATCTACCTGAAAAATATGTCACTTGTTTCAATTTTATATTTATCACATTATATTTATCATTAGTTCTTGAAAAGTCAGGAAAATGCAGCATAGCAGCGCTACCTGTTACGAAATTTACATCGAAAATTGTTCAGCAACAACTTATGTCAATGTCTAACTGAATTTGATGTTTAATTAAAATCCATTCATTATTTATTCAATTTTAAAGTTAAGAAGAACATTTTGAAAACCATGTAGATATGTAATTTGTGCATTTCAATATCTGCTACTATGAATCGTCTATTGTATTTTGTTTTTCTTTAGTTGGCTGATTATTTTGGTGCTCTGTGGTCATAAAATGATTAAAGAGTCCAGGTCCTCTATTTAACCCTCTCGCTGCGCAACCCGAGATATTCTCGGGTATGCATTTTTCCATCTAATTAATACTATTTGGTAATTCACACCAGTTATTTTTTAGCGAAAGCTTTGTCTGGTTTGATCAGTACATTTTCTCCGATTACGATAGTTAAAACTTTCTGCTTTAAATTACCGGTGATAAAAGATTAAAAATTCTGTAAAAAATGCTCATCGCGAAGAATTACTTACGCAGTGAGAGGGTTAAAGTGAATTCAACCCATTTTAAACATTCAGTCATCAACCGGGATAGCCAACAGACACTATTCACTCATGACTTGTAGCCACCGTTCTATTCAATATAGTTTTTGTTGAACTGAGATAAAACTTCGCATGATAGAATTAAAATACTATATAGTATCTCTAATTATAAATTAATACTAGAAAACAGGAATTTTGCTTTCGCAGAATTCAGTGTCGCCCCCGATGAAAAAAATATCTGTATATATAATAGTACAAAACATATTTTAATTTTAAGACTTAAAGCACACACTTTTATTTTATGTAAAATAATGTCATTCGCATCCGCTTAAGAATTCCACAGTTATGATCCACTGTTAAACATCTACAGTAAAGCATGCATAGGATGCCTCTATCGCAAAATAATACACAAATGCAGCAAAAAGATGCCGTCATTAAAGAAATTTGAGAAAAATACGGCTACCTAATGATTCATAGGCCTTCATTTTTTTCTAACATTAAAATAGATACTTAAAATTAAATATAGTTTATAATAGCTCCATATTTTAACAGAAATTATTCGTTTATATATATATATTTTTTAAAGCGCGTATTTTAATTAAATTTTCTTCTGTTTGTTATGAGAAAATGGCAACAAAAAGATATATTTCTTATTTTTCAACTATGTTCCCTTTACTTTCTACATAAATAGAGTACTTGAGTTGCCAAAATTAAACAAATGATGCTAAAAACTACAAAAAATTTATATTTCAAAAATAAATGGAAATACAATTTTCAAAGAAATTGCATTTAAAAGTATATTTTTTTTTCCAATACGACGGTATAAAAATTGAAAATGTGCGATGCTTAGAAATTAAAAAAATTGCTATAGAACATTTAATCGTACAATAATACATCTGCTTTGTTTATTGCCGGCTTCTGTAATGTAACGTTATTTTTTGGAGACGACACAAAATAAGCTGGGAGATAGAAATAGCATACCGTGCCGGGGTACACATTTTGTTGAATCATTTTAATGAAAAAAAAATGTAAAATGTATGTATGTATGTTAATTTAATTTTATTGCATTCTACTACAGTCGGACCTCGTTATCGCGACACCCGAGTTACACTTCACTCCGCTTATCACGTCAGTTTTTCGAAGTCCCGATTTTCTGTATATGATTTTAATGCAAATAAATTCCGGATTTTACGCCGTTGAAAAATTTTCAACTCCGGATATCCCGATGGTTTATGAAAATTGTCCATTTTTCATAATCCATCTTATAAGCAGGAAAATTAAGTGGTAAGAAATGTCTTAGCCTAAATTTTAGCAAAAGTGTCTAAAATATCCATTGAATTAAATGAGAAATTTTACTTCAATTAAAATTTTCAACTCCGGATATGCCGATGGTTTATGAAAATTGTCCATTTTTCATAATCCATCTTATAAGCAGGAAAATTAAGTGGTAAGAAATGTCTTAGCCTAAATTTTAGCAAAAGTGTCTAAAATATCCATTGAATTAAATGAGAAATTTTACTTCAATCCTTTATCTGAATAAATAAACTCGCACACTATGAATGACCCACTTAAACTCCAGATAGACATATCAGTCTTCTCGCGGTCTTTTTGTACTGGTCAAGCGGCGGTTTCTTGTGGTTATACTGCGTTTCTCCTCCGAATAAAACGAAATTATTGCTTTGCATTGAAATGATCATAAATTATCTAACATCCATTTCTGAAACAGCAAATATTGATTACAATACATTGTATAATATTGAAAAAAGAAGTGTAGGAAGCACATCTAGGGATAAGCAAACCTTAATTCATCAATATTTCATGTAACAATAAAAAAACAAGTCATCATGAATCTGATTTTTATTCCTTTTAATTTTCTTTTTGTGTTTATTTTGTTTAATAATAATGTTTTATTGCTTAAAACTGTAAAACAGTTATGAATTTAAAATTGTCTTAAATTAATTAAAAATACAGCTTTTTATATAAGAAAAATTCTCCAACTCCGGTTACCGCGACACTCCACTTATGACGGCACTTTTTCTGGTTATTAGAGTGTCGGGATAAGGAGATTCGACTGTATATCCGACACATAGTTCAGTACTAATAAATAATAGTAAAATTAACTAGCATTGTATAAGTTTAAGTAAATAGACTCTGCCACCGGAAAAAAAGAAACAAAGATTTATTTAAATATTTTACAAAAATTACTGTTCGTGTATAATGTCCATCAGTCTTATTTAACACTAGAACGGCGGTAGGGGTCATTTTGACACCTGAGCACTTTCTTCCGTTGATTATTTTAGTTTGGTTGGAAGAAATCGTTTGAATATTTTTGACTTTTCCTAAATATATAACATATTTTTCATTAAACAAATTCAGCTTTCTAGATTTGTTAGTTTTTGAAATATTAGTATGTATTCCTCGAACGGCGGGCAAGCGTCATTTTGACCCCTTTAGTAAAATACTCTTTGTACTCGAAGGATTGTGAACCCATGAGAAAAATTCTGTGATAAGCAATTTTCGATTGCATTCATACTGTCTCCCAGAGAGATAAAAACCGATGTGGTGACACAACATTATTATCTGTAATTTGTATGTTATAATTCCTTTGCTTGATTTTGCCATGCTTTTGAACACAATATTTCAAAAAAAGAAAGTGTTAGGTTTTTCAGACTTATATTTCTTTTCAGAAATAATATTTTCCCATTTGTTACTTTTGTTAGTTCAGATTAATCACTGCAGGTGGTAACCATAGGGGAGGTGTTTTATAAATAGAGTACGAATATTGTTCGTACGGCAGACATTTGAACATTTCCGAACATATAATTTGTTGAAAATTGCAAAATATGCTACCGACCAGGACAAAATATTACAGTTGATGAACAATTGTTCCCATCTAAAGCTAGATGTAAATTCACGCAATATATGCCAAATAAACCGGAGAAATCTGGGATAAAATTTTGGTTATCTGTTGACGTTGATAATAAATATGTACCTCTCGAATGGATTTCCATTTCTAGGAAAAGATGAACCGCAGATCCTTAATTAAGTTTAACTGATTTTTTTTTCAAGAAATTAACAGATCCCCATCTAAACAAATATTATGACAGACAACTATTTTACTAGCATTAAACTAGCAGAAATGCTAAAAGCTAAAAATACAACTTTGGTTGGCACAATGAAAAAGGAGAGTAGAGAAATTCCTATATCACTGAAAAATATACGTAGTACTCTTTATTTATCGAAGATAGTGGAACATGTCAATATGACACTTAAAATCTACCAAGCCAAAAGAAACAAAAGTGTCTTTCTACTGCACTCATTACATTCTACTGTAAAATCTGAAGTCAGTCTCAAGAAGTTTCCCGATTCAATATAATATTACAACGCAACGAAATATGGTGTGGATATTCGTAATCAGATGTGCCGAAAATACTCCGTTAAATCGGCTTCTAGACGATGGCCTGTACATAACGTTTACAATATTTTGGATCATGCAGCTTTGCATGCGATAATTTACCAAAGTGTAACAGGCAAGCACATTATTAGAAGAGATTTTCTATTAAAATTAGGAGAGACGTTAAGGATGGTTCTTACGGCTTGAAAAGTCTTAAAGATCCATCCTGAGTCTTAAGAAAAAACACACGAAAATGAAGTAGATATAAAGAGAAAAAAGTGTACTGTAAAAAACATGGAAACAAATCTCAAGAATTTTGTGGATCGTGTTCCGAAGTTGTGTCCGAATAATGCACTGGAAAAATTGTTAAAAATTATTTTTGTATCAACTGCATTAATTCCTAATCCGTGTGTTTAATTTGGAGTATTTTAAGCATTAAATAAAATTCAAACGAAATGTTTTACATTCTAACCATTCAGCTACACTTATAATGAAATAACGGAAACAACAGCACACGTTTCTCATTTATGGATTTAGAGAGTGAATCATTCGGCGAGTAAGAGTAGATGAAAAAAAAAATTATAAATTGTATTTTATTTTAGTTAACATTAGTTTTAATTTCTGAAAACATTTATTTTAAATCAAGTTTTATATAAAATTAATGAGTTTTTTTAGTAGTAGTAGTATGATCCAATTGATCGTCCTGTAGGCGTTACATATACAGTACTTTAAAAACTCAATAAATTATCAAGTAATATTAAATAGAAATTATAAAATTACATATTTTTGCCAATGAATGGCCTTTAAAATTGTTTTAGCGTTGCTCTTTCAGTAGTTTGATCGTGGGGTCAAAAGGACCCCTTCCCGCCGTTCCAGTAGCTAAGATTTTTCCGCCGTTCTAGTGTTAATCTAGGCGATCTGCTGCTGTATGGCGGCAGATAAAAATTCATGAGCAGAGATCCATAAAAGGCATCGATTGTCTAAGGCCAAATAATACAAAACGTTTTACATAAACTGATATAAAATTACTTTAATTTTTTTTTACGAATCCAGAAAAATAATCTTGAATCAAAATAATGATATGCCTTTAAAGTAATAGGGGGAAAAATTGAAACTTTTATTATTAAGAAACAAATACAACACGCGTGGCTAACTACTCTTATTAAAGCCTTCAAGCGTTAAATAAAATGGAGTTTTGAATAAAGAGGAGGAGACATTTAGCGTATTATCTACGAGTTACTAGTGGTGTAACTGAGCAGGTTGTCACAAGATGTCGGTTGATTTTTTACATAGGATCAACAGCTTGTGATTACTGCCGATGCAAACTCCCACCAAAAAATTTTGGATTTAAAATTTTGTCTCTTATTTTAGTAGTTTATTCATTCAAGATTTCTCCCACAAATATGGTAAAACTTTCTATTTCTTTTTACTGGTGGAAATTGGCCCGGATATCATATTTTTTTTCGCTGACACCAAGATAAGCTTGTCTAGGTTGTCACAGTATGGCGCAAACGCACGGCCTGATTATCACCGAAGGAAACTGACAGCAGTAAAAAAATAAATATCTGTTTTGCCTTTACTTTTGACTTAAATTGTGCATTAATAAGGAGTTAAAATAAAGAGAAAATTTCTATTTAAATCTATTGGTTGAAGTTTGCCCCGGTGGTAATTAACTCCAGCGAAAGCGATTACAGTTGAAGCTTCAATATTTTAAGGATATGTCAGCGCCTCTTTATTAATAGTTCCATGTTAAATAATGTCGATACACGGAAATAGGTTTCAATAGTTACATGCATTGCGCTAGATATTTTTTTCAAAATCGACATGTATATGTATATGTCTTTTAACTCTTTGAGGAGCAAGTAACTGTGTTTCTGCATTGTTGAAATGACACCGGAAATTTCGAAAAATTATATTTCAAAATGAGGAAAAGCAATTTTTAAACTTTTTCCTCAAAAGTCATAAAAGTAAAATTTTATTATAAGTTTCTGGAACAAATCTTGATTAACATTAGATGGGATAAAATACATCCCACCACCCCTCAAGGAGTTAAAACTAACCTAGCTCCTGATAAGTGTAGTCTAATTTTTTTTAATTCAGATTGTTTGATTTCCACCATTTTTTTTCAAGTAGAAATATTCACCTTGGTTAACTCTTTCAAGGGCGATGGTCACACAGCGTGACCACCTAATCTTAATTCCAAAACTGACAAACGGCATCCAGAATAGTTTAATAAAATTTTGCTTTTATAATGCAAGCATAGAAAAGCAGGTTTTTATTTTATTTTTTTTTTAAATTGTTTGTTAAATCTGGTGTCAATGAATTATTACCTCATTTTAGAAACAGAATTTTCTGACCCTGAAAGGGTTAATGGCAAATAAAATGATGCGAGAATGATGTCAATTATATTATTTAAAAAAAAAAAAACTGTTTGCAATCAAACAATATGAATAAAAAAGAAAATAGCCTACACTGCTCTTGAAATTCACGGACGTGAAAATTAAAGGGTTAAATAACACGAATGCCACACCCAAAATTAATGTCTTGTAGTTGAAATTTCAGTAAAAGAAGAAATTCTTATTTTATAATAAAATTAATTATTGTATAAAATATCTTTGATTTCATTTACAGATATGGCAAGTTTTTTTTCTGCCCTGTACAATTCAATCCATTGAGAATATCCAAACCTCAACCAGGATTGTGAGTTTAGCCTCCTCCGATATTCATTCTTACTTTAACCCTTAAATGCATAGTGATGTATATCTGCATCACTTATTATTGAACTCTTAGCAACCACTATATTTATATAGATATATTAATCCTGTAAAAGTACAATAATATGCTACTGTATTAAGTTAAAAATCTATCTGAAATTTATGGGTATATCAGCTCTAACCCCCCGACTGTCTTGAAAAAGGGCAAAATTGCAATGTTGTTTTCTCTGCATTTTGTTTTAAATGCTAAAAAAAATTATTCTTTGAACATTTTATAAAAAAAACTTAATAACGAATATGAATGCGATCCTTGGAAGCATTAATCACTGTTCAATGTATTAAAAATACATTAAATCAATAGTATTATATTACTTTAAATATTGCTTGTATTGCAGTGAAACCTGGAGCTTAGTGAACGTATTAACACGGGCTTGTCAGTGAGGGGGTTAATATAAGAATACGCCACTATTCTAACAGAGTAATTCGTTTATTTAGGGGTTAAGTTTTACAAAATAAAAAATTATATAAAATAAGGTATTTAGATTCATACTTGTTAAAATATTTATTTATTTGTAATATTTTAGTTTTTAATTGTATTGAAGATGTGCAACATAAGAAAAGGTTGACGTATCATACGAAAAATGAATCTCTGTTTTTTTTTTCATTATTTTCCTGCGTAATAAAACTTTCTGACAGTAATATATAAAACAAAATAAAAATCTTTCATTTAAGGGTTAAGAAAAAGAAAATGTCGGTCATTAAATTAAAAAAAAATACGATTCGGTATTTCTGATATGATTTGGGAATTTTGGAATTAAAAAGAAAGTCAAACTGGCAGCCTTGTCCTCGGCTATGGTAGAAACAAAACACCTCTTGACTAGTAACCAGTACATTATACATTGTAGTATTTGTTTGCGTAATCTCTTTAAAAAAAAACTTCGGATGCTTAATTAGTGTACGGTTAGCTCTAATTGTAAATAATTTTTTATTGCATTTTTAATTACATTTTAATTACTTTACAATTTTTTAATTACATTTTTTAAAATTCAGATTGCTTGGTTCCCACTACTTTTTTAAAAGCGTATAATTCGGTCTATTATCGCATTATTTAACTTATAATTAAATAAAGTGACTATTTCTACTTCAAAAAAGTGGTGGGAATCTAACAAAGTAAGGACATGAATTCGTTAAAAGTTCTTTTTTATTTATTTTCAGAATTTTTCGCTAAAACTGAAAAGTGTTTTAACCCCTTTATGTGCGGTGATGCCGCTATGGCATGACATAATTTTAATCCCTAACTGCCACTTTGGCACCCGAATTTTTTTTATGAAATTTTCACTTTTATTAAGTACGCGAAAATATACTTTTACTTGTTTACAAATAATTTTTCTTGTAAATACTGATGTCATTCAATTGTTTCAACATTTTACAAATACAAGTACCTTGGCTCTGAAAGGGTTAAAGAGCCATTAAACGATTTTTTTTTATTTCTTGTTAATTGCATATGAATAAGCCATTTTGCTTAAACGGATTCTGTTCAAGGTGAAGCACAATTAAACACATTTACTATTAAAACTTTTCTCATGAGTAAAGAGTTCTGTAATGAGTTTAAGTTTGTGAAAAAAAATCACAGCAGTTTCAGCAATGATTTTTTTTTTCAAAAAGTTTTATAGGCGGTCGGGAAGAGATTTAAAACATACTCCAAGTTCAACGCCCCGCCCTCTGAGTACTAGGCCTGCGCGCTGAGAACAAAATGGCGGCTGTCGTAGATAGTTTTTTCATCGTCTGTAGGGTTCCATGATTCTAATACCAAGAATTTTTTAAGTTTTCTCGGTACTGTTTTTTTACAGTTAAGTAAAAAAATGAAATGCCATAAGTAGAAACGATATTCACATTAAATAATTCGTGAAAAGACTAAGAAATTCCTTCTACGACAGCCACTATTTTTATATCAATCAGCGCATAGGCCTCAGATTTAGAGGGAATTGGTTCAGCGGTAAGCTCACGGAAACTGATATGGGGATTAGATTTAACTTGTGCTTTGAATTTCTCATTGTCAATCACAAACTCTTGTCCACGAAACTCTTCATCTTGAAAACACTGATTTCCACAATGAAATTTCAGAGACCAATGTTCAATTGTGTTTTCACTAGTCGTTTTCGTTGTACAATGACGAAAATTAAAATTGCAAATACTAAATAAGTAGACAAAAATCTGACCATCAAACTGATGTACAACAACGTAATATCCCATCAAATGTTTACCCATATGTTCTTATACAGAAATTTAATAACAGGAATCGACATTTATTTTTTAGACAAGGCATTTCTCAGGCATAATCATTAATCTTTTGTTTACGGTCAAAGGACTGGTGACTTTTGTTATATCGAAGTGCATCAGATTAAAAAAAAAATGGGGTAGATTTCTCATGAAAATATAATAAAAAACAATATGACTAACATTTGGTTTTTCAAAAACTAGATCTTTTGGACGAATGTAAAAAGAGTTAACCGTTTTAACGGATTTGGTGATAGAGGTGACCCCTTAATTTTAATTCTAATCTGCCGTACGCACTCGGAATATTTTAATAACATTTTGCTTTTATAATGAAAGTGAATGAACAAAAGCAATAATTTATTTGTAAAGAAATTTTTTTGTCGAACAAAAGAAAGATTTATTTAAAAAAAAATTCTTTTGTAAAGTCTGGTTTGAATCAATCATTTCACCATTTTACGAACAGAATTACTCCTCGCCTGAAAGAGTTTTAATCAGGGTTGCCACGCTTCAGGGAATTTACAGATAGGGAAATTCTTCGGTATCGATGAAAATATCTCCTTAAATAAGGCGAAATTTCGAGCGTTTAACCTAGATTTATTTTTCTATAAAAAAATACTGATATTTGACCTGGAAAATTCCCTGTAGAGTGGCAACTCTGTTCATGGTCTTTTTAATTGATATTTAATTCATGTAAAAAGACGAAAAACAAAAGTATAATGCAGATAGATCTATTACAAATGATGGACCCGATTTAGAAAAATCATATTTTCGAAACTACTGCACATATTACAATAAGTGATACATGAATTTAAAGAGAAATATACCAAGTTTTTCTCAGTTACAAATGTTCGATGCGTGACCCTCTTGGTACATGACATACGTCCAATCTGTAATCCAGTTCGTCCCAAACATTTCGTAGCATCACTCTGTCAGTGGTTCTGCATTCTGCACAAATGCGTTCTTTAAGTTCTGACAGTGTCAAAGGCATTGTTTATGTACCACCAATGCCGAAAACTACGTCTTCAGAACTTAAAGAACGCATTTGTGAAGCTTTCAGAACCATTGACAGAGTGATGCTACAAAATGTCTTGGACGAATTCGATTATAAATTGGACGTATGCCGTGTGACAAAAGGGTCACACATCGAACATTTGTAACTGAAAAGAACTTAGTGTATTTCTCTTTAAATTCATGTATCACTTATTGTAATATGTGCAGCAGATTCGAAAATATGATTTTTTTTAAATCGGGTCCATCATTTGTAATAGCCCAGGACTAAAGAAGTACGCAGAAATATGTCCGTCAAATTGATATTCAACAATGCGATATCCCAATAAAAAATTATAGATAAAATTCCTGTAAACTATTCAATAACAGAGGCTGGCATTATTTTTTAAGCAAGACATTTCTCAAGCATAGCCATTAATTCTTACGTGGTACTCTAATGAGAAGCAAAAAACCTTTTATGCATACTGAAGATTTACTTAAAAAAATAAATCTGAATTTTTTAAAACATCAGAAACGAACTTTTATTTCCACTCTGCTATCAGTTAATGCATATACTTTTAAATAAGGGGATTTATAATGTGTTGTATTGGAGTACCAACGTTTCATTCTCAAACGTATGTTATTCTCGTTAGTAAAGAAGGGTGCTCAATATATTGCGTATCCATTTTTTTAATGATAAGGCTCCATTGTAGACTTTTGAACAGTTGAATAAACCACTTTTAAGTTATTGTGAATTTTCAACTTCTCATAAACATTATTACTAATAGTATTAGAGAATAAAATTAAAATATTTAATTGGCATTATTATTTATCTAAAATCATGGCGACATTTTTCATTGTTTTGAACTATTACACATTCGTGTACGTACTTGATTATATTTGCAATTCTAAGTTGTAATAAATTTAGTAATCTTATGTATTATAAAAATGTAGAAAAAAAGCTTACAAACTCATTTAAAAAATCCCGAAACTTTCATGGGAAATAATGGTCCCATCTGTTTGCTCAAAAACAAGTTCTTAGAAAATTCTAAATTGCTATATATAGAATAGAACACGGTAAAATATATTTCTAAACCGGAAAAAGTAACAGATTCAGTTTTAATAGATTTAAAATTAAACTCGCTTTATTTGTATTATAAATCAATCTGACATAAGTTCCAGAAAATCTGTTGCTTTTTGACGGCAGATAACAAAGTATACTTCAGATGCACCGGCTTTGAATATAAGGCAATACTGAAAAGTGGCGGGCCATGGCCCCAAACCCTCCGCAGTCCTTTGAATAGATGATCTGAGACCTTAACAATAAAAACAAGTCGGAAATTGTATGTCAAACATGGCAAATGAGCTGTCTTCGCACTATAACTTGTTTGATAAATAATCAGATCTTGGTGCAATAGCTGTTGCACTTTTATACAAAAATACATTAATGGAAAATTTATTACTATTATATATATTAAATACAGTAATACGGAAATAATAGGACTCCATCATAAATATGACGTCATCACAATAGCAACCCAGAATCATTGCCTATCATGGAATATCATTGAAATAATTAGGTAAGAGTGAATTTAGTAGAATAATCACCATGGCAACCTGCAATCATTACCTTTCGGGCTGATATCATTGAATTAATTACGTATAATATTATTTAACAGAATGAAGAAAACGTTTGTTAATATCTTTCAAGTTTTGATTCGATTTTCATAAAATTTGAAATTATTCGATAAAATTCTGCAACGATTCTATATATTAAATTTCAAACCTTACGGTTGGGTAGTTTTTGCGCTGTTGTATACAAACAGACGTACGGACCAGAGAACGACTATAGATGCTACGTATTTATATACTAATTACGAACGCATCTAAAAAAGTGCACTATTCCGTTTGTATAAAAAAAAATTGTTGCAGCTGCATATTTCTGTCTACGATAAAGAATAATTAGCATAGGGGTTAATCCAATGATAAGAGTTAAGTTGCACAATAGACTTAGATAATCGAGATGTCATTATTGTATGTTGGTTTTTTGTTTATGAACTTTCCGTTGTTCAAATATACATTTCGATAAACAGAAACCGCTCATCGACAGTATGAAAACCATTATAGGCTACCCTGTACTTACTGCTATTTTGTAAAAAAATACACTGAATATGATTATTATTTTAAAGTTAATTTATTTCAATCATTATTTTAATATCTTTAATTACTAGTCACTATTTGAAATTTAATATTGGCGATAAATTGTCTGGATTTCAAAAAAGGTGATGAATATTGTATTTTAGACGTAGCAAAATCCATGCGAAATTCGTTCCTTTTAGATGTCGTTTATTGATACAAATATTTATTTATTCTAACAATTTTCTAAGAGAATATTCCATTTTTAATACCAATTAGACAAATAAAAACAACTTGTTAGAGAAGTGAATAGCATATATAAAGGCCATATACTTTTGCTTATAGAGGAGAAGGTCCAAATACCGGTTAGGGTCCAAATACCGGCTACTAGGTGTTCTGAGAACTGAGCGCCTAGTGGTGATAGGCAGAGATTGTAACTTTAATTAAAAGAAGAAAGTTACGAAAAGTACGTCGCTGAAGTCTGTGTCATTTACAAATGGTGAATGCAAAAGTGTCGAATCTACGTAATGTGGTACATCGAAAGTTTTTCAGATATGTGTTTCTGATTTTTTTTAAATATACTGATCGTATATTGGCTTAAATTGTTGATTAAGTTATTTTCTAGACATATTTAGCTCTCAATTGCCACGCGCACAGTATTGGTATTTTATTATATGAATGAGTAATACCGGTTTTAACGTAAACATAGCAGTGGTCCGAATACCGCTACCTAGAGTGGTCTAAATACCCAGAGCCTGATTACCCACGGGGCAAATTCCTACCACTAAAAATAAACAGAAAATTTTGCCTCATTCACGGCAGAAATTTTACATGAATACGGCGTTTAGATAAGTCGAACTTTTCTTTTAAAATTTATTGGTGTAAGTGTGCCCCGTTGGTAATCAGGCCCTGTAAATACCGGCTGGCCGGTATTTATTCTACCTCCTATTCTCTGCTTGAAGGGGAGGAAAATAAATTAATTTAAATAGTTCCATAATTAATAAATTAATTTAAATGGTTGAGAAATAGTCCCCGTCCCATTTCACAATATGAAAAAAGCAACCATGGCCGTAATTCTTCAGGACCGACACTGGTTACAGGATCACTTTCCAAAAAAGAGCTGTTGGACACTACAAAATTGCCAGTAATAAATGTGAAGAGAAAGCGGAGTAAATCAGGCGAAAGAGGCAGAAATTTGATTTTAACCCTCTCGCTGCGCAACCCGAGATTTCCTTGGGCATCGTAAAAGTAGCAAAATTTTCGCAACCCGAGATTTCCTCGGGGATGCATTTTTTTCGTCTAATTAACCCTCCTTGATTATTCCCACCAGTTATTTTTTTATTGTAAATTATGCCTTATTTAATCGGAGCATTTTCCCGGTTAAATTAGACAAAAACTTTTGTTTTGAAAAACCGGTGACAAACGAATAAGAATTCTTAAAAGACGCTTGTCGCGAAGGGGTTGAATACTTAATTTTTGAAGCTATTTTGATAAAACAATTACGCAGCGATAGGGCTAAAAAAGTGAAAAAGGAAAATATCCAACAGAGGAAGATGATAAATTTGTGTCTTCTGCATGGGTGCTTTATCTGTGAACATGGGGGAGGGGATTCTGGGTTCAACGTTAAGAATGCGATATGTGAGTTGATAGGGACTATACCGACGCAGAGAGTGATATTATGCTTTTGATTTTTTCAGATAAAATAATTCTCATTTCAATCAGCAAGCTTTTTTTTTTGTTTTACACGTTGAAAAACAAAATTAGAAACATAATGGGAAGAAGACTGTGAGAGATAGTCGAAAAGAATTTTAGAAATTTGACAAAAATACTTATTTATTAAAAATTGCGTATTTTTTCTGTGCATAAGAAATGTTATTAATCAATACAATTTATTAAAATAACATTCTTATTGCTTAATAATTGTTATTAGCTCTATTTGTGTGATCTTTTGGGAAAAAAAAAAAAACTTAGGTAGCCGGTATTTAGACCCCATTTTAAAAACTCAAAATTTGAAGACTTTCGTAATTTTGCTTCTTATAAACAGAAAACGCCTTTTAAACTGATTTTTTTCTCTAAACAGGTGTAAGACTTGTCAAGGTACCCTGCTGTCACTTTCTATTTTATTAATTTTGAAAATTGTATGATCTAGACTGAAAACAAAAGTGGTAGCCGGTATTTGAATCTTTTCCTCTATTACAGACTTTTTCTTACATTTTTTTTTCCATTTGCCACTAAATCTCCAGTTTATACTAATTGTGGAAAAAAAGCCTCAAACTTTATAGAAAGCTTTTCATTTATTCTTTTATAACTCTTATTTTTTTTCTATCAAAATTATTAAAATTGCTATAAGTTATTCTTATATAGATATTAAATTTTTATTTTGAACTATTTTTTTATACCTATGAATCAAATGCATAGATGATTTATGGCGATATATTATGTTTGTTTTTTAATTGTCGAAAGATAGTTTACAAGATTTTCTAATTCTTTATATCTATAAATCAAATATACAGATAAAGTATGGCAATGTGTTATGAAGTGTTTTTTTTTTTCGGTTGTATGATAGTTTACAAGATTTTACGTAAATGTATGTCTGACAATCCTTCCGATTTTTCAAAACCACTGTTTGATTTATTCGCAGATTTCTACCGTTAAGTAGAAAGATTATTACGTTTGGAAAACAATAGTACTCAGAAATCGGAGTATTTCACAAATGTAATGAGATAAAAACATCTTATCTAAATTATTTGGAAGATTATTGTACACTCGCTATACTAGAGAAAAACTTCACTTAGTTTTTCAGTAAAGTATTTCATATATAATAATAAATTAAAGACATATATTATTTACAAAGTATATTTTTATTCATTTTGATATACTTTGTTTTGTTAAGAGAGAGGTTCGAAAGAGAGGCATTATCTGTTTTATATCTTGTAAATTGCATTAAAATGTATTTTTATGTTGTTCTTTTTTAACGAATGCTTCTGATAGAAAATCATAGTCAAACACTTTATATATTTAAACTGTGGTTAATATTTTCAGGCATCTCCATTAACACCTTTCAAGTGCAATAATGAGCAGCAAAGAACATTTATACAACACAGGTATATTTATATAGTATATGTAATTGTTATACATTTTAAAAGCAAGGTTAAAAACACCAGAATAAACAAAAATTTTCGCAGACTACTTTCGGTAGCGTTTAGCGTATCGTCCTCAGTGCAAAGAATAACGGAAACTTGCTCATTTATATAGAGGAGAAGCGGATTCAACTGAGAAGTTCATTACCCAATGGGGAAACAGGAAAACCTGGGTGTCAGCCAATGGGAGACTAGTGTAGGAAATGCCACCAGAAATGAGTAAAAAAAAAAAAAGGTAGTGATTAAGCAAAAGAGGATTTTATGAAATATTTCCAGCAATCTGATAAAGGGGGAATAGCAAATTCACTATTAATAATATTGTCATAATTAATTGTTAAATATATAGTCATAATAAATTGTTAATAGTGAATTTGCTATTCCCATTATCAGATTGCTGAAAATATTTCATAAAATCATTGTTAATAGTGAATTTGCTATTCCCATTATCAGATTGCTGAAAATATTTCATAAAATCCTCTTTTGCTTAATCACTACCATTTTTTTTTACTCATTTCTGGTGGCATTTCCTACACTAGTCTCCCAATGGCTGATACCCAGGTTTTCCTGTTTCCGCATTGGGTAATGAACTTCTCAGTTGAATCCGCTTCTCCTCTATATAAATGAGCAAGTTCCCGTTATTCTTTGCACTGAGGACGGTACGCCAAACGCTACCGAAACTAGTCTGCGAAAATTTAGTTTATTCATGCGTCTTTCACGTTACTTTTAAAATGTATATCATTCTGCGCCATGTAGCATCTTAATAATTATATATAACTGCTGTATCATTAAGTTTCAACGATTACATTTTCCATTCTTGTTAGCAATGAAGATACTCGATTTATTACAACGTATCTAAAGGGAAAGATCAATTATAACCTTCCAGATAGTATGAAACAGTTTTAAGTTATTTAAAATTTTATACTCCTTGTAAAAAAATAATTTTATTTTTGTTATTACAGTAGCAGAAAAAACATCTAAAAATTTTGTTTGGCTTTATTATTTATCTAAAAATGTTGAAGAATTGCAAATGTTTTCATTCAATGCACATTTGCATACGCATTCGAATATATTTGCAATTCCAAATGGTGATATATGTATAAGTTTGTGTGTTACGCAAATGTAGTCCTTCGAATTGAAATCCAGGAATGCTGCACTGATATAAAAAGCGGCTCTAGAGGCTCAAAAACTACATATTACTTAGCAGCAGGATTTCCGGCTTTTTTCAAGTCGAATAAATATAACTGGAATAAGAAAAAAATATTTAATGATTTTTTTTCTTGTATTTATGTGGCATTGCGTTAATAGCTGTAAAAAAAATCTTGTTAAATATTATTAAAAAAGCTACAGGATTAGTCGTTAGGCTCTTGGTAAATACAGTTTTCCTATAATCTGGACCTCATTCAATGTTGCCGGTGGGCCACTTTTTTAAAATTCAGATTTCTTGATGGCACCACTTTTTTTTAGCGGTAAACTATACTTTATTTAATGACATATTAATTAAGGAGAACATAAGTTGAATATTATTATTACAAAAAAGTGGTGCCAATCAAGAAACATGAATTAAAAAAATTAGCCCACTGACCTCATTATTTAACCCCTTGAGCGCCACTGGTATATATTATATACCACCTACGATTAATGAATTTTTTCACCAGAAAAATATTATTAAATTTTACTTTTCTAACTTTGGTGGAAAAAAGCAGTAAAATTGCTTTTACTTATTTTCAAATTGAATGTTTCAAAGATATTGGTGGGAATTCAGCATTTTACAAACGTAATTGCTTGCCCCTCAAGGGGTTAATTAAGTTTTTATGGCGGAAAAATGAACAAAGTTTGAAGGTATTTACAAAAAACTGTATTTGGTATTTAACTCTTTAACCCTAGAACTACCGGAAATTTTACTCAAGTTTTATAAAAACATTCTACACCAGAATTTTTACTTAAAACTATTTAATTTGTTTATTTAACTTATTATTGTCTGATTTATACATTTAGTTTGTTTTGAAGAAATTTCTGGTTTGAATAAATATTTTGAATGTACATGTCGGGTCCAATGGACCCGTCTGGTAGACGGAAGGTTAAGTGGCAAGCAATTCTATTTTTTTAATGTTAAAGTTACACCAGAATTTTTTAAAAGTCTTATTTGAAGGGGGAAAAAAGCTAACCATAGCTGTACGAACATTTTCTTGTCCCCAAAAATTTAGGGACAAAGAAGAAAGAGATCTGCGTGAGACCAATGGTGGAAGTAGTGCCGTTTAAAAGCCTATTCCGTTTGTCTAAAAATTTACACGTACATTTATCTATTTGTGATAATACGCAGTGAGTATAACACACTTCCAGCTTTCTCACATTCTAGGGACCAGAATAATGTCGTAAAATCAAAACTCTTAGATAATAGGGAGGACATTACAGAAGAAAGCCTATTATCTTACTCAAATTACTCGAATGCCCAATTATGCGAATCTCCACCAACTTCTTTATCTTTTAATCTTACAATATGTATGTATATATATATATATGTGTGTGTGTGTATGTTTGTATACTATATATATACAGGGTGACCATGAAAGAATACCCCAGTTCAATGGTACATTATAAGAGTTTAAAGTAGACTCTTTACAAATGTAAGTACGAATAATAAGCCTTAATTACGTCTATTAATAACCATATTACAATATATATTCTAAACGGAAAAGTCAAAACATATGTTAAAATATTTATTTGCTTAAAAGACGTTACGAAAAACACATTAAACGTAAATTTTTATTTACAGTTATTTATAACAGAGTCCATTGAAATTTATTTAAGAGGTTCGGGGGTTTGTAACGATACGCTACGTTTTCGCATCCCGAATATATGGATTGAATGGTTGGACAACTTCCGGAGTCGCGACATAGAGGGAACACGTGCGATAGCGAAAATGTAGGGCGCGTTATAAGTTTACTTGTTTATATACGATGATTTTTTTTCCATTTTTTCATATGCATTGTATTTGTAATTTCTGTTATACATTCTGATGACGACTCAGTGAAGGAGTTGAAACATGTCAATATAGGTTTTTAATTTACTTTTAATGTGTTTTTAGTAACGTCTTTTAAGCAAACAAATATTTTAGTATATATTTTGACTTTTCCGTTTGGAATATATATTGTGATATAGACTCTTTACAACAAATCATACATCAAATTGAAGGTAAACTAACCTAGTTTTTCTAACGAATGTTCAATAGATGCACATTTAGTTATACGGCACACATCCGACCTAACAAATAAAGGTACTATAGTCCGTGGCGGCGATTTCCGATTTTTATAGCTCATTCGATTCGTCTCATCAAGCTCAATAATTTGCCGCTTCGCATATCGGCTATTGAGTTTTAATAATGACAGAGGGTAGGGTCAAATTTTAAAAATTTACATAATGTAGGACTCTATTTATATTTTATTAGCACTGCTATTTTGAGAGAAAGATTTTGCTGAACATTTCTCTTGCAGATATTTTCACAGGATATGTGAAAAATTCTGTTTTATTAAAGTGGTGCGAGATAGAATTAAAAAATAGTGCATGTGGAAGCCCCGTAATGCGAGCTGCCGAAAATAAAAGAGTGTCAGAAAATTCCTTCTCGTGCAATTGTACGCAGACGTTCCGCAAGTTACGAAATGATTGAAAAACTGACGAAAGAACCGACAATATGTGGTTACAAAGATTTTTGCTCGTAATTCGTGAAAAAGTATTGACAGGATGAACAAAACTAGACAAGGACATCATAACTTGCGAAACCATGCCTGTTAAGTAGCATACGAATGTTTTATCTGCAATTACAAATTCTTATAATAACCGCAAAATATACAACATTATAGTTGTTATTGGCACTATAAAAACAACTTTAAGTAAACTTAAATCTCACTTATTTCTTTGAGCGCATCTGTTTTTCAATGAGCGAAATTTTAAAATTTGACCCGCCCCCCGCCATTAATAAAACTCAATAGCCGATATCCGATGTATAAAATTATTAAGCTCGATGAGACGAATCGAATGACCTATAAAATCGAAATTCGCCGCCACAGAGTATTATAGTACCTTTACTTGTTAGTAATTTTATACCTCGCATATCGACTATTGAGTTTTAATAATGACAGGGGGCCTGGTCAAATTTCAAAATTTTGTTCATTGAAAAACAGATAAATAAGTGAGATTTAAGTTTACTAATTGTTTTCACAATGCCAATAACAACTATAATGTTATATTTTTACTGTTATTATAAGAATTTGTAATTGCAGATAAAATATTCGTATGCTACTTGACAGGCAGGTTTTCGCAAGTTATGATGTCCTCGTCTAGTTTCGTTCATACTTCCAATACTTTTTCCCGAATTACAAGCAGAAATCTTTGTAACCACAAATTGTTGGTTCTTTTGACAGTTTTTCAGTCACTTCGTAACTTGCGGAACGTCTGCGTACAGTTGCATGAGAATTAGTTTTCTGCTATTGTTTTATTTTTGGCAGCTCGCATTACAGAGTTTCCACAGGCACTATTTTTTAATTCTATCTCGCACCACTTTAATAAAACAGATTTTTTCATAATATATAAAAATAGCTGCCTTTGGCAGCCTTACATTATGTAATCTTTTAAACTTTGACCCTATCCCCTGTCATTATTACAACTCAATAGCCGATATGCGAGGCGGCAAATTATTTATCTCGATGAGACGAATTGAATGAGCTATAAAAATCGAAAGTCGCCGCCACGGACTATAGTACCTTTACTTGTAAGGTCCAATTCTTACCACTCTTCGGTGAACAAGTCTGTAATAATGGAAGCAATAGCCTTAGTGTTAGTAGTTTTTACAATAGAATGAATTTATAATTTCAGAAAAAAGTACGTGATTGTTCGCATATTATAGAATAACATTTTGCTAAATAAACTTTCATATTCAACTGCATTTGCAAATACTAAACTTTAAAACATCAAAAACAAAAATAACTACTTACATCCCATGTCATCTTGCCGATGCCTCCATTTTCTCTTACTCAGAGAAATTTATGAAAATAATCTTTTCTTAAGATTTTCTTATTTTTATTTCACATTCGGAACACAAAACAAATCTTGACCAATACAACTTCCCAAACAATCAGAAGTACAGTCAGGGATGAGAGCGCTCCGACTCAAATGACCGATTGGTACCACTAAATTTTTATAGTATTTCTCGTAGTATTTAATGAAAGAATTTCTGAGGTTTAATAAAGCAAAGAATACTATTACAATTTAGCGGTGAAGAACAACCATTTGGGTCGGAAAGCTCTCATCCCTGAGTACAGTTTTCGTTTCAAATTATAAGATAGAATCAATTTAAATTTAGAACAACTAAATTTCACATTCAGTGCTATTTAAATATAATCATCTTCTTTCAAAATGATTTCATATTAAGTATATTAAATAAGCAAATTATTCACAGACAACATTGGGTGAAGATATAAAGGGAAAAAATAACAATATAAGAAACAGGAGCATTTTCTGTGCTTCTTAGAAAACAAACGTCAATTGAACAATGATGTGATAATTCTGACTTAAAAACAAAGAATGCACAGTGCTGTTATCTATTAACAAACAGAACAACTAAAGGATCAAAATTTATATTTATTGAATTGATTGATCACCATACTTTAAAGTTTTCTCCAAAATTTGCATTTTACTGTATAAATAGCATATGAAAAATGTACGAACTTTACTTTAAATTAATTACATATTCTAACTTACTAAAATAAGGTAATAAGTTATGCTATATTTATCAAGTACTGTATAATATTAAGTAAATAACTCATTCACTGGAAAAATAAATAGAAGTTATTTATATAGATTTGTAAACCAAGTTTGTCTATAAAAGTAATTTGCATCGTGATGTTCTGGTATACTTAATAGTGCCAGATTGAAATCCCATAGGTTCTACGCTCATACAGGTCTTACAGCTCTTAGTCCAGCGTCAGGAAAAAGGGATTAAAAAGTATAGAAAATCCAAAGAAACGGAACCTGTCTATAACGAAATATTATCTTAATTTAAAAAAATCATGGCCCCTATAAACGAAATAGCACAGAATTATACCTGCTAAAAGGAAAACGCGTCGAAATTTGAATCTTTGGAATCTTGGAATCGCTAGATATTCCGTTTTAGTACGATTTATTGTAGAATAAACACAGTAATTGTATAATTTCAGAAGTAAAAACTCTGAAAGCGTAATCGGTAGAGGCCGAAAAATATGTCGTTTTGGAGAGGTTGTCCCGTTAAGCTGTTATATGGTGTTCCATCTGTATAGAAATATTAAATTTTAACGTTTAAGGTAGGATTTCGTTATAAATAGGTTACTTTTAAAGGGTATTTACTGAACCAAGTTCCTTAAAACATCTAAAAATATAATCGTTATGTACGAAAAAATATTTCGGTTTGGAGTGTCTTCCGTCTTAGCAGGTATATTTTTTCGGTATTAGATTCTGCATGACCATAAAAACTTTCCATTATAAACAGGTTTTTTAATATATTTTACTGCATTAAGTTCCACTCGATGCACAGTAACGAATAGTTTCCTACTAAAAGAAAGTTAAACGAAAAGTGATTACCACTGGACCACTATCCTTTAATTTACAGGTACATAACCAATACAGGGTGTCTTCTCAGAACAGGTCTTTGAACCCCCTTGGGACGCTTGGCAACATTATGTATACCCATTTAGGAATAAGGGACGTTGGTTTGTTCGTGAAGAATATACTAAAAATTTTAAGTAATCAAAATGAAACGATAAATTTGATATATTCGGTCTCAACTGATAAATTCTATAAAAGATAATTAAAATTAATGCTCTTAAATGTAGACCCCAGTTTGAAATTTTGAATGATTTTTTGCTAAGTAGGATTTTCTTTCTTTTTTGTTTTCTTGCAAAAGTCAAATTTTATGTGCCAAACTGCATTTTTTAAAATAGATATTTTCACTATTTAAACAAAAAATAATTCTATACAACGCCATAAAAAAAATACCTGAAAAATTAATTGCAATATGTTATTTATTCGTTTATTTATTATTTAATTTTTAACTGAATGTTTTAGGAAGCTGCATATTCAGGACATCCTCGTTAACTTGGAGGCCATGTCCTGCTCATTATTTTTTAAAGCCACATAATTGTTTATTTCATTAACACCGGTTGGTAGGAAATCTTACCATTTATGCAGTACGAAAATTTGAAAATCGGTATTTTAGTGAGAAAATTTTCATATAATCTAATCTCGAACTCTTAGGGGCTGGCACAAACGACTATTCTTTAAATTTTATTCCCTATCACTTTTCAAAACAACATCTTTTGCATGCACTTTGACAACATTTGCAAGAGAAACATAGGGGGCAGACTAGGGAGGGTTGACCCACCTTTTACAAAATGATTTTTTATTTTCTAAATATTGAACGCAGAATAAAGTTTTATATATCATTTTATTCGTTATACAAACAGTTATCAAAATAAAATTACTACATAAGTGTCATATATAAGAAATTTGAAAACATTATTGATTTTAATCATGGGAAAATAATGGGTCAAGGTTCCCCACATATTGGAGGGTTCATTCACTATATGGGAGTCTTGACCCTCTTTCTTTTATATTGAAATATTTGTGAAGAGAAATAAAATCAGTTAAAAAAAGGCGAAATAACATTATGCTACATTTTTAATTATTATAAAAAATATTTTCGAAAATAGGATGCTTCAACAAACCTGCTTAGTCGTAATCGCATATCAGAGGAGAAAATTTTTGTTTTAAACAGGATTTTGTCTGAGGAGGTATAATTGTATAACAGGGAAATGGAATTTTAACATTTAAAACAGTATTCCACTAGAGACAGGTTCCATTTCCTTAGGGTTTCGTGTATTATAATGTCCGGATTTAGTACCCACTGTCCCGTTTTTATTTCTTTGTCTGCTTGGCCTACTTTTTGCGACATTCGAATTGACAACTCTAGTTTTCGCATTGTTTGGCTTCATCTCACTCTTTTCATTATGTTGAAATTTATCTACATATCTCCCTAAAGTTTTTCGACCCATGCTATGTTCTTTTGCAGCCGCATGAGTACTTAACTTATCATTAACATCTTTTAACCCTCTCTGAGGCAAAGTACTTTCAGTACTAAAATGTTGAAATAAATAACTGGCACCGGAATTTACGAACAAATTTATTTAGAAATATGAAAATCCATATTTCACATACATATTAAATTGAAAAGATTTTAGCAAAATTCTGGTGCCATTGTGGAGTTTGGGAATTAAAATAATGTGGTTTCATAAACATACCACCGCCCCTTGAAATGGTTAAGACTGCTGCTATCGTACATTCTAGTCTTTTCCACGGTTTTTATTTACCTATTGTTAGTAATATTTAAACGGAAAAAAGTTCCTATCAACTTTCGCATTTATATTTTATTAATTTTTTTCGTGGAGTGCAAATAGCAATTTTTTACATCTTTCTTTAGTCAGTTTTAAACGTTTTCTTTTCCATCACCCCAATTTACTGTACCTTTGCAGAATAAATTTACATTCATTTTTATATATAACCATTAATCTTTCATTATGCATAGTGTATAATAAAATGATTTCCAAAACCCCTTAATTAACACATTGCCGACGGGCAATTTTAAATCTGAATTTTAAAGCAGTAGAAGCTGCTCCCTGTTCTGAAAAAGCCTTTAGTAAACTGGTGTTCTAGATAGGTTTCCCAAGTTTATACATCGGTAAGTGTCTTTCAATGAACGAATTTAATATAAAACGTCTTACAATAATTAAAAAAATATATATGGACAGCATGACATAAATTCATTTTCTGTAAGGTAGAAGCCACGCCCTTAGTCAATAATGTTTTTTGAATGAAAAGGAGAATTCTCGTCTTGAGCCTTGAACGTCTGGTCAGCCGTCCCTCACATTGACTGTGTCAAGCCTACCCACATAGCCTTTTCTAAAGAGTAGCACATTGTTATGTTAAGCCTAACTTACAGTCTAATCCTTATGCCTGGAATGAAAGCTCGATATTTCTGCATTACTTAAAACATACTTACTTAAATTTCTGTGATATATTTTATCTGAAAAAAGCTCACACAATATTTCTATTGCACTACTCCACCAGAATTTTCGGAAATACTAAATCTTAGTCTCATTTAAGCAAAAAATTATGACAAATACTCATTTTTTTTAATTTAATTTATTTTTTTTTTTTTTTTTTTTTTTTTGTCTCATGATAAAATATTTGCAAACATCTAAAATTTCAAATAGGGGTCATTCCACACAAAATGAACAAAAATTAAAAAAAAAAAAAACTTGTGACTGCATAGTAACCGATTTTAATAAAATTTAATACACAGATTCAGTTCGTATTCAAATAGAGTATTGCAAAATATTTCGACAAAAAAAATATAAAATTTGGAAGTTCAGGACATTTAAAAAATTTGTGACATAGAATGGCATGTGTACAATCGTTCAAAGTTGCAAGTTTGAAGTTCCGTATCTTGAAAACTATTTAACGTAAATTAAATCTTTTTGTAATATTGTAAGGTCTGGAAAATTATCTTCATATTTATTCAGTAATAATAATTTGGCAACGTCATGATTAATCTTAAATTTGTTGTACAAATTGAAAATTTGTCCATGTTGAGAAAATTAAAAACGTTATAAAAATTAAAGGAATTCAAAAACATCTGTGAAACTGATGCCTGAGGTAGTGTTACATATTAAGATCGAATTGTTAAAGTTTTTAAAGTTGCCATGTATTTCCTTCATCTTTAAAAAAAATTTAGAAACTTTAAACAAAATGACAAAATCGCAATTTTTCCTCTTCTTGATAGGCAAAAAAAAATAATGAAGGAACGGTCAGACATTACAAATATTACACAGACATAAAGATCAAAAAGTCCATGATACGATAAAAAAAAATCACGGTTGCCTTTTGATTCCTAACGTCACAAAATTGGGTTAGAAAGTAATATTTGTTGCATTCGAAGAGCTTTGAATCCGCGCGTGTTTTTTTATACAGTATTGCACGATTTAAAGGGGAAAAATATGTAGTGCTGCCATCTATGGATTTAGAGGATAAATATATAATTTATTGTTCAACGAAATATTTTTTTTTACTGTAGTTTAAAAGAAATATATTAATAGCAAAAAATAAACTGAAAGAAAGAATAAAAGTTTCTATATTTAAAATATACACTTTTATCTATAAGATCAAATAATTTAAAAGTTTAATAAAGCTTTCCTTCACTTAAAAACAAGTGATAGAAATATTGCATTTTACCCTTCAATATTTTTTACAATTTATTTTTTTTCCTCGTTAAGGAATAAAAAGGCAAGAATGAAACTTTCTATGTTTAAAATATATACGTTTAGCTATAACGTGAAGTTGTTTTAATCTTGTCAGAGCTGTCCTTCATGTTTAAGTAAATAATAGAAATATTGAATTTTTCCCTCAAAAATTTTCAAAATTATTATTTTTTAAATTACGGAATAAAAATACAATTACTAACTTACGCCGATCTGCTGCTTATTATTCATTCCTACTTATAAATAATTTTTAATATAGTTTTTCCATTCCCAAGGAAGTTTTGAAGTTTTTAGCATGTTGACAAAATCTCGATTTTGCATTCACTTTTAATGTAAATTTGAATACTTAAATAAACAATCCTGAAATCTATTTTCTTTTTACATTTACTCATAAATGGATACGATCTACTTATATAATGATTTTCATTCAAATTTGTGACATATTTGCCACAGCTGATTTGCTTAGTTTGTATGGAATGACCCATAGCGGTTCCATACGTTTTAGAAATTCTTGTGTACGCATCTTAGATTTCACAAAATACTTCAGAACCTATGTATTACAGCTGACTTCCGATTATCCGACTCTGACGCATTGAAGTGTATGTCCGATAATCGCGATGATATTATCAGGTACATTTAGAAAATAGCATGACATTAAAAACTTTACGTGGTACAGGAACAGTTAGAAGGTATATTTAAAATTAAGCATAGAAAAACAACAGACTTTTTAAAAACACTCTTTTATAAGCATTCAATGTTTACCTTGAAAATCACGCTTAATTTCATAACTGAAATTAATGATTTTTCAAAATTGTTTCCGATAAAATATGTCAGTATGGCACGGGCACCAAACTCGAAAATTCACCGCTTGGATTTGTATTTCATAGAAAACGCGAGCTTGTGATTTTTTTTTTAAATTATAGTTAAAGTTCTTTCTTTTTTAACAGTAGAATGCGGGTAAGGGGCCATTTTGGCTCCTACCAAATGAATATATTTTGTTTCGAACCAGAAATCTCTTTATAAAACAAATTTAAAACATACAAAGGGGAAGAATGGTTAATTAAATAACTTAAACAGTTTTAAATAAAAATTTTGGTATTAAATATTTTTATTAAATTTGAATAAAAATGTTGGTGTTTCTAGCTTAAGATATGGGATAGCTGCCAACTTTTACGCTTTCTTTATACCGCTAAAATTTTATAGTAAATATTGTTTTATTAAATCGTCGAAATCTCAAGATTAAATATGCTGAAAATCTGAACTAAATTTTAGTGGTAGCAAATAAGCGTAAAAGTTGGCAGCTATGGATATGGCTAACAGGAAAGAAAAGCAAACATTATTTAAACTATTTTTATTTTGGATTTCGAAATTGATTTATCAACGTATAATCATATATTAATTTATATGAAACATTTACTTCGAGTATTTTTTTAATTATTAGACGCTATTTTTTATTTAAATTTTATTTTCTCCTTTTTAAAGTTTGAAATTGAATTGTTGCAGTTTCACAGGCATTTGGCCCATTTTGGCGCATCTTTAAATCCATTGTTATTATAACTCTTATACATTGTAACCGTAAAGAATATATATATTATTATCATCATAAAGTATATTAAATATATATCATCTTAAATGAAATACACATAGACAAAATAAGGTAAATTTAAAGAGGACATTCTGTAACTACGCATCTTTTATCATTTAACATACATAAAAATAACATTATTTTAAGAAAATTATAACTCAATTTATCTCTTTAGATGTGATTTCCTTGCAGCAAATTTTCGTATTCTACGGAATAAAAGGAATTGTATTATATAATGGGACAATGAATAAACAGGAGGAGACAGATAGTCTAGACACGCTAAGTTATTTCACTCTCGAAATAACTTAGGAGGTTGTCATAAGATGCTAGCTGTTGTTGGTTTTCATTGGATAAGTGCCGTTGCCCGGACAAATTTCTACAAAGAAAAACGAATAAAATTTTTGCCATATTTATGGCATAAATTCTGCAAGAATAATGCATAGAAATATGGATGAAAATATCTATAAAAATTTACTGATTATATTAGACCGGCATTATAATCAAATTCGCTGGTATTGACAGAAGGATTGCTTAGGTTATCACAATATGGTGGAATCGCAAGGTGTGTATCACTGCAAAAGCAAACTGACACCACTAAAAAGGAATAAATATTCCTATTTTAATTATGACAAAAATATTGCATGAATCAATAAGCTTAAAACATCTATTCAAATTTGCTGGTGGAAGTTTGCTTTTTTGTTAATCATAACTTGTAGAACCGGTTACAGTTGCTCACTATTTTGAAGACATGCCAGTTGCTCTTTCTTTACATGTGCACATGTTACATCTGTTTCTGACTGATTTTAAATCCACCTTTGCAGTCAAGAGAAATTACAATCAGCAGGGGTGTGTGGTAGGAATCATTTGGATTTCTGAAAATTTTCGGTCAGCGTTAAATAGTTACCAAGACAAATTTCATTTTTTTAAATCAACGGTGTTTTTATAATTTATTAACTTTTTCTATAAGCTTTTTATAAGTTAATTATAATTTTAAAAAATTACAAATTTCGTACCGAATATTGGAATACAGCCACGACATTCTTCTGAAATATGTAAGGGGATTAGGTTAACGGAATCCTATAATAATAATCAACCGTCTAACAATCGGGGATATATTGTATATGCACTATTATTTTAATGCAATCTTACTGATTAGTAAAGCTATCATACGTAATGAATATTTCCAAGTGAGCGAAAAATGCCAAGCCGGGACTCGAACCCAGATACTGTCTGCCCAGGTAACTTAAACGGTAGAGTACTGTCAATGTAAGCCAAGGATCTTGGTTCGAGTCCAGGCTTGGTCATTTTTCGCTCAGTTGGAAATATTCAATGCGTATATTGTATATAGTTTATATATTTCTTCATCTACTGCAGTAATTAGTTACTTAAGTTTTGTTTCTGTTTATTGTTTGGCTTGAGGTGTTGTGGTAATTTTCTTAACAAAAGGGCTAGCGAACACCTTTTATGCGACCATTACAAACAGAGTCATCGTTTTACAACAGAAATTTATGTCATTCGAATTTATGTCCTTTTTATAAATTTTAGGTACTTTTTTTTGCTTGAAGGAAATGTATTGGGCTTTTGAGTAACATCTTACCTTTTTTAATATTACTAATATTTCAAAAGGATTTTAAATTCAGATTGAAAACAGAGAGTTAAAATTTAAGAATGATCAAAACAAACTGTGGAAAATATTTTTTTCTCTATTTATTGCTTCTTAAGAATATTTTTAATGGGTATTGGTATTAAGACGGATAAACTTAAAACATTTTTAAAAGTCAAAAATATTTTTATTGTCTGTTATGAAAGAATAACATGTTACCGAACTTTAAAAAAATTATGGCTCCAATTAAAACCGGTTTTAACATAAAATATGTGGAGTTATACCTATCCGTTTCAAGGTAAATTTTGACTTTAAAGCCATTTTACTCAAATCAGATATTTTTGATATTGCTTGCATCCTATTTTCAAAACTAAGTAACACAGAAATCTAGAATTGTGAGTTATATTGTATCTTATATATCTTTTTGACCTCTGCCTAATTTTAAGTAAGTACGTGTATTATATATATATATGAACATATATATTTTTAATTTTTATTGAAATTTTATCATAGATTTTGCGTTTTATGTATTAATTGCCTGAAAATAAATATTTTCATGTGTAAAGTTGATTATTATTTTAGGTTGAAGTTAAAGTACGATATCGTAAGAATAGAATTAAGTAATAGTGTAATATAATGTAATATTAAGTGCATATATCGATTGTATTTTTTATAAGACTGCACGCAAAACATGTATGTCATTAAAAACCCTTAATTAGTATGCCATAATTAATCTAAATTCTAATGTGGTGTCATTAAAATTATTTTAAAAATACGTAAACAAAGATTTGTACATTTGTTCCTAAAAAAATTGTTTAATTTGAAGAAATATTTACAGCTCCAAAATATTTCTTTTAAGATTGTGCTAAAAACAAGCAATATCGAGCTGCTGTAGATGATCTCCCCCCTTAAAAAAAACTGGATTCTATTATCTCTATACTAAAACAGATAAAAATTTCACATTCACCATTCTCCTATTCTTCCCCCCCCCCCCTATCTGTTTCATATTCATCAGCAAAATGCAGAAAATATCCACAAAGCACAACATACGAAAACATCTTTGTATATACCTTTCGAGGACGCGCCCTCGAAAGGTATATACAAAGATGTTTACAAAGATGTGGGTGATTTAGCGATTCTAGCTCGCCAAAATTATTCTTGGCGTCTATATGGTAGCATCGACATGAAATTGAAAAATGTTATTGATATTCACTATTGATTTTTAGGTATTGCAAAATGTAGCGTTTAGCAGTCATAATATCATTACAGGGACATTCAAAAGTATTTCATTACATTACGGCATATGGGGAAAAATTGTTTGCGGTGGTTTTTAATGATGTTTCATAATTTCAAACACTTTGAAATTTATATACATATGTGTGAAGTGCACAAGGTGATTGCTATAGAATATAATATGGATAGCATTTATCGATGATTTACAGGGACACTAAAAAGAATTATGTTACAATACGGTCTATGGAGAAAAATTGTTCGTGGTGTATTTTGTTCCTATTACCCTATTTCGAAAGTACTTAAATTGATATATATCTCCGAGACGCTCTATAAGATATATACTATTGAATATGATGTGCCATTCATCTTTAATATACAGGGTCACACAAAATAAATCAGTTATGTTTTTCTCTGTATGAACAATACTTGATGGAAGTACGTTTTTAGTTGTGGAACACGTTTTTAAATTATAAAAATTGCATACTATTTAGTGTGTGTAAATTCTGTAAATCATATACAGGCCTGCACAAAACATCTGAAGTGCATTTCCGTTTATTGACGGAAATTGCTGACGATGAATTTTCACCTGTGCTATGCGTTCACTAACTGTTCTAAATTTTTGCATATTGTGAATTATATGATAAATCTGTGGTTCATATACAGGGATGTACAAAATTTTGGGCTCTTTTTTCGACTTTGATTGAAATTGTGTTTCCATACGTGTTATATGTTTTACAAATCAATATTTAGACATCGCATTGTCCTCTGTTAATGTTATTAAGAGTTAAGCGACATAATTAATTCATTACACGTATGAAACTAAATTATTAAAGGAAACGTGAACATTTTCTATTACAAAATCTATTAGAAATCTAGGTATAAAACAAATATTAAGGAGGAATACGTAAATAAATAAAGAAATATATATGTATATATAAAAAATATATTTACAAAAAATCGTTAGACATTTTCTGACATTTCATTATCTGATTATTCTTCATTATAACTTTCCTTAGAATCATAACTTTCTTTTATTTCTGGAGAAAGTAATAATTCAGAGGCTTCCTTTGAAAAAGAAACAGTTTTCTATTTGCTTTTGCTTTAATACTTGATAAGAAAGGATCAGAAGTCAATAATAGTCTATTGATAATGTCTAGGTTACAAGCTTTTCACGAGAATTTTCTCACATAACTGAGTCTGTTTTCACGGAAATGTTTATTTCTTGCTTCAGCAGCTTCTTCTGACAATTGTCCAATGGCTAGAAGCGCATGCTCGATAATAACAGGACCATGAATTAGAACCTTGTGTAGGAGTGGGAGTCATAGGAAACCATGGATATAGTTCTACGTAAAGTTTCGATTTAAAGTGAATTTAGCAAACTTTTCTGTGTTAATTATGTTGCTGCTTGAAATAACTTTTAATATAGTTTTTAATCTATGAATTAAGTTTACGTCTACTCCTGTTATATCAGCTGATGATTCTGGATCACTAAAAAATCTCCTACTTATGTTACCATTATCGGTATTTCCATATCCAGATTTTGGAGTATCAATGATGATACTCCATTTTATTTTGATCGACCATTTTATTTCGACCATGTTCATGATCGACCATTTTATTTTTGAACTCATTCTGTATTTTTTTCTTTCTGTTCTCGGAATAGATTTTTCGTTTTTGTCCAGTCTCTGTTGCCATTTTTTAATGGGTAATTTGTAGGATAGATGCTATAAACTTTCAAAAAACCTTATCCTGGCATGTAAGATGGATAATCCAAATTTGTATGAGCTTTCATACGCAACTGTTGTTCTATGCAAATCATTGAATTGTTTAGATGTTTCACCCCAAATATAGCATTTAAAAGTTGATTTCGTATCGGTTACTGCATTACAGACTTTGCCATCAACCATAGTCAACATCATGGAATGTTTAACACTTGCATTAGGAGGTTTTTTTGGTTCCAAAGCTTTTATTTTGTCCTCCACATAATAAATTTCTTCCCTTGTTATATCACTGGTCTTTTTCACATATCTTATTCTTATTGGTCTGCAGTATCGGGGGGATGATGGAGTAGGATTTTGCCAAATAACTTTGTTATTAGTCTCGCAAATTAGTCGCAATGGTACCATAGAGCTTTGAAATATATTAGCATCAGAGTGAGAGCTTTCTTCAAATTTTTGCATCATTTGTGTTTGTTTAGATCCATCGCAACCCCATTTAGTAAATAGCAGCATTGTTCCACGCTCGCTTTCTGCCAGAGTTTGCATCACTTCATCTAAATATAAAATCAATCTTGCAGTAGTGTGATTCAATAAGTCTTGTAAGTTGATTTCAGAAAAAGTCTCTGTTACCAGGTAAGATTCGGGATTCGGGTAACATTCTTTTTTGGTATTTTGTATAATGTTGTAACACGGCCATAACTTCCTATCACTAGTTCGAATTATATTAAACTGGTTTCTTGTTAAACCTGTAATAAATGTATTCTTAATGAGGAAAAGTTACGGAATGAATATTGACTATTATCACACACAATAAATAATTATTGAATTAAAAAAAAAAAATTGTGAAAATTGTAAATTGATCTGAAAAAGCAAAAAAACTAATTTCCTGCATCAACAAATATGGAAAGAGCTTTCATAGGTGACAACTGCTTTCTTTTTTCTTTAAGACTTCTCAAATAAGCTTTTTTGTATTTTGTGGCTCCTTTAGGAGATTCTTGAATGCCCTCCAGAACTCTCGCAGCATCTTTTCAGCCAGCTGATTGAAGTTTCATTTTATCAGCGAAAACAATTTCTCCAGGTTCTGAATTCTTGCGTAACTCCTCAGTTTTCCTTCTCTTCGAACGTTCGCTGGATTCAGCAAAAGCTTTTTCTGGTCGTCCAGGTAACTCGCGTGTAAACATTGAACGTGGCATTTCAAAACTGCTTTGCAACCAAGTTTCATACTTTTTCATGAATTTCTTATGCATTCTGTGTGTAGATAACGCCTTTTGTCTAAACTGAAATTTACGTACAATCATTTCCTGCTTAAAAACTTTCACTTGTCCTTCATTATAATTTTCCTTTCTCAACAAAACATTTTCCGCCAAATCAAGTTTTTCGTCAAATGTGGAAGCTTGTTGCTGTTTTATAATGTTATAAAAGCTTATTCGTGTGATTGGCGTAAATTCGGATGGCCCCGGTAAAAGGAAAATGTAGTCAGAATTAAAATTTTGAAATCTTAATTTTAGATTTCATACGATAAAAATTGCTGTAAAATCTAGGGCTGCACCTAGATGCAGACGAGTTAACTTTTATCAAATAGCTAAGACTCTAATCTCTTTCTTAAAATCAAAAATTGAGATTAATCGAGCTTTATCATATAACTTTTCCAATTTTCAATATAAAAAATTATAAAAAAATGTAAAGTCATTAGCAACATTCAATGTAAAAAATCTATTGATAAAATAAAAATTTATACACATAAATTAAAAAAAGGAAAGTACATAGCTTCTTCTGAAACATTCATAATGTATTACTTCTCTTAAATTTACTTTCTATCAGATACTTAAACAATATACAAAAAAACATCGATTTGTTCTGCTTTAAGTAACGTCAACATCACCCTAACCTACTGGTCGGACGGTTGAACGTATATCAAAAGCATCTGCTGGGACACATCACCAGCTCTTTTAAGATACATGCGGTAAAAAAAAATATTTCCGGTTGAATCAACTTTGAAAAATCGACTTTTGGCCAGCTAGAATCGCTAAATCACCCACCGTGGGGCGGTGTCCTTAAAAAAGTACACCTAATTTCTATTCCAAAAGTGACATACGGCGCCAAGAATATTTAATTAATAATTTCCTTTTATAATGTACGTGAAAAAAGGCAAGTTTACATTTTCTAATAAATTTGTTTATAAATTCTGGTGTCAGTCCTTTATTTCATCAGTTTATAAACAGAATTACTCCGCGCTGGAAAAGGTGAAAGGGAAGGTGGAAACGTTATCCTTTATATTTTCTGTAAAATTCTATAAAAGTATCAGCAACACCAAATTTAAAGTTTCTATCTTTAACAATTTCAAAGAAATCGTAATTTAGAATCTTTCTAGAACTCTTTTCACCCCTTTTTACTGTTTTAAATTTAGATTTTTCTTTAGAAACTATTCTTTAGTCCAGGCAATAGAGACAGTATAGGGGCTCTACCTAGCAAAATTCATGGTAGTTCTGGAAAAAGGATTACTATATGTTTTTTGGGTCGCTGAATCCAAATGTTTAACTTCCCACCAAAATTTCCCTCGGCAACCCACCCAAATTTTGATGAAATGCCCCCAAACAAGGTTTTTAATAAAAAAATCAATTTTTTATTGTATATCTAGAAATTCAAGAAAAATTCTAAAAAGTATCTAGAAATTCAGAAAGTAGAGAAAATTTACAACAAATTAGATATATGACATTATGACTTAGTATGAAGGGGAAGGGGGGGGATTTGCCTCGGAACATGCGCGCGGTGCTGCGTGAACGAAGTTGCGCAGTTCCACTTAACCACTCACACGTTTACATTCGCCCTCCCATCTCCCCTCCGAACTTTCTCTATAAGTGTTACTGTAAGTTTTTTGGGTCGCTGAATCCGAATTTTTAACTTCCCCCCAAAATTCCCCTCCCCCAAATTTCCCCCCAAAATAGTTGTTTTTAACTTAAATTTCTTATTGTTTTAGGGGAAAATCATTACGAAATTCAGAAACAAGACAAAATCTGCAACAAATAGGAAATATGACATTATGACGTAGGAAGAACGGGGAGCGGTAGGGCTGCCTCTGAACATGCACTGCGGCGCTACGTGCACTAAGTTATGAAGTCCAGGCAATAGGGGATTTTCCCTGGAAAAATTAATACTAGTTCTGGATTTTGACTCACTTTATGTTTTTTGGGTCGCTGAATCCGAATTTGTAACCTCCCACCAAAATTTCACCCGGCAACCCCCCCCCCAAAAAAAAAAAATTGATTTTGAAAAAATTTGGTTTTTGAGAAAAGCGTGCGGCGAATGTTCCGAGGCAGCCCCCTCTCCCCCCTTTTATCCTACGTCATAATGTCAACAAATGTATCCTATTTGTTGCAAATTTTGTCTAGTTTCTGAATTTCGTAATGCTTTTCCCCTAAAACAATAAGAAATTTAAGTTAATAACAACTATTTGGGGGCGGTTTCGAAGGTCGGAATTTTGGGGGTAAATTAAAAATTCGGATTCAGCGACCTTAAAAAAACATAAAGTAAACCTTATAAGGTAAATTCGGAGGGGAGATGGGAGGGCGAATGTAAACGTGTGAGTGGTTAAGTGGAATTGCGCAACTTAGTCCACGCAGCACCGCGCGCAAGTTCCGAGGCAGATCTCCTTTCCCTTTCATCCTAAGTCATAATGTCATGTATCTAATTTGTTGCAAATTTTGTCTACTTTCTAAATTTCTAGATACTTTTCCCCTAAAGCAATAAAAAATTGATTTTTTTAATAAAAACCTTTTTTTGTGGGGCTTTTTAGCAAAATTTTGGGGGGTTGCCGGGGGAAATTTTGATGGGAAGCTACAAATTCGGACTCAGCGACCGAAAAAACATAAAGTAAGCCGATTTCCAGAACTACCATTAATTTTTCTACGTAAAATTCCCTATTGCCTGGGCTATCTTAGAGAACATTTACATCTTATAAGTAACATAAGTAACATCTTATAGCTATCATAACAAATTTCACGTTTCTTTCAGCTTCAATATTAGTAACAAAAATCGCATTTTTAGGACACTTTTGCGACTGTAACCCCTGGTGGTAGGGGTACCCACATAAAATATAGAGTATGTTGGAGGAGGGACAATCATCATAAATTTAAAGCATTACTTATGAAATCGGTTAGGTTTTTCCTGATATCTCACAGAAATCGTAATTTAGAACATTTTAGATTGCTTTATGCTCTTTTCATTCTTTTAAATTTGGACTACTTTAGAAACTGTTCTTTAAGAGCAATTACATCTTATAAGTATCTACTGTGCCAAATTTCAAGTTTCTATCCTTAACACTTCCATAGAAATCCTAATTTAGAATGTTTTTAGAAAGTTCTTCGCGGATTTTCATGCTGTTTAAATTTCGATTTCTATTTTTTTAATAAATTGTTCTTAGAGAACCTTTCTTATAAGTGACTATCATGCCAAATTTCAATTTTGTAGGTTCTTCACAGTAGGTCATTACAGTAGAATGACAATTAATCGTACACTCGAATACATTTTTCAAACTCAGATTAAAAATAACACTTATTTTATGTGGAAATAAGCATCAGTGCTGCCAGTTATTGGTTTTCATCTAAAGGTAAAAATATTCAGCTATACAGAAGTAAAGTAAAAATACAAAAAAAAAATCAAATAATTTAGTTTATATATGAATTTATTATGAAATATCACATGTGCTACTTCAGGACTGAGGAGGATATACATTTTGAATCAATAACTAGTGTGACTTGCAGTTAATGCTCAATTGATGACCCAATGGGATTAATTAATCATTCTAAGTGCATAACTAACTTAAATAAATAAAATGATGAAAGGTTAAGTTCGTTATCCAGAGTGTGTTCAATTCCATCAGAATCTACGAAAAGAATTTTTAAATTCTTGATAGTAGAAAATTATTACCAATTCCGCGAAATATTTTTTATCTGAAAATGAAAAATAAGGCAAGGATTGATAATCTGAAATAGTGGTGCCAGGCTCTTTAGAAAGTTAAAAGGAGTGTATGAACATTGGGCTTTATAAAGTACTTTATAAGTATTCTTAACGGAGTTATGAATATAGAGGAGGAGGCATATTATGGCATACCCAGGGTGGCCACAGTTGCTACATTTATCACAACTGATTTTATTGCAGAATTTGTGAGCAATATCAACGGTTAACCCCATGAGGGGCGTGGGATAAAATATACCCCACCTAATTTAAACAAGATTCTCACCAGGAAATTTTAACTAAATTTTATATTTTTAACTTTGGTGGAAAATCAATAAAAGTTGCTTTTCCTTATTTAAAAATAAAGTTTTTCGATTATTCCGGTGAGAATTTAATATTTAGAGACATTTTTTCTTGCCCCTCAAGGAGTTAAATACCATGCAAATATTTGTTTGAATTTGTTGCTAGCAAAATATAAATCCTGGATATGGTGAGCTTCCCCTGGTTAATCGCAAAATTTTTAACATAATTCTGCAATTAAATAAGACATAAAATTCTAGTAAAACTATATGCAATATGAAAATAAAATGCTTTAATGCTACAATGGAGCTATGAATATAGAGGAGGTTACATATTGTGTAATGTCTATCGGTTGCGAGTGAAGTAACTGACGATGTTGCCACAAAATGGGCGTTGTTGTTTATTCACGTTGCATAAAGACCTGATTGATGCATTCCATCAATAAAAAAAGAATAAAAATAACTTTTAATTCAGTAGGATTTAAATAGAATTAGATAATTAGAGTATCAAAGTTTCATTCTTAACCCTAGAACTACCGAAAATTTTACTCAAGTTTTATAAAAACATTTTACACCAGAATTTTTACTTAAAACTATTTAATTTGTTTATTTAACTTATTATTGTTTGATTTATAAATTTAGTTTGTTTTGAAGAAATTTCTGGTTTGAATAAATATTTTGAATGTACATGTCGGGTCCATTGGACCCTTCTGGTAGACAGAGGGTTAATGGCAAGTTACTCCCTTTGGAAAGAAAGGGTACTCAATATCTTATTTAATTATTTACTAGTAAAATATGTTGCTTTGATTGCGTAATAGTTGTAACATGCCAAGTGGTATTTGTTTGACTATTTTTATTAAAAGAAATGACACTGCTAAAGATGTTTCAAAAATTACTAATTAAACAAAAGTTTGACAAAACTACATTATTACATTGCTTTAGGCGAAAAGGAGACTTAAATTAATGAGAAGAACTAAAACTAATTCACACCAATTGGCACCAACATAAAATATAGCGTATCTTTGAGCAAACACTTTCAGTCTCAATTTGCAACATCACATTTGAAATCGGTTTGATATTTCTTGAGATTACATAGAAGTCCTAATTTAGAAAGTAAAGCTTTTGGCTCATTTGACCCTTTTAACACCTTGAGCGGCGGGCGGTGGGATATATTTTATCCTACCTACGATAAATGAAGATTTGCACCAGAAAAATTTTATTAAATTTCACTTTTCAAACTTTGGCCTAAAATATCGGAAAGTAGCTTTTTCTTATTTAGCACGAAATGTTTATGAAGATTCCGGTGTGAATTCGACATTACAGAAACACAATTATTTGCCCATCAAGGGGTTAAATTTCGAAATTTTTTGTAACTGTTCTTGGAGATCATTTACGTCTTATAAGTGTATACCACTTCAGATTTCAAGTTTCTATCTTTAACAATTCCATAGAAATCGTAATTCAGAATCATTCCCTACCCATTTTAGGACGATTTTCGCGCATTTTCCACCTTTTAAATTTGGAATTTATTACAAACTGATCTTCGAGAGCATTTACATCTCAGAAGTAGCTACCATGCCAAATTTCAAGTTTCTATGTTTAACAATTCCATAAAAATCTTAATTTAGAATGTTTTTAGAGCGCTTTTCGCGCAATTTTACCCCGTTTAACTGTCATTTTTTTATAAACTGTTCTTAGAAAGTATTTATATCTGATAGGTAACAATCATGCCGAATTTCAAATATTTAGTAACTTTTCTTGTAGATCATTTACATATCATAAGTATCTACTACGCAAAAGTTCAAGTTTCTATCTTTAATAATTCTAAAGAAATCGTAATTCAGAACTGTTCCCTAATCATCTTTAGAACGTTTTTAGCGTATTTTCCCCCTTTTAAAATTGTAATTCTTTAGAAAGTGTTCTACGAGAGCATTTAGATAATAGAAGTACCTACCATGCAAATTTCAAGTTTCTAAGTTTAACAAGTCCATAGACATCTTACTTTAGAACGTTTTTAGAACGCTTTTCGCACATTTTGACCCCGTTTAAATGTCGGATTTTTTATAAACTGTTCGTAGAGAGTATTTACATCTCATAAGTTACTACCATGCGAAATTCCAAATTTCTACGTCGTTCATTATCACAAAAGTTGCATTTAAAAAGTTTTCTGCTCCTGTACCCCCACCCACCCTCACACACACTGAGATTATTTGCACCGATATAAAATATAGTCTACATTGGAGCAGGGGCATTCATCATCAATTTGTCACCGTTTCTTTTGAAATTGGTTTGGTAGTTCTAGAGCATCCTGCAAATAAATAACCGTTACGTCTTTATAATATTAGTATGTTTTTCTTTTTTGAGAAAAGTCAATTATAGTGATTTAAACAGTTGATTGAAACAGTTTTAATCTTACAGTGCGCAAATGTTTATTTTGGAAGTACATTTTCAATACTCATATTTAGGGTTAGATATCACAAATTTTGAAAACTAATTCCTTTCTTTAGTTCATAGCAGACTTTTGTGATTACATGAAACGAGTATTTTTATTTAAATATAGTGGTAACCGGGGATTGAATCGATTTAATAAAGTTTAAATTTTAATGAATTCACAGATGCAAGGATACGCAGGTAGGGTTAAGTAAATGTTAATTTTAAACTCCTCCTGAAAAAATTAATTTGTTTGTGGTACTAACAATATTACAGAAAAAACTAAAGATACTTATTTGGCATTATTACATATCTAAATTCATTTCGGGATTTCTATTGATTCAACTTCTGTACATTTGTGTATGGCTTCGATTATATTTGCAATTCTATGTGGAAAAAAAATTAGTGACTTTATGTATTATAAAAATACAGAAAACAGTTTTGTAACCCTTTCCCCTCCGAAAAGAAAATCCAGGAACATACCTCGGCAATAATGGGCTGCTCTGGTTACTCAAAAACTCTTTCTTGGAAACTTCAGATATCCTATAATCAAGAAAAATTTACGAGTAAATAAATTTCAAACCGGAAAAAGTAACAAATACAGTTTGAATGTATTTACCAATGAACCTCTATTTAGCTGCGTCAATAGATATTTATTTATTCCAGTATGTCTGCTGCTTTTCAGCGACAGACAACAACTTAAAATGTACCTAGGCAATATTTTAAAATGTCACACGTCAGAACCGCAAGCACCCCGTAATGTATCGTAATTTCCAATGTGTTATCGGAGATCGTTTGATCCTCTTAACAGATTGAGAACGAGTTGTTTTTCGAATACGAGCACGAAATTTACGTTTACAAATGTCGTTAAAAATTAGAACCTGCTCACAACAAATCAGAAGTAAGATTGCCTGGAATACACCTTCTTTCCTCATCCTTACAAAATTTCCCTTACCAGTAATATTTTCTTCCATCAATCCCAGAAAACGTCAATTCACATGATCCGTCCGTTAACTGTTAACTTTCTTAATCCGTTTCGTCCATTCGGAATACTACGGAGGTACTAACTTTTGAGAATCACTTTTTCGAAATAGCAGTCTGAGCTTATTTAAATCGTAGAATTCCGTGATTGAATAAGGTGAAATTTAATATTCGAAATAGTTTTACTGAAAGATAAACATATTTAGCCACCGTAACTGGTTTAAGTCTATTAACTTTTCTTTTACGCAATTCCACTATCCATAAATAATAACGGTATCCAATGTCAATGGAAAAAGTGAAATTTAATATTACTCTGTTTTATATCTTTTTAATCAAAATCGGTATCTCAACATGTTTCCTCTTTATTAATAGTTCCATGGTATCAATACAAAGCTAACTTCCGAATATCCGACTCTCGCATAGCAATTTGTATGTCAGATAATCAAGAAAATTAACAGAAATGTTAGAAAATTGCATTATCTCTCGACTAAAACAGATGAAAATCACACGTTCATCATTCTCCTACTCTTACCCACCTCTCTTTCCCATGCTTAACAGCAAAATGCAAAAACATATCCACAAAACACAATTAACTTCAGATAAACTCTTTGTATGTAAGGGAAGTTGATAAAGGTTCTCGTTTATATTTTTTGTAAAATTTTTGTGGAACCAAGTATCAACTATGCCATATTTTAAGTTCTATCTTTATCAATTGAAAGAAATCGTAATTAAGAACATTTTTAGAACGCCTTTCGCGCATTTTGCTTTTTTAAATTCGGAAATTTTTAGAAACTATTCTTATTGAGCATTTTATAAGTAACCCCCATGACCAATCGTAAGTTTCGAGCACATTCAGTATTACAAAAATCGCAATTTTAGAGCGTTTTTTGCTACTGTTACCCCCTGGTGCTAGTGACACCGACATAAAATATAGCCTATGCTGGAGCAGGGTCTGTCACCATAAATTTAGCTATTACTTTTGAGATCGGTTGGGTATATCCTGAGATTCCATAGAAATCGTAATTTAGAACATTTTTAGAATGTTTTTCGCTTATTTCACTCTTTTGAATTTAGAATCTTTTTAAAAACTGTTTTTAGAGAAAAATCTTATGACCATTTACATCTTATCCACCATGCCGAATTTCTATTTTCTATCTTTAAATCTCCATAATCTTAATTTAGAACGTTTTAAGAACGCTGTTTGGGCATTTTTATCCTGTTTAAATTTCAATTTTTTTATAAACTGTTCTTAGAGAGAATTTACATTTTATAAGTAATTACCATGCCAAATTTTAAATTTCTTGGTCTTTCAATATCACAAAAATATCATTTTTAGAACATTTTCGCTCATACACCCTCCATCAAGATATTGGTACTGACATAAAATATATTCTATGTTGGAACAGAGACAGTCATCATCAGTTTGCTACCAGGGTCTGATTACCAACGGGGCACACTTACACCAATTAATTTTAAAAGAAAAGTTCGACTTATCTAAACGCCGTATTCATGTAAAATTTCTGCCATGAATGAGGCAAAATTTTCTGTTTATTTTTAGTGGTAGGAATTTGCCCCGTTGGTAATCAGGCTCTGTTTGCCACCATAACTTTTGAAATCGGTTTCGTAGTTTCAGAGAATACTTCTTACAAACAAACAACCGTTACTTCTTTATAATATTGGTACTTGGTACAGATTTATTTATTTTGAGAAATAGCAATTATATTCTTTTGAACAGTTGACTGAAACTGTTTTAATCCTAAACAGTACGAATGTTTCTTTTGAAAGTACATTTTCTTTGCCTTATTTCATCCCAGACTTTTGTGGTTACATAATGCAAGTATTTTTATTCAAATATAATAGTAACCAGGGATTGCATTTATTCAATAAAGGTTAAATTTTAATTAATTCTTAGATGCATGGCTGCGTAGGTAGAGTTAAGTGATTCTGAATTTTAAACTTCTCATGAGAAATGAATTTATTTTTATACTATTTTATTTATTATATATTATTTATGTAATTATATGCATAATTATGTAAATTATATAAAAAACTAAATATACGCATAGCTGCCAACTTGTACGGATTTTTTGCTACCACTATAATTTAATAGAAAGTTTTATCTAACTCAATCGCCGAATTGCCGTGAATTTTGATAATTAAATAAGGCAGAAATTTCTTTTAAATTTTAGTGGTAGCAAAAATCCGTACAAGTTGGCAGCTATGTATACGTATTTGGCGTTATTACATATCTAAAATCATTTCGACATTGCTTATTGTTTCAAATTCTATGCATTTTTGTATGCATTAGATTAAATTATATTTACAATTATAACTTGAAATAAATGTAGCAAATTCATGTATTTTAAAACTATAGAATAAAGGCTTGTAAGCACCACCCCTCAAAAAAAAGGGAAAAAATATATATATATATGGAGGAACCTACTTCGTAAATAATGAGCTGCTCTAGTTACCGTAATTTCCGGTGTATAGCCCGCGCATCAAACAATCGTGTTTCGACCCAGAAATTTTTTAAAATAAAATGTAACTTTTCAGATCACCGTAAATATTGGTTTATAAAATACTGAATAAAATTTCTGGGTCCAAACTGAATTGTTTGATCTGCGGACTACTATACATCGGAAATTACGGTACTCAAAAACGATTTCTTGGGAAATTCAGATTTCCTATAATCTAGAACAGGGGTGGCCAATTGTGGCACGCCTAATACCACTAATTTTTTAAAGTAGAAACCTACTTCTCGAATCAGAGAGATTCGATGACTATGATTACTGTTAAATTTTAGTAGTGTGCAGCGTGCCACAGTTACCCATCCCTGACATTATATTTCTTTTCAAAATTTGTTTTTGGCACCAGTAATAAAGTTGCCTTATTTAATTAGGGCATTTTTGAAATTGCGTACTTGGTGGAAACGTCTTTTTAACCCCTTAATCGTCGCGCTCGTGACTGTCACGGGCGGTGTAGGCTTCTTTTCTTGTATTCAGATTGTTTTATTCCCACCATTTTTTTTAAATAATGCAGTTGTCTTTATTCTCTCGACATTTTGTCTGCCATTAAATGAAGAGAAGATTTCAACTTGAAGAAATTGGTGGGAATCAAACAATCTGAAATTGAAAAAAGTATTCGACACTTATCAGGCGCGACGATTAAGGGGTTAAAAAGTGGTGTCAACCAAATAAAGTTTGTGTAAGAGACGCCCGAGTCGAAAGGGTTAACTTTCTAAACGCGTGTCGTGCATCCTTAAAACGAGAAGTGTTTGCATTTGAGAATCACTTTCCTAAATAGCAATCTTTTCTTAATTAATCGTCGAATTCTATGTTTGAATAAGGAGAAAATTAATATTCGAGATTGTTTCACTCAAAGATAAGCATCTCGTCACCTTAACTGGTTTAACTCTATTAACATTTATTGTACAGAATTCTGGTATCCATAAATAATAACGATATTTTTCATATATATTTTTAATTAGAATTGGTATTTCGAAATGCTTACAGACTCATCTATGAATAATAATTTGTGCATCTGCTGATCTATTACAGAAAGTTATCTCTTACAGGGCTCCCAAATGGTCCGCGAACTTAACATCGATATTTTTGAACAAAAAATTTCATTGTAGGTTTCTACAGAATTTGCTCTAGAATTAACCTCCGAAGGTTTTTTTCTGTAGAATTTTCAAGAAAAATCTAAAAAGAAAAATTTTTGAAGAAAATATTGGTGTTCAGTTAGCGAACCACTTGGCAGCCCAGCTCTTACGTTTTTTACGGTTTCATTGTCTATAATGTTCGAGCACGAAGATGCTTTTTTTCTATACAGTGGGGCGAATAAATAAATCAGGAACAACGTTTAATGTGAATTTTGGCAATTTAAAAATATAACAATCTCAAATTTCATTCTTACCAAACTCTTTCTAACCAGTACAGAGATCCTACATTTTCAAAGGAAATACCAATATTTTTGGCAAAAAAAAACTCGACTTGTAAGTTGCGCGATGTCAACAGGCGAGATTTTCTCAGATCTAAAGTCGGGGAAATTTCTTGATCTGTATGAAACCTGTAGTAGCATGTAATGAGGGGCAGAATGAATAATTTTACTGTTCGAATGAAGCATGCGCAAAAGCAAAGCTCACAACTTTTTTTTTTTAATTCAATTTCTACCAGAAAGTTTGTATCGAAGAAGAATTCTTATTTTAATTAGATTAACTAAAGAAAACCATCTAATATAAAAATTAGTTTCAAATTTTCTTATACCCATATTTCAGGCATTATAGTAGCCATTAGTATAGACATTTTTTCCACATCTGTTTAACATTAATATATAAAGACTCATGACACTTAATTTTCATTTTAAAAAAATCTTTTATCTTGCTTTTTGTATATATTAAAATCGAAATTTATAATTTACATTCTCTTTACTTTTCATAAAAACAAAAACACATTTCTTTATTTAAAAAGAATATATATTCCGGTATATCGTTAAAATTATGCTATTTAGCAACATATACTGCATTGTCCAATACTCTTTGGCACTTCTCTGAAAAAACGTTTTCATCCCTTCTAGGACTTCTTCAGTTTCAAATGGTAGTTCGCAGTTTCGCTTTTGCTCGCCTTTTAACTTCTCTCTCTTTCCTCTTTTTCCCTCTTCTACCTTTTCACTTTCCCCTTCTTTCCAGCATTTTTAGCCAACGGGAGTCAACATTGGCATGTGTTATATCGTTGCAAACATTTTGTCTGTCGAGGTTAATCTCTATAGCCTCTCTCATCAGTGTGTTGTGGGGGTTATCATACGTAGCTATTACTTCTATTTTAATTGATTGAGGTATTATGGGTTTTTTTAAATTTGTTCTTGAGAGGGCTGTTGCTTGATTATTATATTTTAAGTCGCAGATATGCTCCTTATATCTTTCGCTTATTTCTCTCTTGGTCATCCCGATGCATGTAATTTCCTTATTTTCTGCATCTGAGGCTTTAATTTTATATACTCCTGCCGTCTGTAATTCTTCGTATCTTTCAGTTTCATTTCGTATCGTTTTAAATAGGGAGGGGTTGGGTGTGATTAGGACTATCTTTCCAAGTTTACTTATTTCGGGGTTTATTTTTAGTGCTATCCCGTTCATGTATGGTAGGGGGGTATAATCTTTTTTATTTTGTCGTGGTTGGGCCCAATTAATTTTTTCTTTCACTTTTCTGATTAGTTTTTCTATTGTTTTCCTTGGATGGCCAGCGCTAAGTCCTATGTTCTCTATAATCTTTAATTCTTCTTTTAATAACTTTTCTGTTGAACATATACAGTGCTCTATAGATGTAGATATTTAGAGCTGCAAGTTTATAGTTTATTGGTGTATTTGTTTTGCTTGACATTATCGCTAGATTTTCAGTAGGTTTTCTATAGATTGTTGTTTTTATCTGGTCATTTTCGTATATTATTTTTACGTCAAGGTATGGTAGGGATCGGTTCTTTTTTTCTTCTATTGTAAATTGTATATTAGTATCGTATTGCTATCGTACGTAAAAATGATATATAAAAATGACCAGATAAAAACAACAACCTATAGAAAACCTACTGCAAACCTAGCGATAATGTCAAGCAAAACAAATACACCAATAAACTATAAACTTGCAGCTCTAAATACCTACATCTATAGAGCACTGTATATATGTTCAACGGAAAAATTATTAAAAGAACAATTAAAGATTATAGAGAACATAGGGCTTAACGCTGACCATCCAAGGAAAACAATAGAAAAACTAATCACAAAAGAGAAAGAAAAATTAACTGGATCCAACCAGGGCAAAATAAAAAAAGATTATATACCCCCCCCCCCCCCCTACCGTACATGAACGGGATAGCAATAAAAATAAAACCCGAAATAAGTAAACTTGGAAAGATAGTCCCCATCACATCCAACCCCTCCCTATTTAAAAAGATACTAAATGAAACTGAAAGATACGAAGAATTACAGACGGCAGGAGTATATAAAATTAAAGCCTCAGATGCAGAAAATAGGGAAATTGCATACATCGGGATGACCAAGCGAAAAATAAGAGAAAGATATAAGGAGCATATCCGCGACTTAAAATATAATAATCAAGCAACAGCCCTCTCAAGAACAAATTTAAAAAACCCCATAATACCTCAATCAATTAAAATAGAAAAAATACCTACGTATCATAACCCCCACAACACACTGATGAAAGAGGCTATAGAGATTAACCTCGACAGACAAAATGTATGCAACGATATAGCACATGCAAATGTTGACTCCCGTTGGCTAAAAATGCTGGAAAGAAGGGGAAAGTGAAAAGGGAGAAGAGGGAAAAAGAGGAAAGAGAGAGAAGTTAAAAGGCGAGCAAAAGCGAAACTGCGAACCAACATTTGAAACTGAAGTCCTAGAAGGGATGAAAACGTTTTTTCAGAGAAGTGCCAAAGAGTATTGGACGATGCAGTATATGTTGGTAAATAGCATAATTTTAACGATATACCGGAATATATGTTATTTTTAAATAAAGAAATGTGTTTTTGTTTTTATGAAAAGTAAAGAGAATATAAATTATAAATTTCGATTTCAATATGTACAAAAAGCAAGATAAATTATTTTTTTAAATGAAAATTATGTGTCATGAGTCTTTATATATTAATGTTAAACAGATGTGGAAAAGGTGTCTATACTAATGGCTACTATAATGCCTGAAATATGAGTATAAGAAAATTTAAGTATCATGTGGGCATTAAATGAGACAGGAATTCCTGTCCAAAGACACTTGCTAAATAAAAATTAGTTTTGTCTTCAAAATTCTTTTAAAAATTGATTGGAAAAATTATGAGGGCTGTCAACTCTTATTATATGTTTCCTTTTTTATATACTAAAATTCTAGTGGTATTTGATGAAAAATATATGCAAAGTTTGGAAAATATGTTTTTGCGCATGCCCGAATTATTCTGTGGATAGTAAAATCATTCTTTCTGTCCATTCCTAAAATCATGTGTTGTAATCACTACTATATTTTGTTTAAGTAATTTGTTTAAAATGCTGCCGATCACTCTATTTGTATTTTAAATCAGTGTGATTCAAAATCAGTGTCCGATATTTCTATAATCACAAATAATTAAAAACGAATCTCTGAAACTTTTGAACAACATATGAGGTAATTATAAGTTGACTGATTTTAGAACATATTCATTCATTTTAAATTGATTATAATGACCTGGTAAGAAGGGGATACATAAGGTTACATAAATAAATAACTTTTTAGAAAAACTAAGCTGGTTTGAACGTTTGAGTTTTTTACAGACCGTACTCAGCTTGATATTTTAAATATTTTTAATTCGTGGAGGTCTGTAGTTTAATAACGGCAGGTAGGAAAGTATTATTCACGGAGTTCAGGAGACTGGTGGGTTTCCACCAGTACCGAACGAACTGCATTGAGCAAATGTTTCATCTTATCGGCAGTAGAAAGAGGTGCAAGAGCCTAATCCTTTTATTAAAAAGTTCCACGTATCTTTTGTACTTATAAAGAGCAGGAGATACAGTTCTTATACCAGAAAAAAAATTCTATTCAAGTGTCTGTACAAAAAAAAAAAAAAAAAAAAAATAGAATGGTTTAATGTTAAACAAAAATTAATTCAAGATGATCTGCTCCTTTTTGACAGTAGATAACAAAATATAGACATTTCAGAAAAGTACCGGTTAGAACTGCACGCCTGTCATATTGTACAGACGTGTGAAAATTATTAGAATAATTGTGAAATTTACATTAAAATCTTGTTATATTAACCTTCCGTCTACCAGACGGGTCCATTGGACCCGACATGTACATTCAAAATATTTATTCAAACCAGAAATTTCTTCAAAACAAACTAAATGTATAAATCAGACAATAATATGTTAAATAAACAAATTAAATAGTTTTAAGTAAAAATTCTGGTGTAGAATGTTTTTATAAAACTTGAGTAAAATTTCCGGTAGTTCTAGGGTTAAATAAATAATACCTTTAAAAAATATTGATACAGTTCATATTTAGTGTGCATCTCTTTGTTTTTTTTATTAAAGATTTGATACGTCTTGGCATACTTTGTATGAGTTTTTGACAATTAATTTGTATTTTGTTGTCATGATGCCAAATTTGGATGAGTTTTTCTATCAGAACATTCTTGTTTGAGATGTTGCATTTCTTTAATTTAATTAAAGAAAACACTTCCACGGCCTGGAAACAGTCCAGGTATGAGCCCCATAGAGAACCTTTGGGTTATTGTAAAGAAAAATTTAAAGAAATACAACATCACAAACAAGACTGATCTGATAGAAAGACTCATCCAAATTTGGCATCATGACAACGAAATACAAATTAATTGCCAAAAACTCATACAAAGTATGCCAAGACAGGTATGCCATCATTTCTTTAATAAAATACAAGAAGATGCACACTAAATATTAAATGTATCAATATTTTTTAAATGTTTCTTTAAAATAACAAGTTTTTATTGTAAATTTCAAAATTATTCTAATAATTTTCACACGTCTGTAAATTGTCCTGGGCATCTGTCATATACAGAGGTGTAAAAGACAACTCCATTTGCATAACAAAATAAATTGTAGCTTGCAATTATCAATTTACGATTAAGAATAATTTTTGTAAACTTTCAATTATCCGGCAATCTAAAGTTCAAGGTTACGTTGTGACATTGGAATCGTTAGGTAATCGGACAATATTGCAAGTTGATAAATCATTATATACTAACGGTTGCTCCAATGTAGTGTTCGATGATAAAAAATCGCTGGTCAGTGACTCGGAAAACCATCATAGGTTACAGTTTATTTATTTTTTATTTATTTTGTAAAACATTTTACTGAATGTTTTTATAGTTAATTTCATTATTAATTTTGATATATTTAATGAATAGTCACTATTTAAAATTAGACGTAAATGTTGTCGCTAAACTTGTGTAGAGTGCATGAAGGATGGCGAATTAAATTTAAAATATTATATTTTAGATATCGAAATTTCCACATGAAATTTGGGCATATTAGCTTTCGTGTTTTGGCACAAATATTCATTCTTGTAATTTATTAGAAATGTTTGGAAGGAATATGCAGTATTTACGCGGGATTAATTTTAGCACTATCGGAAATTTTACTCAAGTTTTATAAAAATATTCTATATCATAATTTTTATTTTAATCTATTTAACTTATTTATCTGGAACAATGGAACAATGGAATTTGTGTGTATATATGTGATTTTCTGGATTCCCTAGTTGACATGCAACTTTACATCTGGTGTATATGCGTTTTAGAATGCAATGGGAGCCATTGAAAAATGTTTAGACGGGGCTGGTGGCCACAAAATAGAAAGTTTAAGATAATTACGAAAAACAAAAAAGAAGAGATAGTAAAGAAGTGACAAACATAAATTATGTTTGTTTATCATTATATTTGAAAAAAAAAATGTCCATTAGATTCAAACAGCCTGCACAGTCCATAAACAGGCGAAAAAGCTACCAAAGGGATACCCCAGCTTAAAAAAAGACTCTGTACAGAGATCATAAATTATAGTTTAACTAAATATAAAAATGCTTAAAAAACAGAGGAAAATTTAAAATATTTACATATTTACAAGTTGAGTAATATGCATCTAAAAATGAAAAATTATTAGAAAAAGGGAATAACAAATATAACTGAGAAGAGTTCAAACTAACTATACCATTAAAAATATATATACAAAGGGTATTTTAAGAGAAAACGAGGGTGGCGACCGCATATTCTGGTAACTCTAAGATAAATGTAGAAAAACAGTAAATAAAGATATTGAAAACATAAAATAAGTATGAATATATAGAAAAAACATGTTTAAATCGTTTTTTTTTTTTCAACAAAACATAGATAAAACAAAAAACAAGGAAAAAAGTTTAACTGGAAAGAAGAAATTAATCTTCGTTAGTGTTTCAATTGGTTAGCAAGTTTATCCAATTCTATAATTATGTCTAGCATTTTTTGCATTGGGTTATCTATTTTTTTGTTTTGCGTAGACATGTTTTTAATGCTACTTATGAATTTTGTTATTTGAAGAATTTCTTTGATGTCATTAAAAGTATTGAAGATTTCTTGGATATCATTATTATAGCTTGTAGGAATTTTAGTGGAATTAGAAGAATTTAGAGTACTCTTGGAATTTTTAATAACAATTTTGTTTATATATTTAGTTTATTTAAAAGAAATTTCTGGTTTGAATAAATATATTGAATGTATCTTTCGAGTCTGTTGAACCCATCTCGTAGGCGGATGATTATAGTGTCAGTTACTGGGTGAAACATACTAATTAGCATATAAAATCAGCATATAATTTTTCTTATTTTACAGAGTTTAAATTTCTTATATTTATTTATTTATTTACTTACATATTTATTCTCTTTATTTATTTATTTTGGTCTCAAAATTCACATGGGAGCTCTTTTTATGAAAAATTTAGTATCCTTTAAGTTAGAAAAACTTTAATTCAAACTTTTTAATTTTAATATATTCCTTTATAACTCTTAAACGTTTTCTTTTAAAATTGTTATACCGAACTTATTCGTATAAACTTATTACATTCCCCGATTTCCTTAAATGCATAGCTTAGAAAACTTCAGATTTTCCAATACCACCATTTGCAAAAAGTAATCCATATGTTATTTAATTGCAAATTTCTGATTAGTAAATAAAGCGACTATATCTCTTGAAAAATGATAGTTTTCAGAAATCTCAATATCCAATAAACTTAAAGAGTAAAATATTCTTATCCAAATTACTTTTATTTTTTTTTCAATCGCCGTACTAGACAAGCTTCCACGCAGATTTCAACTTAATTGTTCCATACATGTCGGGTTCACAACCATAGTAGACCAAGTTCCTTTTGCAAAAAAATGAGGTAGTCCATTTACACAATGCATAAAATCTGTTTTATCCACTCCCACAGTGAACCAAGTCTGTTTTCACATACTTTCTCATATATGCCATCTGTTTACAGACTTGATTTATAGTGGAAGTGGATAAAACAGATTTTATGCAACTTCTAAATGGACTAACTCGATTTTTTTTTCAAAATCAGTCAGATTGTCAGCCCTTCATATAACAACAAAGTAAAGAAAAAAAATCGTTAAAAATTTTTTTAATTGAATTTGACATACATTTTTTGTGATTTTTGAAAGAGTTTTTCACGAGATACTATCAGTTTTCTTCCTTGTTAATTGTATTAAAATGTACTTTTTTATGTTCCTGGGATTTTTTTTTGTTTATGCTCTTGATAGAAAAGCATAGTTAAACACTTTATCTATTTAAACTCTAATTAATATTTCTATTTAAAATCTAATTAATACTTTTCAATACGCTATTAACACTTTCGAAGTACATTAATTATTAGCGAAATGCATTTGCGCAACAAACATGTACTTTAAATAAAGAGTACTTTACAGGCCGCTGAAGATCTTATATAGATTCTTATCTGAACATAACAATCAGTTAACTCTCTGGCTGCGTAATTACTTCTTCGCGATGAGCATCTTTTACAGAATTTATAATCTTTCATCAACGGTTCTTTAAAGCAGAATTTTTTAACTATCGTAATCGGAAAAATGTCCTGATTAAATCAGACAAAGTTTTAACTAAAAAATAACTGGTGGGAATAACCAAATAGCATTATTAATTAGACGGCAAAATGCATGCTCGAGTATTTCTCGGGTTGCGCAGCGAGAGGGTTAATACACATATTTTTTAAGGAAAAATATTCTTAATTTGTTGCATAATTAGAGTTTCAGCAATGCATTCATTCTCAAAGGCAAGATTTTCTCGTTAGCAGTGACGAGTACTCAGTTTATTACAATGTATCTAAAATGAGAAAGATCCATTATAATCTTAAGGATTAAATGAAACAGTTTTATGTTATTTGGAATTTTATACTACTCGTAAGAAATTAATTTAATTGTGTTGTTAACAGTATTAGAAAAAAATATTCTTTGGCTTTATTATTTATCTAAAATCATTAAGAAATTGCTTATTGTTTCATCTAATAAGAAACTGCGCACGAATTTGATTACATACGGAATTCTAAATTCTGATAATTTAGTAACTTTATGCATTATAAAAATGTAGAAAATACGATTACTAAATTGGAGATAAAAAAAATCAAAGAAAATAAGAATGATCAAACCCTGTCGTACGCAAAACTCTTGTAAAGACATAAATTCGCTAAAAATCCTTTTTATTCATTTTGACAAATACTTTCGCTGCATTTATAAACGTTTCCCAAGAGAAAATAAACTATTCTTTTTGTTTCTCGCGAAGTTCTTAACCCCATAACGGTCGCATTAAATTACGGTTTAAAAATTCATATTGCTCATTGGCACCACTTTTTTTTAAAAGAAATATTCACCTTATTTATTGCCATGTAAAATGATACCATAATAGAGCCAATTACAATATTTTGTTAACCCCTTGAGGAGCAAGTAAAAATGTTTCTAAATATTAAATTCTCACCAGAATAATCGAAAAACTTTATTTTTAAATAAGGAAAATAAATTATTTGCAGTTTTTTCCCTCAAAGTTAAAAGTATAAAATTTAGTAAAAATTTTCTCGGTGAGAATCTTGTTTAAAGTAGGTGGGATATATTTTATCTTACCGTCCCTCATGGGATTAACCTGGTGGGAATCAAACAATCTGAATAAAAAATACAGCCCGTGAATATCACGGGAGAGAGAATTAAGAGTTTAAATACGTGTTTTTCCTCTTCTTTTTTAACCCCTTGAGAGGCGGTCGGATATATTATACCCGACCTAAATTTAATTAAGATTTGCACCAGAAACATTTCATTAAATTTTACTTTTATAACTTTGGGGGAAACCTATTAAAACATCGCTTTTTCTTCTTTTTAAATATTTTTTTCCAATTTTTAGGTGGGAATTCAGCATTACACAAACGCAATTGCTTGTCTCTCAAAGGGTTAAACGGATGCTTTTAAAACCCGGTAGTACTCACGTGTCAGACTTTTTGCCGCCCATATAAATAATCTTCTCCGAAGTTCTAACTCATATGCCCTTACAAATACAGTAGAGAATTACTATGGAGCTGACTTTAAATGTTTCTCCACCGCCATTGTGAAGTAACAAGACACCTCTTTTTCTCTTCAGACACACTTTTACAAGTAAAGTTAACATTGATGGAAAAGTTTGCGCGACAATCACTAATGTCAGTTCATTTTTACTTTTTCCCATTATTCCAAATCTCATGAATAAAATGTACAATTTAAGTAAACTGCTAATTTATAATTTCATTGAAATATAATATTCGAATATTAAGAGAAAAATGCTTCTTATTTTTTATTTCTTTATGCCGGGGGCCCGGCGGCAGAAAGACCGAGCGCGACTAATAACGTTCAGAAAAAAGACGCGCTTACTCTCGGTTTATAGAAATACATATTTAATTTTTTGTCTATTTAAACTCTTGGTACTCTAGTTATTATCAGTTTGCGTAAAAAATACTAGCAGTTTCAATTATGCATTATCTGCAAACTCTCGGAAAATGGTATGTGGATTAGCTTTTACTCTTCTTTAAATTTCTCATCGTCAATAACAAAATTTCGTCGACAACTCCCTTCATCTGGAAAACTCATATCTCAACAACAAATTTTCCGAAACATTCGTCCTTTTGTGTGTTAACTAGTCGTCCCTGCATCAAACGTGTGGTTTCCTCTTCTTTTCGACTCGTTTTCAATTTGTGGAAAAAATCGAGCTGGCTTTTTAGATTTCCATAGACATTTTTGTTCATAGTCTTTGGCATAAAATATCCATGAGGAACGACGAAAAACAAAACAATCATACTAAACAAGCCGACAAAAATGTCCATAAATTTCATACACGACAAAGTAACAATAAATTTATCCACAAATATAAAAATTTATGTTATAATATTTTTATAAAATTATGTAACAGAAATTTACATTGTTTTTAGAGCAATAAATTCTTCAGGCATCACCATTAAACATTTGATTATAGGCAGGTATTGAGGACTATTCTTTTATTTAATCATACGGTAATTTAAAAATACTTTTCTTTCCGCAGGGCTGCTACAGGCAACTATTTTTATATTCAGTTTGCACCACTATTTTTAAGAAATACATTTTGTAGTTTATTTCTCTTGCAAAGGTTGTCAATGTGCGCTTTGTATTCCCCACACTAAGATTGCTGTTATTTCTATTTCTTACATTTATATAACCCTTTACATAAAAAAAAAATCTGAAAATGTACCCCATAAAAATATTGCCCTTATTAGTGCCTTTTAAATGAATAAAATGGCTCTAGCTGACTCCTTTAAAGCTTTTCCTACCCCAGCTTGGTTGGTGTCATTTCTGAACACGTGCTAACTTTATTTTTTACATTTTTCTCTATTTATAGTAGTTTTGTAACTACAGCTACATTTTAACTTAATTTTTCAACTTTTTATTTTACTATTCTTTCTACTACTTCTTTGACTTAAGTTCAAAGACTTAATATTAAATTCTTAATCTTTATATCTTTGATAAATTTTAGATTTTACCTTAAATTTTTCACTTCTTAAGCAGTTTTATAACTACACCCTTTCTTTTGCCAATGGCTCATATTTATAGAGGACATTAAAACAACAGACTGGGTGTTAAGCTGATCACAACTAAGTAACCCCTCATTGCTGCTCTACTGTTCAGCACTGTACTGTCAAAACGTATGTAAAACATTTTTGTTTCGAAAAAGTGGTCTGAAATAGGATTAAAACATAGTCGCCTGTCACTGCCCTATTTCCAGTAAATTTCTCTTAAGAATAACCTTGTATAAGTGTATAGAAGATATCATTTTTGAAAAAGTTATATGAATCGAATAAAACGAAAACGTCCAATGTGGCATACATATTCCAGTCGATATAATCAAAAGGTCAATTCCCTTTAACCCTTAATTGCATGAATTATTCTTTTAGTATTGTGTTTTTTATTTTTATATTAAGGATCAGACACCAGAAATCTTAAGATAAATTTTTAACTTTATTTAGTAGCATATTATTGTAATATTTTAAGATTAATATTTCTGTATAAATATAGTGGTTGTAAGAACTTAATTTATGTATTAAATATTAAATAAAAAGGTGATGGAAATTTGCATCACTATGCAATTAAGGGTTAAATACTTATGTACAATGACCGTTTATTTTTAACTAAGATGTCAGTCCATAATTTCTGTATGTCGAGTTAGAATTTAGTGCATTTCATCCAGTTTAATATATGAGACTTACTTGGCCAGCGTTAACTAATTTTTTCACCTGCACTGCATAGACCTGGTTTATTATTTATTTTAAATAAACTTGTATTTTATCTTACTTTAGTCTCTTTGGCTATTTCTTTATGTGACGTGCCCAAGAACTAGCTCAAAAACAGTCAGCACTTTTGAACTAAAATTTTAAAATGTTGAATTTCTGCGCTAAATTTCTTGCTGCATCGATTTTCAATCATCAGATATCATCTAGGATTTTTTTTTTGTAACATTTTTTGTTTTGTACTTCAAATAATGGAAATTTCATGCCCATTTTTTTTAATTAATTAATTTATTTATTTATATATATTTTTTTGCGACAGAATACAGACGATTTATATCGATATATTTTCCATCAAAGGTAATGACAGAAATTCTCTTTAATTGATTTACATGCAAATTCTCTCATTAACAATTTTCCCCCATCTACAATGATTTACATTATAGATAGGGAAAGGTTGAAAACTGTTTTTCAATTAAAATGCATTTACGAATATTTCACTGAATTGCCGATATACTCATGAAGATTCAGTGATGTGTTTTTAATGTGTAATACTTTTTTTCTTCGTAAACGGCAAAAGGCAAAAATGTTGATAAATTATTCTTTGAAATGTGTATTCGAAACAGAGATGAAAAATAAATTCCAATGTTATTTACGTGTTTTATTTGAAATACAGTGTAGATGCACTGTATTCTTTTTGGTGTTGATCGAATAAAATCTCCAATATTTATATAAAAATTCGTTTACCAATTTTTTAATAATTTAGGCAAAAAAAGAAAAAAATCAAATCACATAATGATGATCAAATCACACAATGAATGTTATGCTTATTCTTTTTTAAGTATTTTAAAACTGATTTACAAATATTGCACTTGTGTGCTGTCAGAAATATTAATTTTCAATCATACTTTTTAACAAACAGTAAAAATATATTTTAAGAAGGAAAAGTAACAAATTATTTTTTAAATATATATATTTAATAGAGATGAAAATCAGTTCCAATGTTTTGTGTATGCAGAACAACTGTCATTATTTTTCTGGGAGGTTGGGAGAGTTATAAACTTTTAACTCGCATTTTCTATGACAACAAACATTTTTATTAACAAAAAAATAGGGTATCAATTTAATTATTTAGCCAGAAATAGGAATATCTCGTTTAGCTTTAGCAAAATTTCAATATATTTTTATTGTCTTAAAGAAATCAATATCCAAAAGATAAAGCACAGAAAATATGCAATTTTTGATAGATTGGAATGTTTTATTGTTACTTGATGTTTCTAGGAAGGATTTATTTCCGTTTAAGCTAAGTAATGTTTTAGTAAAAAATTTCTTTAAACATTTTAACGCAAAAGTTTACTGTCAACATTTATAAAGTCGCTAAAATTATTTTTGGTCCAGTTCATTTAAACATAGTAATTTTGATATTAGCTACATATAATAACGTTTATGAATTTTGTAATGCCACTCAGGCGATCGCTTTTTATGCTAATTGTGTTTTCAACAGCAGAAAATAAATTCACAGCTGAGACAGAAATTACAACAAAGTCTTGTTTTCTAATGCATAAAGATTTGCGTAATTATATTTTGGATCTTCTCAGCTTTACATGCAATTTCGTTGTAATTTACAGCTATATGTATTGGGTAAATATAAAGGTATCTCAGAATTCATATTTGCAGAAGAGAATTTAAGACACAGACACATGAATTTAGCAAACTTTTTTTACTATCTCATCCTTTTTATATTAAGGGAGAATAATTTCTTCTAAACACATATCAGAATTTTTCGTATATTTCTTTTTTTACTTGAAATACTCTCTTTAAAATCCGTTGTTTTAATAATTTTGGGAAATTCGGTAATGTCACTGAGACGATTTCTATTTTCTCCGACTGTGTTTTCAATCCTAGAAAGAGATTCACTGCTGATAGTAGGAGAGCTGTTGAACATTTTAGGGTAAATATTTGAGGAACTATGAAAATTTGTGTAACACTTCTTTTTCGATGTCTGAATCCAAAACTGAATGTCTGGCTGGTGGATCGTTGCTCTTAGCCCACCCGTGAATGTTTAAATTTCCAAAATTTTCGTTGCAAAAAAATATCCTTGAGGCATTTTGAAATTTTAATATCTTCAAATTTAGTATTTAATGAAATAAAAAATATAAAAGCCAGACACTTTAGGCTGCCCAAAAACTGTGCCAGACATGTGTCAAGTGCCTTTTTTTGACTACCCAAAAAAGGTATTTAAGGCACGCTGAGATTGAGACAGAATAATATTTATGCTTAGAAAAAAATATTTTGAAAATGACAGACACTTTAGTCGGCTCAAAAACTGTCCCAGACACGTGTCAAGTGCCATTTTTTGACTACCCAAAAAAGTTATTTGAGGCACGCTGAGATTGAGACAGAATAGCATTTATGCTTAGAAAAAAAAATATTTTGAAAATGACAGACACTTTAGTCGGCCCAAAAACTGTACCAGACACGTGTCAAGTGCCATTTTTTGACTATCCAAAAAAGGTATTTGAGGCACGCTGAGATTATGACAGAATAATATTTATGCTTAGAAAAAAATATTTTGAAAATGACAGACACTTTTGTTGGCAGTTTCTACTTGCCAGACAACATAGAATGTTAAACGCGAGTGCCAGTAAAGCTGGACTTGCGGTGTCTCGCTGAAGATCCATTTACTGACTTACGATACAAACAAAGCGTAAATCGCGTTGCACCCCTTTTGCCCCTTTATCCTTAACCAATGAACCCCAAAACTAATCAGTCCCTTAACATAATAAACCGGCATACCAAATTCGGAGCAAATCGAATAATTGCATGAAAAACCTATTTATCTAAATTAAGGTGGGTGGTGGACTAACACCCCTTTTCCCCGTTTAACCAATGAACCCCCAAAATTTATCAGGGAAGTTCCTTAACATAATAAACCGGTATACAAAATTCGGAGCAAATCGAATAATCCTGCACGAAAAACCCATTTATCTGAATTAAAAGGATTGGACTAACACCCCTTTTCCCCCTTTATCCTTAACCAATGAACCCCCAAAATTAATCAGGGAAATTCCTTAACATACTAAACCGGTATACCAAATTCAAAGCAAATCGAATAATTCTGCAAAAAAAAACTGTATTTATCTGAAATAAGGGGAGGGTGGACTAACACCCCTTTTCCCCCTTAATCCTTAACCAATGAACCCCCAAAAACGAATCAGGGAAATTCCTTAACATACTAAACCGGTATACCAAATTCAAAGCAAATCGAATAATTCTGCATAAAAAACCCATTTATCTGAAATAAGGGGAGGGTGGACTAACACCCCTTTTCCCCCTTTATCCTTAACCAATGAACCCCCAAAACGAATCAGGGAAGTTCCTTAACATAATAAACCGGTATACCAAATTCGGAGCAAATCGAATAATTCTGCATGAAAAACCCAATTATCTGAATTAAGGGGGATAGACTAACACCCCTTTTCCCCTTTAACCTTAACCAATGAGCCCCAAAAACTAATCAGGGAAGCGGCATATCAGAATGAAACAAGAAAAACAATTTGAAGCAACTGGGATGTTTCTATCAAGAGTTATCGCGTTACGTACATCCAGAACCGGCGGGCACATAAGCTCTCAGGCTTTGATAGCCTGTGAGCTAAAAATAAAAAAATTTCGATTATTTGGCGCTAAAAGACCAATGTGCCCGTGATTTGGCGGGGAAAACTTTTCCTTATCAAACTCGAATATTTTAATGCATCTGAAAATTGCTTGTTAAATGATTATTCGAATGCGCGGTACTTAAGGAATTTAAACTTAAACAGTGAAATATTTTGTTATTTTTTCTATAAGCTTATGTAATATATACAAGTTCCGCGTTGCTGAAGTTATTTAATTTTCGGACGGTTTCACCGGCTGGATAAATTTAAGTGCACTTTAAATGTCCGATTAACAACCATTTCATTATACATTTCGAAATTAAATAAGTCGTTGTTTCTATGGCAACAATAATTTTCTCATGTTGTCTCCGACACTAACACTATCGAAGACAAAACGACAGTGCTCAGTATCGGATCTTAACTATGAGTTTAAAGCAACTTTAATCAGTTTAAATTTTGTACTAACCGTCATTAAACGATCGTTAAATTTCATTGCATATAAATGTACATGACAAAATCATAGTTATAAAAGTATATTTATATACTTTTAAATATACTTTTAAAATATACTTTTAAATATACTTTTAAACACACTTTTAAAAAGGCACCGCAAGTCCAGCTTTACTGCCACTCGCGTTTAACATTCTATGTTGTCTGGCAAGTAAAAAGTGCCAACAAAAGTGTCTGCCATTTTCAAAATATTTTTTTCTAAGCATAAATATTTTTCTGTCTCAATCTCACCGTGCCTCAAATACCTTTTTTGGGTAGTCAAAAAATGGCACTTGACACGATTCTGGCACAGTTTTTGGGCCGACTAAAGTGTCTGTCATTTTCAAAATATTTTTTTCTAAGCATAAATATTATTCTGTCTCAATCTCAGTGTGCCTCAAATACCTTTTTTGGGTAGTCAAAAAATGGCACTTGACACGTGTCTGGCACAATTTTTGGGCCGACAAAAGTGTCTGTCATTTTCAAAATATTTTTTTCTAAGCATAAATATTATTCTGTCTGAATCTCAGCGTGCCTGAAATACCTTTTTTGTGTAGTCAAAAAATTGCACTTGACACGTGTCTGGCACAGGTTTTGGGTCGCCTAAAGTGTCTGTCATTTTGAAAATATTTTTTTCTAAGCATAAATACTATTCTGTCTCAATCTCAGCGTGCCTCAAATACCTTTTTTGGGTAGTCAAAAAATAGCACTTGACAAGTGTCTGGCACAGGTTTTGGGCCGACTAAAGTGTCCGGCTTTTATATATTTTATTTCATTAAATCTTAAATTTGTAGGCATTAAAATTTCAAAATGCCTCAATGATATTTTTTTGTGACGAAAATTTTGGAAATTTAAAAATTCACGGGTGGGCTATGTACCACGATCCTTCAGCCAGACATTCGATTTTGTATTCAGGCATTACAAAAGAAGTGTTGCACAAAATTTCAGGGTGCCTCAAATACCTTCCCTAAAATGTTTAACAGCTCTTGGACTATGAGATAGAAATCTCAACAACAGTCAAATCTTACTTCGTTAACGCATAAAGTTTTCTATATTTATGTTTTGGATCTTTTCAGATTTCCAAAAGATTTCATTGTGATTTATAGCTTCATATACTGGTAATCTCAGAATTCACATTTGCAGAAGGGATTGAAGACACAGACAAATGAAGTTAAAACCTCTTTTATTTTGTCTAATATTTTTCATGTTAAGGATTCTATAATTTCTTCTTAAAAAGTATCACAATTTTAAATATTTTTTTTTAATATGAAATGCTCTTTAGAATCAGTTGTTTTAATAATTTTGGTAAAATATTTTGAAACATCATTTTTAGAAGACATATTACTTCAACAAAAATGCGAATATGTTTGGGTATATACATATAAAAAAAAGTACTTGCAAACGGACGATATGCTCAGAAATCGTACGCTTCGCTAGTGAAACATCTTATATGCCCACCAAACTGAGACAACGAATAGAAGCACTATCATCCTCAGCGCAATTTTAGCATAAGACAAGAGAAGCGCTATCTCCCTTCCCGCAATTTTCTAACATAACAAGAGAAGCGCTATCCGCTTTCAAACGGTTAAAAAAAGTGTTATTTTAAACAAAATTAATCTATTTAAATTTATTTAGAAATGTACATAAAAATGCTTAAAAATTTATTTGTAAATTAAAAATAAGAATGTTTTGAAAGTATCACTATATCAGTCGTAAAATGACAAAAAATTCTATATATACCGATATATATCAAAAGTTTAACACCTATTTCAAAACCTAATATTTTCCGGATATATCGAATTTTTATATATGTCGATATTTTGATGTATTATACTATCGTACTCATCTATTATACCTACATATTATGCCGCTAATATGAAATTTCGTTCAATTATCACTATTTTCTGCACAAGTCTCTTTTTTATTGTCTGTATTGTTAACTTGCTTTTCTAAATTAATCTATCTGCGTTACTGAAAAAATATTAACAATTAATTTCAACAATCCCTTTATACAATAGTCTCAAAATTCTGAGCACAACGAAAACTGCATTGTTAAAGCTGCAACACTGAAACAACAATGAAAATTAATTTCAATATTGGCAAACATGTCTTAAATAATCAAATTTTTAAGCACTACTTTTATCCGCCAACAATGATGAAAAACAACAATCATTGCACATATAATCTATAAAGCTAATATTGTGCGAAAAACTTATTTTACGTCTGAGTCAAAGAAAAACGAATACAAGTATATTACTTATTGTTTGGCAAAAACAACATATTTTATAAACATACCGTGATGATGACGCATTATGGTAATACAGAAAATGTTATATTTGATGAAGATGAATTGAAAGAAACGATGAACAGTTTAAGTGATAGTGAAATCAGATGTCTTAAAAATATCAACAGAGGCACATTCGGTCGAGTTATAGAAATAACTCACCCAAAATATACAGAAAACTTAGCCGCAAAATTTATTATATCTTCTCATACATCCGTTGGCGAAAAAATCATTTGGAAAAATTTATCACATAAAAATCTAGTTCCTCTTTTAGAATCTCATCATTTTGAATATTTAAAGACCTCAGTTTATTTAATGCCCTTATACAAAAATACATTATATGATATTACTTCAAGTGAAGGGTTTCGAAGAAATGAAAGTGGATTTACCCGAGCAGTGTCCTGGTCAAGGGACGTCATTTCAGGAATGCGTTATTTACACAGCCAAGGCATTTGTCATCTTGATGTGAAATGTAATAATATTTTAGTTGATGATTCCGATAAAGCACTACTGAGTGATTTCGGGTTTGCAGTCAAACCTCTTACATTAGTAGAAAGATATGGATCACCGTACATCTACAGGCCTCCTGAAGCTATAAATACGGTGAATGGCTTATCATTAGTAGATGGTTATGCATTTGACAAGTGGACAGTCGGAATTCTACTTTTAGAACTGTTCACTTGTCACACCTTGATGAAGATTAAAAGAGCTAAAAATACCCCTAGCGTGAAATGGTCTCACGACATATATCCAGAGATGTACAGCATTCTTCAAATGTATCGTTTTAAGACTTTACTTAACTTCGGGTATATGAACTCAAAAGTGTCTTCTGATTCGACGCATGATGTCTTGGATATTATCAAGAGTTTACTTTCCTTAGATCCGAAAGCTCGCCCAGACATGATAGATGTTTTAAAATATCCAATGTTTGGAAGGACAACAAGAATTCCAAGCGTTGATACCATTTGGCAATTGTTTGTGGAATGTAAAGACATTGAAAAGTTAGTTGGTAAATACGCACCAAATCCTCTGCTTGGAATAGAAGAATTACTGCAAATTAAAAGGACGAAACGTGAATTATCTGATCAGGATTTATCTTCAGATGACAGCGTAGCTCAGCCATCAGAAAGCAAATCAGATGTATATTCGCCTGATGTTAGTGAAGATTCTGGAGAGCTAAGTAGTCAGAATGGAAATGTGCCTCATAAAGAAGAAAAGAAAAGAACTCGGAGTCAACGGTTTTTTAGTTGGGTGAGAAAAAAGACGTCGCGTTTTGGAGATTTTTTCCGCTCCTGTGTTTCGAAAAATTCATCACGGAACCCATAGCACCTATGAAATATTCAACCATATATTGTAGTATAATACCGGCATCCTAATGGAAAATAATAGCTTATCATCCATACAATAACCTAGGAAAAACAATAGCATCTATTCTGGAACCTCCTATTTTTTTGTCTTTGGATGAGGGTCTTTATTCAAAATTCTTTAGACTTTTAGATGAAACTGAATCGACAACTTTTTAAACCTTGTTTGGCATACCCTCTGTGTTGTTACTTTCATTTAATGTTGTATATTGGCATTCTGGTCCTAATAAAGATACCTTTTTCAGAGCATTTTAGTGTGTATGTTTATTTTACATTAAAATGGGTTTTTTTTTTATTAATTCTAGGTTAGTATTGAGTTAAATGTCACCTGTAATTTGATGAGTAGTAGATTAAACGCAAACAACGAATTGTGATGCAAACCAGTGCTATTTACTACTATATACGAAAATTGTTTTCATACCACAAATTTCTGACAGTAAAATTTGCTGTATTTAATGACAGAAATTCTGTGATTAAATAAGATGAAGTTTACTATCATTAAAAAGAATAGATCGGGATGATGTAGTTCCACTGATGTTATCCAAGAAGGTAAAATGACGTTTATTATACTAAAAATTATGTTGTTTATAGTAAAAGGTATATTAATAACAGAGTAATATTAAAATGCAAATTCTGATGTAAATCAGAGCTACTCACTACTATTTTCAAGAAGTAGAATTAATATTATTTAGTGACAGACATTCTGTGATTAAATAGGATGAAAATTTCTCTTCCGAAAAAGAGGTAGTTCTGCAAAAGCTGAGCGAAGTAATGAGTTCCACTGCTTTAAACAAAAGCAAGTAATATGATGTTAATTTTACTAATAATTATGTTTTTTGCAGTGAAATGCCATGGGCAATGTTAGTAACATATTATTCGCAAAGTCGGAATACTGATGTAAAGAAGAAATACTTACTATTATTTGCGAAAATTAATACTTGTATTTTTTAATGACAGAAATTCTGTGATTAAACAGGTTGAAATGTTTTGTTTGTAAAAAGGTGCAACCTTGCAAACCTCGTGCAGCGTAGGAAGTTCAACTGATCGACAAACTCAAACTGAGAATTGTGATGCAAAGTCGTGGAATTTACTAACAGTTTACTAAAAATGTTCTCACACTACCATTTTCGAAATGTAAATTTCTCTTTTTTAATGACAGAATTTTTGTGATTAAATAAGATAAAGATTTCTATTCGGCAAAATTTAGACCATCGGTCAATGACGACGTAGCGGCTTTTTGAATTTATAACACTGAATTTATAACTTATGGTGTTCCACTGGTGCTATTCGAGGAAGGTAAAGTTGCGTTTGTTGTACTAAAAGTTACATTGTTTATAGTAAAATGACTATTAATGGCGGAATACTCTCAAAATGTGAGTTTCGATGTAAACCAGTGCTATTTACTTCTATTTGTAATATATAGCATTAATATTATTTAGTGATAGATATTCTGTGATTAAATAGGATGAAAGTTTCTATTCCGAATAAGAGGCAGTTCTGCAAATCTTAGGTGGCGAAATAAGTTCCACTACTGTAAACAAAAGCAGGTAATGCAATGTTGATTTTACTAATAATTATGTTGTTTACAGTAAAATGTCACGGGTAGTATTAGTAACGAATTAATCTCATAGAGAGAATTGTCATGTAAACCTGTAATACTTACTACTGTTTCCGAAAAGTAATATTTTTAATATTTAGTAATAGAATTACTGTGATTAATTAGGATGGAAATTTCTGTTCGCAAAAAGAAGTAGCTTTGCAGTCCCCGCGCGGCATAGCGATTTCACTGATAGATAAAGAGACATTAATTTATTTTACTACTAATTAGATTCTTTACGGTAAATTGTCACGGGTAGAATTAGTTATAAATTAATCTCAAGCTGTGATTTGTGATGAAAACCAGTAATACTTGCAACTAATTGTGAACAGTAATATCACTATTATTTGGTGGCAGAACTTTTATGATTAAATACGATGACAATTTCTGTTCGGAAACGGTTCTCTTCGGTTGCACAAGCCGCCAATGTACATTAGATTTAAGACAAATAGAGAAAATTATACAAAAGTCGCTGTTACAGTACCGCCTTCTGGCGGAATATTTCGAAGTTCAAGGAACACCTTTTTGCTATAGTCTGAAACATAACAATGAACTGTGGTTCAATTCTTTGCATAACTTCATAAACTTTTCGATGGTAAAATAATGAAAATGACAGAACAATCGCAATTACAGCGCCCCCTTCCGAAGGATTAACTTAAATTCTGGGAGAACCCGCTCGCCATAGCAAAAAGTATATGCAAAAAAAATTGATTCAATACTAATCATAAATTCTTACACTTATCTATAGCACAAAAATGAAAATGTTACAAAAATTACTATTACAACGCCCCCTTCCGGCAGAACATTTCCAATTTCAAGGAGAAGTTTCTGGTCATAGCAAAATACATTCACAAAATTTTTGTTCAATTGTATGCATAACTTCATACACTTTTCGATGATACAATGGTGATACACGGACAAACAGATATTTTGTATAATAAACATGATTTTTGGAATCTCTGACCCCTAAAACGTGTAAATCTGACGAAAAACGGAAGTCGATAAACATTTCTGTGGCAATACTTTCTTCTATTGAAGACACAAGAAAGTAAAAAACGTATTTTCATTAGGTGTCTGTAACTGGGCGCAATTTTTAAACACTAGCATACTCAGTAGCACACTCACTAGCACTTCTTACTGCGATCTTTCCTCGCATAACTTCTTACACTATAATGAAAATGACAGAAAAATCGCAATTACAGCGCCCCCTTCCGAAGAAATAACTTAAATTCCAGGAGAACCCGCTGGCCATAATAAAAACATAAGCAAAAAATTTGGTTCAACGGACACGAAATTTGGACACGAAAGGAGGGTGGGGGGACATAAAAAGAAAAATGCACGATACAAATATCAACAAACTAGATTTTTATGCTATATTTTATCAATTTGATATCTAAGATACTGAAAGCCCTTTTTCACGAATTCAATTTTATCTAGCATTGCAAATTAACATAGCAACCCTACGCTATTTGCTACTAATAAAAAACTGTTTTTGGGAAAAATGGTACGTGCTGGATCAATTTCCATAACATATTTAGAATTAGGAATATTAGAACTATATACTTTACATGTTGAGTTTGCAGGTAGGAAAAATTTCAATTTTTTTGCCGACAAGTGTAATTAATAAAAAAAATTACATGGTAATTTCCTGAGTACTCTAGAAACGTTCGTAATATGTCGCTTTCACTTTAACAGAAATAAGGAAAACTTTCAACAGGCTTACCTTCTGAAAAGCTGCTTGTTTGTCAATTAAAGTTTAAAATTACTGAATTTATTATCTTAAAATCTGAATGTATATTTGTATATCACAATTACGCATACTAGAATATGGAATGAAGCGCGATGACATTAACACATGTTATTCGAGTGGATCCTATAGGTTATACATAATCTCACAGAATTGATAAAAGAGAATTAGTTTACGCGATATGATCATCATTATTATTTTTTTTTCAATGACATTCCTGTAATGATGGCAACAAAATTCCTCGTTTTAAATTTAAAAAAATGGAAAACAAATGGAAATGAAATAGTGCAATATCGTCTGCTTTCTTCGTATAATAATTATAACTCTATCAAAATCACGTAATTTTCGTACTTTTCAGTGAATATGCTTTATAAATATGATTTCGTGCTCATAATAAAATTTAAAAAATTGAAACTGTACGTATTTTTTAAATGTAGAGTAAAATCGATATCAGTGATAATGACTAAATTTCTATCCAATCGATTTATAGACAAATGATCTCTTGCGCAGTTTTTCCTAGATGATTTCCATTATAGAAGATAGAGGGGAAAAAATTAAGAATATTTGTCAATTAAAATACGTTTGCGAGCGTTCTGTATAATTGCTAACATAAAGATAAAAAAATCATTGATATTTTTTAATGCTTAGTAATTTATTCTTCTTCTTTTTAGATGGTAAAAGCAAAAAACATTAACAAGTATTTGTTTAAAATCTATATTCGAAAATATATGTATAAAAAATATTTAAATGATAATTCTAAGTTTGTGCTGCACTTTATTTTATTTTATTTTATTTATTTATTTATTTATTTATTTTTTTTTTTAGCTTTGATTCATAAAAAACTCGATTCTACTGAAAAACTAAACAGCATTCATATTTTGAACTATTCATAGAATATATATTTTCCGATCCATTTGGATATGATAAATGAAAGAATTACAAATAAAAATTTATAAACTGCGCAGAAAACAAATCGGAAATTGTACACCAAACGTAGCAAATGAGCTGCCTTCGTACTGTAACCAGTTTTATAAATATTCAGATCTTGGTGCAGTAGCTGTTGCACCCTTATTCAAAAATTCATAAATATAAAATCTATTAAGATTATATACGTTAAATTCAGTAATACGGAAATAATAGGACTCCATCTTAAATGGGACGTCATCACCATCGCAACCTAGAATGATTTCCTATCATTAGATATCATTCAATTAATTATGTATGATAGGATTCAATAGAATAATGAAAGCTTTTATTAATATCATTTATGTTCTGATTAGATTTTATAAAACTTAAACTCGACAAAATTCTGCAATGATTATACATATTCGATATATTTAATTGCTTTGATGGAATTACATCTGTGATTTTAGGAACAAATAAGAAATCTATATTCTCCTTTAAACTTTCATTCGCATTGGAAATAACACCTGAAATTTTATTTTTTACATTATGTAAAGAACCATTCAAACCGCTTAGTAGAACATTAATTAAGCTTTTGTTTAATTTAAAAGCATCTGCGCATTCTGTAGTCAAAATATTGACATTTTGACACCATTCTGTATTTCCTTCTATTTCCAAATTTGTCTTCAATAAAAACAAAGCAAGTACTTAATAAAATTGATCTATTTTTCGTATTTACATTATTTAAAGCTTTCAACGATTCATTATTTATCGAAATGCCTCCGTTCCTTTCTGCGGAAGTGAGGAGGGGTGGAAATTCCAAGGTTACTTCATCTTTTGATTGTTTTCCCTTTTATTTATTTTTTTGAGTGGCAGGTGGATAATTTTTCTCTTTAGAAGAAGCATGCTTGCGACATAGTAAACTGTGGTGCATATCTGAACAAAAAAAAAAACAGCGTGATTTTGATAAACATTTCGCAAGCAAATGCGTTTTAGATAAATAATTTATGCAAAGACTAAATCTTTTTACTACTGAATATCTGTCATATTCATTCATTTTTACGAACATATTACATTTCAAAATAGAATGATTGATAGAATGGCAAAGAAGACATTTATTTTTTGTACGGGAATCTTTGTTTATGAGCAAACTTTTTGCCCTTTGATTTCTTTCACTTGAAAATTGTTTTGGTTTCGTATTTAAATTACCCTGCAAATTCTCTAATACTAAGCAGCGCTTTTGCAGAAAAGCAATAAATTCACCCATTCGGGTAATTCACTGTTGGTTAAGGATAACTCAAATTGATTTTTCGTGTCTTTGTCTAGTTTTTTTAAGAATAATATTTATCAACATGATTTCTGAAAATTGATTAAGTTCTAAACCAATAGTTTTAAGAGCGCGAATGTGTTTTTGACATCCGTCAACAACAGCCCTTAAACATTTAGCTGAATCTTGCGATAAACTTTCCATTGATAATATTTCATTCAAATGAGAATTTACAATAAAACGTTTATTTTGAAAACGATCTTGTAATGCTTTAAAAAGCGAATCATAGGAATCATCATCTGTAACTACATCTAAAACACTATGACTAAGGGTAGATTTTAAATAATACAGTTTCTGTGTGCTACTTAATTTATTATTCGAATCAATTATAGTAATAAACTGATCTTTAAATGTGTACCAATCTTGATAATTTCCCGAAAATTTTGGTAATGGTATATCAGGCAATTTATAATTTATACTTGAATTTTCAAAATTTGAATTACTAACATGAGATGCATTTTCACTATTATTACTATTAGAGAGTAAGAATTTTCTAAGCCTTATCTCTAATTTTTCTGCTTCATCTCCTATTTCTGTAAAGGCTGCTAGATGATCATTGAGCTCCGTATCCTCTTCTATAATTTCAAAATATTTCACCTTTAATTCGTCTAGATTCGAGACAATTTTTCGAATATTGTCAAATTTAACTTGATATTCCCAAATGTCCTTTTTATTTTCATTATCTAGAAACGTTTGTATTCTAGTCACTTGACCCTTATAGGCTCCCCTCTGACGATTTAAAGTTTTTAGCTTGTTTTTATCGGTCATCTTTTAACTGATTATCTATGACTAATACTCCGAGAATAGTACTAGTTCCTAACTCCAAACGACTGGACCACTTATGTGCGTGTATGTAGATTATGGACTGTAACAAATTCAAATAAATGGAAAATACTCAAATAATATGAAGATAGTTAAGCAACAAAACAGTTCACTCTTTATATACATATATACAGGAAATTGTATGGACTGACACCATAGTCAGTTACGGAACATTGCGATGTTGTTTTCGTGGACAATACCACTCTAATCAAAACATAATCTGTATAATTATGCTACATCTATACTATAATAGTCGTTATTATAAACAATAAAGACCCCATGGTCATTTTTGCTAACGAAATAGCTCAGTTAAATGCGGGTTTTTCTCCGTAAAAACATTCGACGTCCGAACAAATGAACAAAACGATAAAGACAGCCGTTGCCAAACGGCAAACACAAAAGTCTGGTGGAACGCACTAGGGTGCGTTCAAAACAATGTCAAGGCAAGCCGTAACATGGCGGTCCCCATTAACATGTGCCAACATTCAATAAAACAATAATATAGAGTGTATATATTATACAACTTACACACCACATTCAAATATTACAATATATAAACTTCAATACTATGCATATAACACTAAATAAGAAATAGATAAATGATAATACAAAATACAATAAGGATGAGTTGAAACAATAATACTACATATAAAATACAATAATAAGAAAATTTAAGGTAAAACAAGTTAAGGTATTTCTTAAAACAAATGGGTCATCAATCAACGGGTAAGACACATAATTTAGAAATCGACCTAGCAAAAACGTTAGAGGCAGTTTTTACTTTCGCTATTCTAACATTACCATCCTTCGCTGGCATAACCTCTAGAATTCGTCCCAGCATCCATTTACAAGGAGGTAAATTGTCCTCTCTTATTACTACCATTGCTCTGGTTTGATATTATCGCTCTTTACCTGCCATTTTGAACGATTTTGGAGATGGCTTAAGTAATTTAATTTTCAATTTCTCCAAATTAATTGAACAAATTTAGTTACTCTTTACCATCGAGATAATCTGGATTCGCTAATATCAATTAATTGAGGTTCTGGAATAGCGTCTATTTGCCGACCAATTAGGAAATAGCCTGGTGTCAATACGTTAAAATAATTTATGTCGGTCGATAATGGGGTTAAGGGACATGAATTTAAAACTCCTTCAATTTGGGTGGTGATTGTTTGGAATTCTTCCATTGTCAGTCTAGCACCCTTTAAAGTTCTTTTAAGATGGTATTTGAATGATTTTTCCCCAGCTTCCCATAAGCCGCCAAAGTTGGGTGATCTAGGAGGAATGAACTTCCATTCAATAGCTTCTGTCGTAAGATAATTAGCTAATTTTTCATCTGGTCTACTAACTAACTCATGAAGTTTGTGTAATTCTGATTTAGCTCCCTTAAAATTTGTAGCATTGTCTGTTATAATCGAAGAGCATTTTCCTCGCCTAGAAAAAAATCGTTTAAGTGCTGCGATAAACGCTTCCGATGTTAGGTCTGTGACCATTTCTAAATGAATAGCCTTTTCCACTAAGCAAATAAAGATCGCGACATAAATCTTATGAAAAATCCCCTTCCTCTGATTTTTATATTTAATCTCAAAATGACCGCAAAAATCGGCTCCTATATGGTTGAAAGTAAAATTTGGAGTTATCCTTTCTGATGGGAGAACACCCATGATTTGTTTGGCAGTAACTGGGTTGCTCTAGAAACAGACAACGCAGTCATGCACTACTTTTCGTGCTAATGTTTTCCCACTTACGGGCCAAAACCTCATACGTACGTAATGTATCAAACTTTGGGGACCAATATGAATGCATTTCCTATGAAAATACTCAAATATGAGTTTTGTAATTTTATGGCCTTTCGGCAAAATGATTTGGTGCTTATTATCAAAGTTTAAATCTGAATTTTTCAATCTGCCTCCAACTCTTAAGATAGTATTTTGATCCAAAAAGGGGGATAAACATTTTATTTTACTGGAAGGAGGAACCCTTGACTTCCGTTTTAAACTGCTAATCTCTTCCGGAAATTCTGCATTTTGTACTAACTTGATTAAAGAAGTTTCTGAAGCCCTTATTTCTGAGGTGGTGAGGCTGCCTCGGCGCCGGTCTACTGACTTACACTTACAATTGTGAAAAAACCTATAAATATAAGCCGATATACGAAGAATACTGAATTAATTCCTCTTCAAACTTCGAAAAAAATCTACTGCTTCAGGATTCCTAAAAAGAGAAAGAGAAATATTAGAATCAATGTCATTTTTACAGTTTGATTTAGTCTCTACTAAATAGTCCTTTTCTGGAACAGAAATAAGTTCGTTGGGAATTGACAAGTCGTCAGCTGCTAGAAATTATGGTCCCTTAAACCACATGGGATTCTCTATAATAGGATTATCAGTCGCACCTCGCGTTAAGAAATCAGCAGGGTTGTCCTTGCTGGAGCAGTGATACCATGAGTTAGAATCAGTCAGTGCATTGATCTCTATAACACGGTTATCAAGATCGGTACGGCTCATCAAATCGCTTTGATGAGCCTTTGATCCAGTATAATGTTATTTTGGAATCGGTCCAACATTACACTGTCGATGTGATTTTTTGATCTAGGATGGGTTTTAATTTATTGGTCAGTCTTGCACTTAGTAAGGCTCCGAGAAGTTCCAACCGAGGCAGAGTTATCTCCTTTATCGGTGCAACACGACTCTTTGAAGTCACGAGATTGACTTCCAAACCACTCTCTCTTTTTATTCTCAGATAAATTGCAGAACCATACGCTATTTTAGTAGCATCAGAAAAGACATGTATTTGTACAGCTATTACTTGATTCAAGCAACTAAGAATTTTCCTCGGAATTTTTAATTCTGCTAAATTTGAAAGTTCTTCGAACCACTTTAATCATTTTTCGTGCTCTTTAGTTGGTAACTGTTCATCCCATGCTGTCATCTTTAGCCATAGTTCTTGGAACAGGCATTTTATTCTAATGGTGAATGGCGTCAGCATGCCAAACGGATCGATATTTTACCAGCTACTTGCAATAGTAGACGTTTTGAGCTTTTTTGCGATGACAAGAATTCTACTAAACTTTTGACTCGAATGTCAGACAATCTTCTTCTGTTTTCCAGGACATTCCTAATACCTTGCTTAGATTGCTTCCTAGGCTTATTGCAGCATGTTCTGCTTGAATATTTAAACCTTCCTTTTGCCAGCACTTCAATAACACTTCATCATTGGTTATCCATTTTCGATGAATCATTCATTCTTCAGACATTATTTTTTTAGCATTCAGGCAAACATCAAGAGCGTTTTGCAGCGTATCATCGCCAGATATAAAATCATCCACATAAATATATTAATTGAGTAGGTGAACAGTTCTTGGGTGTAGGTTCGTAAACCGCTTGATATGCTCCTTTATGGTAGCTGATAGGAGGAATGGAGATGCATTGTCTCCAAAAATAACACGTTTAAATCTAAAGACTTTGAAAGATTTTAAATCATCATCATACCAAAGAAAACGGACAGAATCCCGATCTTTTTCAGCGAGTGAGATTTGAAGGAACGCCTTCTCGATATCAGAAGAAAAGGCAATTTCGTATAATCTGAAGTGGATTAAAATATCAAATAGAAGTGGATTTATGTTGGTGCCGGGCCATAGACAATCATTAAGGGACAAATCATTGTTTTCATGGGATCTGGCATCGAAGACGATTCGGACCTTTGTAGTAAGTTTATCTTCTTTACAGACCGCATGATGGGGCAAATAGTAGACAGTCTTGTCTAAAACAGGTTCATTTCCTTCAATCTGCTCAATAATTCTTGATTTAGGTAATCACTGATTATCTCAGAATACTTACGAAAAAGTTCGGGATTTCTATAAAATTTTCTTTTTAAACCTTCCAAAAGCTGTTTCGCAATATTAAAGTTATCGTTTAATTCCTTCCAGTCCCTTTTCCAGGGCAACTGAACTTCATATCGACCGTCTACAAATTTTACAGTTTTGTCAAAATTTGTTGCGCTTGATCGGTTTCCGATATTTTCGGATCATGCGTTATGCCAATAGATTCCAATTCCCAAAATTGTCTTAAATTATCATTAATTTCATCGTAATCTCTAATAAAATGGCACATAGCGGAATTATTTGTAGTTTCTCTGTCATCTAGTGTACCGGTTGGAATCCATCCAAAAACTGAGTCTTGCAAAATTAACTTATCACTAATCTTAACTGAATTATGTTTTAAAATTCTGTAAAACAATTCAGCTCTAATCAAACCATGAATTTTTCCCGATTTGAAAAACGTTGGGTCAGCAAATTCCACAAGATTTGGTAAATTAATGTTCGATATATTTAATTGCTTTGATCGAATTACATCTGAGATTTTAGGAACAATTAACAAATCTATATTCTCCTTGAAACTTTCATTCACATTGGAAATAACACCTGAAATTTTATTTTTTACATTATGTAAAGAACCATTCAAACCGCGTAGTAGAACATTAATTAACCTTTTGTTTAATTTCAAAGCATCTGCGCATTCTGTAGTCAAAATATTGATATTCTAACACCATTCTGTATTTCTTTCTATTTCCAAATTTATCTTCAATAAAAACAAAGCAAGTTCTTAATAAAATGGATCTATTTTTCGTATTTACATTATTTAAAGCTTTCAACGATTCATTATTTATCGAAGTGCCTCCGTTCGTTTCTTCGGAAGTGAGGAGGGGGGAAATTCCAAGGTTACTTCATCTTTTGATTGTTTTCCCTTTTATTTATTTTTTTGAGTGGCAGGTGGATAATTTTTTCTCATTAGAAGAAACATGCTTGCGACATAGTAAACTGTGGTGCATATCTGAACAACAAAAAAAAACAGCGTGATTTTGATAAACATTTCGCAAGCAAATGCGTTGGAGATAAATAATTTATGCAAAGACTAAATCTTTTTACTACTGAATATCTGTCATATTCATTCATTCTTAAGAACATATTACATTTCAAAATAGAATGACTGATAGAATGACAAAGAAATCATTTATTTTTTGTACGGGAATCGTTGTTTATGAGCAAACTTTTTGCCCTTTGATTTCTTTCACTTGAAAATTGTTTTGGTTTCGTATTTAAATTAAACTGCAAATTCTCTAATACTAAGCAGCGCTTTTGCAGAAAAGCAATAAATTCATCCCATTCGGGTAATTCACTGTTTGTTAAGGATAACTCAAATTGATTTTTCGTGTCTTTGTCTAGTTTTTTTAAGAATAACATTTATCAACATGATTTCTGAAAATTGATAAAGTTCTAAACCAATAGTTTTAAGAGCGGGAATGTGTTTTTGACATCCGTCAACAACAGCCATTTAACTTTTAGCTGAATCTTGCGATAAACTTTCCATTGATAATATTTCATTCAAATGAGAATTAACAATAAAACGTTTATTTTGAAAACGATCTTGTAATGCTTTAAAAAGCGAATCATAGGAATCATCATCTGTAACTACATCTAAAGCACTATGACTAAGGGTAGATTTTAAATAATACAGTTTCTGTGTGCTACTTAATTTATTATTCGAACCAATTAAAGTAATACACTGATCTTTAAATGTGTACCAATCTTGATAATTTCCCGAAAATTTTGGTAATGGTGTATCAGGCAATTCATAATTTATACTTGAATTTATAAAATTTGAATTACTAACATGAGATGCATTTTCACTATTATTACTATTAGAGAGTAAGAATTTTCTAAGCGTTACCTCTAATTTTTCTGCTTCATCTTCTATTTCTGTAAAGGCTGCTAGATGATCATTGAGCTCAGTATCCTCTTCTATAATTTCAAAATATTTCACCTTTAAGTCGTCTAGATTCAAGACAATTTTTCGAATATTGTCAAATTTAACTTGATATTCCCAAATGTCCTTTTTATAATTTCATCATCTGGAAACGTTTGTATTCTACTCTATTGACCCTTATAGGCTCCCCTCTGACGATTTAAAGTTTTTAGCTTGTTTTTATTGGTCATCTTTTAACTGATTATCTATGACTAATACTCCGAGAATAGTACTAGTTCCTAACTCCAAACGACTGGACCACTTATCGTGCGTGTATGTAGATTATGTACTGTAACAAATTCAAATACATGGAAAATAGTCAAATAATACGAAGATAGTTAAGCAACAAAACATTTCACTCTTTATATACATATATACAGGAAATTGTATGGACTGACACCATAGTCAGTTACGGAACATTGCGATGTTGTTTTCGTGGACAATACCACTTGAATCAAAACATAATCTGTATAATTATGCTACATCTATACTATAATAGTCGTTATTATAAACAATAAAGACCCCCATGGTCATTTTTGCTAACGAAATAGCTCAGTAAAATGCGGGTTTTTCTCCATAAAAACATTCGACGTGCGAACAATAGAACAAAACGGTAAAGACTGCCGTTGCCAAACGGCAAACGCAAAAGTCTGGTGGAGCGCTCAAGGGTGCGTTAGAAACAATGTCATTGCTAGCCGTAACACAAATCTATACATCATAATTTAAATTTTTATGCTTAATTTCAAGTCAAAATACTGAATAGTTTTTTTGTAAAGTGTACGACAAAATGTAATTTGTGTAGACTATTAGAGGATTCGCTTCGGTCATCCTAATTAGATTTTTAAATGTGTTATTTTTCTAAATTAATTACTGACACATAATTTTCACCTTATTTGAAGGTGGAGTTTTGTTACAGTTTTCTAGATGCGTTTGAAAATGTTTCGTAATCTATGCTTAAAGCATGATTTTTCTATCTTGTTTATTTATTTAGGGAATAAAGTCAGAAAAAGCACAGAAATAGGAAAATCTGGCAGTCAAAATCGTTTTGATGTCGACCTATGCTGGGGCACTAGTATCTAATGTTAGATGTGTACAGAGTTGCCAGGTTTCCAGCTTTTTGCTGACCACTATTATCTTAGAGAGAATCGTGTTGTCTTAAATACCCCAAATGTTCTAATTGAAAGAAACAACATTTTCTGTTTTAAAGTACTGGTATCCAAAATGCCAGAGGCTGGGTAGCTCTGGATGTGTACATTTATATTCAATGGAAATGCCCGCATGAGTTATTTACTCTATGGAAAAAGGTTACATTTATTAGAGTGAAATTTCTATTTGAAATCCTCCAACACTGAATGCTCATCAAACATTCAAACCCCTACGATAAGTATTATTGCAAAAATACTTTTTTACATTTTCAAGCTTTGGATTAGAAGGCTTGAATTCTTGAAAATAAAATTATTGTATATGATAATAGTGCAGGAAAATGACCCTTTCAAATACTTTAAATACTTCCTATTTAATAAATATGGTATGGAAATATTTTTTCTTATTCTGGGTTCGTACGGGGTACCGTTATTTTCAAGGTCAAATACCAGTATTTTCTTATAAAAAATAAATCTAGTTCGAACGCGCGAAATGAACGTGTTTATTTAAAGGAGAGAATTTCTATAAGAAAATACTGGTAACGAAAAATTTTCTGGTCTTGAAATTCAAGGACCCGTGCGAACCCTGTTAGTTATTCATTGAGCATTTTTTTTCTGAAATACACTTTTGAATTCTTTTCCTGAATTTATGTTATGAATAGTTTTGCCAGGTGTTCCGCATAAATCGAGGATGGAAATACTCTGGACACAAGTAATTTAACCCTTTCAGGGACAAAGTACTTCTATGCTTAATATGCTGAAACCGGATTTTAAAAACAAATTTGTTTTAAAATAAATAAAAGCTTTTCCTCGCGTTCTTGACAAAAGGAAAATTTTCATTCCAAAATTCTGGTGGCAATGTGGCACTTAGCAATTAAATTAAGTGGTCCAAAAATGAGCCACCACCCTTCAAAGGATTAAAGTAATTTTTTTGGCCTTATCTAAGGTCAGAATTATCTGCGATTAAAGATAGCGGAATAAACGGTAAGAGTTTGCTTGTTTCCAGAGTATTTGGAGCTGTGATTTACGCGGGACATTTCTCAACAGTAGTATTACACAATGGTATTATGTTTCACAGCATTTTTATTGCCAGTATAAAATAGTAAATCTGTCATTATTCCTACGTGATTTTAGATGATGTTTGAATCTTATGTCAAAATAACTAAAAATAATAATAATAATATTTTAATATCGGGAAATTTAAAGATAATGCATCAATAAATGCATTTATAAGTATCTAGTAATGAATAACTTAACAAGTATCCTTACATACTTGTCAACATTTGCTAACTTTAAATAATTAATATTGTGAAAATATTTTTAAATTGCTAATTTTTAGTTTTTAGTATTATATTTATAGAAAAATAAATTTAACCTTTTCCACTCCACGCCAAAAATTCAATCACCTACCATCAATTCCAGGCCATTCTTACATATTTGAAATAATATGTGGGAAACTCCTTAAAAGTATGTTTGTTTGTTGTATATTCATTTGTTGTTTACCGTATGGGTGTCAGTGGATATGTTGTTGAAGATAGTATGTCCCCGTAAAGGTGACATTGGAGTGCAAGAGGTTAAAATTTAAACCACAGTAATTATGGTATATTTATTTACAGAAAATTATTATAAATTACTTAATAAAATTAAACTAAATTATTTGACTAGACGCAGCCATACCCAACCTTGCTTACTCTTCAAACATATGTTTGAAACGTTAAGCGGGCCGCAACGCACTTACATAACAACTTAAAAAAGGGTGATTAAATAATAAATTAACAAAAGTACTAGTATAATAAAGCAAATTAATAAAATTTTCCAGGCTGGGTGTCGTTCCATGTGGTTTAGCCCGTAGAATGTCAGTGTGCTATATTGATGGCGGGTTCGAGTCCCGGCATGGAATGTTTTTCAATATGTTCGCCTTTGCGCCTTTTAAGCAATTAATTTGAAATTTGATATTCATTTGAAATACTACTTATCTTATTTAGCCTGTATTTGTGCTCCTAACATTTAACGTATCTTATAAAAAAAAATTTGGTTCGAATCGGATATTATCAATTTAGTAGGCGTCAAAATGACCCCTGATGGGGGTTATAGTGTTAAATAAGGTGAATATTTCCCTTTCAAAAAAGTGGTGGCAATAAAAATGTGAATTTTTAATCCATAATTTAATGCGACCGTTAAGGGTGGTGTGACAAATGTCTTCAGATAATATACAGTGCTATACAAAAGAATCGAGTGCATTTCCATCTATTACTGAAAATTGCTACAAATGAATTTTCTAACTGAACTAAATTTTAGCATGTTATGCCATATATATGCATATGTATAGATCACATACATATATGTCTGAACAAAATAGTGAGATTACTTTTTGACTATGGAAAATAATTGCTAAAATTAGATTTTTAAATGTGTTATATTTTCTAACTATTTACTGACACATAATTTTCACCGTATTTGAATGTGGAGTTTTGATACAGTTTTCTAGATGCGTTTGAATACGTTTCGTAATCCATGCTTAACGCATGATTTTTCTATTTTGTTTCTTTATTTAGGGAAAAAAAATCAGGAAAAGACTCAGAAATAGGAAAATCTGGTAATCGAAATCGTTTTGACGTCAATCGTTTTCACTATGCTGGGGCACTTATATATAAAATCTAATATTAGATGTGCACAGAGTTGCCATGTTTCCGGGCTTTTTGCTGACCACTATTATGTTGTTTTATCTTGTTGTTTTAACACTAGAACCGCCGAAAATTTTACTCCAGTGTTATAAAAATATCTTACACCAGAAATTTTATTAAAAATTATCTAACTCCTTTAATTTACTTATTTCTCCGTGGCACTTATTTTAAAAAGAAATTTCTGGTTCGTATCGAAGTATTTTCATTTGGTAGCGGTCTAAACGACCGCTATTGCGGTTTTAGTGTTAAATCGTCCAAATGTTCTAATTAAAAGAAACGGCGTTTTCTGTATTAAAGTACTGGTATCCAAAATGCAATAGGCTGGGTAGCTCTGGAGGTGTACTTTTATTCAATGGAAATGACGGCATGAGTTATTTACTCTATGGAAAAGGCTACATTTATTAGTGTGAAATTTCTATTTGAAATCCTCCAACACTGAATGCTTATCAAATATTCAAACCCTTACGATAAGCATTATTGCAGAGATACTTTTTTACATTTTCAAGCTCTCGATTAGAAGGCTTGATTGCTTGAAAAAAAAATATTTTTTTATAATAATTATGCAAGGAAAACGACCCTTTCAAATACTTTAATACTTCCTTTTTAATAAATATGGTATGAATATATTTTTTCTTATATATTCATTGAGCAATTTTATCTGAAAGACAGTTTTGAATTCTTTTCTGGGATTTATGTTATGAATAGTGTTGCCAGGTGTGCCGCGTAAATCGAGGATGGAAATACTCTGGACACCAGTATTTTAACCCTTTCAGGGGCAAAGTACTTCTATGCTTAAAATGCTGAAATCATTCAATGGCACCGGATTTTAAAAACAAACTGATTTGAAAATAAATAAAAGCTTTTCCTCGTATACTTGACAAAAGGAAAATTTTCATTCCAAAATTCTGATGTCAATGTGGCACTTAGCTATTAAAATTAAGTGGTCTAAAAATAAGCCACGGCCCTTCAAGTGGTTAAAGTAATGTTCTTTACCTTATCTAAGGGACAAACTATCTGCGATTAGAGATAGCAGAATAAACTGTGAGAAATTGCCGATTATCCATCCCAGATATACGCGGGACACCTGGTAACAATAGTTATGTCTCACATCATTTTTATTGCCAATATAAAATAGCAAGTTTGTCATTATTCCTACGTGATTTTAGATGGTGTTTGAATCTTATATCGAAATAACTAAAAAGATAATATTTTAATATCTAAAAATTTAAAGATAATGCATCAATAAAAGCATTTATAAACATCTATTAGCACGTTAAGCGCCATATATATATATATATATATATATACAGTGAACCAAAAAAAAAGTTGGACAGCAGCAAGATTCGATTTTGCTGCTTAATATTCTTTTAACCAATTGTGATATTGTAATCTAACAATATTAAAGAAAAAGATAATTTATTCAAAGATTGAAATAGTTTTATTTAATTTTAATAAAATGTTATATTAAATTTTTAAATATTTTAAAAATAAATTGTGCATTTTTCACGGCCAAAATAAAACTTGGCCACTTATTTCACTTTTACTTTGGATTGACATTATGCAAATTTTTAAGAGGGTGTTGATTTCTGGCACGAGTCCAAGTCAAAGCTATGAGACTGAAACGTGCTGAAATTTCCTTTTGCTGGATTAAAAATTCTCAAAAATGGAAAAAAAAAGCAAACTTCTGTTTATATGAAAAACTTATTTGTTAAACTATGGAAAGAGCAGAAAAGTATACGATATATTGCAGAAACCTTGAAAAAGCCACGCTCAGCAGTGCATTACATAATAAATACATACAAATGTACAGATTTTTGAAAAAACCTTGTGGAAGTGGTAGGCCCAAAAAGATTTCCTCGTCTCAAACAGAAAGACGGATTGTGAGATTTGTGAAAGAGAATACTAGAATTTCTGCTGTAAAGATAGCCAGAGAGTTGAAGGAAGCATCTATAGTGGATGTGCACCCACAGACTATAAGAAACTTTTTACATTCCAAAGACTATAGAGCATACACACCACGAAAAAAGCCATATTTGTCTCCCCGAAATGTTAGAAAAAGTCTTGAATATGCTAAACAATATGTTGGAAAGACACGAGAATTCTGGAAGTCTGTTATTTTTACAGATGAGTCGAAATTTAATTTGTTTGGATCTCATGGTCGGCGTTTTGTATGGCGAAGGGATGGGACAGCGCTAAAATCAGCGAATATAAGAGCGACTGTAAAACATGGTAGCGGGTGCATTATGGTATGGGGCTCAATGGCAGCTAGTGGTGTTGGAAATCTAGTGTTCATTGAAGGTACAATGAACAAAATGATGTATTTGAACATTCTAAAAGAAAATTTACCAGAAACAGCTTTAAAATTAAATTTAAATGGAAATTATTATTTTGTCCAAGACAATGATCCTAAGTATAGCGCTCGGTTTGTACAGGAATGCTTATTATACAAAGTGAAAAAAGTGCTACCCCATCCTCCCTAAAGTCCGGATCTAAATCCTATAGAACATTTGTGGTCTTATATGGAGAAACAATTACTAGAACAGGAGATTAAGAATAAAAATGAACTAAAAACTGCTATTCTCAATGTATGGCAAAATGTTCCATCAGATTTAATCGAAAAACTGGCCCTTTCGATGAATAAGATGCTACAAGCTGTAATAGCAGCAAAAGGACATCACACGAAATATTAGATGTTTTTTTTTTTTATTTAAAAGTGGTTTTTTTTGGAACATTGTGTAAGTGTCCCAGTTTTTATTTGGTGCTGAATGTTATATCATCACCACGTTTTATTAATTTATAATTTAGATATAAGTTTTATTAAAGTAAAATAAAACTGTGTAAATCATCTTAATAATTGTTATTATTTTAAATAAACTTTTACTTTTAAAGAACAACATAGAGCAAAATAATTAAACAGTGAAATCAATAGAAGCTGTAGTCCAACTTTTTTTTTTGGTTCACTGTATATCATACTTGCCAACTTTCCCTTAAACTTCCGTAAAATGTAAGTTAAATTGACCCAGGTTAAACACGTTTTGAACCACAAATTTTTTTAAGAAATGAATTCAAATAGTTTTCATGGAGAAACATGATATTAAAGGTATAATGATACATCAAATAATTTTTCTGATTACTTACGTGTTTAACCTGGGTTAATTCAACTTGCATTTCACGGAAGTTTAGCTGAAAGTTGGCAAGTATGATATATATTGTTTTAAGTAATTACTGAATATTTATTTAAAATTTACATACCTTTTATGTACTACAGGATTATACTTTCATAAAAGTTACTTAAAACATTGTAAATTTTTCAGCTTCAGTGTCAGTCACCGTGGTACTCAACGTGTTAACCCCTTAACGGTCGCATTAAATCACTGTTAAAAATTTCAAATTGCTTATTGCCACCACTTTTTTTGAAAAAGAAATAGTCACCTTATTTAATAACAGGTTAAAAAAAAAAAAAAAAAAAAAGATACCAATTACACTATTTTATAAAACTGGTGGGAATCAAACAATCTGAATAAAAGACACAGCCCGTTAATATCACGGGAGCAAGAATTAAGGGGTTAACCCTCTCGCTGCGTAACCTGAGAGTTTCTCGGGCAACGTAAAAGTAGCAAAATTTGCGCAACCCGAGATTTCATCGGGATGCATTTTTTCCGTCTAATTAACCCTCCTTCATCGTTCCAGCAGTAACTTTTTATAGTAAATTTTACCTTATCTAATCGGAGCATTTTCCCGATTAAATCAGGCGAAAATTTTTGTTTTGAAAAACCGGTGACAAAAGAACAAAAATTCTTAAAAGACGCTCGTCGCGAAGGAATGCAATACGCAATTTTTGAAGCTATTTTGATAAAAGAATTACGCAGCGAGAGTGTTAATGAATAACTTAACAACTTCACCGTTTGCCCCAAGATAAATTGGGGGTAAAAGCACTGTTTCCCCATTCATGTCGCCGATGAAGTGGATTTAACAAGTATCCTTTCATGCTTTTCAACATTTTTGCAGCTTAACTTAACAGATAACTTTAAATAGTAATATTGTGAAGATATTTTAATAATACCATTTTATAGTTTTGAGTATTATACTTATAGAAAAATAAATTTATTCTTTTGTACTCCACACCAAAATTTCAATCACCTACCAGCAACTCCAGGCATTCCTTACATATTTGAAATATTATGTGGGGTACTCCCTAAAAGTATGTTTATTTATTCTATGTGCGTTTGTTGTTTACCGTGTGAGTGGCAGTGGATTTGTAGTTCAGCTTAATTGTCCCTGTATAGATGTCAGTGGAGTACAAAAGGTTAAAATTTAAACCATAGTAATTACGGTATATTTATTTGCAGAAAATTATTATAAATTATTTTATTAAAATTAAACTATTTTATTTGACTAAACGCAGCATTACCCAACCTTACTCACACTTCAAACATATGTTTGAAAAGTTAAGTGGGCCACAACGCACTTATATAACAACGTAAAAAAAGGTAATTAAATAATAAAGTAACGAAAGGAGTATAACAAAGCAAAATAACAAAATTAATATAACTAATTGAATTGAATGTTTATCGAGGAAGAAATATTTCTTTAAAATTTTAAAATCACTATTTCAAAACAACATGCTTCGAGGGGAATTTCTATTGAAAATGGTGTAGAAATAAGTTATGAAGATTGTTCCTTAGAAATAACGGTGAGAAATGTTTTGCTTTCATTTTGTCCGAGGCAGTTCGAATAAGAATATTAACGATACGATAAATAATTTACGCATTAATATAACAGTACAGCATTTCCAAGTTCTATAGTAAAAAAAATCAAGTTTTTTTTTTTTAATAAGTCAGATTTTCTTCAACGGAAAAACTTTTTTAACTCCTTAACTAAAAAGAGTTTTCTATCTTCGATACTAAAAGCTTTTCGATACCACTTAATTTTAACTGTAATCTTTGCTTTGTTAAATGACATATCTTTCTCGATTGTACAAAGACAAGTCCTTTAGTAAAAAAAAATAGAGCCGGGTCCTTATTTTTAATTTATTGTGTCAAAAAAAATAGTTAAGATGTTACTGTAGAAATGTCTAGAGCAAATTTAATTAATTTATAATAATATTTCCTTGGTATTGAAGACTTAAACAGCTACTATATACTACTATAGCTCAAATAGACTGCAAATGGAATTTAAGATGTCTTAAGATAATTTTAAATTAGTAATTATAAATATGAATTTGTGTATACTTATGCAGAGGTGCCAAGCTAGCACTAATCCTCCGTAATGCATGGATTAATTTGACCCAGTTTAACAACGTTTCGAACCAGAAAATTTATTTGATGAATCTTTATTTATTTAATTCCAGTTTTCTATGTGGAACTTATTTAATTTCATCTCTGAAAAAAATTTCTGGTGCGAAGTGTATTAAACCAGGGTTAAATTAACCCACATATTACGGAGGATTAGTGACAACTTGGCACCTATGCTTATGTGTAATGAAAATATATGAGGGAACAGCGAATGTCTTAAAAATCTTTTTATAATTATCTCAGTTAATTTTATAAATATGAATTAATGATTATGTGTCTCGGGCCGTACTTAAAAGGCGTCCCGTAGATCGCATTTTGAGTATGACTGAGAGGGATAGTTTTTCTTGGCATTAATAAGTAATTCTTTGATTTTTAGATAAACTCATTCGAATTATTTTTTCAGAAAAAAAAAACTAAACCGAAATATCAACTAAATTTAATAGGGAATGTCGTGTATGTATTATTTACCTAAATTAATATTTTTGATTTTCGCATTATTTTATTAAACTGTTATTATAACATTATTTTATTATTTCTTCAATTTCTCTTTAAAAAATTCAGAGATTTTAACTCAGGGTGAGTGATTTTTCACAAATTTCCAGTATTGATAATGCACTTATCCTATAGGAGTGAATTTCCTCCATCTTGAGGAGTTGTTATTTTCATTCCTTTTTAATAAGGCATTTTAACTATATTTTTTTTTTCGACTAGATTAATAGGCAAAACAAGTGACTGCACTCCTTATTGATAAGTCATTTTTGCACCTTCTTTTGACAAAGTTAATAGGCAAAACAAGTTATCACATTTTTATTTTGAGAAATTATTTTTTTATTTTTTATTTTTAACATATATAATTCCCCAGTTTGAAAAATGTGTTTTTTTTTATCTCTATTTTGATTTAATTTAATCCAGATGCAGAAGAAATTTCGTTTTTTATTTCCGAAAGATAAAATTAAAAAAAGTAATAAGAAGAAACGATGATTAGCTCCATACGAATAAAATTAAAAAAAGTAATAAGAAGAAACGATGATTAGCTCCATACGAAGAAAACATTTTTCTACTGGTCAATATCCTGAAGTACGCTGTTTTAACTTTATATTTCTAATAATGATTTTTTTAGTAATTTTCATGTTGCATATATAATTTTAACTAACATTAGTTTTCATCCTGAAATGTGGATTTCTTTAATTATTTCTTATATTATTATATTTTAATATGTTTTGCTATGACACAGAAAAATAATTGTAAAACGTAGAACAAAGAATCCCTGAGTTACATAACTGCAGAATGTTTTTTTAGTTAAACTTTTGAATATGTACAGAGCGAAGTATAAAATAAAAATAAAAATTCACAAAATCATATTTTTAAAGTAAAGTCAAAGCTAGTTGTGTTACATAATAAAGTAATAATATTTTTTACTAATCTATTATTTTCTGATATTGCTTTAATTATCGTTTGCATTTCATACTATTTAAATAATAGTGTATCAATTTAAAAGTGTATATATATAAATAACGTGTAGATGTGTATAATTGTCTAAGTGAATATAATTAAATACCTGTATGTACTGAGATATTTAACCTTCCGTCTACCAGACGGGTCCATTGGACCCGACATGTACATTCAAAATATTTATTCAAACCAGAAATTTCTTCAAAACAAACTAAATGTATAAATCAGACAATAATAAGTTAAATAAACAAATTAAATAGTTTTAAGTAAAAATTCTGGTGTAGAATGTTTTTATAAAACTTGAGTAAAATTTCCGGTAGTTCTAGGGTTAAGAAAATAAATAGAACATATTATAATTAAAAAATAATAATATTTTTATTATCATGGGTTCTGCGTTCTACAAATATTTCTGAGTGTCGTGAGCAAAATATATTAATAATCAATAATATGAACACACAATGGTATTTATTTAACAAAGTACATATCAATTAGCTCAATTTTACACTGTTTGAATATTACAAAACTATATGTACAAGCGCATTTTATTGATGATAAAAATTAAGAAACAGATCTGTTTCCACAACGTACTTTAATACATTTCATTTATACAAAAAGCAAAAAAAAAAAGTATATACATGTATTTATAATTTAAGAAATTCATGTTTTCGGTTTAAAGGTAATAACGTTAAATAACGCCAAAATTATATATACAACGTAAAAATACAACGAGGAATATCATTACAAGAAAAGTTAAGTAAAACAACGCACTTTATCTTAGAATTTTCAGTAGGAGAAAAACCATGGACCTATTAATAAAGAGGAACTGACATATTCTTAAAATAGTGAAGCTTCAACTGTGACCACTTTCGCTAGGTTTAATTCGCGGTGGGGCAAACTTCCACCAGAAAATTTAAATAGGAATTTTCTCCTTATTCGAACGCCTTATTAATGCAAAAGTTCAGTTATAAATAATGGGAAAAACAAATGTTCTTTTTTGCTGGTGAAGGTTTACTTCAGCGATAGTCAGGCCCTGGTTTCCGCCATATTGTGGCAACCTCCTCTCTGTGTCATTGAAAAGATTTTTTATACCTGCCACCAGCAAAAACAAATAGAAAATTTAATTATATTTATGACAGGAAGTTCTACATGAAAAAGTTGCTGAAGTAAAGAGAGGTTATCTATTCGAAATTTACTGGTGGACGTTTGCTCCGGCAGTAATCAGAAACTGTTGACCCGACGTAAAAAATCAGCCGCCATATTACGACAACCTCCTCAGTTACTTCAGTCGCAACTCGTAGACAATACACCTCGTGTCTCCTCCTTTTTATTCATAATTCCATTAAAAAAATATAATCCTGGAAACGTCGGAAGCCATCTTGGTTTTTGCAGAGAAACGAAAAGCAGAATTCCCTCTAGCTTGTATAATGATTAACACCACACCCCCTTCCTTTCGTGGATATAAAATCTCAATTTTATTTTTAATCCTCCAGCTGCGAGCGACTTTTTCATTTTCGTGGATAAAACCGCAGCATATATTTACTTTTTTAAAATTCAGATTCTTGACTCCCACCACTTTTTTGAAGTAGAAATAATCACTCTATTTACTTGAAGACTAAATAATGTGAAAATAATACAAATTATACGCTTTTTTTAAAAAGTGGCGGAAATGAAGAAATCTGATATGTATAAAAGTATCCCACTGGAACGCGAAAATAGAGTGTCTCGCGGAATTGTATAGAATATCTGAAACGCAATAGGAGCGTTTCCCGCGGCTGGATGGTTAAATCAATCACATTTTAAAACTCAAATGTGTTTTAATCGAACAACACGCTAAGCTTTTACGCTTAAACAGTGACAACAAACAAGCCACTTTTTTCTTTTCAAACCTAAATATCACTTAACCCTCTCGCTGCGTAAGTAATTTTTCACGACGAGTGTCTCTTTTCAAAATTTTTAATTTTTTGTCACCGGTTCTTTAAAGCAGAAATTTTTGACTATCGTAATCTTGAAAAATGTCCTGATTAAATCAGACAAAGTTTTCGCTAAAAAATAACTGGTGGGAATAACCAAATAGTATTAATTTGACGGGAAAATGCATGCTCGAGAACATCTCGGGCTGCGCAGCGAGAGGGTTAACGTAATTCCAGCCATTCGGAAGGATCTTAAAAATATCTGTGTATTCCAAGTCAAGTCAAGTCAATGTTGAGCTTCGGAGTGCCTACAGCAAGTGGAATTCTTACCGCTTAATCTCCAACGAACTTGAGAGAGGAACTAAAGATGGATTTCTAAGAGGTATAAAAAACGAAGTGCAGCAACTGATTTCCCATTGGTTGAGAGTCGTAGGCCCCTCCCTCTGGTAGTCAACTGCCACGAATCACTGACTCGAAAAAAATGTCGGTCGTTCAAGGCTTATATTAAGTTCAGGTTGGCAAAAGACGAGAGACACAGAAACAAAGGCCCTCGTCAGGTCCACATTTTTTTTTTTTTAATCACAGTTTAAACAATAAAATTTTCCTTACGCTATAAGAATTACAATGAAAGGTCATATACAATATTTACAAGTACGTTCTCCTACAGATTTTTTTCTTAACTCTTTTTCTGATTCCATCCATAAATACAAAACTTTTACGTTCAACATCGTCTTGCGCTACTTATTCTCGTAGAACTTTTCAAGATAGTCTGCTAACTCAAAGAAATATTCTATTTTAAGTTCTACTTTTATTTTATCTAGTATCTCAGTAATTTTTGTAAAACCATTTTCAAACTCATTGAGCTGGTATAGCTGTACCGGAGCAGGTAGCTACATCTTAAGTTCGGCCTGCGCAATTTTCTTTTTAGCTGGTTGTTTTTGGGTAACTTCCTTATTTTTAGATTTTTCATTTTTAGTTTTTTGCGATATCCGCGTTACTTTAACGAAATAGAGGTTTTAACCCTCGCGCTGCGCAACCAGAGCGGAGCCTTTTGCGCAACCATCGGGCAGCGTAAAAGTAGCAAAACTTGCGCAACCTGAGATTTTCTCGGGCATGCATTTTTTCTGTCTAATTAACCCTCCTTGATTATTCCCACCAGTTATTTTTTTTAATGTAAATTTTGACTTATTTAATCGGAGCATTTTCACGATTAAATTAGACAAAAAATTTTGTTTTGAAAAGCCGGGGACAAAAGAATAAAAATTCTTAAAAGACGCTCGTCGCGAAGAGATTAAATACGCAATTTTTGAAGCTATTTTGATAAAACAATTAAGCAGCGAGAGGGTTAAGGGATACTTTTATCTGTCTATTCCGATTTGTGAAAGGAGTGTCTTGTGTTCTGCTCCTAAAAGAAGAAAGTTATCAAACCAGTTTTTTGCGGAAAATCTCTCTCTCTTTTGTTTTTATAAAACCCATACACAGGAAAAACGAACACATTCCCCCCGAAATATGTTCATTTATTGAGTTAATAATTCAATCTTTTGAATTAAGAGTGCCAGAAACGATGCATTGATTTGTTTAGTCACATTTAAAGAATGACAAATTTATTTATTTATGATCAATTTCAGATCTCTTTTATGGCTTCACATGAATTATAATTAACTTTTACAAGAGAATACTTCAATGTTTAACACATAAAAAAGATCAAACTGTTGAATGTTGATCGATATTTTAACCCTTTCCAGCGCGGAGAAATTCTGTTTATAAATTGGTGAAATAATGGACTTACACCAGAATTTATAAATAAATTTTTCAAAAAATGCGGAATTGCTTAATTTCAAATACGTTACAAAAAGAAAATTTCAATTAAATATTCTGGGTGCCAGCAAAATAAAAAATTAGGTGTCCTTTTTTAAGAACACCGCCCGCAAAAGAGTTAACAAAAACCCAAGTTTATCTGTTTTCATTTTTCCAGCCGACCTTTTTGATTATAGATTATTAAGTGCACAGACTTTTTAAGACCAAGGGCCCATGTGGAACATTCACCCAAAGTGTACATTTTCAATACAAAATTTTCCGGTATTTTTTTTTAAAGACATATGCTATTATTTTTAGACTTAACACTTACTGCAAGTAAAAATCACCAATAACTCAGCTACATTATATTTATTTTTCTCATAAACACAGTTTTTTTACGAAAGTCATTCACGGAGGTGAGCTTTATGCTACAGTTATGTTTCTGTAGTGATAGAAAGTATATAAAAACTGTTTATCTTGTTAGAAATATAACTAATGAGCAATGCTAAATAAGAATGCACTAAGGAATTTCTTAGGAACGGATACAGAAAATACAATAAACTCTTACCAATAATGAGCTCCCTTTAACCCTTTCAGGGGAGGTGGTATGTTTATGAAACCACTTACTATTAATTCCCAAACGCTACAATGGCACTAGAATTTTAGTAAAATATTTTCCATTTAACCCTTTATCGGGCAACTCAATTCTGTGGTTGAAATGTTGAAAAGATTCACTGCCACCATAATCTACAAACAGATTTATTTGAAAATAAAATGCGTTTTTTTATTCTTTATCAGCTGCATTATTGAAACAAAATATTTTACTAAAATTTCCGGTGCGAAACGACCAGCTGTTAATAAAAATTAAGTGGTAAGTATATTACCATATCCAATAAAGGGTTAATAAGCATGTGAAATGTAGCCTATTTCTTATTTACAAATATTTTCTTTTGGCAAATTCCGGTGCCAATCATTTATTTTAACACTTTATATTGAAAATGCTTTGCCCCTGAAAAGGTTAATCACTAATATTTTATATGATACCAATTCTTCTCTTTCAAAGTTTTTAAATTGTATCTCATCAAGGGAGTTCACGGGTGCCCGGGGCGCGACTTAACAATGCAACAAAACTTGAACTGGCAGCTTTTGGCACATTTGTTGGTGGAGCGAAACCGGTTTTTAGGGAGGAGAAATGCATCGTAGTTCTTCGTATCCTGTGATACTGTACTGTGTAATGTATTGTGAAATGCTTTGGAAATAGAAAATTGCTCTTCTATACCTAAAACAAATGATACATTTTACCACTTTTTAAGATAATTTATAATTCGGGGGGTTTTTATATGCAAATAAATGATTTCATTTATATAGATTTTTCAAATCTTTTCCCATTTTAATGTTTTTATTGCACATTGTTATTAGATTTTACTACACCTGTAATATATTTTGCTAAAATTTCCTAAAACTTTTTAGTACTTTGTTAAGTCTACACCGTTTCTTCGTTTTTCTAAAATCGTAAATTTTATAAAAATGTTGTAAAGTGGGTTTTGGTGATAAAGCAAATACAAAAAAAAAAAAAAAAAAAAAAAAAAAAAAGTAAAATAAAATGAAATAAAATAAAAAAATAAATAGGATTATTTAATAAAAAGGTTGATTATTTAGTTGTTAAAAGTTAAATTCCCTCAGGAAAGATGTTGTGAACCTCATATATTTAGTACGTATATCAAAAATGAAACTTTATTAATTGTACTGTAAGAATTGTTAACATAAATAAAACACTTATGAATTTTGTATGTACCGTCAGAGGTGGTGGGAAACCCCTGCTCGGCAAAAGAAAAAATATTATCATCATCTAAAGACCAACTATTAAAAAAGTATCAAATGCAGAAACTGAACTGGAAAAAAAAAAGTTTATTTTGAATTTGAATAAGAACACATGAATAATTTTGTAATGTACAATACTTTTTTGTTAAAGGTATATTCTAAATTAAAATGCATAGCTAAATTCAGAATTTTATGTGATTATCAAATTTCTAAACCTTGTAGAATAGCGGTCTTTCAATTATTTTCAGACCAATAAAGTAGTGTTTTCTTAAGAAAAAAAAAAAAAAAAAAAAAAAAAAAAAAAAAAAATATATATATATATATATATATATATATATATATATATATACAGTGAATCAATTTAAACAATGTTGATAAATATATTGTAAGCTAATAATGAAATATCACTACAAAATTAAAATCAATACTCGAGATAATCTGATAGAGTAGGGACAATATAACTTTTTGTAACTAGAAAACATAATTCTTGCATTCACAGAAGAAAAGGAACCCCCCCCCCCCATTTTTTTTAACATTATAAATTAGATTTGTAAATTCGATAACTTAAGGCTCTTCTTAAATGCTCTGCTCAACAAGCGCAAAACGTTTTGACTCATTTACAAATTCATTTTTAACGGAAATATATATAAAATTCGAAAGCCTGGCCATGGAAGCGATTTGGAATTGAACTGTTTTTTACATTTTTTGAAGAATCAATTACCTATTGAGTTATAAGCGATTTCGATCACGTGACAAACACGTTTTTCGCCCGCTCTTGAGTGCTTTTTCTTCCTTCGCGCGGAAATTCGGTTCAAAACGCCCACTTCGACAATATATTCTGAAAGATCTATTGCGTTTGAAAAAAAAAAAAAAAAAGGGGGGGGGGGAAACAGCTTAATTACAATTAGTTTCTGAACAACAACACCAACTAGTTTTATGCATTTTCGAACAAAAGTAAATTAAAACTTATGCCAGAAAGTTGCCCTTATTTGAGAACACCCTTAAGGGACAGAATGTATATGAATATATATATTGTTCTATGATAAAAATATTTAATACCACTGTAATTTAACTCTTTATGTCTCAAATGATGAATTCGTGAACATTTCATCTTCTAAAGCCTTTTTCGTGAATTTTTGAAACTACATTAGAAGATTTGCACAATCATTTAATACATTTTAAAAGGATTTTGCCATTAAAATTTATTAATAAAATTTGAATTTATAGGGATTTTGTGCAATATTTATAACTCCACTCTAATCTTATATTTAAAATATTTTTTTCAGTATTTTGTAGAATTAGGTACAGATATAATGTTCTTACAATAGAAATATAGAAATATTTTCGAACGGAAACTTTTCTCCCCCAGTCATTCAACGTCAAGAAAGCTGAAAAGATGCATAAGGCAAAAGAAATCATCCTTTTAAAAATATTTTTGTTTTGTGCAACCTATAGTGCTTTTGGAACAAGATAAAGTAAAGAATCTATGACTCATTCTAAACTGTACTACTACTAATCGATGCATTAAAATAATTTTATAAAAAGTTATTTTATTGGTACATATAAGTACCGTCAGTACATAAAGGGTTAAAATCCATTCATTTATTCTTTCATGACATAGAATGTTCAACATTTAAAGAAAATGTTATTGAAGCGCTGTTGTCATTATGTTTTCTGAAATGTTTATTTTTTAGATTTACTTTTTATAATTTTTATAATCAACTTATTTTATTCAAAATTGTATGATATCTTAAAGTGAAAGTGCTCTAATGGTTGATCACGTGTACACTTTTTAAATTCGTTTCATGTATGAGTCAATAAATAAGAGCAAATTAAAAAAGAAAATGTTTAATAATTAAGAATAAAAAAAATGAACTTTGAATATCAGCTGTTGAAACATTTAGCAATAATCTAAATATCGTTGTCTTATTTACGATAGAGCTTAGATGATAGACGGAGTTATCTAATTTAGAAAAATTTAATATTACTTTTGGATAGTCTCTAATATGTTATTATTTCTTTTAAAATATAACTTTGAAAATTCGCTATTGTTAACATACATATTGTGGTTATTTTTTAATTTCCCTTTAATTAATAAACGAACAAATGTGTTTTTCTATTTAAACTAAATAATTTAGAAAATAGTTTTCTTTTAATTTTTTAACAAATCATTAATGAACATGCAATCATAAAAACATAAGTCAGCATATCATGTCATTTTACCGGGTAATCAATCATCATGTCATTCTTTAAAACGCAAAATATATAGCTATAACATAGGACATATACAATACAGAACATGCACTTAAAAAAAAAAAAAAAAAAAACAATGACAAACATCTTAGGTAGTGTAGGCGATTTTTATAAACCTTGAAAATAACTTTTATAAACATTAAAATAACATTTTTCATAAGAGTTTTACATTTTTATTAAGACATTTGTGATCATATGTTGCTCATAGAACTTAATTGCTTTAGTACAACCCCCTCCCCCCCCCCCGAAAGTTAGTCTGTTTCTTCGTTCACAGCACCCTCTTTCACAAACCACAAGATGAATTGAAACAGTCCCCCTCCCTCTCCCCTGTATACAAATGGGTTACTGGAGTAAGGGTAGAAAGTGAAGATTTCAGCGCTCTTGGGTCATTGTGTTTTATCTCGCCAAACCCTTCGAGTTTTGTTGGTTTGTAATCTAGCGCCCCGGGCACCTATCGTTAAGGAAGTATAAAAGGACTGTTGGCAATAATTTTCGTAAAAATCACAGGCAATTAGCCGAGATATTAACCTTTAAATACACGGACGGTTTGGACAAACATAAAGATACAGGCGGCGTGCTCTATGAGCCATCAGTTTTTAAAGCCTAGATAACACCTTTTAATGCTATATTGGTGTAACGCAATGCTCAGTAGCAGTATAAAAGCAATAACAATCAAATTGTTAAGAAAAAGACTAATTTAATGAGATTTATTCACGTAATTAGTTGAGGATTTGCGACTAGTTTGCATTGAGTGGCATTGTAATACGGCACCCATGTCTTTAAATGATAATTAAAAACCTCTCTGGAAAAACACGGAACGGACCAAGGCGGCGTTGCAGCTTTGCGACCTTCTTTCGAAGCGCGCTTACGTTGTATAGTTTTTTACAAAGTCTTATTATTCATTTAGCAATGACTTTTACTTTCTTATATGTGTACAAAAAGAAAGGACTGGATTCGTGAAAAATTTCGACTTCCGATTTTCGATGGATTTATAGCGTTTTAGAAGATCCTGAACACGATTTGGTAGTTTTTAGTCTGTCTGTCTCTCTGCCACTCTGTCTGTCACTCTGTGAGTCTGTATGTGAGAAAACTGATGAGCGCTCTATCTCAAGTACTAATGCACGGTATTTCAAAAAACTTAAAATTCAGTTAGACCTCAATATAAACTGGTTCTGATTACTTTTTGGTGTAAATCGTCCAACAGGTGGCGCTGATTTGCTGCATTTTTCGCGATTTCCGCAAAAGCTATATCTCAGGAACTAATGCACGGAATTTCATAAAACTTCAGATTCAGTTAGTCCCTGATATAAAATAGTGGTGTTTAGTTTTTGGTGTACATCTCCCAACAGGTGGCGCTGCTGTGCTGCATTTTCACGATTTCCTCAATAGCAGAATCTCAAGAACTAATGTATAAATTTTAATCAAGCTTCAGATTCAGTCAGTCCTTAGAATAATTTGTCCCTAATTAGTTTTTGGTGTAAATCGCCCAACAGGTGGCGTTTCTATGTGTAATTTTTTACGATTTCCTCAATAGCTCTATCTCAAAAACTAATGCACGGATTTTCATCAAACTTCAGATTCAGTTAGAAGTTAACATAATTCGATGATGATTAGATTTTGATGTAAATCACCTAACTGGTGGCGCTGATATGCTGCATTTTGCATGTTTTACACGATTTTAGCGATAGACCTGTCTCAAGGCCTAATGCACGGAATTTCATATCTTTAGAAACTTCATGATGGGCGTAGCATTTAAGTTTGGCACTGTACTAGTGAATTTTGAAGCATTAACATGTATGAGATAGAAGCAAGTTTTGGGATTGGCATATCCGACTAGTTTGTAATATTACAGATACGCTAATTAATACATTTATCGTACGGAATCTTCTACACACGAGTAATACTCGCACTTGACCGATTATGTTTGGAACACAACTACAGAAGTTTAAATAACTGCCTTAATTTTTTTAAACAGTTATTTTTCGTTTCACATGTCAATGAGTTTAAACTATATTGACTCGGGGGCATTTTTCGGCATAATGACAAAACATTTACTAAATAAATCTAGCAAGTTTTTAATTTTCAAAAATTAAAACAATTTTTAAAGATAAGAAAAATAAAGAAAGTTTAGGTTTTCGATCTTGAGATTATTGAAAAACCGTAACTTCCCTGATAAAAAGGATAGACTAGTGGCACAAACGGCATGGTAAAGTTGTTTGTATGCGTCAGTGCAACCATGATTTTAAAAAAAAATGTTTAATTTTGAATTTAAATAATTCAAATGAATTCTGAGTTCAGCTCTCTGAGAAAAAATGTTAATTTTAAAAGAATATTCATTATTATAATACTATTTGTCAAAACAGCTCTTTATTCCTTACTGCAGAAGAAGTCTGGAGTCTCGCGTCAGACATTACGTGACCATACTCAGATTCCTGCCTTCAGATCAGAGATTTGCTTACTTATTTTATTGTTTTGTTGCTTAAGGTAACTGAAACTCCCCGATCGCGAAACCCTATAATAACTTATGGGAAAACGTCGAAGCGCGATGACTCATTACGTAATATAATTACTAAAATATTGTTTTCATCATCAGAAATTAGACTTCAGATGCCGACGCTTTTTTTTTTATTTATTTATTTATTTTTATACCATTTTTTGTATGCAAAATGCATTTTAAAAGCTTTTTTTTTTTACTAACACGTTCCTTGTATGCAAAATCCATTTTCAAAGCTTTTTTTTTAAACTACCCGTAAGGCATATTTGACCGTCGATGTGACGTCGTAGTGAGTAGAATGCGAAGTCGTTACGGCCGTTTTAGAGGTCTTTTGTGACCACTCTGTGAAGCCACGGTGTGACAAATTTGTGAAAAGTGTGTCATTTGTGACTATTTTGGCGCTAACATTGTGACGAACCTGTGACGAAAGCAACAATGCTTTGAAGTCACATTGTGGCCAATTTGTGAAATATGTGTCATTTGTGACAAACTTGTCATAAACACTGTGCTGATTTCAAATGAAAATCAAGTATCAAATTAATTGTAAAATGGCAAAGGACAACTTAGTGAAGAAGATTCTATGCCGGGACTCGAACCCGGGCCATCAGTATAGCGCGCTGACATTCTACCGACTAAACCACATGCAACGATACCCAGCCTGGAAAATTTCTCACTATTACATGTTGGCAAGGCTACAAACGCAGCACCTGATGGGATATTTATCGTGAGCAAGCGACATGGGGTAAACACGAAACTTAATTAAATCGAGCATCGATTGAAACTATATGAATACTTGGAAATTTTTCCAGAGAGAATCATTCGCCTTGCATACAATATTTCAAATAAAAATCAAATTTCAAATTAATTGCTTAAAAAGCAATTTTAATTTGAAATTTGATTTTCATTTGAAATATTGTATGGAAGGCGAATGTTTCTCTCTGGAAAAATTTCCAAGTATTTATATAGTTTCAATCGATGCTGGATTTAATTAAGTTTCGTGTTTATCCCATGTCGGTGACTCATGATAAATATTCCAACTTGTGCTGCGTTTGTAGCCTTGACAACATGTAATAGTCAGAAATTTTGCGGACTGGGTATCGTTCCATGTGGTTTTTTCGGTAAAATATCAGTGCGCTATACTGATGCCCGGGTTCGAGCACCGGCATGGAATTTTTTTTCACTATGTTGGCCTTTGCGCATTTTAAGCAATTAATTTGAAATTTGATTTTCAGTTGAAATATTGTATGCAAGGGGAATGTTTCTCTCTGTAAAAATTTCCAAGTATTAATACTGTGATGATTCTTGTCATAAAATCTGTGATGAATTTTAAAATAAAGTTTTGTTTGAAATATAAAATCTTATCTTTTTAGCAAAATATCGCTATTTTGGGGTTCTATTCTTCTAAAATATTTTTAATTTTTCCGCTGAAAAAAACAATGCTTATCAACTGGCATTTTTTTTTATTAAGTTCTAATCTTGATCTAGAGTTCAGGTTTGATATTAAGGATGTGTAAGTTTTTTAATGTGTTGTGATTTGTCATTCCTATATTAAATAAGAACATGGAGTCTAACGGATATTAATACAACGATTATTTATAGAACGACATGCTAAGTCATATTTATTTAAATTTTTTATTCCCGTGTGTATTGTATTTAGTGAATATGAGCTAAATAGATTTGGTATGTTTCATAGGAAAAGACTGATCTGGAAATAGAAAAAACAAGTAAGAATAATCATGCGTTAAGCAAAAATTATAAAACACTTTCCAAACTTCCTGCATGCTTTAACAAGACATCGTAATTTAAGGAAATAACGTAAATAAGATAACTAAGTAAACATTTTAGAAAACGAATAAAACATTTGAAAAACTGATTTCAGCAGTTATCGTCTATAGCCAAATATGTTTTCCAATTCTTTTGAACAGCCCTGTATTTGATCTATAGGTTGATATATATACTATATAATGGTGAAATTTAGTTCAGCAAGAAAACACCTAAGAGGTTGAAATTCTCTTTCAGCAATTTATACTAATATATGGAAAGATACTTGAATACTTTTATACAACCTGTAGTTTACCTAGAACCTTTATTACACGCCACTATTTAGTTAAAATTTAATTCAAACTAAAACACTCTTAAAACTGCTGAAATCACATTTCCAGAAATTATAATTTATAGACGGCCATGTATCCAGTTCCTTGCGTGACCCTGTATATCATTTTATCTATATTCTACAAACATTTATTAGTAAGTTTAACCAATTTGCGCCCATACCCAGTAAACCTTACGAATACTTTTGTGTAGCCCTGTATATGAATTATAGCATTTAAATACACCATATACTATGCATAAATATAGTGAATCATGAAAGCGCATATCATAATTAAAAATGCATTTCCAGCAATCATCGATAATGAACAATACTTCGGATACAATATAGTATCTGAATTATTTTGTGTGTCCCTGTAAATGCTATATACACTTCGTATTATTGAAATAATTTATAGTATGCAAACCTCAGCGACGTATATCAATTTCATTATGAAATAGATTAACATAATTAAAGTACGCCGCATACAATTTCCCCCACCCCTATATCATTATGTATTGGAATTCCTTTTTTAGCCCTGTAAATGAACAATAACTATTCTTTGCATCGCATATTCTACAGAACGCATATTTTAGTGCGCTTCATAAATGCTAATCAATTTTATTCTCTTCGAAAGCGTGTAAAATCATTTGTAACGATTTTTTCCCATAGGCTTTCCAACACTTTCCAACTTGTTAAAAAGTGTTAAAAAGGAAATATAAAAGTAAAATAAATGATTGCATACGAACTGCTTTTATTGTTTGAAAAACATTTTAATGTAAAAAGCAGTTATTAATCATATTTTATTTTTTAATACCGATAACAGGGTTGCCGCGCTTCAAGGAATTTCCAGACCCGGAAATTCTTCGGCACCAGTACTTCCATACCGAGAATCTATCTTTAGATAAGGCGAAATTTCTTGCAACTAATCTAGATATATTTTTCTATAAAAAATACTGCTATTTTCAATGGAAAATTCCCTGCAGCGTGGCAACCCTGAATAATTACGTATATCGAAAACGTAGAAAATGAATTTGCAATCGAAGAAAATTTAATAACTCATTCTGAATGTCTGCAATTAAATGTTTGATTAAAATCGTAAACAGCAAAAAAAAGGCATACATCCAATTTAAAAAATTAAATATACCAATTTGAAAAACACTAAATAATTAGTATTCATAATTGTGCTATTAAACAACAACAGATGAATTAAATGTATTATTTGATTTAACAATTTCTCCAAAATCTCTCCATATGTTTTAAGGAATTCCTGTTATTTTATAATTTTGGCAAATGTTACATGTGAAAACATTGGTATGAAGATTTAAGATTTTAAATAATAATTTAAAATATTATCAATGAAAAAAAAATCTTTCAAAAGTTTCACTACTATAATATGTAAAAAGACATTTTCTCACTATAATGTTAATTTCTAATCTGAAACATTTTCGCAATATCATAATAATCGAATATCATAATTAACTTCAAAATAATAATGACTCCGTAAATGTTAGTAATAAGAAAACAGTAAGAAGCCGAAAAAATTCCACATCCACTGTCTCAACACATTTTCAATCTGAAGATACTGTAAATTAATGTTTACATTAATTGCAGTTTGAATGTAAGCCTGAATCAGTCTCTGCGTCAGCTTTTTTTTCTTTCCGAGCGATGGCAAATATTTTACATCACAGAATCGAATAGGTAAATATTGCTTCTGAAAACAACTCCAGATCAGTCTCTTTCTATATGTATAACATAAAACTATTTAACTCATCATCATAATGTACAAAACATGAGTAAAAGATTTAAATTAAACAAGACCTACTTTTTACGCTCCATAAATTAACAATAACTGTGTATTATTATCCGAAAATGGCGGCCGTCTTTCTCTTACATTAAAAAAAGCATAAGCAAAAGCTTACATTGTAGACTTCGTAATGTTCTGAATAGTTAACTAACTTCCCGCGTCTGTTACAAAAAGTTCTCTGTTTACTGTGCGATATCGTGCGCAGATGATTTTCAGATTCGTTTCAAGATTAGTTTTAGCAGGTGTTGACGTTTATTTGCTTTTGTATACAACAGATTTGGAACTTACATGTGCAATAACTTTATGACAGTGTCTCTAATTAAAATTTTCTATTTGAAAAAAAATTCCAATGTATTTTACCTTTTCTTTTTATCATTTTTAACCCTCCCCTCTCTCTTTTTTAAGTAAAGATTGTTTCACACGTACTAAATACAAAATATCTTCTTAATACATAAGAAGGAGTACCGAGGATTAAAAAAAAATTCTTTGTCAATCTGTCATTCTTTTCATGTTAATTTTCTGTAGAATATAAAAATTTGTAAAATAACTTTTTAAAAGCCATACCTCTAAAACAAAAACCTGAAATACAAATAATTAATTATATCATGGGTTTTGCATAAATTTTGTATTTTTTTTTTCGGAAAATGCTAATTTTATTTAAAAAGTCTGAAAGAAGTAGAATTTTTTTTTTAAATAGTTATTTAAAATAGGTACACTAACAGGAAAAAATATGACTTGAATGCAAATTATAAAGCAACAAATGCATATATGACTAAACTCTGAAGACTCTTTCTACGTGCTTATTAAAACCGGCAGACTTAACTGTAATATACATTATTTAGTTTGAAACCATAGAAGTGTTTCGAATACCAGTGGTGGGCAAAAAAATAAAAAAAAAATTCCTCCCTGCAAACTAAATATGTAAAGTGTATAGATTTAATATTTCTAATTGTAAATATGTTATCCAATTTTCTCCAGCGTGTACCATTTTTCTGAGAAACACTTTTATAACAATAACAATAAGTGAATGATTATTATATTAAATTGCAATGCTAGATAAAATTGAAATCATGAAAAAAGTATACTTGCACTGTCTTAGATATCAAATTTATAAAATACAGCATGAAAATTTAGTTTGTTGATACTTGTACCGTGCATTTTCCTTTTTATCCCCCCCCCCTTTTCGTGTCCGAATTTACTATTTGCTATTTACTAATATTCATATGCCTCTGTAACTCGGGCCTGTTTAAAACATTTCTCTTCATTTTCAAAGATTTTTGAAGTTCATACTTTTGTCACACTGTGACTTACAATATGGTGAAGTTTTTTTTTGTCACATGTGTGACGTAACGTACGTTACATGCAGTGAAATAACAGTGACGTCACATTTTTTTAAATTACCAGAAAACTAAAATTTTACAGTATGTAATCGAATATCATAATTAACTTCAAAATAATAATGACTCTGTAAATGTTAGTAATAAGAAAACAGTAAGAAGCCGAAAAAATTCCACATCCACTGTCTCAACACATTTTCAATCTCAAGTTACTGTAAATTAATGTTTACATTCATTGCAGTTTGAATGTAAGCATGAAAAAGTCTTTGCGTCAGCTCTTTTTTCTTTCCGAGCGATGGCAAATATTTTACATCACAGAATCGAATAGGAAAATACTGCTTCTGAAAACAACTCCAGATCAGTCTCTTTCTATATGTATAACATAAAACTATTTAACTCATCATCATAATGTACAAAACATGAGTAAAAGATTTAAATTAAACAAGACCTACTTTTTACGCTCCATAAATTAACAATAACTGTGTATTATTATCCGAAAATGGCGGCCGTCTTTCTCTTACATTAAAAAAAGCATAAGCAAAAGCTTACATTGTAGACTTCGTAATGTTCTGAACAGTTAACTAACTTCCCGCGTCTGTTAAAAAAAGTTCTCTGTTTACTGTGCGATATCGTGCGCAGATGATTTTCAGATTCGTTTCAGATTAGTTTTAGCAGGTGTTGCCGTTTATTTGCTTTTGTATACAACAGATTTGGAACTTACATGTGCAATAACTTTATGACAGTGTCTCTAATTAAAATTTTCTATTTGAAAAAAAATTCCAATGTATTTTACCTTTTCTTTTTATTATTTTTAACCCTCCCCTCTCTTTTTTTAAGTAAAGATTGTTTCACACGTACTAAATACAAAATATCTTCTTAATAAATAAGAAGGAGTACAGAGGATAAAAAAAAAAAAAATTCTTTGTCAATCTGTCATTCTTTTCATGTTAATTTTCTGTAGAATAAAAAAAAAATTGTAAAATAACTTTTTAAAAGCCATACCTCTAAAACACAAATCTGAAATACGAATAATTAATTATATCATGGGTTTTGCATAAATTTTGTATTTTTTTTTTTTCGGAAAATGCTAATTTTATTTAAAAAGTCTGAAAGAAGTAGAATTTTTTTTTTAAATAGTTATTTAAAATAGGTACACTAACAGGAAAAAATATGACTTGAATGCAAATTATAAAGCAACAAATGCATATATGACTAAACTCTGAAGACTCTTTCTACGTGCTTATTAAAACCGGCAGGCTTAACTGTAATATACATTATTTAGTTTGAAACCACAGAAGTATTTCGAATACCAGTGGTGGGCAAAAAAATAAAAAAAAATTCCTCCCTGCAAACTAAATATGTAAAGTGTATAGATTTAATATTTCTAATTGTAAATATGTTAACCAATTTGCTCCAGCGTGTATCATTTTTCTGAGAAACACTTTTATAACAATAACAATAAGTGAATGATTACTATATTAAATTGCAATGCTAGATAAAATTGAAATCATGAAAAAAGTATACTTGCACTGTCTTAGATATCAAATTTATAAAATACAGCATGAAAATTTAGTTTGTTGATACTTGTACCGTGCATTTTCCTTTTTATCCCCCCCCCCTTTTCGTGTCCGAATTTACTATTTGCTATTTACTATTATTCATATGCCTCTGTAACTCGGGCCTGTTTAAAACATTTCTCTTCATTTTCAAAGATTTTTGAAGTTCATACTTTTGTCACACTGTGACTTACAATATGGTGAAGTTTTTTTTTTGTCACACTAGGGGGCTCGGCCCCCTACGAGCTACGCTCGCCAACCCCCGTCCAGACACCGCAGGCTCTAAATGCACGCTAATTTGATCGGCTTTAAAAAGATTTCGAAAGATTGAATTATAATTTAAAAAACAGTGGCGATCTCCCTATGAACGAATTTCTATTCATTTCCCTTTGATTGAGGAATTTTAACGCCAAATCCGCTGCGGTACTACTTGATTATCCCGTCGACCAATTTCGCCAAATTATATAAATCGCCAAACCACTCGCCAAATTATACAAGTTGACCTAATTTTTATTTTAAATAACGAAAGAACAAATAAATTCGTACAACATTAATAAAAATACAAATAAAACGTCGAAATAAAAATAACTTGATGACGTAGACACGTGTAACAACATTTCAAAATAAGCTAATATAAAAGGAATTAAGTAAACTGAGTCTTTGTCTCCTGGTATTTTTTAACAAAGCGAAAAGAAAGTTCTTTTAAATGAGACATTTTAAATTAATCGTTTTTAATCTGACGTAATTTTTACCAAGCTATTCTTTCTCTTTTAAATAATCGCGTGAAAGTACATTTGTTAGCAATGAAATATTATTTGCGGTTTCCTAACAAAAATAGTTGAAAATATCATCTCAAAATATTAAATAAATGTCTAGCGCAATTTCTAAATTTAAACTTTTTTGCAATATTATTTTGTGTTCATTTTATGTAATAACTATAATGTGACGTAAATATGACGTAATTTCTCCTAAGACTTCTAACGCATGTTAATGAATTTATTATTTTACAATATCCTTTCTCTTTTAAAATTCACGTGTGTACTTTTTATGACGTAATTTTTAATAATTTCCTGCTTTTTATACATAATTATTTAATTCTAATTTGAAAGTTTTTTTCCTGTTTATAATAGTCACGTGTAAATAAATTTTTAATTTGAAGCAAACATTATTGCTTGCGTTTTTTATACAGTTGGCAACAGTTTAAATTAGTACAATTTTCTGAAATCTGTAAAAAATATCTCTAGAAATGCCGAAAATTTGAATTTAAAATAGAAATAAAACCTGAAAAATGAGTCAAAATAAAAAAATTAATGCAATCTGCACTCCGGCAAATTCTAACGCATAAAATGATCTAAAAATGATTACACTGCCATGTCTAGTTTTTGCTGCTATAAAACTTTTTTAGTGGAACGATTTTGTCTAACTTTAGCATTAAATATCTCTTAAAATAATTCTTCGATTGGAAAACTGTCTGCATCAGCGTATTTATCAAACATTTCTGTATAAAACCACTGATTTTCATATTTTTGTATGCATTATTTTTCTCAATATTAACGAAGAAAGACCTCCGGTCACAAAAAATTCAAAACCGGCGGCGGCGGCGGCGGCGGTGACAGCGGTAGTTACTTTTTTTTAGAATAGAGAGATGTGTGACGTAACGTACGTTACATGCAGTGACATAACAGTGACGTCACATTTTTTTAAATTACCAGAAAACTAAAATTTTACAATATGCAACGTGTTTGGAGAATTTTTGTAATTTTTTAAAGTTTTCTAAGAAGTTCACATCTCAGTCACAATGTGACATCACCGAGTGGTGGCATTTTGGTCACAGATGTGACGTAACCACAGTGACCTGCAGTGGCGTCACAACGACGTCACTGTGACCATGCATGCTATGAGGGTATTATATTTCTTGTGTTGCAAGCGGTCCTTTCCTAACTACGAGTACATGTGATTATTTTCGATCCCCTTTCTATGAGTTCTTTTGAATTTAACTTGAGCTCCCGTAAGCTTGAGATCTTTCCGACGATACCACTCGCGTCAAAATCGGCGTATAACACTTCTTGCACTTCCCTAGTTAATGTTGGATGAGTACCGTCCTTAATTTGAACCATAAATATTTCTTATAATACAGTTGGAATTACGCAGAAAAGGTAAATATTATGTATTCGATTAAATACAGTAAAGACTGTTATTTAAAAATAGCGGTTCTCTAAAGTAAGCACTATATATTTCCTTTAATACCGTTTTCGTAATATAAATCAGAAATAAAAAGATATTTTTCGTTAACGGATTTAATATTAAATTACATTTTTTTTTAATAGAGCTGTATGCACGCAATTTTATAAACGAAAAACAGATTACCATATCTGCACTGGAAATATAATACAGTGTTATATGTAAGAAATAATCTAAATTGCATGATCCCGCGGCACTGCTGCCAACTTTCCTTCAATATTTCAAGAGAATTAAACGTACTTGAACCAGAAATTTTATTTAGTAAAAGGTATATTGTGTTTTTTTTGTGTGTGTGTGTTGTTTAATATCAGCTATTATGTAAAATTTTTGGTTGAGAATATTTTTGTTTTATTTTTAAAAAGAGAATGTTTGCAGCTATGTTTAGGAATTTAATCCGAACAAATAAATAATCAAGTTGGCTTTATATAAAATATCCCATACTGAATTTTGGGGGATTTAGTTTAACTGATTTCGTTGAACTCAATGTGATTAACTTTTCTCTTTAATGGTTTACATTGCAGAATGGTCCATTTCACTCAAAATATGATAAGAATAGAAAACCTAGTATCATTCTTGAGAAAAGATTTGATTCATGACTTATACATTTTATCACAGCACGCTTAATACCAGAAAAGCCGGAAATTTTACTTAAGTTTTATATAAAACAACATTTTACACAAGAATTTTTCTTTTAAAACTGTTTAACTTATTTATCTTTTTCGTAATCTCTTTGTTTCTTTTAAAGTTATCTTATAAAGAAATTTCTGGATTGAACCGAATTATCGTCGGTATCATGTCAAGCTATTCAATGTGAAAACAATTTTGCCAGTGGACTACTTTTTTTAAATTTAGATTTCTTGGGTGGCACCACTTTTTTGAAATAGTAAAATTCGTCTTATTTAACCTTATTTAATGACACAAATTAAATTAATTAAGGCGAAAACAAGGGGAATTTTACCATTTAAGAAAGGTGGTGCCAATCAAGAAATCTGAATTTTAAAAAAGTAGCCCTCTGGCAACACTGTTTTCATATTCGAGAGTTTGACATGATACCGACGATATAATCATATGGTAGGGGTCTAAATGATCCCTCACTGTCCGTGTAGTGTTAAGAACTTATAGTGGCATACGACCATGCTGAGAAACAGCGGATCACTGACAAACTCGTTAACTTTCAAAATCATTGAAAATTCCATTTAGAAATCTAATACAATATCGTAATCTATATTTGATTTTTCTTTATGAAATGTTCTACCATTGAAATATGATTTTATATCCGGAATTTCAATCAAAATTCATTAGCGAATTAAAATCTGATTGTAATGAAACAGTTAAAATTATCTGAGTTGTTGAATAATTAGAAAATAAAACAAGCAAATAAATAATAAGAAGAAGAATCAGAATTTCTCTGAGATATTTCTTCACTTCAAAGTTTTCGTATATTTTTTTCTTTTTTTACCAGCGCTGTCACTGGAGACTAGTTTCTATCAATTATCATTTCGTTTATCACTTCATTCGCTACCACCACGATAAGAATTTTCGGGATAGATTGTAATAGTGTAGAAAATATGCCAGGAAAAAAATAATAAAAACATTGTTGCAAGTGGCCCTCTTGTTTTAACAAAAGGCCAAACTTTTGAATAAACATCGATAAAAATTTAAGTATGATACTTATGATATTTTTTTTCATACAGTAACCCTGGTCATGTAACGCGAATTAAGAGATACAACGAAAATGCGTTTTACATATGAACGCTCAAAATAACGTTGGGAATTGAGAAAATTATAAAAGGGAAATAACTTCAAATTAAGCGTTTTATATTTATTTCGAAACGTTACTTTATTATACGTATATTGCAATTTCTTTGTAAAATTAATAATAGAGAATGATCCCTTTTTTTAATTGCATAAACACTTTTATATAGATATCCTTTTCTCTCAAAGATAAACATCACTATTATCACATTTATTAAAAAATACAGACCAAGTAAAAGTTCAATAATTCAAAACTTATATACAGTGAGCGATTTTCACATAGGTAGACAATAAGTGAAGTTTATGGACAGATTAGTTACAATTGTCACCAACGTGTGACTCATAAATTGTGTCAGTAGCTGGAGCAGCGGCACAGTACACTGGTAAATTAATAAGATTATAGCAATGATTAATTTTCCAATATCAGATTAAATATAAACCTACACCGCAAATAATAAACTGTAAAATATAAAATAAAATTGTTTATAAATATTTTCAGTGTAACCTCTTTCAAAATGGCAAAATATTCAAGTAAAAAGGAGCTTTTATAATTCGGCTCCTTTAATAAATAAAAGTATGGTCTACAAAACTCTCAAAACTTGGAGGGAAAAAAGGGAGCATTCAAAATAATGCATATAGAAATCTGCGAGGATGGGTGACAGGGGAGAGCCCATGGCTAGAACGTCAGATTGTTTGTAAAAATTTTCTTGGAATGAAATTGTAGTTTGAGATAGACATATGCGAGTAAGGGATATAAGTTCTTGGATTTCAAAATATGAATAATGAAATTCACGAAGTCTCTGTTCAAGACAAGAGAGGGCGCCACTTATCGGGACATTCGTGAATAGAGATTTGACGTCAAAGGAGACCATAGTAAATTTAGTTGGGGATAAATTCTGAATCATTTTAGCAAAGGTGATGGAATTCTTTACAGTGTATAAATTTTCGGACAGGAGAGGAGAAAATATAGTTGTTAGATATTTCGCTAGGCGGTAAGAGGCCGTGCCAATATTTGAAACTATGGGACGAAAATGTATATTGGGTTTATGAACTTTCGGAAGAGCATAAAATCTTGCGCAGTTAGCGACTGAAGGGCAAATATAGGTATGTGTAGACTTAGGTAGAAGAGGACAAGACTTAACAATGGATTTAATTTGTGATAATTCTTTATCGGAAGGGTCCCGAGATAAAAGTTTATATGGACCGTTTTTAATAAGATTTTCCACTCCGTCAATATATTGATTTTTATCAAGGATGACAATCTGGCCTCCCTTATCATCTTTCGTAATTACAATATTCTCATTTGATTTAAGATATTTCAAGACAGTTTTTTCAAGAGAGGTGAGATTAGATTTAATATTGGAATTAAAATTAACATTGGCCATAATGAGATGACGTAAATTTTCTTTTTGTATTTCAGTTAGACGACTATTTTTTAATGCTTTTTTAACCGGAGCAATTAGCTCAGGGAAAGAAGCTTTTTTAGAAATTGCAAAATTAGAATTAAGCTTAAGAACTGAATATTGTGTTTCCGAAATATCTGTACTAGAAAGGTTGATGACAGCATTCTGATTGACAATAGGAAGAATGTTTTGAATGCTCCCTTTTCAATAAATTTTCTTTCCCTTTCTGGATTCGTTATGTTGATGACACATTCACCCTAATTGACACATCCCTTCACAATATTGATAATATCCTTAACATTATGAACTCTATTGATAGCAATATTCAATTCACTTATGAAACTGAAAATAATAGTTCTCTCCCATTTTTGGATACCCTTGTCACTCGCACTGTAAACGGTTTCACTACTTCCGTCTATCGCAAAAGCTTCGCTGTTTCTTTGCCACCCCATGCTCGTTCTTGTCATTCCCCAAGCCAAAAAATGTCCGCCTTTTATGCCTTTATAAATCGTGCCATACATGTTTGCTCTGATTCTTAGTCATTTAATAGTGAAATTCAATATATTAAATCCATTGCGATTGACAGAGGATACAACCCTTCTATAATTGATACTGCTCTATTTAAACTTCAGCATCCTCGTTCCTCAAACTCTCCTCAGTCTTCTACCCTTTCCAATATTAGCATTGTGTTACCCTTCTTTTCTAAATCAAGCTTTCCCATTGCTAAAATTCTTAGACAATATGACTTCAATATAATTTTTGCCCCTACCAATAAACTCACCCTCTCCAAACTCAAAGATCCTATTGAATTATCCAATTCATGGGGTATCTACCGTATTAATTGCCAGTGTGGCCTTTCCTATATTGGACAAACCAAACGCTGCTTAAAATTTCGTATCAAAGAACATCAACAATATATTAAAAAACAAGAAATCAATAAATCCTCTATTGCAAAACATTGCTGGGAGATGAATCATACTTTTGACTTCAATTCGGTTAAAATAATCTCTAAACCTACTTCTATACACGAACTTAACTTCCTTGAAGCATTTCATATTTATAAAAATATAAAAAATATTGTTAATTGTGAATTCGCTATTCCCCCACTATCAGACTGTTGGAAATATTACATAAAAACTTCTTTCTTTCTCTTAATTTCCCTCCCCCTTCACTACTTCGGTTCCATTTCACATCTTTTCTCCTATTGGCTGTTGCCTGCAATCCTCTGTTTTCCTATTGGTCAATAAACCTTTAACTGGAATTCTCATCTCTCCTATATATGTGAGCAAATTTCCGCCATCCTTAGCACTGAGGAAGGTATGCTATATGCTACCGAAACCGGTATGCTTAGAATTTAAAATTTTGGTGCTTTTAACGTTGCTATTTTTTACGCTTTTATTATATTGCACCAAGCTCCTACTTGATAATTGCCGAAACGTCAGTGAAGGCTTACTGTGGAGACACGAAAAGTTTTGGTTTCCGTTAGTCTGTCTGTCTGTTAGTCTGTCTGTCTGTTCCGCGATAACTGCCGCAAAAAGCATCCGATCGGCTTGGAATTCCCTGGGCATGTTGATGAGCTCCCCGGATTTAGCTGTACAGTTTTGGGTTAAATTTGGTTCATTCGTTCGGAATATACAGAACATTTTATTTTGTGATATAATGCTTTTGTATGGGAAGTCAGACGATTTTCAAATTTTCATTTGTTGAAAGAAATCGCTCATATGAATAATAGATTTAAATGGTAAATTTTGGATGCTGAAATTTTTAAATAAGAGTATTAAATTATTCTTATTAGTTTGCAATTTTGTCAAAACATTTGTCAGGGCTTTTAAATTAGGTGTATAACTTATGATAGAATTTTATACATGTGTTCGAATAATATAAAACATTTTATTTTATGAATTTACTTATATTTCATTTTTTCTTTTAACCGTTGCGTAGCAACAGCATCTCATCTAAAAATATCATAAATGTGAAAGTATGTATGGTTTTTTGAAGTCAAATCAAAGCAAAAGGGATGAATTAATGAATGCCTTTGTATAGATATTTGCATATAGATTTATTTAAACGCAGAAGTGAAAATAGTATTTATATACTATATAGAATAATATTTTCATTTATTTATTCAACTATTTGATTATAAATGAAAAAGTTCGTTATTTTCATACAGAATAAACTGACATTATTCTGTTAAATTTTATAAACTTTATTGTTGCCAAAAAAAAATGAATAACAATTTCTCCCAAAGAGTTAATTTTAATTTGTAAGATTTTCACGTGCAAAAGAAAAATGGAATAAGCAAATAAAAAATAAAAAAAGGATATATAGGACAGGAATGAATACATATAAACATTTCACACCAAATAACACCTAAAATAGTTTTTGTAGCAGTATTTTCCCAGCACTACGAAGAAAGATTCCTCGATTTACACGATTTTACTTGGCCTTCCTTTTCTCATTCTTTGCGATTTCATTTTCGCAATTGCGTGCATTAATTGGCACAAAATTTTACATTTTTATGACTGAGATATATGTAAGGCCATACAAATAAGAAATTCCGTATTGTCTCCTATAAAATGTGATAAAGTGTTGGTTAATCATATATGTTTTTATTAAGAGGAGCAGAGCTGCCAAGCCTCCGGCGTTCTGGATACCAGTATTTTAATACAGAAAATGTTACTTTATTTAATTGAAACATTTGCGCGATTTAAAAGAACATTTTCTCTAAGATAATAGTGATGTGCAAAAAGCTTGAGACTTGGTATGTCTGGTGGGGAGTGAAATGTTTTACTTAATGCATTTATCTCTATTTTAATGCTACGTGAACAACGTCCGTGTAACAGCTTGTAGAGTGTAAAATAAATTAAATTATTAAAATAATCCTTATTACGAAAAATGAAACAGAAAGTCCGGCTAAGGGAAATGAAATGTTAGTTAACCTTTCCTAATTTGACCTGAACATAGGTTTGCGTCAAATTTCAACAGTATTTGTAAAATCACGATTTTAAATTAAATGTAGATACTATTAAAAGAAAATCACAAAAAATACTTAAAAGCGCCAAATCATGTTTATCTATTTAACGATGATGAATTATTAACTGTTAGGTTTAGAAGCCCCCCTACTTTAGGGTGATTTTAGTAAGTTAATGCTACCGAGTACATTTTTTGATATTTAGATTAGATCTTAGATATAAATATTGCAGAATGGTAATCAAAATTATTTTTTTATAAACAAAATTTATAAAGGTATTAGATTTCTAAATTAGATGTTTCAGTTTACATTTCCAAAAGTTCTTTATCCATTAGATACGGGTATTTGTGGTTAGCAGGCAAATAAATACTGCTGTATGGATATTAGGATAACGTAAAATGCTTGACCGAATTATTGCTTATCCTTATAAATCGCAGTGTAAAAAGAAATCTAAGATATAGGGTAATCATTAACTCAATCAGTAGAAAATTACAAATGCAAAATAAATTACACAACGGGGGGTTCAGGGGGGCAGAGCCCCCCTGAAGAAATTTGCTTTATTATATAAAAATTACTAGAATAAGTAGCTCGTGAGAATTTCAGAATATCCTTACATAACAACGTGTTTAATTTAACGCTTTTAATGTCTGAAACCATCGAAATATTTTTTTCCTTTTATAAATGTTTGTGTAATTTAAATAGTTTAAATTTTGTTTTTGTAGAAAGATTAATATTACGCAAAGTTTGATAAAAACAATGAGTTGCAGAGATGACGTTGAGGCTCTTGATCTGCAGATTTACTAGTTATTGACAGTCCTGTACTTCAGTATAGGCTATATTTTATGTTGGTATAATAATTCCAACAGAATATAGGAGAAAAATCTTTCTAAAATGCATATTTTTGTGATTTTGAAGGGTATAAGAACTAGAAATTTGTCTTGATGGTAACTTGCAAGATAAGAATACTCTCTAAAAGCAGTTTCCAAAAACATTCAAAATTCAAAAAGGATTTAAATGCGCAGAAAACGTTTTCTATATAATTACGATTTCTATAGAATTACTAAGCATATAAAATTTAAACTTGATATGGCTGTCATTTTTAAATCACATATGTACGCTTAAAATAGTTTTTTTTTTTTTTTTTTTAATCGGAATGCATGCTGAAATAGTTCTAAATTTCCTATTCTCGTGATACTGAAGGGGCTAGAAACTTAACATGTGTTATGGTGGTTAGGATGCAAATGCTCGTCAAGAATGTTTTCTATTTTTTTTTAATTTAAAAGGGTCAAATGAGCAGCAAAAGTTCTAAATTACGATTTCTATGGTCTTGTTTGGAATATAAACTTGAAATTTGACGTGGCTGTTACACTTAAGACATAAATTCTCACACAAAACTGTTTTTAAAAAATCGTAATTTAAAAGGGCACAGGAAAAATGTTCTAAAGTTTCAATATCTGTGATATTGTTGGGGCTAGAAAATAAAAATTCCCATGATGGATATTTATAGGATATAAAAGCTAATTAAGAAAGGTTTCTAAAATATATCAAAATTTAAAAAGCTTAAATGAACTGAAAAATCTTTAAATTATGAATGACTCGGAATTGTTTAGAGAAATTGATATTTTGATTTGCATATTACTTTTACTATGTACACGCTAGTGTGTAGGTATATAATAATTAATTCGTGGCGTGGGATGATACAATTCCATTATTTTTCCTTTTGGCATCAAGCTAAGCAAACAATAAAACTTTAATTCTGCGATTCTGCTGTGTTAGTGCAGCTATCTCTTTCTTTTATTTTAGAATAGAGATAATGGTTCCAAAGAAATTGAATAAAGAACAGGAGGATCAAGTTGAGAAGGCAGTTGATGCTGTCAGTTGATGCTGTTAAACATGGAATGTTTATAAGAACTGCAGCATTATCTTGGTTTAAAATACCACGGTCTACACTGAAGCAAAGATTGAGTGGAAAAAAACAACAAAGAGGACCTCACTCAATTTTGAAAACCGAAGAGGAAATTCCCTAAAGAATTGGATTATTCACTGTGCAAAGAAAGGATTCCCCAGACGCAAGTGATATGTTGTAGACAGTGTCAAGGAATTTTTATAGAAATGACTAGAAGTAAAAACAAGTTTTACGAAAGGTAAGAGTTTAATCATTTCTGTTTATATTTTTAGTTTCTGAATGTAGCTATGACTGAAAATAAGCTATGACTGAAGCTAACATTACGTTTTATGAATGAATAGGAAATGTCTTCACCCTTTCTTAGCAAAATTTGATGTTAAACTGCCGGTAATTTTATTTGTAGATGTGCACAACATGAATCTTACGCGTGAAACCAGTGGTCATCGCAAATCTCTACGGATAATTTTGATATTTTTATACCAAAATCCAACCCATATACTTCAAACTTGCGATGTAGCTTCTTTTCGTCCACTAAAAGTTCAGTGGAACAAGGCCCTTCTTCGCTGGCTCAAAAACCATCCATATGAAGCTGTGGCTGAAGTGCACATAGCTCCAATCCTGAACATCGCGCTAGAAAATGACATGACGATGGCAATAAAAAATGGTTTTCTGGGCAAAAAGACTATTCATTCAATGCAAACGCTGTAGACTATTCAAAGTGCAAGGGTCACTTCAATAATGTGATCAATGATGTGATGATAGTGGGTAATGTTTCAACTGAAACCGCTTGTAATGAGGCTCCAAACACTACACCGATGATTGACGACTTCCATGAAAATGTAATGAAGAATTCGAAAATGCTCAACAACCACCAAATGAAGAATCGGAAGCTTTACGCTGTTTGTATAACATTTTGTAAAAAAAAAAAAAATTCAAACCAGGTTTACAGACGGCAACGGATCCAGCTGAGGAAGATTACTCAGACAAAGTAGACATCATGGTACCCAAGCCAAGTACGAGATTCAGTAACAGATTCGGTAACCTTCGAAAAAATGCCTATCAATCTTAGAATTGTTCAGCAGGAGCTGAAGCCTTTCGACAAAGACAGTTTTTTAGAGCTGGAAAATAAAGACAATACTACTTCCACAACTGAATACCGCTCTCAACAGTTAAAAGAAATCCTTGAATGGCCGCACAGTCCAGAAAGGGAAGAGAAGAGAAGATCGGAGAGAATGTCTTTCATCCTGACATCGCAAAGATGGAACAAGATGTAAAAAGACAAGGTATGGAAAAAGAAGAATTGCAACAAAAAGAAGTAAAGCAGAGAGAAAGAGCTCTTAAACGAAAAAAAAGAAGCTGACATGGCCAAAAAAAAGTTCACATGACCAACAAAGAAGTCACCAAAATATCAGAGCCAAATTCTGCAAAGATAATCAGAACAAGAAGAATCGACTTCGGTGGGCCATCACTAATGCAGTGATGGGCCATTACGGATGCAAAACGGGCCATTACTGATGTTTTTGTACTTTTCAGTAAAACAAATCTTGTAAAGGAATAAATTTATATTTTGTTGATTTTCTTCACACGGAAGTCTTCCTCCATCCTTGCTTGTTATATTTTGATTATCGGCATGAAACAAATTCGCACGGCATAGTAGTTATTAGCTAAAAACCGAAAAATTCGTCCTTAACCGGGCCATCAATGATTGGTTTTACCTTACTATTATTATTATTGTGTGGAGGCAATTTACCGTTATAAGAACGTAAAAAGTATCAGAAATATACAGTTCGTGCTCTTACTTTCAAGAAGAACTCGTAGTTCTTGAAAATATGGCCAGGACCTATACAGGGTGAATCTGCAAAAAATCCCCGCCAGCTTGGCCTACAGGTTGAGGTAAATTTCGAAGTTAAGTACTAATTTCACCAAGAAAACATAAATCAAGATTAGAGATAAACCAAGTTTCTTCACTGTGAGCTGTAGGTACCTAAACTTTTTGTGAAAATTGTAATATGCACGAATACACAAAGGCATATATATGGAATAGGTTTAAAAATGGCGAAAACAAATTCAGAGACCCTCAAAATGTTAAATGTTATGCTAATATTTCCATGGTTGGGTTTTAACATATTTTTTCAAACTCACAAGACGTTATATATTCCCCTGCTCACGTCCATTATATTTCCTATATGACGTAATATATGTATATTTATTTATTTATTTAATTAGTCAAACTATTTAATTCATTTTCAGTTTTCACGTGGAAATCTTGCTCTAGAAAACTTATGACGTAATATTCATTATTTTTTCAATTCGTCAAACTATTTATTTCATTTTCATTTTTCACGCGGAAATCTTGCAATAGAAAGGTAATTGCTGTGGTGAGAATTTTATTGTTTTTTTTTAATTTTTGGCAATTGCTATAATGAAAAATGTTTATTTTTTTTATCCTGTCATTTTTCTATAAGAGCTGGTTTTATCGGAATCATGTTAAGGCGATATTCAAAAATTTTAATCCTTCCCATTTTCACACCCTTGGGCCGATTTTGCTCATTTGCAATACTCGCCGAGATGTTGGCCATCTCAATGTTTTTGGCGAGTTTGAAGACGATCCGTGCATAATTGCGACTTTTATCGTGCGGACAAAATTTAGTACATACATCTATATATATATATATATAAACATTTTAGATGTGTGTGCTTTTGGGTTCCTGGGGTCATATGATGAAAAGCTATGAAAGAATATTTTTATTCTCGCACCATAGTAACGACTGCAATAGGTTAAAATCATCATATAATGTAGGGTCGGAACGCAAGCGGTGAGAAGTAATTCCTTAACTGTAACAGTGGAAAACCACCATTTATTTTCTCACAACATCCGTTCCGACCATACGTTTTATAACGAAATATGCTCTTATAGCAGCTTTGTATCACGCAATAAAGTTTTGCTTATTTTTTCAGTATCTCCCTGTATAGGTCTTACTTTCAAGCAGAGCTGTTACTCTCAAGCAGAACTGCGATTTTCGGAAAGAAAGTGACCTAAAAATTTATACAAATATCTATGTTAAATATCGGTCGAGCAGAGTAAAACAGACAATTTTTAAATTATTTTGTGATGTTATGCTGAGCTACCTAGTTAAGCAGAGTTAATAACAAGTTAGTGTAAATAATAAGGAGAAAAACAACCAGTTAACGCAACCTTTTTGAAAGTCAAGTAAATGTATTTCTGTAATATTAAACTGACCAACTGATTGATTTAATTGAATTTTCGAAAATGTCATTTAATATAAGGAAATATAATTTCACGTTTTTACATCCTCCAAAGTTATAATAAAAGTAAAGTTTTATTTTAAAAATCGGATGAAAATCTTAATTAAAATTAAGAACTATAAAAAATTCCTGACGTCTTTAAGTGTCTTAGAGAAAAGTAATTATAATTACTTAAAAAAAATAGGGTAACAAAAGAGCGACATCATAAAATTTAAGGATTTTTCGGGACTTTTTTTAAAAGAAATTTCGAGCCTATATAAAAATGCATTTATACATTAATTGAATAAACATATATTAAAGAGGTAAAATATATTTTTTATTTGATATATTAAAAAATGTCGACTTGAAAACTCGACAAAAGATTCGAAAAAAAGGAGGGTTAATCGGTGGACACAATAATTCATAGCAGACTTAACCTAGAACAACAATAGCCAAAATATGCTTTTTTTTATCTATCAGGAAGTGAAATGCGTTGCCGTTATAAAAATCATATAATTTATTTTAATCACATGAAATCTAAGTAAAATGTTTATTTTAAACAAAACATTTCATTATTTAATGACAGGTTCTACCTTTATTAGCTAAAATTCACGTGATTTTTGCGATTTTTTTTTTTTTTTTTTTTTTTTTTTTTTGTCGCTTACAGAGGAAAGAGGTACCACTTTCAAACTTCTTGTATTATACACATTGATATATGCATTTAAATTTTTGCGTGTAAAAAAAAAAAAAAAAAAAAAAAAAAAAAAAAAAAAAAAAAAAAAATGAATGATACGCCTTTGTGCGACCGGTACAACCTACAGGTTTGTATCTTGAACGCAAGGGCGACCATTTTTTCCTGGTCACAAGCATTTGAAACGAATTTTTTAACCAAACTCTTCAAAAATCTGGAGCTGATTCCAATATTTAGCTTAAAATGTTGATTTTTGTCAAAATGGCGATCACTTGAACTAAAAAGATAATATTTTTGTAGATTTATTCTAATTTCAGGTCTAGAGGGGTTAAAGTAGTTTTTTTCTCTAAAGGCAGACTAACTAGCAAACTGTAAACTGAAATGTCTGAAATTCAGACACATAAGCGTCTGAAACGGAGTGTTCAATTTTCAGACATTTTAAAGTGTCTTAATTTTTAAGACGCTTATATGCATCTGAATTTAAGACATTTCAAACGTCTGAATCGCATCCATCTTTGACCACCTTTCATTTCTATGCAAAAGCAGTCTTTTTCTTTTTTTTCTTTTTTCTTTTCTTTTTTTTTTTTAATAAGCATTATACACTTTTTAAAAAAATCTATTATAATATGGAAATTGTACCGCCAATCAAAACACCAGTACAATTTACATCAATTTACGTATTTTAATGGGAATTTTCTTCCGTTGAAAAATTTAATTTTTTTTGGGGGAAATTTCTGTATTTAAAAAATATATATATATATATATAAAGCTTTTATGGAAGGGGAAACTGCATATTTAACTGACTGGGGAACTGCCAAAGTCCATTACATTTTACAGGATTTATTAACTCACATTACATCAGAATTTCAAACTTACCCTTGACAGGATTCGAACCCGGGACCTGCTGGCTTCCAAGCTGTCGCTTTATCCACTCGGCCACGACTGCGTTAGCTGGAAACTCACATATTGTTACTTATTATGCTACGCAATGAAACGGTAGTGGTAGATATTTTTCCGATCCAGTTAACGTTTTACACATTTCCCCCCCTAGAATTTTGAATATTTGTTTAATTTCATGCGTTAAAGACCAGCAAAAATGTTTTTTCTTCTAGCGGAAAAAATTTTTTAGAACAAAAATATTATCGTTTTATACAGAGGAAACTTTATTTTTGAAATATTAAGGATGTATTTTAATCTAAACTATTTATTTTCTGATTCATTTTTAAATTCATTTTTGCTCTCAATCGCATCAAACTAAGAAATTTTCTTATTTAGAAACTACACAATGTGCCGTGCTTCTCGATTTTTTGATAAATGCACAAAATATCGTAAAAAATGTTGTCAAAGTTGGTGTTTTAAATCGAATTTTCAGAGGCGGGAGATCAGGGAATAAAAAAAAATGGTTATTCTGAGAAAACAATTGTTTAAAAATTAAATTGTAAATAATTGATCTAAAAATGAAATCAAATGGCCTCTTATACATCTCTTCAAAAATAACCTCAGCAGGTTTCATGTTTTTACTTTTAAAAATGAGCCTGAAAATATCTCAGAAAATTTCAAGCTGTTGAGGGTGGAAAAATATTTTTATTGTTTTAAAAGTGTATATATTATATATGCACTGTTAAAACATTTAATTCGGGACCAGTACCGTTCAGGGGTGAAAAAAAACAATCTTTCATTAAAAAAATGAATTTTTTATTGCCCAAAGACAGCGTATAAATTTATCGGAAAAGTATTGAGGGCTCTGTTTTCTTTCTTTCTTTTTTTCTTCTGATGATTGAATATATGGCAAAATTTTTGAAATTGGACTGATTAATTCCTTCCTGTGCTGCATATTCTGAACCAAATTTCTCAATTTTAAATATTGTGTATAATGTTTCTGCCAAAATATTGACATTTAGTTATAAAAATCCTTGTTTTAGGCATATAACATACATCAGTAGAAATCCAGAGTAAAATTTTTTGATTTTCCGAGTAATTTTTCTGACAATGAAATGCGATTACTTCTGAACTCAATTTTTAGCTAAAAGGTTAGTGTATAAAATTTCAGAGCTATTGTAAATAATTCCAAAAAATTAAATAAGTACTTTGATTTTTTTTAATTATATAAATAATTAAACAAATACTTAAATATAATAAATAAGAGAAATAGATAATTAAATAAATTCTTTAAAAGTAGATGGCGCCACATTTATATCTTAAGAGTATACTAGTAGGATTATTTTCAAATCCAAAGAGATTCTTATGAAGCATGTATGACAATTTTTGATGAATAAATTACAGATCGAATTATAAGCGATTAACAAAAATTTGAAGTTTGAATACAGATAAATAAATTATGTCTAATATCATGTCTGTATGGGTTCGTCTTTGAAAGATTATATTTTACTTTTAAACGGAACCTTCTACATACAGAAATATGCAAAAAATGGAAATTTTATTGGAATTTACGAAAAGAAAAAATTACATTTTTTAATGTAATTTTTTCTTTTCGTAAATTTGCGTCTCGACTGGCATTACAATTTCTATATTTTAAACGGATATTTTTTCACAGTGTTAGAAGGTCGAAACTAGGGGGGGGGGCAGAGGGAGCATGTTGCCCCGGGCAGCAGACCGAGAGGGCGCCAAATGAAGGTATTGTCTGTCGATTTTTCGCACATTTATGTAGCACAGTATTGTTAAAATCATCTGTCTGGGGTATGCCAAAGCATAGAAGAATCTAAAGATAATATGATATGGCATAAGAATCCTGTATAAAGAGGAATTTTTTTCGATTCCGTTTTCAAGATTTTAATGAATAAATATTTGACAAAGCAGATTACGTAGTTCAGTATTACATATTTTATGATTACATATTCTAAATTTTAAAATAAGTAGGCTATTAGAAAATTAGTAAAATTCTCTTTGTAAGTATACTTTGCGGAGGAGAGTGGGGGGGGAGGGGGTGCTATCCATGTTTGTCCCGGGTGCAAAAAAGGCTAGTTTCAGTCCTGACAGTGTATAAAGCTTACAAAAAAAGTGAAAAAACGGCTGCCTATGCCTATTGCCGAACATGCAGGTTGATCAAAGATGGATGCGATTCAGACGTTGAAATGTCTTAAATTCAGACACATACACGTGTCTTAAAAATTTAGACACTTTAAAATGTCTGAAAATTGAACACTCCATTTTAAGTCACTTATGTATCTAAATTTCAGACATTTCGTTTACAGTATTTATACTATGATCATAGTTAGACACTTAAGTGTCTTAATTTCAGACGCCTGTGATGTCTGAAATTTCATATTCAGACACTTAAGTGTCTGAATTACTTTTTCAGTCACATATGTGTTTGAATTTAAGACGCCTTTATTTGCAGTGCGTGATTTTTAATCTAAAAAGTTGTATAATAAACTAACTAACACGATTAAACATAAATGTTTTTAAATGCAAAAGAATTATCAACCTTTGTATTCTTCATTAAACATAATTATTTAAATCGATCATTATGGAAAATGTAAAAATGGGTAATTTACACAAATTAAACAGAAGCAATGAGTTGAATTTTTTAACCCACTAACCGATGCACGACGTGGGCTCAGATCGCCATATATACTTGAAATTGAATGAGACATGCGATAATTGCCATCCTTATGTTATGCAAATTCTATTAACATCACATTTTCGCCCCATTGTATTAATGTTTTTTGTACCACACTCTTTGTTTCCTACGGATGTTTTGTATTGTTAACGATGCCTGGGTGATGATAAAAATATTTAAAAAGATTGTAATTAACGTGTTTATCTCTGCATTTGGTGTAATTTTTATCTTATAAACTTTTACTTTATTACCTTGTTTTTATGACGGTTCTGAAATTCACGAAACTTCCTGACACATTTTTTGATTCATTTTGTAAAATAAAGGCAGAAAATTGGCAGGCCTGACTGTTAAAGCAATTTGGGATTGAATGGCGTTTCCCATTCCTTGAAAAATAAATTACTTATCGAGATATAAGCGATAGCTGTCAAGTGACGAAAGGTTTTTCTTCTGTCCCGTGTTGTCGCGTCCGATAATTCAGTTCAAAACGCCAACTTTAACAGTATATTTTGAAAGATATTCTTTCTTTACCAAAAAATTGAAAACGTCATTAAATTACATACTTTCTGGATTAGAACACCTGCCAATTTCATGCTGTTACGAACAAAAATGTATTCATATCTGTGTCACAAAATAGCTTGAGAAAAGCCTTAAAAGTATTTTGACATACTTCATATCTTCTCTTTGTTAAAAATAATTTTATTTCTGTTTCCAAATTACCTAATCAAACAAATAATTTACCTTTCACTGTTAGACATTTCTGCTGAAAAGCAATATCATATTTCATAGGCATTATAAATATAAGTATAAAAAATTCTGTAAGAATTAATATAAAGTTATATTTTATGCATAATACTTTCGTATGTGCGATATTACAGCACTTCACAGAAATTCTTATGTAGTAGTTTCATTTCGTTTATAAATTGAACAGAAAAAAATGGTGCATATTTACTTTATTTTTAATAAAATTTCACTTTACAAAAGTTCAAACAAATATCTTTGAGAAAAGATCAAAAAACTTTATTTGCATTCCACTTAAAAACTGCATGTTTAATAGAAAGAAAAATAAAAACACAGGTCGCTTATAAATCTTTTCAAAAATCATGTCAGCAAGTTTCGTATTTTTTCTATTAAAAATTAATCTGAAAATGTGCCAGAAAATTTCAAGTTGTGGAGCATGGAAAAGTATTTTTTTAATACCTCCTTAACATGATTCTGATAAAACCTGCTATTATATAAAAATGAAATAAAAACTCGTCAAAAGCGGTGAGAAAAAACTGTTAAAGTGGATTAATATCTACTCATGATTTTGTTTTTGTTGGTGCAATTAATATACTTAACTTCGAAATCTACCTCCGCCTGTAGGTCAGGCAGGCAGGGATTTTTTTCAATTTTATTATTCTTTATAATAGATAGCGTTGTTGTTTTCAATCTTATTTTTGCCAAATTTCTATAAAATTATCTTCCCCTCGACACATAATTTATGAAAATATTTTATTTAAATCATTTTTAAATATGTATAAGATGCATGAAGATACAAGAATACATGAAAGTTTGCACCAATATGTGTTTCCTTCCTACTAATGTGTTAGAACAGAAGCATATCCAGCATAGCTAAACATACTGTCAAATTTAAATAACAGAAGCTTACATACTGTTTGAAACAAACGTGTCTTTCTAACGCCTTGCAATTTCCATTACCAAATAAATATTTAAACATGCTCATTTGTTCCATTCTCTTGAAAACTATTCCTTTTTTAAATCTAAATTTTTGAAGAACTTTACGGATTTGAAATAAGTCTAATTAGTAACTAACTCGAATTTTCTGAAATCCCCAGATGATTTTCTCATGGAAATCAAGCAAGTTAGAGAGCATATAAGCGTAATCAACATAAATTAGGTATAAGATTCGAATTTATTTAAAAACAAATAGCATTATGTTTAGTCTCGAAGTACTGCAGAATAAATGAAAAAAAAAACTAACATTTAGATGATATCATGTTTTAATATAATCACTGGTTTAATATCGTAATATTACCTGTTTCTTTTGAAACTTAATCCGAGAATAAGTGAAAGATTTTCGAAATCAACGCCAGTTTTAAATTTAAATTTGCTTTATTATGACAGGTATTAACACGTTGACTTCCACGCTACGAGTATACTCGTAGCTTTAATATTCGTGGCTTTAATTTATTACTTTCTCACCATTATTTTAAAATAAAAACAATTGCCTAATTTATTGGCAGAAATTTCGCTGTATTAGTAAAGCAAAATTTACCCTTCAGAATTTGTGGTGGCAAACGACTTTCAAGAAGAAATTTGAAAATTTCTTACTTTTTGCGGCAGTGAACGTGTTAATATACATATATACCAAATATACATTTTGTTTGAAAAATGTTAGTGCAATTTTAGTGACGGGCAAAAATATATAAATAAATAAATAAAATAATAATAATAATAAATCGCCTGCCTGCAAAGTAAATATGTGAGATGTATACATCTGACATTATTAAATCTATCAAATTTCTCCAACAAGTACCATTTTCCCGAAAAATAGCTTTCTAATACTAACATACAAGGAAGATATATTTATATACAGCATTTAGATACAAAGCTAAATAAAATAGAAAACGTGAAAACACCGTTAAAAGATTATATTATATAGACAGTTAAACATGATAGAATATTAAAGATAATAATTGAGTTAGAAAAGAAAGTACTTTTCAGTTCTCTATAGCCACAAAATGGTTGAAAAATGGTTCAGATTATAAGACCATTGTCGATGTGAACGAAAATGAATACAACTCTTGCTATAAGTGCTTATAATGCATACACTAAATGTGAGCTCAATCGAAGGGGACCTGCAAATGTCAGAAAATACTAATAAGCATACATACATATAGAATATGTTTAAAAATAGCAAAAACTGATACAGGCAAAACTGAACATCAGAATGTAAGCATACACTATATGGCCATTAATGACAGGCAACTTAGAATTTTAGACATTTTCTGGTATATTTAAAAATATAATTGTCAGATTCTTCTGGAATTTTAGGATTAAAAAGAACAGGTTTAACTTCATATTCATCAACGTCTATTTTATAAGGAGGACAATTAGGGGGCCAAAAAAAATTAAAGAAAAAAATAATACTTGGAATCACCCTGTAAAATAAAATGCACGAAATAATCTATCGCTGCAGAATATACATAGGCAGACATTCCACAATATGTGTATTCATTTGTGTAAGAATAGCATTTATATTAATAGAGATATAGCGATTTTTTTAAAAAATTAAAAAAAACTCTTGCATGTTTTTTGCTTCTAACATACAGGGTTTTAAACCAAATTTAACGCCAATTTCAGAAAAATTTACAAAGTGTAGTAGCAACAATATAGTGCAATTTGAATTAAATATATTAAATATTTAAGGAAATATGGGTAGTTGTATAAAATAATTTTTATCTGCACATGTGCGAATGATAACAAGGAACTTTTTTCATAATTTAATAGTCAACTCTATGGAGCAACTTATTAAAAAAAAAAAAAAAAAAAAAAAAAAAAAAACAGTCGAATATTGTAAAATTTCAGAGAGATATCGGCGTTAGAGTGAGCTATTTTTTTGTTTATCACTAAAACTCGCTGAGTGACAAGGGATTGTCCACAAATTGTTATTTTTAAGTTCTCTGACAGCGTTCGGAGCAAGAATTTTGAAAAAGTTATTTAATTATAGTTTACGGTTATGTTTAGAAAGATTTTGACTCTAAACTACGATGAAAAGGAAAATATAGTCCATACATTGATAACATTTAGGTAAATTGAGGAATTTATAGTAAAATTTTGTGAAATTTAGCTCAATACACAAAACACTCTATAGTAAATTCTATCGCAGTAAATTCTTTCATATATTATATTATATATAAGTATTTTCTGTATACACGTAATTTGTATGGCAAATTAACTAAAATCTAAGATATATTATACATTTTTGATGAGTTATGAGTCAATAACTTGCAATTTGATTTATATAGGGATATTTCAATAGCTTTTTGAGAAATTACGTTTTGCGATGGAATTTTCACAGAAAAATGCATTTTTCCGTAAAATACATTTAACTTAAACATTTACTTAACTATTTTAAACTTTATTTAACATTTACTTGACAGTTATGTCAATTGGAAATTTACTGTACTTATTAATCAAGTTTTTTTTTTTTTTTTTTTTTTTTCTTTTGTGCCGTTTATATCTAAAAGACAGTTTTGGCAGTTGTTGTATGAAGGGGAAAAAATTAACGCTGAAACGTTTGGCACTTCCGGTTTCATTCTCAGCTATCAAGTATTTTTAAATTTCTGATAACATAGGTTTTATTTACAGTGCAATAAATGTAAGCGCAGATTTGGAAAAGTAAAAATGCGGAACTTATTAAAATGTAATACAAAGAAAACGGAAACTTTAGACAATAATCGCATTTCAAATGTAGTCAGATATCTTAATTTGTATGCTATTTTTTCATTCCTTAGTTCTCCTTGGAAAATCAGCATGTACTTGGCGATTTGTTTTGAAACGGATGCTTTGATTTTGATAACTCTTTTTTTATTCGAATGGGCTCATTATGCTGGCTTTACAAGGAGAACTAAAGTATCAATAAAAAATGAAAAATAATATATAAATTAGGATATCTGATTGCGTTTCAAATCAGATTTTTGTCTAAAATTTTCGTTTCATTTGTATTACATTTTATTAAAGCCCACATTTATACCTATCCTAATCTGCGCTTACACTTATTGTACTATGAAAAAAATCTAAGTTATCAGAATTTAAATACTACTTGATAGCTGTGAATGAAACCGGAAGTGCCAAACGTTTGAGCGTTAAATTTTTTTTTCCTTCGAACAAAAACTGCCAAAACTGTCTTTTAGATATAAACGGCATAAAGAAGAAGGCTTTGATCGATAAATACAGTAAATTTCCGAGTTAAGTAAAGTTTAAAATAATTAAGTAAATGTTTCAGTTAAATGTATTTTATGGAAAACTTTCCAGTGAAAATTCCATATGCAAAACATGATTTCCCAAAAAGCTATTGAAATATCACTATAAAAATCAAATTGAAAGCTATTTTTTGACTCATAGCTCATGAAAAATATCCATTATAACTTACATTTTTGTTTATTGTCTTCACCACTGCCATACAAATTACGTGTATACAGAAAATACATATATGCGATAGAATTTACTGTACGGTGTTTTGCGTATTGGGCTAAATTTCACAAAATTTTACCATAAACTGCTCAATTTACCTAAATGTAATCAATGTATGGACTATATTTTCCTTTTCATCGTATTTTAGAGTCAAAATCTTCCTAAGACCAATGTCAGAGGGGCGTCTTTCTTGCTACTTTTTTGCTTACGTATTATCCATTCACAATGCTATAGCATTGTAAATGGATAATACGTAAGCAAAAAAGCAGCAAAAAAGACACCCGTCTGACATTGGTCTAAACATAGCCGTAAACTATAATTAAATAGCTATTTAAAATTCTTGCTCCGAACGCTGTCGGAAAGTTAAAAATAACAATTTGTGGACAATCCCTTGTCATTCAGCGAGTTTTAGTGAGAAACTAAAAAAAAGCTCACTCTAACGCCGATATCTCTCTGAATTTTTACAATATCTGACAGATTTTATTTTAAACGTTGCTCCATAGAGTTGACTATTAAATTATGCAAAAAGTTCCTTGTTATATTTCGCACCTGCTTAGATAAAAATTATTTTATACAACTACCCATATTTCCTTAAATATTTAATATATTTATATTCCAATTGCACTATATTGTTTCTACTACAGTTTGTCAATTTTTTTCTGAAACTGGCGTTGAATTTGGTTAAAAACCCTGTATGTTAGAAGCAAAAAACATGCAAAAAAAATTTTAATTAAAAAAAAAATCGCTATATATCTATTAATATACATTTTATTCTTACACAAACGAATACACATATTTTGCTATGTCGGCCTATGTATATTCTGCAGCGATAGATAATTTCGTGCATTTTATTTTACAGGGTGATCCCAAGTATTATTTTTTTTTCTTTAATTGTTTGTTGGCCCCCTAATTGTCCTCCTTATAAAATAGACGTTGATAAATATGAAGTTTATCCTGCTCTTTTGAATCCTAAAATTCCAGAAGAATCTGACAAGTATATTTTTAAATATTCGACAAAATGTCGAAAACTGAAAGTTGACGGTCATTAATGGCCATATAGTGTATGTCAAAGTAGCCATAATCGGGTTTTTATCACGGAAGCTATAAGTCCCTTACTCTGTAGAAAGTAAAAATACAAATAAATATGCAAACAAAAGCATTTTTTTAAGAATTTCAAATATGCGTGCATTTCTAAATGTTATTTGTTTAAAGAAGTTTTGACTGCTAATAAGATAATACTTTTGCTTAAACTCGAAAGCACAAACGCTTAATTTTAAAATATTATTTTTATTTAAGTATGTGTAGCATAATTTTGATACCCTTTCACAGTCCGATGGTTTTCCTGTATTTTTATAAGAATGCTTGTAAGTTCCAGAATAAATATATTTATTAATCGCAGTTTGATGCTATAATATCTTTAATATCACTTCTTTCAATATATGGTTCAAAATAAAATTATGTTCAAAATATTTTTGTCTACCGCCATTTTGACATGATTTCTAGAAACGGAAAAATCCGGGCCAGCCGGTTACAGGGTTAATATTTAAAGTTTTAAAATTAATCTTATTAAAATCTTACAGTTCTAAACTTTTAAGTCATAAAACTTGGATACGTGACTTGATAGATTATTTTGTTATTAAATATTTTCTTTCAGATTTAAAAATATTTTATGAAACATTCATTTATTTATTCAGAAAATCGAGTAGACCTGATCAACTGCAGCATTTCCTAATATGTAGAAAATGTAACAAATTTCAGTTATTATTTTTCGATTTGTAAATCGTAAGAAAAAAAAATATAATTTAATTTTATAAACGTTGTGCACTTTTTTGCATATAATACACATTGTATTGGCGAAATTTCTTTCTTTCAAAAGTGTAATTCTTTTTTAAATTCTTTCTTATTTTTATCTCATGTTTAATCAAAAAATATAGTTTTAAAATAAACTTTTGAAAACAACTTTTAAAAAGATATTCTGATGTGTACAAGAACCATATAAGAAATAAAGCAACGTAAATCGGTTTTGAAAAGCAGAATAATTATAATTATTTATAGTTTTTAAAAGTATTGATTAATAATTTCAGAAATATCTTTAGACCTCTGTGTCCTTTAGATATAACTAAACGTAAAAAATACAAATTTCATTCATGAAGCCTTAGAATTAAAATTTCTACTCCATCTGAAATAATCTTTTTTTTTTTTTTTTGGCCTCGCAATTTCGAAGAAAAATCCCAATAGAATATATTTTTATTTTGTGTATTTAATAGAAGTATTTTTAAAGACAACTGAATGTATACAAGAATATTACAAAAAATGAAACGCTAAAGCACAGGATGAATTTAAGAAAAAAAGCTGTTTATATTTATGGATTTTAAAGGTGAGAGATTAAACTTAAAAAAAAAAAAAATCTTTTAAGATTCATAAATTAGGCTTTGTACTTAAAGCATAAGTTAAAAATGCAATATTTTTTTTTTTTTTTTTACATCATGCTAAATACAGAATTCTTAGTTTGTTTCATAAAGAACTATCGATACTTTTCCTGTATATGGACTTTGGCGAGTTAGAGAAAATGGCCTTGGCAAGGAAAAATAATTTGGCAATATATTTTCTACAAAGCTAAAAAATGCAATAAAAGTGATGAAGCTTTATTTAGATTAACGCTCGTTCCATCGCACAAACGGCGACATTTTCAAAATCATTCATGAATGAAATATTTTTGCAAGCAAATTTCAAAAACAATAACTTGGTAAATAATGTCACGTGACTTCATGCATAATGAAAATCCGTGCAAACATAAAATAAAATGAAATTGGATATTTGTGAGCATGGATTAATTTTTTACTATTGTTATTAAAACAGCATATCAACTTTTTCGAAATTTTAGGTAACTCAAGGGGCAATGAATCATTGCAAATATTCACGTTGCGTAAAAATGTATCTATTGATTCCCGGATAATGGATGGTAAATAAAATCTTGACGGATAAATTATTCTGCTATTTTTAAAATCGATCTGTATAGGTTCTTTGCTACATAATCTGGCCAAAGCTGTGGCTTTCCTGTTGTATTTGATGCTTGCTACATGTTCTTTGATTCTAGTTTTAAGTTGTCTGCTTGTCATACCTATATAAAACTGCTTTGCTCCATCTTGTTTGGTGAAAGGTATTTCATGTACTCCTGATATTTTTCATTATGCAGGAAGTCTCGTGACATTATTTACCAAGTATTGTTTGCAAAAATATTTCTATCATGAAAGATTTTGAAAATTTCGCCATTTGTGCGATGAAACGAGCGATAATCTAAATTAAGGTATTATTATTATTATCTTTTTATCTTTTATATTTACTTTTTATCTTTGCTTCATTATAAGTGATTAACATACATATTTTTATAACATGTTTTCTGACAACCTATACATTGTTTCTATGAACAAGCAAGTTTTGCAACTCATCTGAACACAGGTGAATTGCGCCATGCTTCGAGGGATCGTACGCATAGCAAAGCATTAGAATAATTTATTTTATGTGTATCTGCATTTTAATTGAAAGTGCAGTCACATCGGGCAAGTATTACGGTAAAGTTAATTGATATTAATTAATTTTCAGATTGGTTAAAATAATTAAATTTTAACGCATATTTTATTTTAAAAGGAAATCAGGATGTTTCTTTTCATGATTTCTTTTAACAAAAATTGTGATATTTATTTCACTTATATTTTTAGTACAAGTGATAAGTTTTTCTTTAATATTTCCGTATAAAATTGATTTCAAATTTATATAGTAATGTTAATTGTAAGGCCGACTATTATTATTTTTTTTTTATGTCTGACGATTATGTATACTAGTAAATTTGTGTATGACACATACTTAATATATAATATATAACTATAAACAGTTATTTCTTTTTGTACAAATTTATTTTATATGAAGTTAATACTGTATTTTTAAATTCGGATTATGTTTATAATTAAGTACACTAAATTTTTGTTTCTATATTTATATTAATAACGTTACTATTTATTAATTGTAATAATTATTTAATAATTATTATATTTTTAACATAATAATTATTTATTTATTATTATTATTAATTGATTATTGTCAATGTAATAATTATGATAATTAATTAATTAATAATAAATATTAACAATTATAAATTGTTTGTAATTTTTTAGGGTTCCGTACTTAAAAAGTAAAAACGGAACCATTATAAGATCACTCCTGTGTCTGTCTGTCTATCTTCTCACAGCCCTTTTACTCGTAAACTATGCAATGTGGAAAGTTCAAATTGGGGGGAATTAATAGAGATTATTGACCAACATATTTACAGATTAATAAATATTCATAAATATATTTAGGAAAAATGTAGAGGGGCTAATTAAGTTACTTGAAAAAAAAATCTTTTCTTTGTATGTCGTGTGGGGTATCGTGTGAAAGCTCTCGTAACGCTTAAATCAAAAATATATTCCATTTAATTTTAGGTATTATATTTTCAAATTTATGGTGGAAAATGTAGTGCAAAAATATGTCCCCCCCCCCCCATCTAATTCCGAAACTATTGAAACTAAAATTATGAAAAAATTAGAGGTAGTAGACATTAATTTTAACCTTACAGGAAAATGATAGCGATTATCCTAGGTCTAATAGTTTTTGAGAAAATCGCATTTTTCCGTTACACTCAAATTTCGATTTACGGGCTTCAGCAAAAGAGTTGAGCAGAGTTGGAGGTACCTATCGTAGCAGAAGTATAAAAGCATTGTTGATGAATTTCTGAAAAAATAGTCGGTAATTAGCCGAGATATTAACCCTTAAAGATACGGACGGTTTGGCCATACATAATGACAGGGACTGCGTACTCTATGCTCCATCGGCATTTAAAGCCTAGATAACAAATTTTAAGGATATATTTGTGTAATGCAATGCCCAGCAGCAGTATAAAAGGAATAAACGTTAAATTGTTAAAAACAGAGAATTAATGAACATAAGAATTAATCACATAAATACTATGGGATTCTCGACTAGTTTCCATTGAGTGGCTCTCTCAATACAACTACTATGTCTTTAAAGGTTAACAAAAAACCTATATAAAATAACAAATATATAGAATAGCTATATTTGCTATTATTTAGGTTCCATATATCTTTGAACTTTCATGGTATACCCATTTATACTTTTCTAGTATACAGGGTGCAAAGGAAAGTCCCGTTAACATGAAAATACTTGTGAACGGAGAGAGCTATAGCTATGCAAGTTAAGTAATGGTATAGTAAAGCGACTACGCCCGATTTAATGAAAACGACAGCAGCATCCCCTAGTGGCGAAATTTGGAAGATAGCCACTGCAAATCGAAAACGAAAAGAGATAGGGCAAAATTTACAGTTAGAAAGTTTTAGAGCATCAATTAATTAATAGAATACGACATTTGGTATACATGGATAAGACAAAACTTCATTCTTTCCCAAAAATGTCCGAAATCGATGCACTCCATTTTGTGTAAACGCTTAAATGGAATAGTCAGAGGTATGAAGAAATATGCACAATTTATGCTATAAATACGTACGTATCTCAATACATTCTGATAACATCACACACACACACAAAAAAGACAAACTGTCTCGCAGTGATAAAAAGTTCATATTCAGTGTGTTCGAAAAGTTCGCCATTGCTCACGATACACGTTTGTATTCCTGAGAGTAATTCTGCGTGCACATTTCTCAACATGGAACGTCAATTCCAGGCCTCTTCAATACGACGACATAGATTTAACCCTTTCAAGGGCGGTAGCTAGACGGTCTAGCCACCTAATTTTAATTCCAAAACTGACAAGAATGCAGTGTTGCCAGATTGTCGAAAGTCAATTTCCCCAAAATTTCTGAAAATTTCCCCAAATCAGTGCTTTTTTCCTAAAAAATCCCCAACGCAATTTCTACTCAAAAAAGTAAATTTTCAATTTTCCACTATAAAAATTTTTTTTAACTGATTTAAACTCAAAAATTTTCCCCAAATCAAGCATTTTTTTCAAAAAATTCCCCATTTACAAAAAAAAAATATACATTTAAAGACTGCAGAAATTTGCATGCATACTCGCAACTTTACGACGAGAATGAAGATACATTTTACAACGACAAGTTCGTTTACACTTGCTTTTTGAATTGTTGCCAATCGATAACGCCGGCCTATCATTACGTTAGCACCATCTACACTTATACCAATAACTTTTTCACGGTTTAAACCATCTCTTATCAGTTAGGGTTTGAATGAATCTGAGATGTTCGTGGTATCATCTACTTCTATTTGACTTAAGCTATAAAACATTGTTTTCAATTTTTTTCATCCCTACTGAAGCACCTAATCATAACGCAAAGCCTATTCGTTGTATCAATCACTGTGCTTTTGTGAATAATGAAAAAAAAATAGTTGCTTTACACATCTTTAATTAAATCTTTTAAAAAAGCACTGCAAACGAACTTTACGCATACGTCCTGAAGATTTAGTAATCTGAAAGTTTATGCCGTTTAAGATCGCAGAGTTTTCATCCAAGTTTTTTTATAAGGAGAATTTGGGAGGGAGGGGTGGGGGGGGGAGCTGCATTTATTGAGAAATGTTCAATTATAAACGTAGCAATGTGATTGTAGTATGCAATTGCATGTCTTGCAAAAATCTCTACTGTCATTCCACAAAGCACAAATTAATCCACCTTAAACAAAGTTATAAATTGTTTTCATTTATGTTGTATAAGTCTATGCTAATAAAATAAATGTGCATGTGTATTTGTGTGTCTGTTCGCGATGACTAGGAAAATCTGCCGCAATTAGTGATCTGAAAATTCAGGCGGGGATAGTCCAAGGCAGGTCGTGATGCACCTGTGATACGTCTAACATGTAAACGATTAGCACGACCCCGACAATAATGATTGGTATCTCTGATTTCTGTATTTTATTTTCGTTTTCCAAATAAAAATTGAATTTGAGAGAGATCCAGTGTTGCCAGATGACTTAAAGTAAAATTTACGTGAAATAGTAGAAAAAAAAACCCCAAGTTTTTCCCCAAAGAGGCTGATAGTCCCCAAACATTTCCCCAAGAACTACTTGTACCCAAAAAATTCCCCTGGAGGCTCAAAATTCCCCAAAATGGGGACAAAATCCCTAATCTGGCAACACTGCAAGAATGACTGACCAAGAATATTTTAATAAAATTTTGCTTTTTAGTGCAAATTAGCGGGATTTTGTTTTATGAGAAATTCGCTTGAATATTCTGGTGTCAGTCAATTATTTCATCAGTTTACGAACAGAATTCTTCTGGCCCTGAAACGATCATTCTAAAATTTTATATGTATTGGAAATTAAATCTTTACAGACATTACAGCACAGTACAACGTCACAATCTGTAATTGTGCATTGCTACATTTCCGGAATCTGAATAGGAAAAGTAGAATCGTCGTTCATCGATTTCGGACATTTTTGGGTATGCAGGAGACGATTTATCTTATCCATGTGAACCAAATGTCGTTTCATAGTAATTAATTGATGCTCTAAAACTTTCTATCTGGAAAATTTGCTATACCTCTTTTCGTTTTCGATTTGCAATGGCTATCTTCCAAATTTCGCCACTAGGGGTACTGTTGTCGTTTGCATTAGGTCGGATGTAGTCGCTTTACTGTACCGTTACCTCACTTGTATAGCTGTAGCGTTCTCCGTTCGCAAGTATTTTCAGGGTAAAGGGACTGTCCTTTGCACCCTGTATACTATAGAGCTGTTACCAACCCTACGTTGTATAGTTTTTACAAAGTCTTAGTATTCTTTTAGCAATGGTATTTTTTTTAATAATACACTTACTAATTCATATATTATTGTACGGAGCCCTCTGTGCGCGAGTAATACTCGCAATTGACCGTTTATTTATATTATACAATTAGTTTAAATAATAAAAAAAAATATTTATAATATTTAGGAAATTAATTTTTATCACTAATATCAATTATTGTTATTAATTATATAATTTTCTGTACATTTCAAACAACACCATAAACAACCACCAATTTAAGATTTTGCATATTTGGTAATTTTTAAGGTTTTGTTCATCTGACGAAGCCCTATTCGCCTCACTCATCTGTCTGTCGGTCTGTCTGTCTGTCCGTCACAGAGCCCCTTCTCAGAAACTATATATGTTGGAGACTTGAAATTTTGGTTATATCTGAGCACCTCACATCAAACGACAAATCATAAAATTTTGAAAAAGTCTTATACTTACCCCTCTGGGCTCTAACTTGTGTATTTTAAGCTTTTTTTAATAATTGAGCCCTTAATTAAGTTGAAGACTTGAAATTTTGGATTATTATAGCTGACCACCTCACATCAAACGACAAATCATAAAAAATTGAAAAAGTCTTATACTAGGCTTTTCTTGTAGTAGGCTCTAACTTGTGTATTTTAAGCTTTTATTTTTTGTCTAATTAAGCCCTTAATTAAGTTGAAGACTTGAAATTTGGATTCTTATAGCAGGACACCTCACATCAGACAGTAAATCTTAAAATTTTGAAAAAGTCTTATATTTACTCCTCTGGGCTCTAACTTGTGTATTTTAAGCTTTTTTTTCTAAATGAGCCCCTAATTAAGTTGAAGACTTGAAATTTTGGATACTTATAGCTGAACACCTCACATCAAACGACAAATCATAAAATTTTGAAAAAGTCTTATATTTATCCTTCTGGGATCTAACTTGTGTATTTTAAGCAATTTTCCTAAATCAGCCTCTAATAAGGTTGGAGATGTGAAATTTTTCATACTAGTAGCAGCTCAATTGCGATCACACGAAAAACCATAAATTTTCAAAAAGTCTCATATTATTTATCACTCCGGGATCTAACTTCTGTATTTTTAGCGCAAAACGTTTTGACGCATTTATAAATTACTTTTTTAACGGAAACATATAAAATTGGAAGGCCTGAGTAGGGAAGCGATTTGGAATCGAACTGTGTTTTCCATTTTTCGATCAATAAATTACGTATCGAATTATAAGCGATTTTGATCACGCGAAAAAGCCGCTTTTTCACCCTTCCTTGAGTGGTTATTCTTCTTTCGCGAGGAAATTCAGTCCAAAACGCCCACTTTGACACTATTTCTTGAAAGATCTATTGCGTTTGCAAAAAAAAAAATGGAAAACATAATTCATTAACATGGTTTATGAACAACAACACCTGCACGTTTCATGCATTTCCGAATAAAAATGAATTAAAACTTACGTCATAAAGTTGCCCTTTTGGATTTGATGAAAGAGGGCCCCAAAATGGCACTGTGCTTCTCATAGTTTTAGAGGTTAATCGGGCCCTGCGCAGAACAACGATTGTTTTTAAAAAATTGCAATTTATTGTGAAATTATAATTTGACAGAATCTAGACTGATGGTGAAACTGAGTTAGTGTCTAATATAAGATTTTATTCAGTCATCAAATTTAGACAAATATGTGCTTAACAAACTTAACAAAAACAGAAAAAAATGCGTAAGCCAGTGATGTAGTCGTAAAAGAAAACAAAAACAGGGGATGTACACTAAAATCATGAATGGTCATGGCTAGAGTATATATGTAAAAGCTTTATTTGAGAAACCCAGAATATATGGAGCTATAACAAAAAAAATCCAGAAAATATATAGCACATACCTTCTTATAGCTGCCCTACTACACCCTTGGCGAAAACTGAACGCACTTGAATTCATAACACACTTGAAAAAAAAATAAGAAAATAAACTAAAATAACAGATTAACCTATTAACCGAAAGCTGTTACAGAAAAAAGTATCTCAAATAGTACGGGACCGTCTATTTGACTGCTAGCATTTACTGGTGCATCTTATAAGACAATAAAGAACTGGAGCTATGAGATGTGTTATCGCTTGAAAACCACAGTTTTCGCTGTGAACAATAATGCCATGTGACTTATAATACTTCTGTTTAAGTTGCTGACCTTGCCTTGGGTGCAAAATTCCCATCAGTCAAATACGAATAAATAAAAAATTAAGCCTTAAATATACTCCACTTACCTGGTCTACATAACTAAGACCATCAGTTTACTTAAACTGTTAAACAGATACGGGAACAAGATATATAGACAAAAAATAAGTAAAAGGAAACACAAATGCTTAAAAAAAATTCGATTCTGTTGATTTTCGTGAACTAATTGTGATTTTTACTTTGCCGTCTCTTTAATTTATATTCTTATACAAAGAAAACATGAAAATTTCATTTGAATATTTTTCATTATTTATTCATATACAATACAGTCTTCTTACTTACTTCCAAGGAAAGTTACAATTTTAAATTAATAAAGGAAAACTCATAAAATATTTCAGATTAAACCATTCTTCGTCTACACAAAAAGGCTGATACTTTATATAAAAGTTATTTATAAAACCTTAGTTTTAAATAACTGTTTTGTATTAGATTATTTAATAATTTATTCATATGAAAAATGATAATAGTTTTTTCTCAAACAAAACTTTCTAAAAGCTAAATATTGTAACAAAACACAATTGGGACTGGAAACTTAAAAAATACAGTAGATTCCCATAAATCGGCATGCCATGGGTCCAGATATTCATATTTTAGAATATTGAAGATTTCTGGCCACTGTTTTGTTTACGTTTTTAAACACTAATTTTTATGTAACAATGCATTCGAAATTATTATGCATACAAAATAAAGACAGAAATTTTTCTTCAGCTTTTCAATGAAACTTGCCTCATAAAAATACACTAATAAATTAAATAAAAATTTTAATAAAAATATAAAAAGATTTCAAAAAAAGAAAAATATATATTTTTCATGTTTAGTAAAATTAAAAAAAAATGTTATTACATAAATATGATTGTTAAAAAGAATGCAATCGTGCAACTAATATAAGCGTTTTGATGAATTTCTTTTAGCTGGGCAAGCTGTAAACAAACATCCACGCATGCGCAAACGGTAGTTTTTGCGTAGATAGTTAAAAGACCTATTGGTCGGACGTCTAGCCACTTCCAACAATCAAATTACTTCAACCAAAAATTACATAGATCACAATAACATAATGTAACACAGAAACATTGTTTAAAATTAACACGCTATTTTTAAATAATATACACAACAATAAACATGCACTGTTTTTAACAATATGCATATTTATGCATTGTTGTTTAAAATAAAATTTCGCCTACAAAGTTTAATATTGTTGCTTCTGAAGAAAACTATATTTATCATTTATTGCTTTATGAGAGTGCTTTATAAATCTTGTTATTTTCAGTAACATAATCACATTTTATAAAGTTTTGATACTTATCTTATTATCTCTTTAGATAATTTGCCTGATTTATTGTGAAGAATGGAAAGAATGAGAAAGTGTTGGCGAGGATTCATAGAAAATATGTAAGTAGCTTACTAAAAATTCTTTTCAATTACAAAAATTTAATTTTAGGGATGACATATCGTAAATTTTGGTTTCAGACATTTTTCTATCTTAAACTTTCTGAATTGTTCACAGTTAATTGCACCAATTATATTTAAAGTTTTTAATATATTTTTTAATATAATTCAACGAACTTAAATTAATAGAAAGTTATATGACATGCAAAATTTTATTTAGAAATTTTAAGGGGTCTCAGGACTCTTAAAATTGTAAATAAACGGTGGAGTAATAATAATATAAATAAACGGTATTACTCGCGTACAGTGGGTTCCGTGCAATAAATATATTATTTAGTAACCGCATTATTACAAAACAAAATTGTTGCTAACAGAATAATAAGATGTAAAAAACTATTGTGTGTAGTTGCATATACTAGAAAATGATAAATGGATATACCAAGAAAGTTCAGAGAGATATGAAGCTTAAATAGTATCAAATATTGCTATTCTATATAACCCCCCCCCCCTTTTTTTTTATCTTATCCTAATATATTTATGATAAACGTAGTTCGGTGCTGACAATAAAATTAGTGCATATTTAAATATACTTTGGCATTTCAAAACCAAAATTCAGCGCAGTAAAGATCTTTTTTTTTTTTTTTTTTTTTTTTTTTTTTTTTTTTTTTTTTACAGCGTATCTAAAACAAAACAAATTTTCCTAAGTTTAAACTTGCCATTGTGCTAATAGCGCTTCGAATACGGGTGCAGTATTGATATAGCCACTTAATTCAATCTAGTCGCGAATACCATAATAATTATGCGATTAATTCTAATTAAATTAGACTTTTTAACAGTTTGACGTTTATTGTTTTTATACTAATAGTGGGCTTTGCGTTAGACAAATATATAATTGGAAGTTGTTATCTAGGCTTTAAAAGCCGATGACACATAGAATACGCCGCACGTGTCTTTATGTATGACCAAACCGTCCGTGTCTTTATGGGTTAATATCTCGGATAATTACCGACAATGTTTTTCGAAAATCATTTTTACCGATCCTTTTAAACTTCTGCGACGATAGATACCACCAGCGCTCCGATGCTCCTTCGTTGAACAACCGCAAATTGAAGTTTGTGTGTAACGAAAAAATGCGATTTTCTTAAAAGATATCTGACCTAGGGTCATCTCTAGAGTTTACCTGCAAGGTTTAAATTAACTTCTATTTCCCGTAGTTTTTTCATAATTTTAGTTTCAGTAGGTTCGGAAATAAATGGGGGGGGAGGACATATTTTTTCCTTACATTTTCGACAATATCTCTGAAAATATAATACCTAAATAAAAAAGAAATGTATTTTAGAATTTGGCGTTACGAACGCTTTCCCACGCTTCGCCAGAGGATATACAAAGAAAAGAGGTTTCCTCCAAGTAACTTAATTAGTCTCTCTACATTTTTACTAAATATATTTCTGAATGGTTAACAATCTGTAAATATGTGGGTTAATAGACTTTACTGCTTCAGCCAATTTGATCTTTCCCTTTTCCATAGTTTACTGAGAAAAATGGCTGTGACAGATACACAGACACAGGGGTGATATCATAATGGTTCCTTTTTTACTTTTTAAGTATGAAACCCTAAAATTGAAAAAAAAAAAAAGCATTTTCAACATTTAATATCATAAAATGTATAAGATTTTAAAACAAAATTTTAAAATGAATAAATATATATGTTCATTTATTTCATATGTTTAAAAGTTAGAAGTTGTAGAATTAATATTTATAGGGGCTTCAAACCTTCAGTCATTTCTCGAGCAGAAAATTGGTATGACAGCTTACGCGTAGGATAAGAAAAATAAATTTTGCTGCCTAATTATGCTTCAGATTACAATAAATACCCTGATAATAAATTTGTATTTAAAGCATTTTTATATTTTTAATACAAAGTTGTATTTAGCTATTACAAAATTTGAAAAATTTCAACATTATAATCACCTAAAAATATATTTCTTTGAACAATGAAAAGAAAATTTTAGGCCCAGTTTATACAGACTAACATGAAATATATATTTTGAAAATTTTCCAAAAATGTCATGTTTTAAAGCGTCATTTTAAGTAAAATCTTCGGAAACGCCGCTTCAGCAATTGGGTTGGTTATTTCCTAAAAGCCATAACTTTTGTTCGAATTTGACTTTCGAGGAAACATTTATATCAAAATGTTCAGAAAAGATAGGATTTTGACATATAAAAGGAATGATATTTCGGAAATTTTGAAGCTTGAACCCTTTGATGGGTGCCGTTTGCAATCTGCAAACGTTTAACTTTAAAGCACAAACTCACAAATAGCACCAGTAATTTTTTAGTACAATTTCGATCTCATAATATACGCAAAGAAAAGCTTTTGATTTTTTTCAAATAAATTTGTTCTTAAAATACTGTGTGAATTAATTAATTGAACATTTTTGGAGAAAAATATCTTGCGCCTGAAAGGGTTAAGAGCCTGAGACCCCTTAATAACTGTTGGCAAATCTTTAGAAATAAATCTTAAAATCTCTTGCGTAATCTAATATTTAAAGCAGTTTATTTCTTTTGCAGAAGGTTGTTGAATGATACTGAAACAGAAGAACAAATTAGAAGAAGACAACGGGCAGAAATGAACGAAGTCGAATGGTATGTTTTATTTATATCAAATGTTAATTTTCTTCTTTATTTATTTTTCATTATTTTTAGCTTATCATAAATGTATAGCTAGATTTTTGTCCTAATTTCAATGTATTATTATTACGCTATCTTAAATCTTTTTTTAAATACATGCAAAGATGTAGCTAAAGCTGATATTAAATGCATAGAATTTCGGAAGAAGCATGTCATATAACACATGTATGTTTTTTTTTCAGGTTCTTAAATCAATGTGTTCGTATTATAGATAACTTACTTGAACGAGCTGATTGCCTAATCTTTAATCATTCAAGAATGAACGAATTAAAATTTCGAATAACCAAATACATTGAATTCACATCGAATAAGTGGATGCTTCGTCCGTTAAATATTCGACTGGATGACTACCTGCGCACAGGTTATATGTGGAAAGAAAATCGCAACTGTGACTCAACTAAATTGGATCTTGCCATACTAGAAGACTGTCTTCAAACAGCCAATGAATTGAGTGAACACTTTTGGAAGAAAACGTAAGTTTTTTAGTGATTTTACATATTTAACAGCATAATATTTAACTAAGAAAGCTTTTCATGAAAAAAAGTAAGTTAATGCTAAATTTGAATTTTTTTTTTTTGCTTCGGTCGGGAAAGTACATATATTTCACTATCCAAAACATTCTTAGAGTTATGTGATATTCTAAATCGTTGTCCAACTACATAAAATTATATGCAAGAAATATTGATAGTTCCTCCGATTCCCATGTAATTAATAAAAGAACTTAAAAAAGATTCATTTATATTCACAATATATATATTTACGTAGTTGTAATACATACAAAAAGAAAAAAAAAGAAGAAAAACACAGAAAAAAAACCCCTTTATGAATTAGAATTATACGGGTCATTTGATCGTTTCTTTAGATATTTTGAATGAAAAGGAAAATTACGGTTTCCTTAATAGAAATATGTAATTTATTTAAATTTTGAATGCACGATAATTTTTGCAAGTTTACAGCCAATACATTATTTTTAATCATTCCATGTTATTTTAATTGAAGGTATTTAATTTAAATCCCCTAAAGCATTATTATCAAGGCTAAAAACCTGTTCTAGGAAAGTAGTATGCTAGTATTGCATGTAGTATGCTTTACTGGAAGGTTTTATAGACATTTATCATAAAAATTACGTTACTTAGTTGGAATTCAAATAACTGTATTTCACGTCTGCGCAGACCACAATTACGACGATTGGAGATAATAGGTGGAAATCTGCTTTTGATTCCAATTCACTTAAGGAAAGCCCTTTGAATGAAATATTCTGATAAAGTTAAAAAATGCTATAAAAAGTGATAGGAAATTTTTATTAGGATTGACGATCGTTTCGTTGCACAAACGGCAACATTTTCAAAATCATTTTGATGAATGAATTGAATGATTTTGAAAATGTTGCCGTTTGTGCAACGAAACGATCGTCAATCTTAATAAAGATTTCCTATCACTTTTTATAGCATTTTTTAACTTTATCTGTTTATAAGTGATTATTATACATGTGTTTATGAAATATTCTGGATTAATCTACTATCGCTTAATGATTACATAATTTTTGTTACTCGAGAAACTTTTTTAAAAATTGAAATTGAGAATATATAAATAAAATAAATAAATTTCGAGGTGCCCCTCTTGTCCCTACCATCAGAATCCATGAATAATCTTTTTAAAGCACCTTTAGAATCTCTAAACGTAAAAAAGAGAAACTGTATAAAAATTAATTTCGATGGGGGATTTAGTAGAAAAAACTTTTATCGCTTAAAAGAAAATCCTTACCTGTACTTTTATTTCAATTTTAAGACATTCGAAAGTAATATATGTATTTTTTTTAAATCGGTCAAAAAGAAATTCTCGTCAATTAAATTATAAATGGAGCATTTGGAAGCGACCCTGCATTACTGCATCTCGCCGCTTCGTGGAGCCATTCTTAAGTATCAAATTTAAAGGTCGCGTTTCTAAAACGTTTCATTTGGCTAGTACCCCTTTATGACATGACTTCCCGTTTTATAAAAAGTATTTCTACTTTCAAAAATGCATGAAAGCTGTGTCACACTTATTCAATAATTTATTTGAATTTTCTTTTCTGATACACTCTCAGAAATAAAACTCTCAATTTTGACGATTCAGCAATCCTCGAGCTATATTTCGTTGTTTTTGACAATCATTTCGTATCGAAATCACGTGACTTTTAACGACACGTAAACTCTCAAATATTTGACGAAGGTGTTTCTTCACTCACGGCCAGACTAAATGCATTTTAAGGAAACCGTACCTCCTCAAATCCTGCGACTTTAGCAAGCAGATATAATATCTGCTTGCTAAAGTCGCAGTATACAAGCAAACATAAACAAGCAAATATCTGAGACATTTGCTTGTTTATGTTATTCCTGTCATAATTTATTTAAAAAATTGCACTTTTTAACGCTTTCAGAAAATGCTGAAATACAGGTAGTTATTGTTTCTGCATTAGTTATTTTTTTAGCTCTTAAAGTTTTTAAGAATGTTTATTATTATTATGATTATTTTACTTTGCTCGCTATGGTTTAATTCGAATAAATTTCCTGTGTTTTACAAAATCGTTTAAAAAGAAAATTTGGCCAATAAAGTTTTAAAATTCCAAGATCTCTTTTTCATTTAAGAAATATATTCATATAGCTATCAAATTAAATATGCATAATTGATCCCTCTCCCTTCTCTTCTGTAAACAGTAAAGTGTGAAAATCTCAACCACATACTCAAATTGATAAAATCTCCCCCACATGCACTTTAAAATTCGTTATTTCTGAGCAACAAATTAACCAGACCATATTTTAATCATTCATCGAGCAAAGAAAATTTCCCTAATAAATTATATTAATCAAGCCATATTATAATTATTCATATTAACCATAGGAGATAATAATAAATTAGCCTTACTAATTAAAACTTGCAAGAATTATAAGTATAACAACATCGATAAAATTACAATCAACCTTATAAAAATATAAATATACAGTAGAATCCATTACATGCATGTAAAATCGTATCCCTTCGAGGACTCAATAGCGTAATAGCTAGAGCGTCCGTCTCCCACACCGGAGGTCGTGAGTTCGAATCACCCCGAAGCTATTATTTTTTCTCCTGTCGATAGAAGAGCTTCTAAACTGTTCAATAGGTGGCACCACCAGCCCACTAATTGCGCTTTTCAAACAAGCACTTTTGACGAAATTGTTATCCTCAAACAAGTGAAGAAAGTAATTTTCTCAATTTGACGAAATATTCGCTCGGAGCATATTCCGTGAAATGGTTGCGTCAAAAACGAAGAAAATTTCGTGAAATCTGAGAATCCATTTCTGAGAGTGTACACCTATTTGCAACTGCTTTGGCTGATTCCTTATATTACAAACAGTTGTGTGGCAGAAAGCACGTCCAATTCGTCTTGTTTTTGTCTGTGTTTATCAGCAAATCGATGTTCTACGTTGACTGCTCTCTCTCTCTATATATATTTTTTAAATTATAGCTTGCTGTGAATTCTTAATTTTTATTTTGTTATTTGAAAAGTTTAGGTTATAGTGACGGCCAATAATTTATTGCGTTACTAATAAATCTATTATTCTTTTTTTTCGTAGCACATACTTTAATGCTTTTATAAGACTAAAACTCAAACATCAAAGATATCACGTATTTCTGCTATACGCCAATAGTGGGATCTATAAAATGAAGTTAGGTATGCTATTGGTGTAAATATCCTTTAAAGTTTTATTATGTTAATTTGGTTTAGTTTACATTCGCAATTGCTCTTTTTTCATACTACTAAACTATAGTAAAATGCCAATGTTTTAGTCATAAAAAAGTTTCCATACGAACACTTTGTTGACTGGCAGTCATAAATATTTATTGTCTGTTGTATTTTCATAACATTATAATATCAACACTGTTCATATATTGCTGCAGTTCAATTTTATTATGAAAGAAAAATTAGTAGTGCTATCTGAAATAAAATAAAGCACCCATAAAATCAGCACTTGTTACGGAAAATATTAAATAGCACGTACTGAATTTGAATATGTATTTCAACACGTATTGAACAGCACGTGTTATTCCCGAAAACTATAGTACAGTTAAAAGTGTACCATTTTAATTACACTCCATAGTCTAGTCATCTCATAAAGCGTATTCCTATATTTTTAAGTAATGTTAGAAATTAAAAAAGTTAAACTTAAATAAGTGTAAAATTTAATGTTTATAATTTAAAATCTCATATGCAAATGTTTTTTAAAAACATAATTGAAATATTGTTGTTTTTTTACTTTCTAGGTCACTTAAAAAGAGGATCCAAAAAAGATTAATGATGATGAATAATTGACTGATCACTGATTAAAGAACTTATGAATGAGAAACTGTCCTTGTCCTGTGAACGTCCTTGTCTAGTCCCGTGAACGTCCTTGTGTTGTCCCGTGATAGTCCTATTGCAGTCCCGTGAAAGTCCTTGTGCTGTCCCGTGATCGTCCTTGTTCTGTCCTGAGAAAGTTGTGTGACGTACTGTCATTTTCTTCTACTTCAATAAATTTTTTCAAAATTTCTATAACTTGTCTTTATTGCTTTGATTATTTTCTTTAAATTTTATATTACAGTTTCATAACGAGAAAATTGAATTAGGGTATTGTGGTGCAAAATATTTAAATGTGGACATATTTAAAGCCATTAATATGATATAAAAATATATTACTTCTTAAACGGATAACTATACATTAAATTGTACAAAAATCTGGAAATTTTTTAATTGAATTAAAAATAGGGTTTTTCTTTATTTTAACCGCATTTTCATTATTTCTGTTCCACATTAAGGCCACCAAATGCCTACAAAGATTTGTTGTTATCCAAAATATTTATACCTGTTCAATTAGATGGTATCAAGAAGCATAATCTATACTTAAATTTATAAACTAACAATTAATAGTTATAGGAATAATAAAATCTTCAATTTCATTAGTTTATTGCAGATATACTACAAAAGTGTATGCACTTTTGTCGTTTTAGACACCTCGTAGAAAAAATACAGAATAACTTGACGAATTGTGTTTGAAATGATCGGATGAAAAGAACCTACTTTACACTAAAATTTTCAACCAACATCTAGTCACATAAACAACCAGAGTACCGACCACAAATGGAAAAATAAAATTCATGTTCGCGATCATACTGTGTATGAAAAATTTCTTCAAAATATTCAAGATTGCTTCTTTTTATTGTTTCATGCAGAACTTTACTTTCAGATAACTTGTAAAGTAGAAAAAATATTCTACAATCCGACTATAACTATATTAACTATCTGATAAAACATTCGCAATTATATGAAATAATTTTTAACTGCGCATGCGGGAACGATAATAAAACTTTTTTTGGCATAAGTCATTTGCTCATTATATAGGGCAACACCATGGAGGAAAGAGATAAATAAAGATGCTGTAAGGTGGCTGGAGGTGACGCCAAAAAAGTAACCCTAAAATCAGTTAGAGTCGTCCGAAACACAAGCACGTTCTTTCACGAAAAAAAGAAGAAAATTTTTATTAATACAGTTATTAATTCATAATACAATGGAATACTGCTTTGGAATACTTAAATGTAAGCAGATCAGTTTCATTTAGAGAAAACAAAATGCACAGGTGATGTCAAAGAATTCGTTTTTAATTCATAATACAACGGAATACTGCTCTAGAATGCTTAAAAGTAAGCAGATCACTTTCATTTCGAGAAAACAAAATGCACAGGTGATGTCGAAGAATTCGTTTTTTATTCATAATACAATGGAATACTGCTTCAGAATGCTTAAAAGTAAGCAGATCACTTTCATTTAGAGAAAACAAAATGCACAGGTGATGTCAAATAATTCGCTTTTTATTCATAATACAATGGAATACTGCTTTAGAATTCTTAAAAGTAAGTAGATCACTTTCATTTAGAGAAAACAAAATGCATAGGTGATGTCAAAGAATTCGTTTTTTATTCATAATACAATGGAATACTGCTTTAGAATGCTTAAAAGCAAGCAGATCACTTTCATTTAGAGAAAACAAAATGCACAGGTGATGTCAAAGAATTCGTTTTAAATTCATACTACAATGGAATACTGCTTCAAAATGCTTAAAAGTAAGCAGATCACTTTCATTTAGAGAAAACAAAATGCACAGGTGATGTCAAAGAATTCGTTTTTTATACATAATACAATGGAATACTGCTTTAGAATGCTTAAAAGTAAGCAGATCACTTTCATTTAGAGAAAACAAAATGCACAGGTGATGTTAAAGAATTCGTTTTTAATTCATAATACAATGGAATACTGCTTTAGAATGCTTAAAAATAAGCAGATCACTTTCATTTAGAGAAAAAAAAAATGCGCAGGTGATATCAAAGAATTCGGTCCCAGTTCCAGGTGCTTGTTTTGTTTGGGCGAGTGAGAGCATTTAAATTTGAGCGATAACGCGCATCATATTGCAAACCGTTTTTACGACATACTGCATCTCCATCTGTCTCTTTCCTCCGCATACTGCATCCCCATCTATCTCTTTCCTCCATGAGGCAACGCACATAAAAAGCCCAGTGGAACATTGTAAAAATTCATAAAGTAATTTGTGATATAGTGAGATGAATAATTTCGGTTGCTGATAAAAAATAGCAGGATGACAAAAAATTAACCACGAATAATCATTTTTCATTTTTTATTTTCGTTTTTGCTCTTATGTTTTGTCGATGTTTCAGCTTCCCATGCAAAAAAACCCATCTGAACGGGCAGATTACAACCAAAATTAATTATCGAAATCAAGGTATCAATTCAAAAGCTATGAATAAACATGGGTTAATTATATATACCTTTGTTGCGAAATCTTAAAATCCAGCTACTTTTAAAAAGCAAATTAAAATAGTTAATATCTGCTAATAGTTATTTTATTTCCATGATATAAATATATTTTTTCAGGTAATACTTTACACGGAAATGAGCGTTACGTTCCAATTCGATCAATAATTGAAGAGAATTCATAGTTTACGCTAAATTTTCGGAAACCTATCCGCTACGGACCATGACGTTTCTGATTTTTTTACAGTGTATGGACTCATTATAAAAATAGGGAAATAGCCTTCAAGGGGTCTCAATGTGTAAAGATAAGCCAAATTTTTCCATAGCCGGCTTTTTATCCGGACTGCAGTACTTTCCTTTATTACACATATCTTGGAAATAAAAATGAATGAAAATAATTAATTCTTAATATGATATTTTTATTATGATGTACGAAATATTTTTAATAGATAGAATGATAGAAGTGCTGTTTAAATAAAATTCGAAAGTGTTCGTATACTTTTAGACGCCTTTGTATAAGCTAAACTATGGGCTGTATAAACAAAGTACTTTCTCATTTAAATGCATAGGAATGCACAGATACACAATAAAACGACACATAAATGTAGAATTTGTATAAATGAGGAACAATGGTTCTGTAATTTAATAGGGAAAATGAAGAGAAATTCGGAAAATTAAACAAGATTTACTCAATACATATTTTCTTACTCAACACTAATTATCCATTCTACTCTCGTTTTGTTTGTTTTAGTATAACGGATTTCCGATTTTCTAATAACCAGAATAAAAATTATATGCTAATCTAAATAAGTTCGTAAAAATAACATACAAAGGGATATTTTTAACATAATGACTACAGCGTTCTTATTTTTTCTTCTATTGCCAGATGATTTTTAAAGTGATATTTGTTAAAGAATTCAATAAATGAAGTTAGTTGAATATTTTTCTATATTTTTACATTTATTAAATCACCTAGAAAAAAGGAATTGGACGATATTTAAAACGAAGAACTCAAGAATAATTTTAAATATTCCAAAAAGTGACAATTAGTTAAAAATGTCTTTTTTAGGGGGGCGGGGGAGCAAGCACCCCTGTTTTATCAAAATTGTGATGTATAAAATATGTCAGTCAGACGATGTCAGTCGTTTTATAACTTTTCATTCTGAAAAGAACATTGTATGTCTAAAGATATCACTTTTGATGTTCCTTCACATTGCTTTTTCAAATCTTCCAAAATTTTAAATTTAAACGAAAGATTTGTATTTCGATATTTTCTGAATAATGAAAACATCTGGAGTTCAGCAAGGTATAAAAAAAGATAGCAACTTCCTTTATTTCCGAAGTTCCCTGTTTCTACAGAAACTATACGAAGCAGTCGAGATGTAGAATGTATGGTAAAGAAACTATTTCGTAAAAGATATACATTCATGAAAGAAAACATTACATTCATTTTTAAAATAGCCTTTTTTTTTTTTAAATCACAATACGGTATTTTAAAAATAAATCTGGAAGAATATAATCTTAGTTCTAATGCTAAAAGCTGTTTTCGTAGAAAAATACTATTCTTGGAAATTTTTTAAAAATTCATAGAACTGTAAAAAATACTTATACTGAAACTTTAAAATTTAAATTATCATTATGTTTCTGCTTCCTACCAGTGAGTAAACAATAGAAGTAACAGCATCTTACTCTGCAAGCTCTTTAATTATGTCAAATATAATTATTTCGGTGACGTTTATTGCCTATATTTTAGTAATTAATTCGTTTTCAAGCTTTATTCTTTATAATAATCATCCTATTCCGCGTTTAAATTTAATTCCAATCTACGGAGAAGACTATTTTCAATTACCTATTATCAATGTTTTTAAATTTTATGGTTCAAACTGTTGTATTTTTAAAACCATTTTCTTTTTGCTTTTATATCAGTGAGAAATAGAAATACACAAGTGTCAAAAAACACTGTCACTGATGAAAGTCCAGTAGAACGTCGATTATCCGAAGTAATTGGGACCGACCATCTTTCGGAAAATCGAAATTTTGTTATTATTTTTACATATATCACAAAGGTTTGAAAAAAATGTTTTGCTTGTCGCACTTTCGACTGCCTTTGCCTTGAAGCTCTATCACGCAGTTTTTAAATATTATTTGTTCACCAGTATCACAGTCTTTCTGCTGCTCCAGCCATGCCAAACCTTTTTCAAAACATTCAAAAGCTTCAGAATTGCTAATTTGTTCATTTTCTTCGTTCCACTCCTCAGCTTAAGGGAGCTCAAGTTGAATTCACGTTTATTCAAGTTGAAGAACTTTAAAAATAGATTTCGGTTTAAAAGAGTTTCGAATAAAAGAGGTTCTGCTGTAGTTAAAAAACAAATATTAATAGCACCAAAACACTTTTATTTGCTGCAAAATAATTTCGGTATCCATAGCATACCGTTATCAGTGCAAATATGATTGCTCAGAAAAGAAATTTGCTCTAAATTTCTTTTCTGAAATCAAATGTATGTGGGAGAAGCGGATTAAAGGAAAAATAAAGTTTATTGGCCAGTAAATTATAGAAAATGTTAGGAAACAGCCAATGCAAGAGAATACTAGATAATGTACTTTCTACATCAAATTTCTTTTCTGAGCAATCATATTTTGCTACGATGACGGCCTGCTATGGCTTACCAAAACAAGTTTACAACAAATAAAAGTGTTTTGGTACTATAAAAGTTTTTTGTTATCTACTTATAATATACTGCACCAAGTAATTTCTTATTGTAACAGTCTCTGATGTTTTTATCATAACTTTACATTTTAAATGTAGTTTGTTTATAATTTTGCCTGCTCTGTTATCATGATATCTGAAACAATAAATTTATAACATTTAATGATATCCATTTAGAATTTTTTCTAAAGGTCCTGAAAAGAAATTTAATAAAAGACTTTTTTTAAGAAATGGTACCGTAATCAATCACTTTACAAAATTTATTTGCGAAAAACAATATGTCTAAAGTTATATCTTTTAAAATTCTTTCATCTATTTATTTTGACATCTTTAAAAAAAAAAAAAAAAAAAAAAATGGTAGTTTTTTATTTCGAGATTCTGAAAATACCCAAAACATACAGAGTCTAGAAATGGGGGAAAGGAGGACAATTTCCTTTTAACTTAACTATTACGTTTTTCCTGAAAATATTCCGCTGGAAAAAGTCGAGATGTATAGTATGTATAGTAAAGAATCTGTGTGGTAGAAGTTATTATATTCACAAAAGAGACTGTGTGTGTTTTGTAATACTTTTCAAAAGAATTCAGCATACCGGAATTTTGAAACAGATATCAAAGAAAATATTCCCAGTTTTAATGCTTAAAGATGTTTTTAGAAAAGAATTCTAGAAAAAGATTTAAATTTAATAGGACATAAAAAAATTAAACTTGCGAAGAATTTCAATTGAAACATGAGTTTTCTGCTTGAGCTTTACAAAAAATTTAAAAGATTTTTAGTGTCAGAATAGCTATTGCTTTTAATCACGAGAAAGATGGCGTAAAATTTGTCATAGAAGTATTCAGCTGTTGGAAAAAAGGCTTTCAGCTCTATAACCTGAAAAAGAAAATGGTTTTGAAAACTACTCAGAAGCCAACCTGTATCCGACCGTTCAATTTTTGTCGAACCGAAACCTAAAATCCAAACCCGACATAAAAATGTTCGTAAACACCAAATCCTAACCGAATGAAGGTATAAAATCTGAAATTACATTTAAATGTGACGTTACTGCTAGATATATTAAAAGAGATGTGAATGCATCGTAGTTATTGTTTTTGGATTTACAAAATTCTAACTGCTTCAGCCACTGGTGTAAAGGAAAATAAGAGGAATGTTTCGTTTCGTTGTATGCAATAAAAAGTGGATCTGACCAAACAGTCCATGGGAAATGTACCAAAAAAGTGGTTCGTTTTCGTGGGAGTATTTATCTTTTATGATTGTTTCCACTAGATACGGAAAGAAAGGCTCAAGCTGATGTTAATCCTATAGGTGGATTGTTTCCAGATTTCTCTCTCGCATTTTAATATTTTTAATTGATATTTTTATAGGGTACCTGAGGTCGACAAAGTTTTTTGTGCATTTGTACTTTTGTTCACAGTTGTTTGTTTTTTTTTATTATGAGGATAGTTTCACTTTTCGAATCGTTTAGAACCGGTTCTGAAAATGAAACTCTATACATACAAAAAAAAAAAAAAAAAAAAAAAGAAAGAAAGAAAGAAAAGAAAAACTATAACAAAAATCAAAAAAGTACAAACGCACGATAAACATCGATCTTATGTATTCTAAGGGAAAATATTTAAAAATATTAAAATACGAGCATGAAATCTGTATAAAACGCTCCCATAAGATTAACATTAGCATTCGAGTTTCTCCGCGTTTCAAGTGTAGGCTCTTAAGTGAAAATGGGATTTAATTAAACTAGATCCATCAAGATTTGACGGTAAATAATTTGAATGTTCCATTAGAAAAATTCTTGAATTTTGAATTAATTGCTTTTAAATTAATTATTGAAATCGTGACAAATTTTTATATTGCATAAGTGATTCCTATTTGTTGAAGACGAGTTAGAGGGTGCTGTCAGTCTAACCTATCAAATGAAGTGAAAGAACTTTAAGTTTATAATTTACAACCAATTATGCTTGAATTTTATCAGAAATTTACTAAAAAATACCGGGCAGAGCATGAATTTTTACTTACTACAGTCTCATTTTTTTTGTTGAAAAAATAAGATTTTTTTTTTCTTTTTCTTTTTTTAACTGCACAACTTTTAAAAGCTGCCATGAATTTTATTTATATCAGTCTCATTCTCCAAAAGCCTAATTTTTAAAGATAACAATATAATTTATTTTACACTTCTTATATAAATATTTTCCTTTCTTTCCGTTTTATTTATTTATTTATTACGGAAAATAATGGCAAACTTTTCCTTCTGACTCACACACCTATATATTTTTGATAATGGTAAAAAAAAGATAAACAAAAGTTGTAGATCAGTTCAATTTATTTAATTGATAATTACATGCAAAATATTTTGGGTTAAATATTTTAAATATAAAATTATTTTTTCAAAATATTTTTGAGTGTTAAATTTTATTTAATCATAAACCATTCAAATAATAATAAAGTCAAAATCATATAACTTCTCTTCTTAATAAAATATGCCATTATCGAAATGAATTATCGCCAAAAATGATTTGAATGATGAAGAAATCATTTTGCCAAATGATGAAGAAATCATTTTGTCGGGCGTTGGGCTCGAACCTGCGTCGTCTACAAAAGTTCAGAGCTTTAAACTGGTGTTTTAGGCCACTCTGCTAACCAGATCTGCTCTCCGTTTCCTCTAAATGGAAGATCTAGTAAATTTAACTTCACGCATGAGCAAATGCGTGAATTTTTGAGTCTGATCTTACAGAATCAGGTTTACGCTTTAATATATATGATTACACACATAATGAATTTTTTAAATGAAGCTATATACTTAGGAGTTGTTAGCTGATTTCTTTGAAATTTTATTTTATTTTCCTTTTTTTTACATATTGTTATCTATTTACGCTATTGTTTCTGTTTATTTAAATATAGTAGATTTCCGTTACAAAGAATTCCACGGGACCTCTAAAATATTTCCTTGTAACGGAATTACTCCTTCTTATCTAATGAATTACATATATACGAAAACTAATTATGTATGATAAATTTACCATTCGTTATAGAAGATTTTAATGGAAGACTAGTTAAATTAACTTATAAAATTTTAGTAAAATAAAAATCAATTTTTAAAATACAAAATTACGGACTGACCTTTATTTAGTAGTACAGTATTGGAGAAAATCTGTGATTTAGTTTGTACAACGGAATGTGTAGTTTTTGATAGCAAAAACGAGTGTAACGAATGAATGTGAGAAAATACCTCTTCTGGAACATTCTTTTGATGAGAAACAAAAGCACGAATTTCTCCATGCATGAAAGAGCTCCCGAAGCGGTAACTTTTGAATCGTCGGTGACATCAATATCTCCATCACTGCATTCGTAAATTTGTCGGTCTAATGTACTTTTAATGGACAAAATGATATCTTCACCAGTCACTTCAGAGCATATTTGAATATTGTCATCCACAGATAAGAAGTCCTCCAAATCCACCTGATCAGGGACTGATGTTAATTTTTTGGCAGTGTTTAACTCAGAGGATTCATCCAAATCTAAAATTTCTGATTCATTTTCTTAGGTCTTATTTAACCGGGCATGTTTTCAACTGTTAGAAACTGCTTTCTGGCTAATTTCTTGCCAGGAACCAGAGATTATTTCAAAAATAGAAGAAAACAAAAAGCTCGATGAAGAATTTTCGTTGTATTGGAATTCCTAAAAAAGGCACTTCATTAAATCGAAATTTTTAATACATTAAGGTTAATGCAATTTGAAAAGTGGATTTGTCAAATTTCGTTGTAACAGGATTTTTTGTTGTAATGGATTTCGTTGTAAAGGGAATCGGTAAAGGATTTTCTTCCTATTAAGAACAGTGGAATTTCTAAAAGAGTCACGTCCAGTTATTTATATTCCACTGCGCGACACTGGCAACATTTTAGAACCTTGTCAAATCCAGTAAATTCTCGAAATATTTACTAGAAGGCATTGCATGGCATATCAAGTTTTAGACAAAACTAAAAATACTTAATATACTGAATTCATGAATATCGTCATCTAATTTTAGCAAGTTTTGTCTATAAGAACCATGTCGTCCAACGTAATGGCATTGACCCTTTGTAACTCAATATCTCTGACTTGAAAAATATTTATTTAGATGTTAGAATGCAACATTTTAATCATGTAAAAAAGTTGCAACATAAAAAATATTGACTAAAAAGTACTATTTTCACATCTGCATGAAACAGATAAATATAATATGTAAACTAGCTGTTTAACCCGTTCTACTCACGGGATTTCATGTTCAATAACTATTCGATTTAGAAAAGTATTTTTCTACTACTGTGCATTTTAGGTAGCTTTCATTACAAAAAGCTACCTATTGCAGCCGTTCGGAGGAAAGCGATTTCAAAAAATTTTGGTATATTTTCATCGATCATGACCCCCAGACCCCGAAACCCCCTCCGTTCAAAATTGATATATATATATATATATATATATATATATCCATATATATATATATATATATATCTGACCTATGTCACACTGTAACTCTCGTATTTATGAACCGATTTGGATGTAATTCGGTATGTACATAGTACATACCAATGTCTCGACCGAGTTCGTTGGCCAGCTTCATCCGCCATTTTGTTTAAAAATGGCGGCCATTTAAAATTTTTTTAAAAATTTAAAATTTGAAAAGTGGTACCAAAAAATTGAAAATGGAAAAATATTTTTTTCTTATGTATTTGACCTTTAAACAAAGATTTCGGAGCAGTTTTTGTTTCGTCTATATCTTAAAAAATGGCTCAGTTATAGCATTTTGAATTTCTAGCGTGGCTAACATTTTAAAACGTCCTGAATTTCGTCACGCGATAAAAGGCGTATTTATGAACCAATTTGGATGCAACTTCGTTTATACATAGTAAATACCAATGTCTCGACCGAGTTCGTTGGCCAGCTTCATCCGCCATCTTGTTTAAAAATGGCGGCCATTTAAAATTTTTTTAAAAATTTAAAATTTGAAAAGTGGTACCAAAAAATTGAAAATGGAAAAATATATTTTTCTTATGTATTTGACCTTTAAACAAAGATTTCGGAGCAGTTTTTGTTTCGTCTATATCTTAAAAAATGGCTCAGTTATAGCATTTTGAATTTCTAGCGTGGCTGACATTTTAAAACGTCCTGAATTTCGTCACGCGATAAAAGGCGTATTTATGAACCAATTTGGATGCAACTTCGTTCATACATAGTAAATACCAATGTCTCGACCGAGTTCGTTGGCCAGCTTCATCCGCCATCTTGTTTAAAAATGGCGGCCATTTAAATTTTTAAGAAAAATTTAAATTTGAAATGTGGTACCAAAAAATGAAAATTGAAAAAATATTTTTTTCTTATGTGTTTGACCTTGATAAAAAGATTCGGGAACAGTTTTTGTTTCGTCTATATCTTAAAAAGTGGCTGAGTTATAGCATTTTGAATTTCTAGCGTGGATGACATTTTGAAACTTCCGGAATTTTGTCACTTGATAACAGGCGTATTTATGAACCGATTTGGATGTACCTTGGTGTGTACATAGTACATACAAATATCTCGACCGAGTTCGTTGGCCAGCTTCATCCGCCATCTTGTTTCAAAATGGCGGCCATTTAAAAAAATTTAAAAATTTAAAATTTAAAATGAGATACCAAAAAATTGAAAAATGAAAAATATTTATTTTTGTATGTGTTTGACCTTAATACAAAGATTCCGGAACAGTTTTTGTTTCGCCTATATCTAAAAAAATGGCTGAGTTATAGCATTTCGAATTTCAATTGTGGCTGACATTTTAAAACGACCTGATTTTTGTCACGCGATAACAGGCGTATTTATGAACCGATTTGAATGTAACTTGGTCTGTACATAGTACATACAAATGTCTTGACCGAGTTCGTTGGCCAGCTTCATTCGCCATCTTGTTTCAAAAGGGTTGCCAATAAAAAAATTAAATTTAAAATTTAAAATTTGGTATTAAAAAACTGGAAAATGAAAAAGATTTTTTTATGTGTTTGGCCTTGATACAAAGATTCCGGAGCAGTTTTTGTTTCTGAAAATTTGTTCTTTTGTTTATTTCTTAAAAATGATGGTTGAATTATAGCACTTTGAATTTCTAGCATGGCTAACATTTTGGAACGATCTTTTATTTGTCACACGATAACACACGTATTCGCCTATTTCGATGTAAGAAGGCATGTGGATAGTATATATCAATATCTCGACCAAGTTCGCTGGTCAGCTTCATCAGCCATCTTGTTTCAAAATGGAGGTAATGAAATTAAAAAAAAAAAATTATATTTAAAGTGAGGTGCAAAAAAAAAAAAAATTATAAATTGAAAAATGTTTCTTTCTTAAGTATTTGACCTTGATATAAGGATTCAGGAGCATTTTTTGTTTGTCTTTATCTTAAAAAGTCCTTCCGGCCAGTGCCGGGAGGAAGAGGTAGCTTTCAAATTCCTTATTTTAAAAAAGCCAACTTGTATTATTCAAACACACGAAGCTCAATTATTGGAAACCGAATATAGGAGATTCAATACTAATTTTTATCAATAGTAAATCATTATGAATGAGAATTTTGCGAAATTAGTCAGCTTTATCGAAGCTGCTTTTATTTAAAGTAACTTATATTTGGCTGAGATGTTTATGTATACTATCCAAATGCCTTCTTATATGGAAATAGGCGAATACGTGTGTTATCGCGTGACAAATACAAGATCGTTTCAAAATGTTAGCCATACTAGAAATTCAAAGTGCTATATTTCAACCATTTCTTAAGATATAAACAAAAGAACAAATTTTCAGAAACAAAATCTGCTCCGGAATCTTTGTATCAAGGACAAACACATAAAAAAATCTTTTTCATTTTCCAATTTTTTAATAACTCATTTTAAATTTTAAATTTAATTTTTTTAGTGGCAACCCTTTTGAAACAAGATAGCGAATGAAGCTGGCCAACGAACTCGGTCGAGACATTGGTATGTACTATGTACAGACCAAGTAACATCCGAATCGGTTCATAAATACGCTTATTATCGCGTGACAAAAATCAGGTCGTTTTAAAATGTCAGCCACAATAGAAATTCAAAATGCTATAACTCAGCCATTTTTTTAGATATAGACGAAACAAAAACTGTTCCGCAATCTTTGTATTAAGGACAAACACATACGAAAAAAATCTTTTTCATTTTCCAATTTTTTGGTATCTCATTTTAAATTTTAATTTTTTTAAATGGCCGCCATTTTGAAACAAGATGGCGGATGAAGCTGGCCAACGAACTCGGTCGAGACATTGGTACGTACTATATACACACCACGGTACATCCAAATAGGTTCATAAATATCAGGTATATAATATAACGTGACAAATATCAGGACGTTTCAAAATGTCAGCCACGCTAGAAATTCAAAATGCTATAACTCAGCCATTTTTTAAGATATAGACGAAACAAAAACTGCTCCCTAATCTTTGTATCAAGGTCAAATACATAAGAAAATAATATTTTTTGAATTTTCAATTTTTTGGTACCACATTTCAAATTTAAATTTTTCTTAAAAATTTAAATGGCTGCCATTTTTAAACAAGATGGCGGATGAAGCTGGCCAACGAACTCGGTCGAGACATTGGTATGCACTATGTACAAACGAAGTTACATTCAAATCGGTTCATAAATACGCCTTTTATCTCGTGACAAAATTCAGGACGTTTCAAAATATCAGCCACGCTAGAAATTCAAAATGCTATAACTCAGCCATTTTTTAAGATATAGACGAAACAAAAACTGCTCCGGAATCTTTGTATAAAGGTCAAATACATCAGAAAAAAATATTTTTCCATTTTCAATTCTTTGCTACCAAATTTCAAATTTAAAATTTTTACAAAATTTTTAAATGGCCGCCATTTTGAAACAAAATGGCGGATGAAGCTGGCCAACGAACTCGGTCGAGACATTGGTATGTACTATGTACATACCGAATTACATCCAAATCGGTTCATAAATTCGAGAGTTACAGTATGACAAAGGTCAGATATATATATATATATATATATGGATATATATATATATATATATATATATATATATCAACTTTTGAACGGAGGGTGGTTTCGGGGTCTGGGGGTCATGATCGATGAAAATATACCAAAATTTTTTGAAATCGCTTTCCTCCGAACGGCTGCAATAGGTAGCTTTTGTAATGAAAGCTACCTAAAAATGGCTCAGATATAGCAGTTTCAATTTCTAATGTGGGTGACATTTTGAAAAAACTGATATTTGCCTGCGACAGCACTTGTATATATCAACCGATTCCGATGTAAGTGAGCATGTGCACAGCAATTACTAAGGTCTCGACCAAGTTCACTGGTTAGCCTTATCCACCATGTTGTCTTAAAATGGCAGGCACTTTAAGAAATCGCCGAATTTGGCAGCGAAATATAAGTTACTTTAAATAAAATCAGCTTGGATAAAGCTGACAAATTTCGTGAAATTCTCATTCATAATGATTTAGTATTGATAAAAATTAGTATTGAATCTCCTATATTCGGTTTCCACTAAATTGAGCTTCGTGTGTTTGAATAATATAAGTTGGTTTTTTTTAAATAAGGAATATGAAAGCTACCTCTTCTTCCCGGCACTGGCCGGAAGGACTTTTTTTTAATGAAATTTATTTTATCATATTATTATGGAAGTAGACGATAAAACGATATCTTTGGAATATGGGAATAAATAAAATAGGATGTTTTGTTGATGTTTGTGATAAAATGTTTTGGTTTAATTTTTTTTAATAAGATAATAAATAAGCGCAATTAAATAATCTGCATGCAAGATAAAAGAATTATCGTAATAATCGCTACAGCTTCTTAATATTGCAGCGTTGCGTACGTAATATGTATATCTCACACTGCAGTAAAAATTTAGAACTGGTAACAATTCGCACGATTACGAGTTACACATAAATAAAGGCAAAAATTCGTCAAAAGCATAAAATTAAAAAAAATCTGTTTAAAAATTGCGAATTTTATGCCCGAATCATTCATCGACCCCCTACAAGCAACCCGTGTGCCAAATTTCGTATTCCTGCGCCCTGTGATTTCCGAGTTTTTGAGGTTACATAGTTATGCGCACGGATTTTAATAAAATAGATAATAAAATGTGTAAATACATCTCATAAACATCGTGAATTTTGTTATATAAAATTGTAACATGTAAGAACATACTTTTGTAAAAAATTTAATTTTAGACGTCTCCGGCCTTTTTAATGAAACAAATACGAATTTTATTTTAGCTATAACAGTAGTTCACAACGTAAGGCAAACGCCCCAACGGGGTGGGTGGGGTGGGTCAATTTTACACTGATTTCAATAATAGTTCCTTGCCAAATTTACCCCACAACAAATCTAAAACTATTATTCTAAAGATAAATTGTGAAATCAATGTTAGTAAGCAAGTTTTACATGTCCTGGTAACCACAAAACACAGGTAACGTAGAAGTGTCGCGAAGGGGAAAAGCACGGGGAAGTTAGGAAAGTTATAAAAAAAACATCTAGCATATCAAGTGTTAAATAGTTATCAAGACTTTCATTTGCTTCCCAAGAAGTCATTAGATGGGCCTGAATTTATGCGTGGCATATTTTTTTAAGGACCATGGAATAAAAAAAATGACGCACCCTGGAGAGTGAATTGGGAACTGAAGTGTTAAATACGAATATATATTCTGATGATAAATGAATATATTTATGATTATTATACGTTAATAATAATCAGAAATGTTCTGTAAATATATTTAAATAAGGAGAAGAACTTCAGATAACTTTTGCAAATGTTTTATCACATATATACATTTTTTTTGTTTTTGTTTGTTATACATTTCATTATAGCCGGTGAAATATTTTAATATTAAGGGAGCTGGTCACTCAACTTCGGAATTCTCCTCTGTAATGTTAAGTCTATGGACTTTTGATTCATTCGTACATTTAAAATATCTCCTCGGGAAATTAATATGTTTATAAATTTCCTTTTCTGTGTGTTCTTAAAGGAAGTTTATTTTTTCCTTAAAAGGAAGTTTCTTTTTTCCTTAGTTGTCAAAGTATTTCTAAAATGTATGCTGAATTTAATATTTCATGTGTCAAAAGTGGTTGAGCTGTGAGTAAGATTTTAACACTTCATATAAAATTAAGTCTATATTTTAGAAATATTTTGACAACTAAGAAAAAAAAGAGACATCTTTTAGGAAGTGTACACAAAAAATAGAAGTTAAAAATATTAATTTCCCGAGGAGCTATTTTAAATATACGAATGCATCAAATTTCCATAGACTTTACATTAGTGAGCGGAATTCGGAGGCTGACTGACCAGCCCCCTTAAGGTGAAAAATTGTTAATATTTATTATTATTTATGTATTACTTTTTTATTGTTAATTAATATTTTAATAGCTCCATTTTCATGTTGAGAAATGTGCAAAGAAAGATAACAATAATGATCATACAAAAAAAGTTAATATTTTTTTTTTCTACGTTGCAACTACTAATTGGTTGTCATGGTAATTTCTTCAATATGACATTACTTGTATTTCAATAATTTTAAAAATGCAACATATTTATTTTCTACTTATTTTTTCTTTACGTTTATTAACCCATTTATTTTCCTTTCATGACACCAATAAATTAAACTTTTAACTGCCCTTATCAGGATCTGTATACTAATACTGCTACCACTTCTGCTCTTATGCAGATAGTTTATTATTTGATTTGCTTAAAACAAAAGAAAAAGTCTTAGAAATGTAAAACTTTTCTTAGTGTTTACGGAGTTTAATGACTCGAATTTTCAATAAAGGAGTTTTGAAGAAGCTGTTAATTTTGATAGATGAAGGTTCCAATCATGATATTTACTGTATTTTTCCAATCGTGTATTTACAGAAAAAAATAAAGAACGTAATCTTATGCAATTTTATTGTACAAACAAAAAGTACAAATAAATCTATGATAAAAGGTTGTTTCTTATTAAGAGAAATAATAGAATATATTCTTTGTTTTTTTGTAATTTTTTAAAATAAACTAATTAGTTACAAATATCTGGAAACTAAAATATGTTTTATAATGAGCAGTCTTTACCACAAATATAATCCTTACGAATTCACCTAAAAATCTATCACAATGTGACATTGAAAAATGACAGTAATTTATTATACCGCCGTGCTTGCACGCAGCTCATCATTTACTTCGGATGTAAACAAAAGGAATTTATTCCCTGAGGTTGTGAAGTAAAATTGATGTTTGCGAAAATAATAATGTAACTTTATAAATCAATTTTGAGAATCAGTTTTAAACCGTATTATAAAAATAGTAAACTAAATCTAGTCGATTATGCCAAGTCCAAAACGTTCATCTATCTCTACATGCTAATAGTACTTCAAAGCTCGCTATCACAGTGGTAAAATTAAATGATAATCTATGCTTATGATGAGGATTCTAAAAGTACAGGTTTGTTGCACTGTGTGCATTTAAAAAGGATATATAAGCACGCAAAGTTGCCAACCTCCGGCTTTTCTTAAATCACAAAAACATGCTTTAAACAGGAAAATTTGTTATAAATATGCGTCTTCAAATAAATGTTGTTGTCACTTGAATTCTTTATTATATCGTTACTTTGTAACAACAATAACAAAAAAAAAAAATTACAAACTCTGAAAAGTGCCTTTTTTGTTTCCTGTGACTTTAACATCTGTCACACTATTTGCCGACTACCTTTAACCAGCTTTGTCCAACAGCTTGTTAGCTTACCTTTCTTAACTGCGCTCATAATATTTTAAAACTTATTTACTTTTATTTTACCATTTTTATCTCTTAATTTTTAACCAGTAAGACTTCTTACTATTTTTACTTCTTAATACCACTTTTCTTTGAAAGTATTTTTTTAATTTTTTAATATCTTTATTTTTATAAAAATTTTATAGTAGTACTGTGGGGCTCTGCCCCCTGCAAGCTACGCTCGCCAACCCCCGTTGAAACTCTGTAGAATCTAAAAGCATGCTAATCTGATCGGTTTTAAAATGTTTAGAGAAGATTGAATTATACTGAAAAAACCTGTAGCGATCTCCATGTAAACGGGTTGCCATCCAATTCCCTTTGATTGCAAAAATTTAAGGCAGAATCAGTTGTTCTTAAGACATCCAATGGTTGTTTTCGTGTTAGGTTAAAGAAGATCAGTTAAACATTTGAAAAGAAGCTAAAATAAAATGAATTAAGTAAACAGAGTCTTTGTCCCGCGGTATTTTTTAACAGCGTCATAAAACTATTGACATAATACAATTTACTACAATTACTAAAATTTGCTGCTTTAACCCCTTCAAGGGCGGTGGTTCATTTTTGGACTACTTAATTTTAATTCTCAAATGCCACACTGTCACTAGAATATTTGGATGCAAATGTTCCTTTTATTAAGTAAGTGAACAAAAGCATTTTTGTATTTCGAAATTTGTTTGTAAATTCTGGTGCCATTCACTAATTTCAAGATTTTACGAATAGAAATACCTTGCCTGTGAAAGGTTTAAACGCATATTAATGTATTTATTATTTTTAAGTTTCCCTTCTCTTTTAATATTCACGTGTAAATACAATTTTCAGGACATAATTTTCAATATTTTACTGCTTTTAACACGTACTCATTTAATAGTAAATTTAAAGTTTTTTTTTTCTTTTTTTAAAAGTCACGTGAAAATATTTTTTTAATCGTTAGGAAATATTATTCTTTGCGCTGTTTTTAGAATTGAAAATAATCTGTATAATAATACCCAAAGTCATGTGACTATCATCAACAGTTCCAGGGGGATCTCTTTGCTTTTTATATTCCAGGCGACCATTTTGTTACTTAAATGTTAGCCAGCCACAGGTGTGATTAGTCGCCAAATATTATTCTATTGCCATTATTTCATTTATATTATAATAGTCCAAGTCATGTAACTGCCATAAACAACGGGCTGATCCTTTCGATTTTCAAAAGAAAGATTTCCATTTTGATTAAAGAATCAAAATTATTTTTTCCAATAAAACTACATAAAAGTTGCCATGATCGCAAAGAATTCCTTGCAGTTTTATGTTAGCCGGGTATAAATCTCGCCAATAGCTTTTTTTTTTTTAACTTGCCAGTTTGCATTTTTTTTTTTTTTTTCGCGTGGTAAATTAAAACGGTGCTACTTGATTATCACATCGACCAAAAATCTGTCGTCAAACTATAAGATTAAATGCCAATAATGATTGATCGTAAATGTCACATTCACTTCACTTAAATGAAGTTACACGTGTTCACGCCATCAAGTGATTTTTATTTCGACGTTTTATTTGTGTTTTTATTAATGTTATACTAATTTATTTGTTCTTTCGTTATTTAAAATAAAAAATTATGTCAATTTGTATAATTTGGCGAAATTGGTCGACGGGAGAAATAGTACCATTAAAACATTGCTTTGAAGAGGAAAATTAAATGTCCTGATTTGTTGCATTGTCATATACGCACCGGGTTTCGAGTGATTTTTTTTTTTTTTTTTTTTTTTTTTTTTTTTTTTTTACGACAATTTGGCGAAAACCTCGTTTTCGAATATCAGTTACATATGTATTTTTAAATTATTTTCTGTTATTTTTAAAATGATATAACAATAAATAAAAAAAGTTTAATTAATAACTATAGAACAAAATAATTTATAACATTTTTTGTAAATAAAAAGAAAATAAATTCAAATAAACATTTATTAATAAATAAGCAACCATAGCCGTGTTACCATGTCAGGCAAAATAACGCCATTTTTGCGCCAATTTGGTACCCCGTTGCGTATATGACATCTGTGCCTAATATTTTTTTTTTCGTTTCGTATATAAAAAAAGAAACAAGTGAAATCCATTTGCATCAAATGTTTCTTCAGTTTTAAATGAAATTTTTGTATTAAATAAAATGATAATGAAATACAAATTGAATTATGAATAAAAGTAACATGATGCATTTGTTAGCATACATTTAAGGGAGGCCAAACTGGTCGCCAAATTTGTTTAAAATGATAACTTTTTCTAAAATATTAAAACAAAATATATATATATATGCTATGATTAAAATTTGAGTTGCCATCATCGGAGAAAATCATTTAAAATTAGAAAAAAAATAATATTTCGAAAACTAATTCAAATTTAAAAGTTCTAATACCAGTTTTGAGATCTGTGGATCAATACGGACTTTTGGTGTCAATTTCATCGCAAAGTATTCCGTATTTTAGAAGAAATCACCGTGAAACATAATCAGTTGTTTAATCAGTCGTTTCATAGAATCGTTACATAAATTCGTTTCAATTCAGTCGTTTCATAATATCCGTTTCATAAATTCGTTTCATTAGGATTTTATATATATGAGTTGGAACCCGTCGAAATTCGACGAATTAAAATGTCTAGAATGGGACTGTTAGATCGAATTCATAATAAACCTACAAAAATAATTACAATAAAAAATTCATTTTGCATTGGTTGTCGAACTCTTAAAACAAATAATGTTTTTAACCCAAAATTACTAAAATATTATTTCCACAAACTTCAAGTGCTTAAATTATTGGAAAATTAAACTGTATTAGAGTACGTAATAAAGATCAGTAATTATGTTGAAGTTATCGATTGAGGCTCTTATGTTCGTTTTTACGGGATGAAAAATCAGTAAAAAGGATTTCCCTCTGTCACTTCAAAAACTTTCTCCCCATAAAATCTAAACTGTACGTTATTTTCACATTCTCAAAATTTACATACGCACCACTCAAATCGCAATTTAAAAGTATTTTAACGCACAATACATTATTAATGAATGTATTTCCAAACTTAACGTCACGTTTGTCCGATGCAACTTTTCATGTGAACATTCGCACAAACTTTAAGTTCTAATCTCAGTATCCGCAAAAACTTACCATTCAGAAATTTGCCTTTAGTTGCCATAGTATTGGCCATTCAGTATCTGTAAATATTTAGTTTTATCAAAGAAAAGGATCGTTTTGTTTTAAATATGACATCATTTTCACTCACTGAATCATTTTGCCTAGCGTCTCAAACTCAGTATCAGCGTAATGTAAAAATATTGAAATATCTTCGTCAATATTTTGATTTATGAAGAAGAATGCGTGTTTTTTTTTTTTTTTTTTTTTTTTTTTTATGGCTGACGTCATTTTCTGTTCAAAAATTAGAAAAAAGTTACCTTTATTTGTAATATGAAAATGGCATCAATAAGGATATAATCAATAAAAATAAATAAGCCATGACTAATTTTCCTTTACTTTTAATAGAAATGGAGTTCTTCAGTTGCCACAATTACAAATTTGGTACTGAAAACTATAAAAAAAATTAATATTTCAAAAATAAATTGAGATAGAGCTTTCAAACAAATTGCATTTAAAAGTACATTTTTTTTCTTTATACGACGGTGTAAAAATTTAAACTGAGCGATGTTTAGAAGTTTAAAAATTTGCATTAGAGAAAATTGCAAAACCAAAATTTTATTTCAAATTTCAAAGTGTTGTCATTCGCAAAATGACGTATGCGTTACGCACAGATATGTTTGTCCTTTATAATATAGATAGGGTAGATTATACTACAGTTAGACTTTTTATCCCAATTGCTCATTCATTATTAGACGATCATTAATAGACTGGGCGTAAAGTTGTAGACAATCCGGAAGCCCCTCAAAGTGCAAACATTGTTCAGCCACTGTTAGGCCACTTGAATTCGGTTTAATTTCATACGCTAAATAAATTTCTGGTTCGAAATATATTCATTTGATTTAAAAAAAGCCGGAGGATGGCATATACATCGCATCTTTTAAACAAGTCATTGAATTTCGGCATTCACCTTATTAGATGTTTAGAACGCAAATTCCCAAACCCAAATAGCATAAATCGACAACTTCACGTATTTTACACCTAAGCCTAATAAGGATCTACTTATGTGAAAATATAAAAATATATGAAGTTTGATTACATTCCGTGCATTAGTTTTTGAAATATAGCTATTGCGAAAATCGTGAAAAATGCATCATAGCAGCGCCGCCTGTTATATGATTACGAAAACCTAATCAGAACAAATATCTGACAAAGTTCAACAGAATACGAACTTTGATGTTGTTCCTTGCATTAATCCTTGAGATATGACTATCGCTGATATCGTACAAATCCTGAAAAATGCCGCATAGCAGCACCACTTGTTGGACGGTTTACGCCAGAACCTAATCAGCAATAATTTATGTCAACGTCTAACTGAATCTGAAGTTTGGTGAAAATCAGTGCATTAGTTCTTGCGATAGAGCTATTGCAAATATCGTGAAAAATGCAGCATAACAACGCCACCTGTTATATGATTTACACTGAAACCTAATCAGAACCATCATATGTCAAGGTTCAACAGAATACAAACTTTGATGTTGTTCCGTGCATTAGTCTTTGAGATATGACTATCGCTAAAATCGTTCAAATCCTAAAAAAATGCAGCATAGCAGCACCACCTGTTGGGCAATTTACGCCAGAATCTTATCAGCAACAACTTATGTCAACATCTAACTGAATCTTAAGTTTGATGAAAATCAATGCATTAGTTCATGAGATAGAGCTATTGCAAAAATGGTCAAAAATGCAGCATAACAGCACCACCAGCTATATAATTTACACGAAAACGTTATCAACTTCAACAGAATACGGACTTTGATGTTTTTCCGTGCATTATTCCTTGAGATATGACTATCACTAAAATCCTGCAATTTCTGAAAAATGCAGCATAGCAGCACCATCTGTTAGAAGATTTACACCAAAATTTAATAAGCAACAACTTATATCAACGTCTACGTGAATCTGAAGTTTGATGAAAATCCGTGCGTTAGTTCTTGAATCTTTTCTTGCGTAAATCGTGAAAAATGCAACATGGAAGCACCAGCTGTTGGGCGAGTTACACCAAAACCTAATCAGCACTAACTTATATAAAGGACTAACTGAATCTAAAGTTTTATTTACTTTCGCGCTTCAGTTCTTGAAATAGAGCGCCGACAAAACTTTTGTCACGTACAGACAGACAGACAGACAGAAATTTTCCAAAAACAGTCAAGTCGTATTCATGACCATTTAAAACGTCCGTCATAAACCGGAAGTCAATTTTTTTTTGCGAATCCAATACTTTCTTCTTGTAAAGATAGACGAAAGTACTAAAAAAGGTGCTTTGTTTATGATTCTTTTAAACCTGAATTTCTCTTAAAAGCTTAAAGAGATAAAAAAAAATATTGATCTTTGGGCTGCATCGCTTTTTTTATGTCCTGGGATTTTTCGATATACTATGACATCCCTTTATTATATTTATTTTAGCAATCTAGCGAATGTACTGTCATATATCTTACGATAAAAGTGTTTGTTACAAAACTTTAAAATTTTCCTTGTGAGAAAAGTAATTTTTTAATGTGATTTTTCATTCACTTTGTTCATACATATGAGCCAAAATGAAAATGTAGTTATTCTAGTGAATAATCTAATATGTCTCTAGTTACTTCAATGAAATATCTTTCATTTTTGACCGTGTAAGTTCTTAACGCAAACGAATACGTCACATGCTTGCTCATGTAAAAAAAAAAAAATAATAATAATAATAATCATAATAATAATAATAATAATAATAACGCCAGCTCAAAGTATATTTAAACTAACTGCTAGACTCTAAATATCTGGAACGTACTATATGTACTATGATAAGACATTCTACAACAAATATATTCTAGTTCCATAAAAAAAGTATTCTATTCTTTGATGCCCCAAGTAAAAATAAAATTGACGTTTGCGAAATGAAAAATGACACTTCAAAAGTCAATTTAGGAACATTTTTTAAAACGATATTATAAAAAACAGCCAAGTAACATAAAGCGGAAACATCAATACTAGTTTAAAACTGAATTTCTCTTTAAAGTTTCAAAAATTGAAAATTATTTTCTTTAGTCTCTTAATATTAACTTTGAGTTTTTAAAATATCCTAGTATTTTTCAGAATACTAAAACATCGTTTATTCCATTCACAGTCTAAACCTGTCATACCTTTATGGCAGCGGCAGAAAAACAGTCATTTACCATATCGTCGTGCTTCTAAGAAGTTCATCACTACTGAATTCCGAAATTCATTCACTTAGAATGAGAAATAAAACTTATGTTAGAGAAGTACGAAAATTGCACTTCATAAATGAATTTCGAAGACATTTATGATAAAAACAGATTTGTAGTTTTCAAATAAAGCTTTTTTCATATTTTTTTAAACCCAAAATCTATTTAGAAATTGAAAAAACGCACATTTTTTTTTATTTCCTTTAATATAATTTAAGACATTACAATGTTGTTACTACGGTAAACATCTTGCTGTTATGTTATTTATTTAAAAAAAACTAATAAACTTTAAATTTAGAGGAGATAAAATATGTATTACGATAAACTACCTTTAAAAAATTATAATCTTATCTTACAAAAGAAGGAATTCGCTGTCAAAATCAGTCATAAATTTGTGACAGTTATATATCATATAGAAATGCTTGTAGGAAGCTCATCGTTTAATGAATTTGGCTACAAACAGAAGCAATTTATTCCCCATGGCCGTAAAGAAAAATAATTTTTGGAAGTGAATATGTCAATTTGAAGACCTGTTTTGAAGAAGATTTTATGTTACAAAAATTTGAAAAATTTGAACTGGAAGTTTTTGTTGTAATTCAGTTATTTATTTAATTCCTTCTTAGTATGAAATGTTTGAATGTTAACAGATGATATTAAACTTTCCTAGAAAAAATATTAGTATTTAATTATTAAATATTAAAAATTATTTTCACCATTCAAATTATTAAATACTAAAAGGTATTGACACATATCTTCAAAACTAAGTAAAATTTTAGTATTTTAGTTTTACCATGCAGTAATGTCGAATACACATTAAATTATGTCATCCAAATCTATAAAGCTACGTAAGAAATACTTATCGATCCACGGTATGTCGCCTTCGTTGAATCAGAACTCCAATTATTATGAAAAGCCTCGGCATCTAGTGAATTTCATGAGACAATAAACCAAGATGAAGAGGAGACATTTCTTGGATTTTATATTATTTATCTTTAACTTAGACAAAAAATATTTACATCTCACCGCATCGGAAAAAACCGCATCTCACTTCAAAACATTCTTCGTTCTAAAAACAACAGAACTATTGTTGCCAAAAGGCAAAAGTAAAAGTCCAACATTCACACAGAAAATACTCATGGAAGTCGGTGATTTCCGATGTCCTCCCACCTTTGAGGTTCAGGATCTAATGAACTCAAAATTCCTAGGAATCAAGTCGTTGTGGCAGCTTCAGTTTTCTACCAGCTCGAGATCGCTGTTTGTCATCTTCAGGTATGGAAGACTGGTGCGTAGCTGCCAACTTGTGCGGATTTTTCTTGCCACTAAAATTTAATACAAATTTTTGACTTATTTAATCGTTAAAATTGCTTGAATTTTGTTGATTCAATTAGCTAAAATATTCTTTTAAATTTTAGTGGTATGAAAAATCCGTACAAGTTGGCAGCTATACTGGTGCATAGGAACAAGAATAGAGGCACTAAGCAGAGGCTCAACTACAGATATAGAATCAGAAGACTCGGACACAGGAGCAGGAACAGACTTGTCATCTATAGAAACAGGAACTCTATCTACTAAAAAAGGATGCATTAGTACATTATTGATTTCTAGAGGATATAGTCTTTTAAGAGGTCTCAAAAAGGACCTGTTTTAGTTTTAATTCTGGCTACACGGAATTTTGCGTCTTTACCGGGATATAATTCTTCAATTTTACCTAAAGGTCAGTTAATTCGTTTTAAATTATCACTCCCAAACAATACAGTATCGTACTTTTTAATTCAGTTTCCATTTTTCGTTCCGCACTCAGTCGAAGTTGCGATAGGTATTCTACTCTAAAGCGTTTTCTAAGATCTTCTCGAAATTTTTGCTGGTAAGCAAATCTTTTTTTCATTTTTGTTGAATCAATTGTGTCAAATTCCAAGATCATCATCTTCTGCAACATGTGACAGCGGTCTAGAATTGATTACATTTTCCGCGTCAAATAACACGGGATATAATTTTTCATAATTTAGGATGGCCTTTCCAAGCACTTTTCGTAAAATAATTTTCAACATTCTTATCATGCACTCAAAAAAACCTTCTTACCAGGGAGCTGAAGTTGGATTAAATTTCTAATGAATTTTCCGTTCAATAGAGAAATTTTGCAAGTTTTCAAACTTTATTGACTTTAATTCTGAAGATGCTTCCACCAGATTTCTTCCGTTATCAGAAATAATAGTAGAGGTTCTCCCTCGTCTTAAATATAAATCTACTCATAGCTAAGAGAATGTTTTTCGTTGAAAGCAAAGATACTAGTTCAAGATGTATTGCACGAAATACGGCGCATGCAAAAAGGTCCACCCAAACTTTCGAGCCATTCCTTAACACTAGAACGGCGGCGAGGGGTCATTTTGACCCTTTCTGAATGAATACATGTCGATTCGAACCAGAAATATTTTTGTAATATAAGATTAATATATGCTGCACAAAAATAACTTAAATAAATAACTTAAATAGTTTTAAGTAAAAATTCTGATGTGATATATTTTTTTTTAAACTTGAGTAAAAATTCCCGCTGTTCTAGTGTTAAAAATAACGCTCCGGATAAATCTGGACCAACAGTTTCAAAAATTGAAGCGTCTTTGACTGTTCTTCCAGGAGAGGGGCACCAGGTATCTCAACGGGTAAGACAATGAATTGCCTTCATGTCACGTTTTATTATTTTTCGAACTACACGCTTACATTTTAACACCCAAAATTTTTTTCCGCAACAATTTGTATTCCTGTACGACTAAGTTCCAGTTGCGCACCCAGGATTACGATTTGAGGGGGGGGGGGGTAGACATTTGTGGACGGGCGATCAGCAACCAGCCTTGTTTGCGCACTGCGCATATCTGCGCAGAAATAGTGGTTTTTTTTAATATTTGCGCCAAGCCTGCCCCCAAAACGTACTTAGTACAGGCATGAAATTCTTCCGCGGATCCGCGATTTTCCGCTTTTTTGCCGTTTCTCGCAGGGGTGATTTGTTCCGAAATTTAAAAAAATCGGTCATCAATCCGAAAATTTGTACATAAAAAAATATCGCAAATTTCGACAAATGGTCGCCGAAAAAACAATTTCATCAATGGTTCGCAAAATAAAAAAATAGCTAATTTCACAAAGGATCGCGGAAAAAACCCGATTTTCGTCAAATTATTGCGAAAAAACAAACAATTTCGACATAGTACTGCTAAAAATACTCAAATTTCGTCTTTTGATCGCGGAAAAAACGAGGATTTCGTCAAAGGACTGCGAAAAAATAGCAACTTTATCAAAGGATCGCGGAAAAATGCGAATTTCGTTAAAGGGGGCGGTGATAAAACATCAACTTCGTTTAAGGGGGAGCGGATAAAACGCGAATTTGTTAAGTGATCGCAGAAAAAAAGGCGACTTTTATCAAAAGATCGCCGGAAAATGCGAATTTTTTCAAAAGATCTCAGAAAAATTGCGAATTTCGTCAAATGATCGCAGAATAAACGCGAATTCTGTCAAATGATCGCTGACAAAAATGCTAATTTCGTCAAAAGTTTGCGAAAAAACACAAATTTCGTCAAAAGATTGCAAAAAATGCGAATTTTGTCAAAATATCGCGGAAAAAAGCGAATTCTGTCGAAATATCTCGTGAAAAAATGCAAATTTTCTCAAAGTATCGCGGAATAAAAAGGAAATTTCGTCAAAGAATCGCAGAAAAAACGCGAATTTCGTCAGAGGCTCGGAAAAACGCGAATTTCGTCAAATGATCGCGGAATAAACGTGAATTTCTTCAAAGGATCGTGGGAAAATAGTCTCAGAAAAACCGCGAATTTCGTCAAAAGATCGCGGAATGAACGCGAATTCTGTTAAAGGATCGCGGAAAATGCGAATTTCATCAAAAATTCCCCAAAACGGGAATTCTTTCTAAAGATCGCGAATAAAAGGTGAATTTCGTCAAAGGATCGCACAAAATGCGAATTTTGTCAAAAGATAACGAAAAACTTGAATTTCGTCAAACATTCGCTGAAAATTTATTGCGACATTATTTTCATCGGATTTTTTTGCAGCTAAGTGGCAGGTTAAACATAGCTTCCAATGTTTAGTAGCTGATGTTTTGAGTGAAAGCACGTTAAAATTTGAATTCGTGAACTTAGCGAAGATCTCTGCATAAAACATTGCATCACAATTATGAACTTAAAAGAGAAGCTTTCATTTCTCAATTACTTATAGTATTTGCATGAATTATTTATTTGATTGTCTCTCACCCCACATAAAGAAAGATTTAAACAGAAATATTGATAGTGTTATTGCGAATAAAACAACCTTAGTTGTCTTATGCATGCACTATTTTAAATAATATCTCATTTTTCCCATTTCTGGTGTTTTTGCTCTCTTTTTATTATTATTTTTGCGATCTCATGCCTCCAAATAAACAGATTTTTTTTTCTGCTGCTAATTTTTCATTATTATTGTAATCGGTATCCCCGTTGTCGTTTAGAATGTTCAGAGTTAGCAAAAGGTGTGGAGAAATTTCATAAGTCAAAATATTTTCAAGATAGCAATCATTTTAAATTTTAGGAGTTTAATAGCATTAGAATTTCAATCTGCTCCAAAAACAGCTTTTATTGCTACAAAATTAGATTTTTACTGCTTCGAAAATGGATTTTACTGCCACAAAAGGAGATTTCAACTGTTACAAAATCATATTTTTACTGCTACGAAAATGGATTTTACTGCTTCAAAACCAGATTTTTTTTTTCTGCTCCAAAAATGGAATTTACTGATCCAAAATCAGATTTTTACTGATCCAAAATCAAATTTTTGCTGCTCCAAAATGGCTTTAGTGTACTTTCATCTCTGCACTTCTAATATCAACCAATGACACAAAATTTGTTTTGTTTGTATAGATTTTTTTCTTCTTTCCTTTACAAACAAAGTACCGTATTTTAAGATATCAAGCATACGTTATTTCTGTAATATATTTTATGTGTATATATAGTACTGTATTTGCTGCAGTGCAGCAACGTAAAGGAATTCAGATGACTTCTTTTCTCATTTTTCGGTACACACAGACGATTTTTCAGAAAATGCTGTCAAAGTGGGCATTTTGAGCCAAATGTATGACTTGACAGCGCATAAAAGAAAAAATTGCCGTCCTGAGATAACAATCTCGTAGAACTCCCGATGTAATTCATTTATTAGGAAATGTAAAATAACTGTTCGATTACAAATCATTTCAATAATAGTGACCAGGGCCTGATTACCAACGGGGCACACTAACACCAATAAATTTTTAATGAAAAGTTCGACTTATCTAAACGCCGTATTCATGTAAAATTTCTGCCATGAATGAGGCAAAATTTTCTGTTTATTTTTACTGGTAGGAATTTGCCCCGTGGGTAATCAGGCTCTGATAGTGACTGCAAGTATTATGCTTTTATGTTTAAAAATGAGTCAGAAAAATTTGCATTGTTGAACGGGGATTATTATTATTACTGAACCGCTTTAACACATTATAATAACTAAAGACAGCAGGTTAATTGGAAATACAGTAAATAATAGTAACCTTAGGCATGGAGTTGTATACCCCCTCCCCCAATAATTTTTTATTGATTATATTTCTTTACATCAACTAGTGTAGTGGAGGAAAAAAATGGAATTTCTAATAATAAAAAAAAATACCGTATAATGTTTTTCGTAGATAAATTTACGGTTTTCGTATTAGCAGGTCAGGTGTAATTGTATGGTATTTTTTTCAGTGAGACTAAACTATTTTTTCGTTTAAGGGAGAGTCCGTTTTCACAGGTTTTGCTGTATTTACACATATACAGTTATTTATGTTATATGTACAAAAAAACATCAAAACAGAACCTGACTGTACCAGAATGCCGTCTTAAATGGAAAATGTTCACACTCAAGATGGAAGGATTACCATACAATACTACTAAGGCAGGAATCTATGTAAAACTTTTTTCGGTAGCTTGCGATTGATTTTCCACAGCTTTTACTATATCTGGTTCACCAGTGTATATAAAACCTGTCTATAACGGAATCCTGTCTTAGTCGCAAACATTTTATAGCTCCAATGAAAGAAATACCTTGAAAATTTACCTACTAAGATGAAAACCTAAAACGGAATTCTTCACGGTTCTTTGTAATTTTGTCTTAGCAGTTCTTACTGTTTTCGCATCCAAAAATATAAAATCTAAAGCTATGGTTAATTTTTTTACGTGATGAGTTAAACGTTTACGTTTTAACACGAATGATGCTTTAAAAAAAAAAAAAAAAAAAAAAAAAAAAAAAAAAAAAAAACAGCGATTATTTAGAAGTATTGATGAAAGAGAAAAAAAAAAGGAGACGATTTAGAAGCGCATGAGCCTTATTAGAAATGTGTGAATTTAGGAAAAAAAAGGAGACGACTATTCCGTGATTTTTTTTTTTTTTTTTTTTTTTTTTACTTTGAAAGGGTCGTGTCCACTACACAGAAGTAGTACCATCTTTCTTTGGAGACCCAGCCGCTTGACCGTGCCCTAAGGATTTGGATGATGAACGTACTGAGAACTAGGACATTCAGAGAATCGGAGAGTATCGCTATAATTATTATTTTTTGCACTTTACGTGTGTCGAAAATGGCAAAGAATTGAAATACAAAGGTTTTGAGTTTTTGAGTATATACTTATCCCAAAATATTGGAAGAAGTAATATTGTATACAAATACATATCATAAATATCTTACTAGCACTATTTCTACCAACAATATGGTATAAATATATTTGTACTGTCAGTGAAAATGTATCCAGACAGCTATTTTTTTTTAACTTACGTGTCTACCCCCCCCCCCCCACCTCCTTACCGTAAAGCCCCACCAGTGGCTGAGAGGTTCTGCTCTCGAAGCTGGTAGACGGGACGTGCTGGGTTCGAACCCAATCGCGCCCGTCGGCCTAATCGTTCGGAGTTTTCGTGGTTTTCTTCGAACCGTGGATTTCCATGCGTTAATACGGATTAGGTTCCCTTAGAAAGACCTCCACGGAAGGCACTCCCCCTAGGGCCCATATCCCTCGTGTAGATAATTGGCCGTCAACAATCAACCCAACCCAACCCTTACCGTAAAATCTGATTTCAAAGGAGATAAACTTAATAGTCTATTTTTTCTCAAATCGTAGTATATATAATTTCAAATATTAAACATGCTAATACATTAAATTTAATAAGAAATTTGAAAATAAGTAAGACTGAGAAAAAATTAACATTTTCCAAAATTTCCATTTTTCTAAAGACCTATTAGAAATAATAAAATTACTTTTCATGAATTTAAGAAAATTTCAGGGGTGATTCTGGCCCGAATTTTTCGAAAAATTAAGGCAGTCATTTCCGAAAATTAAAAAAATCGGTGATAAATCCGAAAATTCAGACGTAAAATACATCGCGAATTTCGCCAAATGATCACCGAAAAAGACCAATTTCGTCAATCTTTCGAGGAAAAATTGCCAATTTTGTCAAAGGATCGCGAATTTCGTTCAGGGATCACGCACAAAAAAAGCTAATTTCGTCAAAGAATTGCGGATAAAACGTAAATTTCATAAAGGATCATGAAAAAAAACCGCAATGTTTGTCAAAAGATTGCGAAAAACGGCAAATTTCGTCAAAAAATCGCGAAATTTCGTCAGAACATCGCGAAAAAACAACAAATTTCGTCAAAAGATCGCGAAAAAAATAAAAATTTCGTCAAAAGATCGCGAAAAAGGGCAAAATTCGTCAAAAGATCGCGAAAAACGGCAAATTTCGTCAAAAGATCGCGAAAAAACGGTAAATTTCATCAAAATATCGCGAAAAACGGCAAATTTCGTCAAAAGATCGCGAAAAAACGGTAAATTTCGTCAAAATATCGCAAAAAACGCAAATTTTGTCAAAGGGGTGCGAAAAAAACGCGTAGTTAGTACCGGGAGTGGATTCCCCCCTTCCCCCCAACCCCTTTTGACCCAACCTTTCAGAAAATTTGCTGTGGATTTCCGAATTTTTTTTTATTTTACACAGAATCACCCCTAGAAAATTTATATCATTACTTCATTAGTCAAGTTTCGGGGTCTGGGGGGGGGCTTCAGCCCCCATAGCCCCCCCCCCGTGGGTGCGCCAATGTAAACAAGATCAACCTTTTCTTTCATTTATTCGTAGAATTATTCATTTTTTTTAGTCGAACTATATTTAACAGTTGAATGACGGTCTGGGGCCAACTATGCTGCTCCACAGAATTTCATGCCATTAACTGTTGATATATATATACCAAAGACGCATAACTGGTAATTTTTGTATAATTTTTTGTTTATAAAAACTGTGTGAAATAGCGAAATTAAAATTAAAAAAAAAATCATATCTTATGTTTATCCGAAAATTACCACTTTCTTCTAAAAAATTCCCCATATGTGCCCGTATATTTTGTATAAATGCCGAAAGTTTCCGTTGGGTACTGCATATAAATATTTACAAAAATGTAATGTAAAATTATTGAAATTCATTTTAAGGTGTTATTTGAGGCGGAGCTAATGAACTTCGACATCCGAAGAATTTTGGAACAAAGTCAGCAGACAATATGTCAACTGATGTATTTTAGATTCCATTAAGCATATAAGCATTGTTTTTCAACTTCATGTTCACTTTGATATCGACAGCGTTGAGAATGTTGCTGATGTGTTCATTCAAATTTAAAATACAGCGGTTCTATAACTGTTTATTCCAAAAATTCTTCGGGTGTCAAAATTGATTAGCTCCGCCCCAAATAACGCCTTAAAATAAATTTCAATCATTTTAATATACGTATTTGCAAATATTTATATCGAGTACCTAGCGCAAACTTTCGGAATTTATATAGAATATACGGGCACATATGGGGAATTTTTTACAAGAAAATGGTAATTTTCGGATAACCATAAGATATGATTTTTATTTTTTTTGTTATTTCGCTATTTCACACAGATTTTATAAACAGAAAATAACACAAAAATTACCAGTTATGCATCTTTGGTATCTATATACCCTCTGTTAATGGCATAAAATTCCGTGCAGCAATTTTTGAGAAAATCCGTTTTTTAAAAAATCGGAAAATCATTTTTATTTCATTGAATATCAATATTTATTGGGTGATAATAGAAAAAATATATAGATATGTCGCCACATCTGGGCGAAAAATCAGAAAATTTGATTGAAAGGCATGTTTCCTATGCTTATCCGGCTATGCTCTTTCTTTATAAAATAAGTTTAAAAGACACAAGCGGAAAAGGGTAATAATAAGCTAAATAAGCTTAACTGTTTTAAATAAAAAATCTGCTATCAAATATTTCTTAAAAACTTGAGTAAAAATTCCCGCCTTTCTAGTGTTAACTCAGAATGTAAAATCGACAACTAACTATAAGAATCTTAAGTTCTTAAATTGATATGTTTTAAAAACAACTTATTTAAAGAAATTTTATATTTAATTTATAACGTACACATGCAGGATTAAAATCATCGAACGTGTCATTAGGGCCCAGTTGCAGGACTTAATTCAGCAAAACAACATCCTTATACCTGAACAATTTGGCTTTCGCCCAAAACATTCAACCCAACGACAGCTTAAAGCGTTATAAGTAAGCGAACAAACTTAATGATGGAATCAGCCGTAGATCAATACAGTTGCGCCACCTTGTGGACGGAATGATAATTCACATATACTGGCTTTTAGTGTTGCGCGTATTTTCGAAATCTTCAGTCACTCATGGAAATGAATTTCGTTTGCCACACTTATTGCAAAATAACGGCGTAGCGAGAGGAGCACCAGACGCACTTGACGCCACGAAATTTTCTTCGCCTTGTCAGATAAATTCAGTTATTAATCAAGGTGAAAAAAACTTTACAATTTTAGTGGTGTGAGTAAGAAAACAGTTAGATATCTACCTGTAGTTCACACTACATTCGCTACGTGGCGCATGACCTTGATTGATGTGACCTCTCTTTTAATCTTGCGGTTACTTCTCCCATTGAAGATAGGACGCTTACTTACATCGCTTTGCCACAGCTCCTTCGCGTTGTTGAATTTCTCAGCGAAAAACTCAACGCGAAGATCCCAGCTGAAGCCATATTTCTTGACTTCGCAAAGGCTTTTGACAAAGTCTGGCACGAAGGCCTTATATACGAATTAATTAAGCTAAAATGCCGTGCTAGACTCATAAATTTAATATACTCATACCTTTGCGGTCGAACTTTTAGAGTCCGCATCAATAACATCTTATCCATATTTCTCTTTATACATGCGGGCATCCTTCAGGGGAGCGTGTTGGGCCCAATGTTATTTAACATATTTTTCAATGACATCCCACGCTCATTACTTACTTATTTAGCTCTGTATGCGGACGATACATGTATATACGCTTCAGCACACAACCCAGATAGTCTATACAGGTACCTGCAGACTCATCTAGACGACTTCCTTGACTGGTGCGACCTATGGCGCGTTCTAATCAATGAAAATAAAACTAAAGCTGTTTATTTCTTTCGTAAATTTATTTATCCTCCAAGACTAACAATAAATAACACTACAATTCCATGGTCCGACGAGGCCAAGTACTTGGGTGTCATCCTTGATCATAGGCTCACTTGGAGCAAACATATTCTCTCCATCAGGGGGAAAGTCGCCGGAGCTTCTCTTGCCCTTAAACCACTTCTTAATAGTAAAACTCTTTCTGTCCACAACAAGCTCATCCTCTACAATTCCTGTATTCACCCCATCATTACTTATGCAAGTCCTATCTGGGGCTTTACCTGCAAATCCACCATGGACAACCTAAGCAAACTCCACAATAAAAACCTTCGCACCGTCCGAGGCGCCTCTAGATACTTACGTAACACCACTGTCCGAAGGGACCTGAACACCATCACCCTTAGGAAAAGAATAAAAGAACTTGCAAAAACTTTCTATTCAACCTTATATGACCTTCCAAATGATATTGTGGCAGAGCTCCCAGACTACGACACCTTCGAGCCCCATCATCGTAAACGCCCGAAATATTCCACAATAATGGAATCCCCGTGAGCTTTGTGTTCACCGCATACGATTGCTCTAGTAAATTTTCTCTCTTTTTTCTTTTTACTTTCTTATATTATTCCTATATATAATTAAAATATATATATATATATATATAAATCTCTATATATTAATTATATATAAAAAAAGATATATTGCCCTGATTAGTGCCTTTTTGTTAATGTAAGCAGCCTTGCTGCCTTCCTTAACCGCCGACCCTGCCCTTGCTTGGTGTGAGTAACTTTTGAACTAGTGCTAACTTCTATTTTAACTTATTTTTTTATTCCTTACAGCAGTCTAGTACTGCAGCTAAACCTATATCTTAATATAATCTCATCATTAAATCCAAGTTCTTAAACTTTCTTAAACTTTTTTCTCTTAACTTTTAAAGCATCTATGCTAGTAATATCTTAAGTTTTTCCTTTTTTAAGTAGTTGCAAACAACTACACCTTTCTTAATTTCCCAATGGTTCTATTATACGTAAGACATTACAACTAATCAGTCTGGGTGCAAAGTTGACTTCAACTAGGCAACCCCTTAACCGCTGCTTCACTGTTCAGCACTGTTCAGCAGGATTATAAATTTAATAGATCCATTTAATATCATAACAGGCCATCTAGTTTATGGCTTGAAATTATGTCCTAAGTTCTATTAACCCCTTAATTCTCGCTCCCGTCGTATTCTCGGGCTGTGTCTTTTACTCAAAATGTTTGATTCACTGGCGGATCGAAACTTCAAAGCCTCCCTACGGAGATTTACTGTGCATGCTCACTCCTTCCTGAGATGATAACCAGAATTGGCAGTGTAGCGCTAAAAAGAATCGCCAAATACTTTTTGAAATGCCAACTATTCCCACATGCTGAGTAGCATGTGTTCACTTTGGAAAAGAGAATGAAATTAAAATAGTTAGTGTGGAAAAATGAAGATTTGAATTAAATTTAAAAAAAAATTCTATAGAAAGAGAGAGAGATGGTGAAATAGAAAAAATCAAAAGTTTTAACAATTTAATATATATATATTTTCAATTGGTAACTTATCTATTTATATTGTAAAAGATAAATGATATATTAAAATCAGCTGAAATTATCCATCAGGAATTTAACAAGAAATGTAGAACACATAAAAATATATATTTGTCTATTAAAACTTTTATAATATTTTTTCTGGTAATATTCTTTCAAGTCTTCTGCAATCTGCTTACAATTCAGCAAAAAAAAAAAAAAAAAAAGATTTTTGACATTCCTACGTGCATAAAAATTTTAGATTTCTCAATAGTGTGTCAACGAATTTAATTAGTTGACTTAAATCTGCGATTAAATCTGGATTTTAATCAACTGATTTTTTTAAATCATTGATTAAAATCGCAAATTTTCTAAATGTTTAAATTGAAATAACAGTATTAAAATCTAAGATTACCTAATATAATTTGGAAAGTTTCTACAGGTATTTTGCCTTATGAATAACAACAACAACAAAAAAAAAAAAAAAAAGCTAAAAAGCTTCAAATAATTGTTTCTAAGCTCAATTCGTGAGTCTTGTAAAAAATTAAGTACAGTAAGTTTGTAAAGGAATAAAAGGCATTTCATTTTAAAATTATATTTAAATCTAATATAATTTGTAATGTCATAATTTCCTTTAACCCTTTCCGGCGCAGACAAATTCTATTCGCAAAATGAGAAAATATTGACTGACACCGTAAATTGCAAACGATTTCTTTTAGAAAATAAAAACTCCTCAATTTAAGCTTTCACAGTAAAATCAAAATTTTGTTAAATATTCTTGGTGCCACTTGCAAGGTTGGAATTAAAATTAACCCCTTAACTCTCGCTCCCGAGATATTCTCGGGCTGTGTCTTTTACTCAAATTGTTTGATTCCCACCAGTTTTATAAAATAGTGAAATTGGCTATATTTTAGTATCGTTTTTACTGTCATTAAATAAGATGGATATTTCTTTTTCATAAAAGTGGTGCCAATAAGCAATTTGAATTATTCAACCATAATTTAATTCGAGCGTTAAGGGGTTAGGTGTGTCCAGACTGGACACACTGCGCCGGAAAGGGTTAAGGGGATCCGGGACACATTTTAAAATAACTTTTATTTATTGAGTTAAAATTCTGAATTTTTTTGTGATGGTTAACCTTATCATTTGTAAACAAAATCACATGATAAAATTTGCCAGAATGTTTTTAAAAATAATTTTAATTTAAAATTTATTAAAAAAGTGGGGTAATTTAAAATCCTTATAACTCGAAATATTATTTATAGAATTTCAATTTTTTTTTTCATTTACATATACAGAAATATATAAGTTTTAATTTTGGTTCGGTATTTTAAAAAATATTAATTTATAAAAAAATTAAAAATATTTAACAAAAAAATTAAAAATAAAGTGTGCAACTCTTTTTTAAAAAATCATATTTTCAAAAGTAAATATTTTTTTCAAATATGCTGTATACAAATTAAAGCAAAACAATTGAAAAATATCTGTTCCAAGTTTGAACACTTTAACTTAAACGGTTCTCGAGTTATAAGAATTTAAATACGGGAAGTGGTGGAAAAACCTATTATGAAGAAAAAACGCATTTTTAAAAGAAGTCGTTACCTTGACAACCATTGCTTGAGAGTTAGATTTGAAAACAAAACAAATGAAAAAAGTAACATTTTTTTTGTTCTAATTCAGATAGAAACATGAATTTAAATGTCATTTTAAGCAGGGAAAAACAAAAAAAATTTAATGAAATTAAATGTATTTGCGAAATTTGTGTCCCGTACCTCCTTAAGTAATCAAATTATTCGTTATTTTATATAGAAAAGCATGGCAAGTATAATAAATTTCTACAAAGTAAAAGAATAAATAGCCAGGATCTTATTTTCACATTCAATAATAAATTTATAGAAAATATTGGAGTTAAGGAATAATGAAAGAATGATATTTGCTCAACAGCTATTTTAAAGTAATGCACAAGAGAAAAAGAACTAATTGGTATAAAAATAATAAGCACAGCAGCAAGAGTTTCTCCAGTACGGGTTGAATAAAGTTTTTTTTTTTTTTTTTTTTTTTTTTTTTGAACTGATTACACCAAATAAAGAAACTACAGTGCTGTTATTTAATATTTTGAGAATTTCAAATATAACTGACACAGTCTTATACTAACCCTGTATGTGTGTATGAATGGATGTAACATTTTTTTTTTTTTTTGGTTAGCATGCACATACAAGGTGTAAGTTAAGATTTAAGCTATTAACATTAGTACAAATGCAAAACGAGCTGCCAATAATATTTGTTAGTTTTGTTACTTGTGCCACTAAGTAATGAAATTACTTATTGGCAGTTTTTATTTAATTCTGTAATTACTGTTTCTTATAGACCATTTTTTAACCGCACTTGAAATGCTCCCTGCCTTAAAAAAAAAATAAATAAATAAATAAAATAAAAATAAATAAATAAATAAATAAATAAATAAATAAATAGTGAAATTCACTTGTAGTTGCAGCCAGACATTTTCTGGAAAAAACTTCCCCATACCGCAGTATTTCAAACTCTGTGTTATCAAGTCCTTACAAAAATGATAGATCTTTATTTCTTGAGAAAAAACAGAATATTATTAAAAAAATTATTTAAATGTTATTTAATTGTATTTTTCAACTTGTAATTTAAAAAATTATAGCAATTTAATAACACTTTATTTATCATATTAAAAAATTATATACTTTTTTTCTTATCGTTACTAAACACATTATTAATATATTTCCTCATGAAATAGTGCCATTTTCTTGGAACTAGCATCCTGCCCCTCTTTCTTTCTAGAATGAATACTAAATTTTTAATTATCATTTTAGTAATTAACCCCTTCGGGACGGGAGCCTTTTACGAAAATTTTAATCTTTTGTCACCGTTTTTTAAAAACAGAAATTTGTGTTTTCTTGAATCGAGAAAATGCGCTGATTAAACAAGGAAAATTTTACAGTAAAATTTTACTGGTGAGGAAAAACAAGGATTCTGAGCGCTTTTTGCGGCACGTATACGTGTCGCTCGTCCCCAACGGGTTAAAGCATAAAATGTATATTATATTGCTAATTAGAAATTAATTGTCTAATAATTATTAATTTTAAGTAGTGTTAACATTTTAATGTTAAATTCAGTTACTGATAATTCTAATAAATGTAAATATCACTAGTATTTAACATACTTTTACATTGTTATATTGTACCTAATACATTGTATTACATTTATTGTAGTTATTAATGTGTTTAACATTATTGTATGCTATTAACTAATGAAACTGCTAATTTGCAGTTTCTATAATTTCTGTAATTACTAATAATTAAATTTTATTATTTAAAGTGTAAAAACATAGATATGTTAGCAATTAAAGGTTTAATTGTTTTGGAAACCTAAAACTCTTGGTATCTATTCAGTATTTTAACGCTGCGGAAAAAAAATCATAAAAATCCGATTTAAATTAAAAAAATCTGATTTTAATAATAAATTATTATATTTTTTTATTTTTTAAATCATGACTTTTTTTCTCTATTTATCAATAATTTAAAGTTATCTTTATATAAAAGCTGTTACATTTAAACCAAATTGCCGTATTTCGTGTCTTTAACGTTTTTTTTTTTTTTATTTTTTTTATTTTTTCTATTAGCAAGAGTCTATAATCTAAAGTGTATAACACTTTTATATTAAAAAAGAAGTTTCATTTTTAATCATCTAAATATGTGCACCTGAAAATTTTATCCTAATAATTCCCAGGGTTGATAAAATTCATGATTTTTTTTTTATTAAATTATTTAAAAAATTATTATAAATAATTATTTAATTATTACTTAATTTTTTTTAAAGAGTCATTCATTTGGTCCATGCAGTACATGGAATGGAATTATTCATTTGCTTATACGAAATACTTTCTGATCCGATTTAATACATAATAATACATAAAATTTTAGATAAGCTACCGCAACGATATGAAGACTAGGGCAAAAGCACGTGTTTTTAAACGCAAACAGCAATGTCTCCCTCCAAGGTTGCTGCGTTAAAAGTTCGCCAAAAGTTAGCCATTCAAAATTCAAAACGAAACTAGAGCAATCGGGGAGAAAGCCTTCGGAGGGAGGCATTGCAGTTGTGATCCACCAGTGTTTGATTCCCACCAGTTTTATAAAATAGTGAAACTGTCTATATTTTAGTATCGTTTTTCCTGTCATTAAATAAGGTGAATATTTCTTTTTCATAAAAGTGGCGCCAATAAGCAATTTGAATTTTTCAACCGTAATTTAATTCGAGCGTTAAGGGGTTAAAGTTTTCACACTTTTCACGCAAGGACTTTTGAACTAGCGTCTAAACCGCGCCCCTATCACAAATTGACACAACTATTTGATAGATTTTTTTTGTCTTTATCGAAAAATGTGAAAAGTTAATCGATCTCACTATCTCTGAATAAGAACATTTGAAATTTTATATGTAATAAAATTAAAAATGAATTTATCAATTCGCGAGAACTTAATCAGCAGTGCAGCCGTAATAAAGTTAAAATTAATATTTTTTCTTCATACCTTTCCGCTTCGCTTGATATCCTGACGCCTGTGTTCACTGCACACATTACACACTGGATAGGCGCGCCCCTGTATAATAACTCAATTTAACGTTTAGATTAGTTCATTTTTAATGTCATATTGAAAGATGTGTTATCTCCTTTATTTATTTATTTAATTTTCTATAAGTAAATACTCTTACATTATTACATTCAAGCGCCTTGTTTATACAATTTTAATAAGGTCCTTTATATATAAATATATAAAAGACCATTCATTGCTAAATAATAGGTTTTTCGGTAACTTCGGTTATACATTCCATTTTATTTTAGAATCGTTAAACTTGTAAAGAATTTTATTTCGAGATAAAAATGTTCTGTAATAAGGTCTACTTATAAGACAAAATGTTTTTTAATGGATTCTGTTTTAATGTGAAAAATTTTGTGGACGTTTCTTTAAAGCGGTTGTCAGATATATTTTTTTTCTCCGCTCAATAACACGAAACTTTCTGACGAATTATTAAACAAAAAAATGACATTTGAAGCCCGCAAATTTAATTAAATGTATACTTTGATAGGATTTACCGAAAAATATTCTACTTATGATATACCGAAAAAAAAAACTGTTCGATTAAAAATAATAATAAAAGTAAAGGAAAAAAAATACATTCTGAAAAACCCTAAATTTCTATTAGATCTTAAAATAAGAAAAACAATTTCTATCATTCAACCTATCATGAAGAAAAACGCATTTTCGCAAGAAGTCGTTTCCATGTCAACCATTGCTTGAAAGCTAGATTTTGAAAACAAACCAAAACGAAAAATTTAATATTTCCTGTTCTAATTAAGATAGAAACATGGTTTAAACGTCATTTTAAGTACAAAAAAAAAAAAAAAAAAAAAAAAAAAAAAAAAAAAACAGAGAAATTTGTAATGCAATTTAAAAAAAAAATATTAAAAATTAGTACATTTGAAGATTTTTGTGTGCCGTACCCCCTTAAAAAACCAGATCACTCTCTTAAACTTTATAAATAAAGTACAGACTTGTTAGAAAATATATAAACAAGATCAACCTTTTATTTCATTTATTCGTAGAATTATTCATTTTTTTAGTCGAATTATATTTAACAGTTGAATGACGGTCTGGGGCCAACCATGCTTGTATATTTCGGTTCGAAACAGAAATGGCATAGGCGGATAAGTATAGGAAATATGCCTTTCAATCAAATACCCTGATTTTTTTCCCAGATGTGGCAACGTATCTGACAATATATTTCCCCTATTATCACCCTATAAATATTCATATTTAATGAGATAAAAATGTTTTTTCAATTTTTTAAAAAACGGATTTTCTCAAAAACTGCTGCACGGAATTTCATGCCATTAACTGAGGACATATATATACCAAAGATGCATAACTGGTAATTTTTGAATAATTTTTTGTTTATAAAAACTGTGTGAAATAGCGAAATTAATATTCAAAAAAATAAAAATCATATTTTATGTTTATCCGAAAATTACCACTTTCTTCCAAAAAATTCCCCATATGTGCCCGTATATTTTGTATAAATGCCGAAAGTTTGCGTTGGGTACTGCATATAAATATTTACAAAAATGTAATGTAAAATTATTGAAATTCATTTTAAGGCGTTATTTTGGGCGGAGCTAATCAACTTCGGCATCCGAAGAATTTTGGAACAAAGTCAGCAGACAATATGTCAACTGATGTATTTTTGATTCCATTAAGCATATAAGCATTGTTTTTCAACTTCATGTTCATTTTGATATCGACAGCGTCGAGAATGTTGCTGATGTGTTCATTCAAATTTAAAATACAGCAGTTCTATAACTGTTTATTCCAAAAATTCTTCGGGTGTCAAAATTGATTAGCTCCGCCCCAAATAACGCCTTAAAATAAATGTCAATCATTTTAATATACATATTTGTAAATATTTATATCTAGTACCTAGCGCAAACTTTCGGAATTTATATAGAATATACGGGCACATATGGGGAATTTTTTACAAGAAAATGGTAATTTTCGGATAACCATAAGATATGATTTTTATTTATTTTTTATTTTTTATTTCGCTGTTTCACACAGATTTTATAAACAGAAAATAATACAAAAATTACCAGTTATGCATTTTTGGTATCTATATACCCTCTGTTAATGGCATAAAATTCCGTGCAGCAATTTTTGAGAAAATCCGTTTTTTAAAAAATCGAAAAAACATTTTTATTTCATTAAATATCAATATTTATTGGGTGATAATAGGGAAAATATATAGATATGTAGCCACATCTGGGGGGAAAATGAGAAAATTTGATTGAAATGCATGTTTCCAATGCTTATCCGGCTATGCCCTTTCTTTATAAAACAAGTTTAAAAGACACAAACGGAAAAAAATGTAAACTAAATAAGCTTAACAGTTTTAAATAAAAAATCTGCTATTAAATATTACTTAAAAACTTGAGTAAAAATTCCCGCCTTTCTAGTGTTAACTCAGAATGTAAAATCGACAACTAACTATAAGAATCTTAAGTTCTTAAATTAATATGTTTAAAACAAATGTTTCATTCCGGTTTAAATTTAAAGAAATACTCTATTTAATTTATAACATACATTTGCAGCATTATAAATTTAATAGATCCATTTAATATCATAACAAGCCATCTAATTTAGGCTTGAAATTATGTCCCAAGTTCAGAAGTGGAAAATTGGCGCAGAGGAGGAGCCTATTGACATCACTAAATTTTAGTAGTATTTTTCGCCTTATCTAATGACAGAATTTCTGCGTTTTTATTAAGGTGAAGAATACTATAAAATTTTAGTGGTGTCAATAGGCTCCTCCTCTGCGCCAATTTTCCACTGCAAGTTCTATTAACCCCTTAATTCTCCCTCCCGTCATATTCTCGGGCTGTGTCTTTTACTCAAAATGTTTCCATCAGTTTTATAAAATAGTGAAACTGGCTATATTTTAGTATCGCTGAACAGTGAAGCAGCGGTTAAGGGGTTGCCTAGTTGAAGTCAACTTTACACCCAGTCTGATTAAATGTGATGTCTTACGTTATAAACCGCCATTGGGAAAGAAGAAGTGTGTAGTTGTTTGCAACTACTTATAAAATGATAAAACTAAAGATATAACTAGCATAGTTGCTTTAAAAGTTAAGAGAAAAAATTTTAAGGACTTGGATTTACATAAAGAAATTATATTAAGATATAGGTTTAGCTGCAGCAAACTGCTGTAAAGAAGAGAAAAATAAGTTAGAATAGAAGTTAGCACTAGTTCAGAGAATTACTCACAACAAGCAAGGGCAGGGTCGGCGGTTAAGGAAGACAGCAAGGCTGCCTACAAAAACAAAAAGGCACTCTTCAGGGCAATATATCTTTTTTTTTTTTTTTTTTTTTTTTTTGGAAAAAGAAGAAAAAATAAAAAGGAGAAAAAAATTTTACTTAGCAATCTTATGCGGTGAACACAAAGCTCACGGGGATTCCATTATTGTGGAATATTTCGGGCGTTTGCGATGATGGGGCTCGAAGGCGTCATAGTCGGGGAGCCCTGCTACAATATCATTTGGAAGGTTATATACGATTGAATAGAAGGTATTTGCAAGGTCTTTAATTCTTTTTCTAAGGGTGATGGTGTTCAGGTCCCTACGGACAGTGGTATTACGTAAGTATCTGGAGGCGCCACGGACAATGCGAAGGTTCTTATTATGGAGTTTGCTAAGGTTGTCCATAGAGGATTTGCAGGTAAAGCCCCATATAGGGCTTGCATAGGTAATTATGGGGAGGATACAGGAATTGTATAAGATGCGTTTGTTGTGGACAGAAAGGGTTTTACTATTGAGAAGCGGTTTAAGGGCAAGAGAAGCTCCGGCGACTTTCCTCCTGACGGAGAGGATATGTTTGCTCCAAGTGAGCCTGCGATCAAGGATGACACCCAGGTATTTGGCCTCATCGGACCATGGAATTGTAGTGTTATTGATTGTTAGTCTAGAAGGATAGATAAATTTACGGGAGAAATAGACAGCTTTGGTTTTATTTTCGTTGATTAGAACGCGCCATAGGTCGCACCAGTCAAGGAAGTCATCAAGATGAGTCTGCAGGTACCTGTATAGACTATCTGGGTGGTGTGCAGAGGCGTAGATACATGTATCGTCCGCATACAGGGCTAAGTAAGTAAGTAATGAGCGTGGGATGTCATTGAAAAATATGTTAAATAACATTGGGCCCAACACGCTCCCTTGAAGGATGCCCGCTAGGATAGAGAGAATAATGGATAAGATGTTATTGATGCGGACTCTGAAAGTTCGACCGCAAAGGTATGAGTATATTAAATGTATGAGTCTAGCACGGAATTTTAGCTTAATTAATTTGTATATGAGGCCTTCGTGCCAGACTTTGTCAAAAGCCTTTGCGATATCAAGGAAAATGGCGGCAGCTGGGATCTTCGCGTTGAGCTTTTCGCTGAGAAACTCAACAACACGAAGGAGCTGGTGTTTTAGTATCGTTGTTCCTGTTATTAAATAAGGTGAATATTTCTTTTTCATAAAAGTGGTGCCAATAAGCAATTTAAATTTTTCAACCGTGATTTAATTCGAGCTTTAAGGAGTTAAAATTTTCTCACTTTTCACGCATGGACTTTTCAACTAGCGTCTAAACCGCGCCCCTCACAATGGCTCATATCACAAATTGACAGAATTATTTGATAGATTTTTTTTTTTTTTTTTTTTTTTTGTCTTTATCGAAAAATGTGAAAAGTTAATCGATCTCACTATCTCTGAATAAGAACGTTTGAAATTTTATAGGTCTTAAAATTAAAAATGAATTTATCAATTCGCGAGAACTTAATCAGCAGTGCAGCCGTAGTAAAGTTAAAATTAATATTTTTTCTTCATACCTTTCCGCTTCGCTTGATATCCTGACGCCTGTGTTCACTGCACACATTACACACTGGATAGGCGCGCCCCTGTTAAATAACTCAACTTAAGGTTTAGATTAGTTCATTTTTAATGTCATATTGTAAGATGTGTTATCTCCTTTATTTATTTATTTAATTTTCTATAAGTAAATACTATTACATTATTACATTCACGCGCCTTGTTTATACAATTTTAGTAAGGTCCTTTATATATAAAAGACCATTCATAGCTAAATAATAGGTTTTTCGGTAACTTCTGTTATACATTCGATTTTATTTTAGAATCGTTAAACTTGTAAAGAATTATATTTCGAGATAAAAATGTTCTGTAATAAGGTCTACTTATAAGACAAAATGTTTTTTAATGGATTCTGTTTTAATGTGAAAAATTTTGTGTGCATTCCTTTAAAGCGGTTGTCAGATATATTTTTTTTCTCCGCTCAATAACACGAAACTTTCTGACGAATTATTAAAAAAAAAAATGACATTTGAAGGTTTTATTAGTGATTTGTAACGAAACTTTTAAAACCTTTACAACTTTATTTATAATCAATTGTTGTCTCATAACGGCAATATTCCCCCTTTCTTGGGCCCGCAAATTTAATTAAATGTATACTTTGATAGGATTTACCGAAAAATATTCTACCTATGATACACCGAAAAAAAAACTGTTCGATTAAAAAAAATAATAAAAGTAAAGAAAAAAAAATACATTCTGTAAAACCCTAAATTTCTATTAGATCTTAAAGTAAGAAAAACAATATAGGCATTTATTGATATTCTCTTAAAATAGACATGCTTGCCTTTCCCTCCTATCTACTGATCCAGTGGTTCTTACCCTGTGTGCCGCGAAATGATATGTAGTATCATATCAGAATGTTTTTTTTTTTTTTTTTTTTTTTTTTTTTTTGAAAGTTTATTTCTCTGTTTGTATACTCTTTATGCTTCGAGATTATGAAAATAGTCTTAAATCTTCAGATAACTTTTATTCTTTCAGAGGAAAATTTTGTTACAATATAAAGTGCTGTAAAAGTGCTGACCAATTAAAAATGATTTAAAAGTAATGATTATTCAAAAATTTTATGTTACAGAAAATATTTTAGTTTAAAAAGTAAAAAATCTGTCTCAGATATCTCTTTAAAAGTTAATGCATATCATTTATAAGTATTCGCAAAATCTTTTATAAAAATTTTAGCATTATTTTAAATGTAAATCAAGTAAACGAGATAAGCTAATGTAAAATAAACTTATTAAAATTTTAATAGTCTATAGAACGCAAATTATATAATTATTTTGTACTTGTTTTAGCTCTGATAAATCATTTTGCTTCTGTAAGTATCGCCAAGAGGCGATTTCAATCCCAAGTCATTGCTTATCACAAACTGATCTCAGATGCCAATTAGTTGTATAGTAAAAGTTCTTCGCTTCCCCCCTCTACTGATAAACCAAATCCCAAAAGAGCAGTAAAAATATTTCCAGACCTCAAGGGAGCCAAAGAGTTCTATTTAGTAGCAACAAAATGGGTACCTCTCAAAGTTTGTTATCAGTATCTTACAGAATTTCCCTAAGATTCCCCATAATTTCTTCCCTTTCAATTGCTAAAGCTCTACAACACCATCACAAATGCATCCCCGAAATTCCTAATGCTACTGAGAAAGTCCCTATTTAAAGGGAAAATATGGTTTTCTTTTTTATCTGCGGGAACGAGTTAAATTCAGATGGGATATTTTTTTTTTTTTTTTTTTTTTTTTTGGCGTGTGTGTGTGTGTGTGTGTGTGTATGTGTGTTGTTATTGGCGTGCGGAGCAAAACGTTAAATAGATTCGATAGTAGTGAGATTAAATTTTTATTTATTGATTCTGAATAAAATAAATAGATAAATGTAGAGGAATATTTCTGGATAAAAATGATGTCCTTTAGATGTTATGAATGCGATTTTTGTTAATTTTGTTATTTTTTTACTTATCAAATCTCTGGTTGTTTCCGCATTTAACAGAAAGAATAAATAGTATATGAATATTAGTTTTTTTAATGGCTTTCTTAAGTAAACGTAAGCAGTCAGATTTTAAATATCTGGCATTAGAGATCAGAGAATAAGCGACTAATGAGTTGAGTATAATAGATTTAAAAGTTTTTATAACTTTTAAGTGTAGATCGACCGAAATATTCATTACGTTTTCGGCCCAAAATCTGACTTTCGCCAAACATTCGTTTTCGGGGAATGCTGAAATTTCTGCTGAAAATTAAGCCGAAACTATCTGTATTTCAAAAATGTCGTTTGTTTCTTCGGAAATTTTCTACATTACTCATTGATTTGAGCTGTATCGGCTTAAATGAGACTCTCTTCATTTATTGCTAAAAACTTCACTGTTTATAATTATAAATCATCAGGGACTCGAGATGTGACTGAAAAGTATAACGTAAGAAATGCATATATGACTAAACTTTGAACATGCTTTCCACGTGCTCATTAAAAGCTACAAACTTAACAGTAATTATTTATTTATTCTTTTTATTGAAAGCAAATGTTACAGATTATTTTCTTTAAATAAAGAATTTAAAAAAAAACTATCGGGTTTTCTTTCTGTCATGTTATCGATTTGCATATATTTCTTTTAATTTGGTTACTATGACGCAAACAAAACATTTGCATAAATTTTACTTATGATTTTTGGATGCTTGACACAAAAGATAACTCAACTGATTAAAATAAAACATTTCAATGTATGATATAGACTCAGTGAAAATTTGATATGTTTAACAGTGTACAGGAAAATTTAAAAATATCGTTTGGATGTGAAAATATATTTAAAAAGACAAACAAAAATAATTTTTATCGAATTTTAAAACAAACCTTTTAAAGTCCTATAAATTCGCCCCTCGAATTTTCATATCAACTCATTTAAAACTTATATTTAGAATTTATCAGAGACCTGAATGATAAAGCATTAGTGAATAAATTGTATGTATATCAATTGATGTTGAAAATACTGTTTGCACTTTTGAATATAAATAGAAAAAAGAAAATGATGATATATTTTTCTTTTAATTAATAGCATAGCGTCACCCAAATTTTTATATCATTATTTTTAATACCTATATTTAAAATTTTTAGAGCTATAAGGTAAAGTGGTGTGTCACAAGCATTTAACCCGTTGAGGGTTTTTGTACTGATCTTAGTTACTAATAAAAATTGTAAATGAAAAATCCATGTTTCCCATTTTTGGGTTCTTCTATCTTTACAAAAGGAAATTAGTTGGATTCGGGAAAATTTTCGACTTCCGGTTTTCGATGGATTTATACGTTATAGAAAATCTTGAACACGATTTAATTGTTATTGGAAAATGTCTGTCTGTCACTCTGTCAGTATATGACAAAAATTTTGTGGGCGCTCTATCTGAATAACTAGTGCACGAAATTTCACAAACCTATAGATGCAGTTAGACCTTTATATAAACTAGTGCTATTTAGGTTTTGGTGTATATCGCCTAACAGGTAGTGGTGCTATGCTGTTTTTTTTTTCACGATTTCAGCTATAACGCTATCAAGAATTGATGTACGGATTTTAATAAAACTTTAGATTCAGTTAGACCTTGATATAAACTAGCTTGATTAGTTTTTGGTATATATCGCCCAACAGGCTGTGCTGCTTTCTGTACGATTTCTGAGTAATTAATAGCTATATCTCAAGAACTAATGCACATATTTTCATCAAATTTCACATTCAGTTAGACGTTGATGTAAGCTTTTGTGTAAATCTCACAACAGGTGGCGCTGCTATGCTGAATTTTTCACAATTTTCTCAAAAGCTATACCTCAAAAACTAATGCACGGAATTTTATCAAACTTGGTATTCTGTAACATTTTCACGTAAATAGATCCTTATTAGACTGGGTGTATATTGAACATCAGGTGTTGATTTTGATACTTTGGTTTATAATTTTGGTTGCGGACATCTAAGAGGTCGGTTTCCGAAATTCAATGATTTGTTTGAAACAATGCGATGCATATATATTCTTATTAAATACATCCAATTCAACGAACCTATATACCTTTACATTCCTCATGATGGACATAGATTGTCATTTAGTTTTAGCACTGTGATAGCGAATTTTGAATTATTAACATATATGAGATAGAATAAAGTTTTGGGATTGGCACATCAGTCCAATTATATTCTTACAAAAATAAAGTGATCATCTAACTAGGAAATGAAGCAGTTTTTAAAAAAGAATATTTATCAATACTTTTATTTTTAGGATATTGTATCTCGCATCAATACTTAAAAGTCAGTTTTTTTTTAAAATGTATTCTAGTATTTACTTTCATAAAATAGTAGCGAATTTTTTTCTTTTCTAAAAGATAAAAATTTTACCTCTTTCATTATGTTTAAGTTTTCTTTAATATTGTTTTAATTTCTCTTTATTGAACATTAATAAATATAAAATCTCGTCTCCAGTAAAAGTCAATCGAAAAGAAAAAATAAACTGATTTCATTCAAATTTAGAAAAAATAATAATACAAATAAATGATGATATCAAGCAATTTAAATCCGGTTTTAAATAAAGCTCCTTTAACTTGTACATGAATGATATTTGTTAGCTATTATATTATTTTTTTATTATTTCTAAAAACTATGAAGACAGGATATGCAACGCTCCGCTTTTAACCCCTTAACGCTCGAATTAAATTACGGTTAACATATTCAAATTGCTTACTGGCACCACTTTTATGAAAAAGAAATATTCACTTTATTTAATGACAGGAAAAACTGTACTAAAATGTAGCCTGTTTCACTATTTTATAAAACTGGTGGGAATCAAGCAATTTAAGTAAAAGACACAGCCCGAGAATATGACGGGAGCGAGAATTAAGGGGTTAAACTGAAAGTAAACAAAGCATCGCATGAGCCAGCACGCCGTGCTAGGGAATTTCGCAGGTGCTTTTGTGATATGAGCCGTTGTGATGGGCGCGATTTAGATGTTAGTGACTTTTCACCCCTTCAGCTGATCGTATACGAGCAAAGTTTCCAGTTTGGCCTCCAATTTTAATTAAAAATTTCAAATTCGTACCCCAAATTTCGAATGAAGAATTTCTAATTTTAAGATCGCTAAATGTCTCTTATTAAATAAAGTATAAAATACTATTTATTATTACTGGTATTAACTCGAAATTTCTAAATAAAAATGAAGGTCAAACTGGCAACACTGTATACTAGTAGCGCAACCTCAGGTGTTAAAATCCAATTATCACGTTATAGACTTTTTGCATAGATTTACATGCACAAAGGGCTGGCATGAAAGCAGTTCTTTCTCTCCATTCCTGGTTATCACGAAGGATGTGCAATTTAAGAAGCTTAAACTAACATGGTATTACTTCTGATACTCACAAGGGAACTACTTTTGGTGCTGCTCGCACCTAACATTGGGACCTGGTGCATTTTATAGCCCTATATTACGAAGTTTGAGAATCGATAAAAAAATTTTGTTAAGATGAAATTCTTCCATTTTACAGCAGCATAACTTGCAGAAAATGCTATTTTCGAGGCCGCTTATCGGACTATTAAAATAGAATTTTTTAAAGAAAAACATTTAAAAATATAAATTAGTCAATAATAAATATAAAATATCGAAAAAAAAGTAAAAAAAAATTCCTTCAAAAACCTACGAATTTCATTTTGAAATATTACGACATTATATTCACATTCTTAGCGGGTAAAAAGTTGGCGTTTTTTCAAAAGTAGAGTTTTCCGGCAACCCTAGTGGAATGTCATGCAACTTGTCGTGTGTGAAGTGAATAGTGTTTTGGGCTTCCGTAAAAATTGTAATGTCTGTCTTAATTAGGCACAGAATGTTTTCTAAACTGTATAAAAATATTAATTTTTTTAAACATTTAATGCACAAATATTTCATTTTAAACATTCGAATCGAATCTTTATTCCACCGGCTTCAAAGGAAAATAGATTGCTTATTTTGTATTTCATTAAAAAAATAATTTTCAATGATCTTGAAAGCTTTTAACAGAAAAAAAAAATACTGTTTATACATTTTTCGTCTACATTAAAAAAAAGCTAGTTTTTGTTTCTTATAACTATCAGTTATCAAAGAAATCGCAATCTGATTTAATTCAAATATACTCCCGGGAAGGCGAGCAAAGAATTCGTAGCGCCATATTTGGCAACTTAACTCACTTTTGGCGTGAAATAAATAAATAAAAATCCAATAATAAAAAAATAAAAGTATAAAAAATATATAAAATATTATTTTAACAGAGAATTTTTAACGATTCTCTAACTTTTATGTATAGGGCTACAAAATGCACCAGGTCTCTATGCTAGGTGCGAGCAGCACCAAAAGTGGTTCCCTTGTCAGTTCTAGGAGTGTGAAGCCTGTCACGCCCATTCATCCTGTCAACACATTGAAAAAGGCGTAGTGATGTATTGTAAAAAGCATTGTGTAAATTTCTTATAAAATCAATTTAATGATCAACATCTGATGTGTTTGATAATTTTATGTGTATGGTATATGGTATATTAATTTGTTTTTTACTGTATAATTTCTAATAGTTTTAGTGCTTTGCGTTTTAAACATCAAGCGAAAAGTTTTTATTATAATTCTTCATAAAAACACATGTAAGTGTTTTTATGAAGAATTATAATAAAAACTTTTCGCAGATAAATTTTACTTTTCGTAAACGTGAAATATTTTTATTTTAATGAATTATTATTTGTTGTATTTTTAGGAGAAGATTTTTGTTTTAACATGCACTAAATTAAGATATTTTATTTTACGCCAGCCGTAATAATAATTAAAATGCTTACATTAGATTTAGAATAATTTTGTGTTCTAGCTCAGTTCAAAAATTATGAGCTCAGCTGTCGGCTGTTGTCTTTCGACGATGACAGATCACATTCTCTGCTCTGTGCGAAATTTATTTACACACTTTTCTTCATATTTAAGGAGGTAAGGCTACACTATATAGCCATTAATCAGCGGACGCATTCAATTTTAGACATTATGTTAAATATTTAAAGATAAACTTGTCAGATTTTTCTGGAGCTTCAGAATTATGAAGAATATGTAAGTAATACTTTATATTTATCAACATCGATTTGATCAGAAGGACAATTAGAGGCCCAAGAAAAAAACTGAGAAAAATAATAATATTTGGAATCACCCTGTAAAATACAATGCATGAAATGATCTATCGCCACAGCCTACGAATATGTGGATAATTCACAAAATGTACATTCATTCGTGTAAGAATAGCACGTATATCCAGGGACATATAACTTTTTTTTTTTTTTTTTAAGTTCAAAATATTCTTGCAAGTTTTTTGTCTATATCATGCAAATGTTTTTAACCTAATTTAAGGCCAGTTTTAGAAAATTTGACAAAATGTATAAGAAATTATATACTACAATTTGAAAATTAATATATTAAACATTTGATGAAATATGAGCAGTTTTAGGAAATATTTTTTATTTGCTCAAGCGCGAACTATAACAAAGTTTTTTTTCCCCCATGATTTGATACCCAGCTCTATGGAGCAACTCATATAAAACAGCCACTCAAATATCGTTAAAATTCAGAAAGATATCAGAAATAGAAAGAATTCATTTTTAGCCCCTCTCTAAAAACTGCTAAATGATAAGGAATATTGCATAAACTGGCTCTTAAAAAAAAAAAAAAAAAAAAAAAAAAAATCATTTTTTATTGATGCTTTAGTCTTTCTTGAAAAATCACCAGAACGAGCCTATTCACAGAGGTCGGAGCATATAGGAAAAATTTTATTGTTCGTACCAGTATCTTTCATTAATATCCTTCAAGAGGTAATTTTATAAGATATGCAATAGGAATATATCATGAAGATTATTGAAAAAAGATACTGGTAAGAAAAATAAAATTTGACCTATATGCTCCGACCTGTATTCGAATATACCTGTATTCCTGTATTCGAAGAAAAAAGGAAGTAGAAAAATAGAAGCATTTGCTCCAAATCTACTCATTCACATTCATTAAATACTCAATCCTTTGCTGAAAGTCAGTTAATAAAAAATGAAAATTTGTGGAAAATCCCTTTTCATTCAGCTGCTTTTAGAGAACAACTAAAAATCAGCTCACTCTATCGCCGATATCTTTCTGAATTTTCACGATATTTGACTGGATTTTTTATATGAGATCCTTCATATAGTTGAGTATTAAATCATGAAAGAAATCTTTGTTATCTTTAGCGTATGTGCAGAAAAAAATATGTAGTGTATATTACATAGAGGATGATTTGAGATCTTATCAAAATAAAGTCATGGTCGGTGCTTGTTTTTTCTTTGTTAGTTCTGGTTAGTGTAATACAGAGAGTTCACTGACTTCACGTATGGGGTTTGAAGACCCATTTAACTTTTCTGAAAGTGTCAGCAGTATTCAGAAAGGTATAGAAGCTGTCGATCTACCTGCATCATCGATGGAATTTCCTGCCTTAGCGGATGATATACAACTCACATTGTGAAAACTTTTCTAACGGACTGTGACTATTACATTAAAGACCCCTATCCAAACTGATTTTGATGACACCAAAATGTGAGTAATCTTCTTTATGACATTATGTTCTTGTTTTGTGAGCCATTTAACACCCTAAATTTAAGTAACTTAAAATTTTTTAAGCAATTTACTGTTAATCATCATCTAAATGTCGCTACTACAAGATTAACTAACTGACATATATTGTGGTGGTCCGCTATACCGCTTTATTAACAAATTCCATGTTTTTGCTGATAAAAGTACTGATAGTAATGTTGTGGATCATGATACTGCCAACGAAGCCGAGTTAGCCGGTGGCTCCCAAACCCCCACGCAACCTAAAAATAAAATTCACCCATTTTTTATTAAAATTAATGAAAAATAGCGTGAAATGGCTAGCAAAACCTAAGAATTAAATGAGTAAAATCTCCTAATTAAGAGAGCCGGCACACTTTCATAAGTTCATTGCAAATTGTAATGCTATAGCTTATACCGCGCTTAGCGCATCAGATCAATGCCCGCGTAAAATCTATATACGAGGTATCCCCCTTATACAGATCCCCATCTTAGATTTAACGCTCTCAAAGAACATGACTGTATTGCTAATAGAGCGACAAAGCTAAGAAGCCGCAAAACAGGAAAACATATATGCCCATTTACGTTGTTAACGTTCTAACAAAAGCGAACGTTGATAAAATCTATCGAAATACAGAAATTTGTTATATTAGAGTTGTAATTGAAAGTTTCAGAGGATCTAACATCGCTTCCTCTCGAATAAAATGGGAGATAACATTTTGTGACTAACTCTCCTCTGACAGAGGCGCTTACAGCAAAATGAGATACTCGTAAGGCTCAAGGAGCCCAGCATGGGATATGTGTGGGAAGGGAGTAGGAGAGACACGATCAATATATTACATATTTATCAAAACTGTGGACTTTAGATTATCAGATATTTATTTTCCACTCCCACTTTTATTATTGTTATTGTCATTACTATCCTCATCATCATTTTTATTATTATTATTACTATTATTATTATTATTATTAGTTGTATAAATTATTGTTATTATAATTATTATTATTAATTAAAATAGAAGTACCGTCAGCATACCTAAATCAGAAAGGAAATTTATTTAAAAAGAAAAGTTTTTCTTTGATATGCAGATGAGCATTTTTCTGATATCGAGTATATTGTTTAAAAGTCTGTCTTTTTTAAAGGGGTCCGGGACATAAATATCTTCAAATTTTCTTTCAAAATTTTTATTGCATTAAAACATTTCTCTGTTTTTTTCTGCTTAAAATGACGTTTAAATCATGTTTCTATCTTAATTGGAAAAGGAAATATTAATTTTTTTCGTTTTGGTTTTTTTTTCAAAATCCAGATTTTAAGCATTGGGTGTCATGAACACGACTTCTTGTGAAAATTCGTTTTTCTTCATGGTGGGTTTTTTCACTATTCCTCGTATTTAAATTGTAATAAGTCAAGAAGTGTTAAAAATAAATTATTCAAACTTGAAACATGTATTTTTCAATTGCTTTACTTAAATTTTGATTCAGCAAATATGAAAAAAAAAATTTACTTTTGAAAGTATGATTTTTTTAAAAGTTACATCATTTTTTTTTTTACTTTAAATATTTTTAATTTTTATTTAAATTAATATTTTTAAAAATGTTTAATCAAAATCTAAACTCATATATATCTGCTTATTTAAATAAAAAAACTGAAATTCTAGAAATAATATTTCGAGTTATAACGATTTAAATTACACCCTTTTTAAAATAAATTTTAGTAAAATAAAAAAAAATAAAAATATGAGAAGTTTTATCGTGTGACTTTGTTTGCAAGTGATATGGTTAACCATCATAAAACATTTTAAACTTTTACTCAATAAATAAAAATTCTAGAATTTTTATTTATTGACTTGATGATTTATTTATTTTATTATAACTCTGAAATTCTAGAAATAATATTTCGAGTTATAACGATTTAAATTACACCATTTTTAAAATAAATTTTAGTAAAATAAAAGAAAATAAAAAAATGAGAAGTTTTATCATGCGACTTTGTTTGCAAGTGATATGGTTAACCATCATAAAACATTTTAAACTTTTACTCAATAAATAAAAACTATTTTAAAATCAGTCCCGGGACCCCTTAATGATAACACTTAACGTTTGTCCATCCCTTCTATCGCTAATTTTGCTTGTTTCGATGTCTTCCTAAGGTCCAAAAACATACCCTTTCCTTTAGACCTATCGTTCCCAATACTGGTACTGCCTCTTATAAGCTTGCCAAGTTTCTTTCTAAGTTACTCGCCCTTTTATCTTCAACTAACTTTCATACCGTGAAGTTATCTTTTGACTTTGTTGATAAAATTAAACGCCTTTCTCCTTACAATTATAAAACGGTTTCCTTAGATATTAAATCTATTTTCACTCATGTGTCTGTTCAAGGGGTAATCGATTGTTTGAAAAGAAGGCTGTACGATTTTCATTACTCTTTTATTAAAAGTGGTGAAATCCTGCAATTAGTGTTTGAGTCAGACAAACCGACTTTCTGTTCAATTATTCTTTCTATTTTCAAACTATTGGTCCACTTTCCAATATTAATCCACTTTCTGTTCTTTTATGTGATATTTATATGCATTTTGTTGAAGAAAAATTCAGCTTTTAAAAATTTCTTTTCAGGTTTAGGTATGTTGATAATACTTTTTTCTTTCTTCCTTCTGACCTGTATCTTGACAATGTTCTTTCACTTGTTAATTCTATTGATCATTGTATTCAATTTATCCCTCCAATTTGAAGAGAAGGATTATATATTTTTTTCGTTGATCTCTTCGAAAACTGTTTCGAAAAACTCAGATCGGTTCTCAACCTCTGTTTACAGAAAACCTTTGGCTGCATCTCTCCCTCCTCATGCTCTTTCAAACCATCCTTCTCAATAAAAAGTGGCGTCCTTTTATACTTTTGTTTTTAGGGCATTACGCATTTGTTCGGAAGCTTCTGGCCTGAATAATGAAATTAATTATCACAAATCTCTTGCCCTTGCACATGGTTATAATCTCTATTTGACTGATAAGCTCTGAATAAATTTAATAATCCTAAACGCCCTCTTTCTGATTTAAATAATCCTCCTAATTTCAACTATATCGTTCTGCAATTTTATTTTCCCCTCTGTTTGAAAATTCCCGAAATTCTTTCTTATTTCAATACCAAAATTATGTTCAAACCTATTAATAATATAAAATTATTCTCTTCTCTGCAAGATCCTATTCCTACTGAGAATCGGCGGGGTGTTTATTTTATTCTTTGTTCTTGTAATTTAGATTTTATTGGTCAAATTAACAGAGGATGAAAGTTCAGATTAAACCAGCATCAGAGGTATATATCATGTCTAGAAATTTCAAAATTTTCGATTGCCTCTTACTGTTGAAACTTCAAGTCACTGTTCCAGTTTCTCCATGACCAGAATTATTTCTTCTCCCGTGTTTCCCAATTACTTGAATTTTCACGAAGCATATTTTATTTCTTCAAATTCCGATAAACTTGTCAATGATCTCTCACAATCTCCCTTTCTCTTTTCAGCGTTGAATTACTTCTGTAATTCTTTTCCGTATTTGTTGTCTCTTTTCATTTCATTATTTAAAAAATAATAATAATAGATATTTTACTTCTTACGTTTTCTCTTTTAGTTTTAGTTTCTAATTTCCTTCTTTAATTTTATTTAATTATTCATTTTCATTTTCATTTTTTTTATTTCTATTTATTTCCTTTACAGTTTTCTTTTCTATTAATGTTTTCTATCATTTTGGCAACACTTTTCTCTTCTGCATGTGGTCTCTATGATTGGTGTTTACCTTTTAGGTACCTGTCGCAATCCTTGTAAGCTCTCTTCTCTGTCTTTACTGTGTCTCCCCCGGAATTGCACTTATACTCTAAAGCGAAAGCTGGGTTCCCGGGGGCTACATTACAATCCAACAAAACTAGGGAGCATTTGGCGAGTTTTACGCGAGCGCTCTTGGCTGGTTTTTTGGCTGTGGAGAAAAACGCGCTGTGACGTAGTCACGAATTGATGCGAATCAAAGCCCTTGAATATGCGAATCGCGTACTGGCGTCCTATTTAAAAAGTAGGCCTGTCAAAAACCGTTGAATGCACTTTTGTTATTGGTAAATAAATTAAACAATTAGTATTAGCGAATGCATTTGTCATAATGGAACGTTTCCGAAATGAAGTGTTGCCGCATTTTAATAAGAAATATCGATTAGTAATTGATACTGTTTCCGAAGACGACGTTGTGGTTCTGCGGGCAGCTATTACAGATCCATCTGAAGTCACTGCTTTTATTAATGAACTTAAGTCTCTAACCAACACAGGATGGATTTACTATTATACAAGAAATAATCCAACAAAGTAAGCCTTATGTTTTGTTATTATTATCTTTACTGTATTTAAAAGTTTAAGATGTGTAGGTGCTTTTTTGTGTTATTCCAGTACAGAAATATCCCAGTGGTTTTAAATTTATCCAGTTCACATCTGCATTTTGCAACTTTTCTCTTTAAATATTTTCTAGTGTACAGTTATATAATCAGGGTAAATGTTCTGCGTTTCGGCCGATTTATAACTTCTCCCTCCTTCTACACACAAACACACCTCCGCCCATAGCAGATAAAAAAATATAGATAGATAGATAGGGTAGATGTGCCAGCAATGGACACCCTTAAGAAATTTCTTTAAAAATTATTTTTTTTAATTAATAGTTTTAAACATTATTCCAGTTTTTTTAATATTATATTAATCTATCAACAATATTTAACCATTCTTATAGTCTCATTTCCCAATATGAATCGAAATTTAATTTTAAATAACACAAATATACCTATCAAAACACCCAAAAGCCTAGTAAAGGGCACCCTCTGGCCCAGTAATGGACACACCATAAAAAGTAATAAATATAATTGTTTTTATGACTGTATATTTAAAACCGGAATTTAATGAATACAACTAATGAAGCAAAATAGTTATTTTCGAATAAATTTAAGAATTAGGATACCAGTAATTAATAAAATATTTGTGATAATCATTTACTGTTTGCATAAATTATTGTAATTATCAGAAGATCAATGTTTTAATTATTTTAGATGCATAGTTTAAAATACCAAATATCAGGCAATTACAGCTATCAAATTATTGAAACAGTGAGGATTTAAAAGGTAATTAAACAAAAGTTTTGGAATATTAGTGTTTTTTTTTTTTTTTTTTTTTTTTTTTTTTGTCTCACTATTTTTAACAATTAATCTTTCAGAGATTACTTGATATATCATTTATAATAATTAATATTACTAATATGAAAGATATTGTGAGTTGAATATTTTAAATACTAAATAAAATAATTTCAAAATAAAACTGAAGAACTGATGTTTAAGGCCACTGATCTGCAGATTTACTAGTTTCATGAATATTACCTATAAATTTCATTAACATTACTTTTTTTTTTCCTTGTCAGAGGTGAATAAGGAAACATTTAAGACAGAAAATAAATTTTTAATATAGCTTCTGTAATTTGTTTTTATTTGAACAGAGAGGGATTAAGCCCTATTAGCCCTCTCTGATTGTGCTTTTAAACAATATTTTCTGCTTCCTGGCTGGTTTGATTGCCAGATTATAAAATATGCAAGGCACATATACATAAAAAAAGAATAAAATATTGAAATTTTATTAATTGCATAAAATAACTTAAAAGGAGCTATTTATAAAAGTTTTGGTGTTATAACATTTTGATAAGTATAATTTAAAAATTAAATTTGATTATTTAGATTTGCAGTTAAGTCAAAATATTTTATGCACTATAAACATTACTGAAATTGCATTTTTAGCAATGTCTACATGGGGTGTTCATCACTGGAAAATGACTAATTAACCATCCCAGTAATGGACACCCCCTCTTAAAACCTTAAACATAAATGAAATTTTGTAAATGACCGTTAGTATATAAAATTTTAAGTTTTCTATTGCTACTCAAACAAAAGCATTCAAATTTTACAAGAAAATAAATAATATATAATTAATTAAACGAAGCCAGCTCTTAGCTTTTTCATTAAGATTTTCACAGAAAAGCAGCGAAACTTTGAAACATTATTTTCTGCTTCCTGATTGGTTTGATTAAAAGTGTCAACAATAACCCAGTTTTATAAAACATGAAAGGGATAATTTATAAAAAAAAAATAATTAAAGCTATATATTTATTATTTTTTCATGAACCAAAAACATCAAGGGGTGTCATTACTGGCACGTCTACCCTATATAATCTGTAAAGAACTGTTTTATACAAATATTTAAAGTTTTTGTACTGTATTTGTTGCTTAATGAATAACAATCATTGAATCCCCCCCTCCATGTATGTCACATCACACAATTAGAAGAAATAAAAATTAAATCCACAGTTTAATTTTTTGTCCAATCTTCTTCCTGTTTATACTGCACTCCCCTAAAGTAATAATTATTATAGTTATATTTTTAATAATTACATTATTAATAATTATTTAACTATAACAACTGCAGTAATTTATTAACTATAATAATTTATTACTACTAATATATTTACAAAATCACTAAATGTAATAACTATAATAATCATAATTAATATTATTTAATGATTGCTGTTGCTTAATAAAAATAACATTTGTTTTATATATAATTATTTTTTTATAAAAAATTAGTACTGTTAATATTATTAATTTCTTTAAATTATTGTTTAATATTAAATTTTGTTATGAATTTTTATAAATATTTTCACATATTTTATTAATTATGTATATTTTTTAATATTATTTAATTATGAAATTAAGTAAATGAAAGTTTTAAGTCTATAACCACTCAATTTCAATTAGTATCATTCCAGTTTGTTCACCCTTCTTTCTACAAGAAAAATACTGTCGTTAACAATAAATAAATAAATTACATAATCAGTCATTTAAATAGTGTCAAACCAGGCAAAAATTGATACTTTTGGTTTTCTTTCACAAATTTCCTTTAAACAAAAGTAGCCTTTCAGAAGATGCGTTCCATAAAAGCAAAAATTATATTTTATTTATTATTTTAATTTATTTTTGGTTAGTATTTGAAAGATGTAATTTGTAAAAGGAAAACTTTAACAGGTGAGAACTTTTAAAAAATAGTTATCTAAAAATTCTTGGTTTTGATTTTATTTTTCTTTAGCCTTTTACTTTTTAGAAAAGCAACTTTTTTCCCCAGAAAATGGGAATTCAGGGAAAAACCTAACCTGCATTGAACCCTTTAAATTTGTTGATTGATAGAGATTTCCTTTTCTCCTTTTCATCACACAAAATTTAAGATCTTAGAAACTATTTTTTGTTTTGTTTTAAGGAAACTAAGCATTTTTTTAAATATTTTATCAAATAATGTGTGAATCAGTTTCTAAATTTATTTTATAATGTTAATGTTCAATATTTCATGAAACCTATTTTTAACAGTGTTGATGAAAATCAATTATTAATAACATGTGTTTTAATTCTTATAAAACTGCATGCAACAGCAGCTTTCAACATTTGCTTTTGAAGTAGTGACTTTATGAACTTTTTCTATTAGTTACATTTTTATTTCAGATTTGCTTATCACAAAGTGATGATATGCCATCATTCGGCACGAAATAAGACGTCTGGTACTATAAGGAATAAAGACTGCAAAGCAAAGCTTGATATCAAAATTAAAAATCTTACTGAAAGTTGCAAAAAGAAGGATAAATTTTTAATGGAAGACCCACCGCTAGGTTGTGTCATAAAACTGAGTCTTTTTCACACTCATGACACAGACACTGCAGGAAGTGCAAATTTCTTACGAGTTGATGAAGAGGTAATTTTTTTGTTTCAATTTATATACATACACATAAATATAAGTATATATTTCAAGTTAAAATTTTTATTTATTTATTATGGCATGTTGAGATTAACTAAATGATATTTGAGTCGTATAGTAGAGGACTTTAACAGAAATTTTAGATTTAACAATTCATACATTTAAAAAATGTGTTAAAATTCTTATTTAAATTACATAATTATGTGAATATAGTTGAATATAAGGGAAGGATAGTTTGGTTGTAACTAGACAGAATTTTTATTCAGTTACATTTTAAATCATAAATCTTAACTTTCTGAGTATTTTGAAGGTTTCTTGCATTTTCATAAAATTGCTTATAAAACTAATGTTAATTAAAATTTTCTTACCCTGTTTGTTTCTAATATACACTTTATGCATCTTTATTTTACGTTCATCTTACAATACAATTATGTTAAGATTAATTTTGTCTACAACCAATTCAAGTTGTTTCAGGGAAACGGAAAAATATGAGGAAACCGCTTAGAGCAGGGTTGGCGAACCTATGGCATGCATGCCACTTTCAGCATGCCAAAGAATAATTTTGGCATGGCACGGCGTTGATTATGTCTCTAAATGAGGATACAGCGATTTTACACAAAATACACGAACTTAGATGATCTGATTAGATTCTAAATTTGATTAATTGCAAATTGAAGAATTTAAAATCTTATTCAATAAGGTTTCGAAAATTTATCAAACAAAATATTTGAAAACTATCAAAAAGGAAAGATTATCACCGATGGTAAATTATTGAACTTGGAAATTAATTTCAGAACTATTTAAATAAACTGCCTTTTTTCAATTTTAATAATTTTTTCTACTGTTAATATATGTCATTTTAGCAAATTTAGAATATAAAAATCCAACAGAGAGTGGTTGCCATATAAATTCATTTTGTTGAAATTAACTGAACATGTACATATTTTTCATCCAAGATACAACAATTAATCACATTATGTTTTTAATTTCTTAAAATATAATTGTTTCTATGATTATTGCAGTGTAATACTTACACGCATGTTATTCATTTTAGAAAATATCCTAATAAGTAATTTTTAGGTAGTTTTGATTCATTATATTTCAATCCACTAAATTTGTTTTTTAGTTGTCACGTCAAGGTCAAGTTAAATACTTTTTGAAAAAAAAAAAAAAAATTGGCATGCAACTATAAAAAGGTTCGCCAACCCTGGCTTAGAGGGTTAATTTCATTAATTCAAATCTGGTAATTTTATGTAATTTTTTTTAGAGAAGTTTCAAATGAATACAATAGTATTTCTTGTATGAAGTAAAATATCTATTTTTATTGGTTATTTCTTTTTTCTCATGTTTGCTAATTTTTTTTTTTTTTTTACTAGGTTCAAAATAGATTCTTTCAATATTTTGCTCTTGATATGAGACCTTCAGAAGCTGAACATTATCATCGGCAATTGATTCTTCAAGAGAATGCCGTTGGGAATGCTGCTTATATTCTTGCCAATGCGTCTAGAACTCCTACTCAGAGGCAAATAATTTATTTATATGACTGCTGGCGAAAAGAAAATTTAGGAAGCCATAATCCACTTTCCAAAATTAGAGAGAAAATTCCATTGTATGAAGAGAAAGGTAATTCTCTTTTTTTAATACTTTAATATTTTTAATTGAAGAGTATAGATGAACTAAACAACATCTGATAATTGTAGAATTACTAATTCCAATTATAGATATTGACTTTTAATTGAAATAAATTTCTAACACTTTCAATGTTCCATAAATTTGCCTATAAGTTACTGATTCTAAGGATGTTATTTTAAGACATGCAGAAGTTAGACCTTTTAATTTTACCAAATTTCGATTTTCTAAAAGTAACAAAAAATAATTAAATTTACCTCTTCTTAGCACACTTTTTTTTTTTTTTTTTTACTTTGTAATATTTTTCTGCTTTGTTTCTAATAACAATAAATAAACAATCATTTGAATTCTGCTTATTGTTCTTAGATAAAAAGGGATTTATTCCAGGCACTTTCATGAGGTTTTTTCACCCTGCCAACCCTTTGGTTTAAAAAACCACCCTTCTTGCCCCTCAGTCTAAAAAATTATTTCCTTACTACATTTATTTTTAAAAAAAATTCTTGCATTGTAAAACTGACTTATTGTTGACTTAAAATGAGTGTCTTAATTTTTTAAATATTAAAAGTGTGCCTTTTTATGAGGGTAGAAATCTACATAAAATATATATATAGGTGGGGACTGCTGGCTAATTACAGTCTCTTTTGTTTTGAAAAGCACTTAATCTTTAGTCTTCCACTGCCTACTCATTTTAAATAACAGCCATTATAAGATACCGTAAAATGTTTTTCACTTCTAAATTAAATTTCCATCAGTGATAGTAGACAGTACTAACACAGTGTCTTTAATGTTATACCCCCCCACCCCCCCTATTGGTGTGAACTAAATAATTTTTATAGCAAAAATCAATAGAATTGTTCATTTAAAAGTCTTGCTTGCACACATAAAATAATTTATCTGTGACTGTACATAATACTTTAATGGTGCCTCACTGCTTAATTGTTAAAACGAAAAATTGTGTAATTGGGTCCTAAAATATTTTTCACTCACAATTTTTTTTTTTTTTTTTTTTTTTTTTTGCCCTGTGCTTAGTTTTCAAATCCTCTAGTAAATATCACCAGAGATGCAGGCAACTGCATTTTGCACCTGGTGTGGAATTCCTTGATTACATACTCTCTCAAATTAACTCTTTCATTCCTGATTTTTTTTTTTTTTTTTTTTAATTGAAAATCAGTTTGAATTAACAAAATTAAAATGCTATTGAAGATTGCAAAAAAAAAAAAAAAAAAATGCTTTATGCTATAAATGTAACCTGGATATTTAAAAGATATCATCTATACTAATAAAAGAAAGTTTCACTCTGTGTGTTAGATGGCTAGCAAAATCTACGTCACGTACAAGCCTTAAATTTTTTGTCAAACTAGTCCAGAGGTTCTCATCATGCACCTAAGATTCAGAATTTAAAATTATAATAATTAACTGAGAAATTAATTAAAATCCCCAAACTAAAATAATAGAAAAGTATTCATAATTCAAGAAAAGCACAGACTTTTATTAAAATGCAGACAATTTCTTCGAAAACCTGAAGAGAGGGGGAGGGGTTAATATAATTAAAGCGCTGCCAGGGCGATAAATGTTTCGTGCTTTTTTATAAAGGGGCTATATGTTAAATTCTACTGGGCCTAAAAACTCAAAAATTACACAGCAGGATGCAGAGGAAATTCCTCTTTCAGAAATTCTAAAAATCATTTTTATACTCCCGTAAATAGTTGAAAAATCCATTTATAAAATTCTCTTTTATTTCCGTTGAAAGAAACACAGATTTTTGAGAAATTTTTCATAGGGAGAGCAAGCAGGTCTTTAGACGACTGGCTATATAATAAAAACCCCAACCGCAAATGATTTTTATACCAGGATTCTTTGGAACGCCATCAAAATTTAAAAAATAGACCATTTAGAGATTTTAAAGTTATGCGTCTCTAGCCTTATCTTTAAACACTGTTTAATATTATATAAATTTTATTAAAATCGATCCACAAATTTTTATTTTATAAAAAATTTGATTTTTAAAAAGGAAAAGAAATACATTGTTGAAACACAAATCTATCTACTGGTAGTTTAAAGTTAAACTGATCAACCAATCGATTTGGAAGTGTCAGATAGTTTATAACACATAATAAAGATTTTAGAAAGTAGAGGGCACCAAATTTTGAGGGGGCAATATTTTTTTTTAGGGGAGGGGGCAAATATTTAAAACTGTACAGTTTTCTACTGTTTCAGATGTGGTTTTTTGACGGATCCCTGGGATAAATAATACTTTAATATACAAATTTCAAAAGTGTACTTACCTCTATTTTCGAATAGTAATTTCAGCCAATCTCCTATATTCTTGCTTAAGTCTGCCACCCCTTTGACTAATATGTCTACGGAAGGTTGTTTAACGGAGTTTCATTCAGAAACCGTTTTGTTCAGTATAGAGTTCCACCCTGTTGGTGGAATGTGGAATTAAAAGATTTAAGGTTTTTTTTTTTTTTGCAAGATTTTGCAGTACATGCACAGCATGCTTACTAAACGTTCCTGTAAGCAAGAGGTCCAAGGTTTGTTCTGTTTGATATTGGATCTTTTTTTGACATTTTGCAGTACAAATTTCAGTTTTATTAAGGGCCCGATGAATGCTGGGTGCCTCAGCTAGTTCAAAATAAAATTTAGCCGAAACCCTTTCTGAAACTGCATTTTATCGTTTATGATAGGAACCTCATATGAGGGTCAGCGTAATGAGAGGGTTAAATTTCCAATAGCGGCAGAAGACAGTACTTTCTTTTTAACATTCCTTTGGTAATTTGCCTTCCTCGGTGAACGCTGAAAAATGTTGTCCTATTCATTTTATTACAACTACTTTTTTCCATCCATGTTTGGCTTTAGAGTAGAACTTTCACCAGCATATTTAGCACAATGTGGTGCCGTGCGATTTTTTAAAAAGTTCACCATGCTATTTTTTAAGTGTGTCTTTCCGTTTGGTATGTGCATCATGCTAGTATTTTAATTCATTCACGATTTTCTTAGAGCAATGGCGATTCTGTTCCAAAAATTTTAAAAATCGATCATTAGTCTGGAAATTCATCTCATTTAAAAACAGTCCTGAGTTTTTATTAAACTTAAAACCCTCATAATGGATATTAACCACAAGGCAATCATATTTCTGTAAATATTTACTTCACGAATTCCCATCCTTGGATGCATGGTCACCATTTTGCTAGGGGCTTTTTTTCTGATGGGGGCGGGAGGAATTTCATTGCGGGATATGGTTTGCAATAGCGTGGGGATTCCATTAATCTTGCCCAAAACAGGAAAATCTCGCATAATAAAAAATGTTGTGTGCATTTTCCCCTTTTAATTCTTTCACAGACATGTGATTCTTCAGCAATTTTTTTTTAATTTTTGAGGAAAGACGTGATTTTTTTACTCTGCAGAATATCCCAAAATCAGTTCGGGAATATCTTCAAAACGATGGGGGGGGGGGGGAATATCGTAAATTTCATTAAAGTTCTCAGAAACAAATAGATTTTATTCAATTGGTTGGTAAAAATTTCATTAATCCTTTGCGTAAAGTTCATCAAATGATCACTGCAAAAATCCCAAATTTTTTCAATCGGTTTCTGTCACAAATTTGTTAAACTAACAAGGGTAAATATCATAAAATCACAGAAACAAATAGCAAATTTTTTCAGTTGGTAACAAAAAAATATTGCGAATTTTATTGATTTTTTTTTTTTAATGTACATTTTTCAAAGAAGCACAGGAAAAAAAAATGCAAATTTCGTCAAACGATCATGGGGAAAAAAAAAAAGCATAAATCTCTTGAAAGAATCGCATTGTATCAAATAAGCCGATTTTTTTCATGGGTCGGGTTTCTTTTTTTTTTCCATAAGTGTGTTAATGATCATCTTAGTTTTAATTTGTAATTATCCTTGAATTGAATAAGAATACTTTAAAAGTAAATTCCTGCAATGGGTCAAATAACTAGATTTAACTGAGGGTCCTTTTTTCTTAGAATGGGTGGGGTTAAGTACGTTTTTGCAATATTATAATAGTATTTGGCCCAAAACAGAATATTTTGTAATGTTCTGCAACAAACTTTAGCTGATCAAAAATGTTCTGCGGGAATAAACAAGAAAAATACATAAATATTTTTCTTGTATGTGTAGGAGTCAGGGGTGTAGCTATAAAAATTTTTTCGAGGAGGGTGGGGGAGGAAAGTTCAAAATTTCCCAACGTGAAACAAATTGCTCTATTTTCCAACTAAAATGATATGTTCAATGTGTGTTTAATAATAATGATATTTATAATTAAAAAAAAAAAAAAAAATTCCAAAGAAAAAAGTTGAAACTAAAAACATAAAAATTATAATTATTGGTTCAATTATTGAAAGTTTTTGTCTTTAATTGTGTACGAGTCATAATCATACTTCATATGAAAATAGCCAGATTTTTGAAAAAGGAACAAAGTTTTAGAGGAAATGTATTAGAGACAGTGCTGATGAACAACAATAGAGAAATTCAGGTCTGGTAGCTATATATTTTCGTAGCACAGAAGTGTTCAAAAATCTATAATTTCCCAAATCTAAGCTCAAATTTTTCCAAGTTCACATATATTGGGGGTATGTGAACTTGAACCCCCCCCCCCCCCCCCCAATAGCAACGCCTCTAGTAGGAGTGCAGTTTCATCTTTTAAAGAAAAACTAAAATGCTGACAGATGGACAAAAGAAACAATTGATGAATTTCACGATTTTACCTTGATAGAATGATGAATTTTGCAGGGGTTTTTTTCTAACAGTCGATTGACGATTTTCACAATTTTTGTGAGATTTTTCCCTTAGTCAGCTAGTGGACGAGAGGTTCTGCTCTCGAAGCTGGTAGACGGGAGGTGCTGGGTTGAAACCCAATCGTGCCCGTCAGCCTAATCGTTCGTAGTTTTCTTCGAACCTTGGATTTCCAAGCATTAATATTGGTTAGGTTCCCTTAGAAAGACCCCCACGAAGGACACTACACCCCTTAAGGCTCATATCCCTTGTGTTGATAATTGGCCGTCATAAACACAACCAACCCTCTGTCATCTGGTGAATTTAGCAACTTTTTTCTTGCAACCTGTTGTCGAATTTCAAAATTTTTTGTCCGCAACTGATCGAAGAATTTCAAGATATTTTCCAACAATTTACCGACGAAATTTGCAATTTTTTTTACTTGTTACTGATTGGTGAATTTCGCGATATTTTATTTCTACCGATTTGCAATTTTTTTCACTTGCGATCGATTGGCAAGAATTTCGGATTTATTTCTGCAACTGTTTCATGAATTTCATGTTTTTTTTCACAATCGGTTGAAGAATTCTACGTATTTTTCTTCAGCATAGACTGACAAATTGCACGAGTTTTTCCCGCGACCAATTGATGAATTTCGCAATCTATTTAAATAAATGACTGAAGAAGTTTGCAATTTTTTTCGATGATTGACAGATGAATTTTGCGAATTTTCCTGCGTTTTGAATGGTGAGTTTTCTTGAAAATGAGAATTTGAAATGTTCTGCAACATACATCACACTTTTAAGCTTATTCTGCTTTGTGGTTGTTTGCAATGCTGTGTAGATAATTTTTTTTATAAAACTTATTTTTTAGTATTATTTCAGCTGTTTTTTATTCAGTGCCCTTTTACATGTAGCATGATGCTCTTTTTCTTCCTCTGCCGTGTTGCATTTTTTCTCTTGAATAATCAGTACTTTAGAGGGAGCAGTGTTGAACCAGTGTCCAACTAAGTGATGGAAAATATGTAAAATAAAAAAATTACTAAATATGTAAGTCTTTTTTAAGAATATACCGCTTGTACAGGTTGAGAAAAAAAAAAAACTCACACCATGGTTAATAAAGATGTTTAAAAGCCTTTATCTTCCCAAATTATTTTTTCTCATCTTTCTGCCATTTCTAGGTATTTTGTCACCTTTTTGTTATAATTTATAACACTACAGTTACAGTAAAATTTGTGAAAGTGAAATCTGTCAACAATTATACCAGCTATCAGCTAAGATAAAAACGTGTTTAGCAGCATCATTTTTTCCAGTTCTTTCAATTTTGTTTTCTTAAGTTTTAATTTTTGAGTAAATATTTGACAAAGATGGTAATGTAGTTTGTCATTACATATTTTTTAATTGCATATTTTTACTTTTAAAATAAGTCGGTTATTTCAAACTGAGTAAAATTTTCTTTGAAAGTCTACTTTGGAGAGGAAGGGTGGAGAGCAAAATCACTGTTTGCCCTGTGAGAAATAAAGCTAGTTTCTGCCTTCCTTCTTTGATGTCCAATACACAAATTTTGAATTTTTTTTTAAAACCACATTTGATGCGATACACCTATGCAGTTTTTATTGAGTACCTACAGAAGTCGTATTGCTTCTGTTTATCTCATTCAAATTCTGAAAGGTTGAATTGTCAGAGTGCTTCGATTGTTTAGTAGTAGTGAATTCCTTACGAATTCTGGAACATTGGGATGGTAGACGAAGCCAGGGATCTTGGGGAAAGATAAACAAGTAGGAAATTGCTCGTCAAACGTGGCAAATGAGGTGCGTTCGTACTATAACTAGTTTCATAAATATTTTTTGCACCCCATATTGTACTGAATGTATATTTCTTTACACTTCATAAAAGCATAGTCTGTAACATCATTAAAATGCACTTGCAATAATTGTAACGGAAAAATTTTGAGTGCCCCTGTAATTAAACTATACATCCAATTTTCATAAAATCTGAAATGGCTCGACAAAATTTTGCAACAATCATATATTTAAATTTTCAGACGATTCGGAAGACTGTAACATCATTAAAATGCACTTGCAATAATTTTTTCCCATTGGCCATAATGTAAAGAAAAACTTTTGAATGTCCCTGTAATTAAACTATACATCCGATTTTCATAAAAATTGAAATGGCTCGACAAAATTTTACAACAATCATATATTTAAAATTTCAGACCGATCGGTTGGGTAGTTTTTGCTCTGTTATATGCGGACGGACAGACGGACTGAACGACGACTATAGGTGCTACGTATTTATATAATTACGAACGCACCTAAAAAGGCCCCAGAGCCATACTTTTTTTTTTTTTTTATAAATTAGTTATGCTAAAATAAAAATCATAGGAATCGAAAAAGTTAATAAAATAGAAGTTGGCACATAAAAAAAACGAATTTTGAAAAGAAAACGGCAAGGATTTGACGGCCAACTTCATTAGCTAATGAGGAAGTGAAGTGCATCGAATCAAAACTGTCTAAAAAGATCAATAAAGAAAAAGGATAGTGACGCCAGAGAACTGGATGTCTGAGAAAACTATAAGTGCGCTTTGCCAATCAGCATGTTCTGTGCATTACTACATTAGAAACAGGTGATGAGCGGGTCGGAATGGGACAATCTCAATCGGATTTGACAGCAAACTTCAGCAGCCAATGAGGAAGCGAAGTGCATCGAATCAAAGTCCTTCGTTCGAAGAGAGATATAGGAGGTGACTGGGGGCTGGGGGATACTGAAATATCAGAAAAAACATGAAAACAAGATAAATTTTGATAGAAAGTGGATGTTTACCGGTGCCAAATGCATAGGCAGGAACGATGTCGAGCGTATAAATTGAAAAATAAGAGAATAGAGTTTAAAAATAAAAGGGAAAAATTTAAAAACATGTTAGAATTTAGAAAAACCACAACGATGCCTTTAAGGTGGTTCTTGCCTCCTTCTTTTGGAAGGTGGGGCAAAACCATCATCTCGATGGTGCAAAATTGTGACTGCTGCCCAACTAACAGAAAAGTATCCCATTTTTTGATTTTTTTAGTGCTTTGTAAGTTTTAGAAACTGGTTGGAAGAAATGTTATATTATGTTATTTAAATAAAAATTTAGATGTAACATAATTTGAGTATTGAGTAAAATATTTTTTGTTTTAGGTGTCACCATAAAAGTTAGCGAGGAATCACCTTGGGCTGTCCTTATTGTGACACCTGTTATGAAGCGGGTGCAAAAATTAGATCGTGCTCAGGAACTAATTTTTGTGGACTCAACCTCAAGCATCGAAAACAATCAGTCATCAATGACTGTCATACTGACTGCATCGAAAATTGGAGCACTTCCTATTGCAGCACTTATCCATGAAAATCAAACAGCAAATGGTTATGTGTGTGCCATGAAACTTTTAAAAGATAATTTTGAAAAATGTTTTGGTGGAAAAAAAGTAATTATTTCTTTCCTTTTTACAAATTAAAATGATATGACTGATTATTATTGTTCTATGACAACACACACATTATATATATAATTCTTGATTTTATTTCTTTTAGTTTCCCCAAGTCTTCCTCACTGATGACTCAGCTGCAGAAAAAACTGCATTGAAAATATTGTGGCCTTCTGCACAGCAACTTCTATGCCATTTTCATGTTGCGCAGGCTGAGTGGAGATGGTTACATGGCCAGAAAAATATACAATTAGATGAAAAGAGAAGATTAATGAAACTTTTTCAATCTGTAAGTAAAATTTATGATTTATTAGAAAGTTTTAGAATTGTTTTTATTGGTAGATATCATATTAGTGTGTACATTAAAGATAAATATAGATGATAAAGATAGATCTGTTTGTATCTGTTAACTGTGCTCCAAAAAGACTGCACAAAGAGCTACAAAATTTGACAGGAAAATACCTCTATCGGTTCTGCATCTCTAAGCCAAATTTGGGGATATTTGATTGGATTTTTATTTTTTAGCATACTTTCATGTTTAGCTGCAATTTTTCCCCCATTAGTAAATTCTGCTCTATTTTGTCATTTTATTGTCACAATAAATAATTGATCATGAAGATTTCTCGTCCCACCCGAAATTGGCATTTTCTTTTTGCTCCCCCCACAGAAAATATAGAATTTAAAGTCTTTAAAACTATTTTTATTTTATTTTTTTTTAACTTAGTTGCAAATTTTTAGTAAGGTAAATAAGTCATCTAATAAACTATTATCCCCTTAATTTTTTTTTTTTTTTAAATCTGCTTCTTTCTTTGCACCCTCAACTCATAAAATTTAAAACCTTAAAAATCATTGCTTTTTTTCTTTAAACTTTTTCTGCTCTATTTGTTACTTTATTGTAACAATAAATAACAGCAATTGATCAGATTATCCTGTAAAACATGTTTTTACGAAATGTCTGTCTGTTCGTATGTGACACAAGTTTTACTCCTCCCTCCCCACCAAAATTGGCGTTTCACCTCCCTTCACTTACCAACCATACAAAATTTAAAGTCTTTTAAACAGTTTAATTTTCATTTTTTGTACTATTTGTAAATCTTTAGTAAGGGTATGATCCATGTCAATTCAGGCAGCCAGAGAAAAAATCTTACCTTCATAGTCTCAGAAGTTTTTGAATTGAACATATGTTAAAATTCAATAAAAAATAAGATACTTGTATATTTTGGTTTTGCCCAAAAAAGTTCCTGGCCCGAGATACGCCGCCAAAGATGGCATTTCGGGCACCATTTCCAATTCGCCATTTTCGATAAAAATTTTAAAGTGCTTTATCTCTAGAACAGTGCAAGATATTTTGTTGCGTTTTTTTTTTTTTTTTTTTTTTTTTTTTTTTTTTATTTTAAAGATAATATTCTTCTGTTTAAAATGATATACCCAATTTTAAAAAATCTATTCAACTTTTCTTGTGGCAACCTTTTGAAAAAAAATTTTTTTTCAAAAATGCCAATCCTAAAAATTTTGATTTTTTTGCTGTTGATCAATACCATTGGGAACTATCTTCACTGTAAAGGAGAACTTCACTTTTGAGTTTAACAAATTTTAGAAGCATTTAAAAAATTCAGAGAATTTTACAGGAACTGTATATATACAGTTCCTGTAAAAGTCACTGAATTTTTGCTTATTTGTATCATATTTGTAAGGATAAGCCTACTATATATCCTAAACAAGTTAGAAATTGCAATATCAAATGTGGCAAATGAGGTGCGTGCATAGTATTAACTAGCTTTATAAATATTCAGATCTTGGTGCAATAAGTGTTACACTCTTGGGCAAAAAGGCATGAATACAAAATTTACTGTAATTCCATATATTAAATTCAGTAATACGGAAGCAATATGAATCCATCTTAAAAGGACTTAATCGCCATGGCAGCCTAGAATCATTGCCTATCATGGTATATCATTGAATCAATTATGTATTATAGGATTTTTAAATAGAATGAAGAAAACTTTTATTAATGTCTTATGTTTTAATTTGATTTTCATAGTATTTGAAGTGATACATACTTTATTGCAGAGGTTTACAAAAAATTACTTCCTGTGTCATAGAAAGTGCATAGTGTTTACAGGGACACACAAAAGATTTCGGATACTTTACCTTATTGGAAATACTGTACATTAGCAATGATTGCTAGAGGTGCATTTTTAGTTGCGATATGAGTTTTTAAGTTTAATTAAATATTTCCATATTACGTTGTGTGTATAAAGGCTGTAGATCATATACAGGGCTACACAAAAGAAATCATAAGGGGATTGCTGGAAGTGCATTTTTAGTTGTGTTTGAGTTTTTAAGTTTAACTAAATTTTTCCATATTACGTTGTGTGCATAAAGGCTGTAGATCATATACAGGGCTACACAAAAGAAATCTTAAGTGTTTACTGAGTATGTATGAAAGAAGCCACTATCAACAGCTCACTGAGTTGGAACGAGGTCGCATATTCGGGCTACGATAAGGTGGATTTTCTTTCCGCGATATTGCAGAAAGACTTGGCTGGAATGTATCCACTGTGCATGATTGTTGGAAGCAGTGGTTAAGGGATGGTACTGCCTCAAGACGACCGGGTTCCAGACGGCCACGTGGCACTCCTGAGAGGGAAGATCGCCGTATTCAGCGTACGACTGTGGTGCATCGTACTGCGTCTGCGGCAGAAATTCACATGTTAATTCTTGCTTCCAAAATTTTAGCCCCTCCTTTCTTTTCCCTCCTGGACACTAAGTTTACAGTCTTTAAATTTCCTTTTTACTTTCTTCTATCTTTACAAGAAAACAATATTGGATTTGTGAAATTGTCTGACTACTGGTTAAATGTTTTACTTACTGATTTAAATGTTTCATGGATCAGAAATCCCGTAAAACATGTTTTTACGAATTGTCTGTCTGTCTGTTCGTATGTGACACAAATATTTTGGCCACTCAATCTCAAGAACAAATTCACAGAATTTAATAAAAATTTATATTCAGTTAGTCCCTGATATATATTGGTGCCGATTAATTTTTTTATGTAAGTTGCTCTACAGGAGGTGCTGCTATGCTGTATTTTTCATGATTTTTGCAATAGCTCTATCTCAAGAACTAATGCACGGATTTTCATCAAACTTCAGATTGATTTGAATTGGTGCTGATTACATTTTGGTGTACATCGCCCAACAGGAGGTGCTGCTATTCTGCACATTTTATGATTTCCGCAATAGCTCTATCTTAAGAACTACAGCATGAATTTTCATTAAACTTCAGATTCAGTTAGACATTGACATAAGTTGTTCTGATTAGGTCTCAAGAGGTGATGCTGCTATGCTGGATTTTTCACGATTTTCACAATAGCTCTATCTCAAAAACGAATGCACAGATTTTCAACAAACTTCAGATTCAGATGTTGACATAAGTTGTTGCTGATTAGGTTTTGGACTTTAAATCACCCAACAGATGGCACTGCTAGGCTGCATTTTTCAGTATTTATATGATTTTAGCAATAGTAATATCTCAAGAACTAATGCACAGAGTTTCATATCTTTAGAATCCTCATGATGGGTATAGATTGCCATTTAATTATGGCAGTCTAATAGTGAATTTTAAAGTATTAATATGTATGAGATAAAAGAATTGGGATTAACACATCTAACTAGTTTTTCCTTCTGCTTATTAGTTATTTTAAAATTTCTACTGCCACATGCTGAAATCACTTCTTGGCCATTTGAATGTTTAAAACTTGTATTTACAAAAATGAAACCCTTTATTAAAAAATGCATAGTGTAATTTATTAGTTTAATTTTTAGGTCCTTAATTTTTTTTTTGGTTTTGGTCTTTGAAAGGCCTTGATTTTTATGTAAAGAAATGTGTAGAAAGCCTGGAGATATGGGCATTTGTATGAAATAATTTTTAACTGCATGCATGAAGATTCCAAAGTTTTTATTTTATAGTTTGGTAGATGGCTATTTAAGGCAACTCATAAAAAGTTCAGTCAAATATTGTGAAATACAGATAGGTGGTCGGCAAATTGCAGAAAATCCCTTATAATAAAGCTACAACTCACTATATTGCCCTTATCATTCTGAATTTTCACAATATTTTTTTTTTTTTTTTCCAACCAATATGCAAAAATTAATATTTCTTTCTGCGATCTTTTTCTACAATCGTTAAAGGAGATATTGTGACTTTTCCTATGATGCATTACAAATTTCCTTATTTTTTTCCCCATCATCCTTTGCCAAATTTCACTTTTTTGATCTAGTGATAGTTTCATGGAACTCTAATTTTTTTCCACGATCCTTTACCAAATTTCGCTTATTTTTCTGTGACAGATAGACAACATTTATTCTTTTTCAACACCATTTGCAATATATATTTTCCGTGACCGGTTGATGGTACTCACTATTTGTTATAGCTATCATTAAATGAAATTCAGTAATTTTTTTTCATGATAGTTTGTAGAAATTTGCGATTTTCTTTTCATCGGTGGGACTTTCGAAATTCTTGAATTTTTGTGCAATCATTTGTCTTAAAAAGTGTGGGTGGTTAATCCACCGGGCTCATATGGTAAAGAAAACACACTATTGATGTGATTATGATCTTTTATCTATCACAGTTGTTCTTAACTTAATAGTTGTTATGATGATGATGCTGTTATTGTGATAAACTACAGAAAACTCTGTGAAGGATTCTCTTCTTTAAATGTTTGTTGTTGAAATTTTGTGGGAAAAAGAATATGGATATAGACATATCTATTGTAAAGTAGTTATCATTTATGACAATGGCAGGATCTGAAAATGAAGGCGTTTACATTATATGCATTTTGTTTATAGTTTATTAAGATTTTCTGTATGGTTAAAATGCAGATGCCAAATTATATGGAGTACATACTTGGATTTTGGTGCTTTTCATTTAGCTGGGCGCCAGTGTTATATATTCACATATGTACATATATATATATAAACACAATGTATACGTATACAAATATGTATATATATTTGTACATGTATATATATATATATATGTTTGTGTGTATCTGTGTATATATGTAACACTGGCACCCGGCTAACCGAAAAGTACCTTGATTTCTTTCATTTATTTATTTGATACTAGCAGACCTGCCCGGCATTGCCCGGGGTCTGTAAATAATAACCTTAAACCTGTTTGTATGATTTTATATCTTTTGAAATTCTTTTAAATGAACTTGATTTCAGAGGGTTCCATTGCCTTCTGCAGTGTCTAGTGATGGAGGTCCAACAAACTTCTTTCCGAACGCACCTGTAACTGGGTCCCTGCTGCTTAAGGCAGCATGTACCAGAAGTACCCTGCATGTGCCGGAGGCAATTGGAAACTCAAGTTGGGCGAGTCAAGCCCTATACAGGGATGTAGTGGAGGGTATACAGTAGTGATGCAATGAATAGTGGTTTGGCCGAATAACCGAATACCGAATATTCAGCCAAGTTACTGCCGAATATTCGGCCACCGAATAATGAACTTATTTTTGCCTAAAAACAAAATATAGTATGCACTATATGCACAATTCTTGTATATTTCACCATTAAAATGTATTGTTTTCTTTAAAAAAATTATTTATATACAAATTTTTAATTTTTGAAAGCATTACTTTACTCTGAAAAAATATTCGGCTATGTTCGGCCTAAAAATTGCTGCAATAATATAATTCAGCCAAAAAAAGAAACTCTTAGCAAAAGTTCCTCATCAGGTTACATTTTAATAGATATTATGTGTGTTGTTACATTTTAAAATAATGACAAAATTTTAAAAGTACTAGGAAACCTAAGTTTCAGCTTTCAGATGAAATAAAATAAAAAACAAGAAATCTTAATATCTTAAGAAAAACCACTGATAGAAAGGATGAAAGGAATATCCTCTAAAATGGTGGAAAGAGATCATTGTAGACTTTCTAAAGTTCACAATTATCAAACATTTTTTATCATTATTATTATCATTGTTTTTATTTTCTTTGCTGTCAGCCGATAGCACTATTAAGAAGTACATAGTGAGTGTTTTCAGATGAAGGAAATATCTGTAAGGAAAAGCAAATTACATTCATTGCATTTAACAGTATCTGATGCTCTAACATACCAAAGATCAACAAATGATTTCATTGTTGTAGGTAAAAAAAAATCTTTTACACATTTTAATCATTCGCCATTAGCTTGTCCAAGATTAACTGAAATACAAATTAATGAGTTAAAAATTCCTAAGAAGAAATTAGTTCAACGTGTGTAGTTCAAACTACATAAAAGGTGACATAAACATATAAAAAATATTATTTAATGCAACTCTGAGATCTATGAGATATGCTTATGTTACCTTTTAAGTCGTTATAAGTATGTTTGTATGTTATAAAGTTTATTAATAACAAGGTGAAAATTTTCTTCACAACACTAGTGTTTAATAGTGTTTTGACTCTATTGATTAATTCTAAATTTAACAGATTATGTTAGCTTATTACAGATACTTTTTGTACTTACTGATGCAGCATAAAATTTTTTTAACATGATTCCTAAATTAGCCTCTTATATAAAAATGGGTAGATAAAACCCACTCGGAGTATGAAAGTTAATGGAAAAAAAAATGTTAGTTAATTTAAAATAAAATTTTCATTATACATGATGAATATAAATTGTCAAATTAAAAAGTTATACTGTGTAAATATAAAAACATTTATTACAGTATTACTATTCGGCCAAGGCCGAATAATGGACTTGATATTCGGCCGAAGCCGAATATTCGGCAGACAGGCCGAATATTAGTTGCATCTCTAGTATACAGTGTGTATCTTCTGGATTTTTTTTTAGAAGCTCCGCATACCCTCTGTTTCTCAAATAAAACATTAGCATATACCCTAGCTATGAATGTTCATGATGTCAGCATATACCCTCTGCCTATACCATATACTCTGCTTTTTTTACGACTACAACACTGGCCCTCTAGTAATCAAGTCCATCGAATCCAAAAAAAAAAAAGAATGCATCATTAATATTAGAAAATGTTGGTAACTGAAGTCTAAGTTAATGTTTCATAATACAGAAAATCACTGAATGGTAATCTAAGTTGAATGAACCAAATACCGTTGAAATTGAGTCCTTAGAATCCAAGGAAAAAGAAGCACCCCCAAGCTGTGGAAGATGCCCCCTCCCCTAGTAAATTTCATGAATTACTTTTAACATTAACACAATATTAAATAAACGGATGAAATCCTTTATCTAAAGTTACCTTTAAAGTACTGTGATTTTTAATTTGCGGCTGTAGTGAATAAATGTAAGTTGATGCCGAAAAAGGAGATTAATGTTCGAAAATTGGTGGTAGCTGAAGTCTGAGAAATTTTTTTTGTCATTCATGTAGTAGCAGGAGGATTTCTGAAGTTGTTAAAAAAAAGCTAGTGAATCTGATTGTTTTTTAGGGACCTATAACAAAGGGCCCAAAGAGGGCTAACTGATAGTAAAGAGCAGGGTCCTTAAATGAAAACTTATTAAAAGGTCTAAGTTCTTAGTACTTTAGAGTTCAATTAATCAAAATTAAGCATAGGGTATGAATTAATCATTAGGATAAAATTTTAAAGAAATGTTCAAAAAATGAGAGGAAATGCTTAAAACAGGGCCCTAGGATCCAGTAACAATAAGAAGGTATTCGTCCGAAGAAAAGAGTATAATACTCAATTTGAAAATTTTGCATTGAGAATGTGAGAAAATTAGGTGGTGAAAAATGCATGCTGCACAATAAGTTCAAGGGACTCCAGTTTGGGCCCTATGGAGTCCCAGGATTTTAAATGGAATACAGAAAAGGGATAATAACTAAATGGAAAAGGGGTTCCAGAAATGAAGATCGGATTAAGAGGGGGCAATTTAATAACAATTTATAGTGCAAAAACTTCAAGGTGACCTGTACAGGGCCCCAAAAGGCCAGGGACTTAAGTGGCATGTAGTTGGCTATAAAGATACTTTTTAGTAGTTTTTAAAATAATCGGAGGACGCTTGAAATATGTTAAAGAAAATTGCAAGCAATTGGGATCATTTTTAAAGAAGCTGCACCAAGGGCCCTAAGAAGGCGATTAATACTCAAAATTGATGGTAGCTGAAGTCTGAAATTTTTTTTGTCGTTCATGTAGTACCTGGAGAACCTAAAAAGTTGTTAGAAAAAAAAAAAAAAAGCTAGTGAATCAGACTATTTTTAAGAGAGTTATAATATGGGGCCCAAAAGGGGCAATTAATAGTTGAGAGGAAGGCTCTAACATGAAAACATTTTAATACTTAGCATTTTATATCTTCGATTAGTCAAAAATAAGCATAGGGTATGAATTATTCATTAGAATATAATTTCTAAGAAATGTGCAAAGAACTGGGGAAATGCTTAAAAAAGGGCCCTAGGGCCCTATAAAAATATGTGGGTGTTGGTCTAGGGAGATAAGACTAGGACTCAACTTTCAAATTACGTACTGAGAAGAGAAGGCAAAAAAAATTAGGGGGTGAAAAATGCATGGCATACAAAAAGTTCAAGGTGCCATACGGGACCCTTAACAGGCCATGGTGTTAACTGGAATGTAGAAACGGGAGAATAACTAAATGGAAAAAAGTTCCCAACAATAAAGATTGGATTAAAAGGAAGCAATTTATTAAAAATATAGTGCATTAAAACTTCAAGGGGCCCTGTACAGGGCACCAGGGACCCAAAATGTAGAAATGGTGTAGAAACTGTATGGATAATTCACTCCAAAAATGAAGATGATCAGATAGAAAAGAGGCATGTTATTAACACTTTAGTGCATAAAAACTTAAAGGGCCCTTAAAAAATTAAAAATCCGAGCCTCAGGTGCATCAGGACCTGTCTTGGACTAATCACACCTAAATTTTCAGACTTCTATGTGCAGCAGTTTTCGCTAGCCAAATACACAGAGAGCTATTTGTTCTTTTATTAGTATAGATTGTTCTAGTTTGATGTCTTTGTAATACTAGCAATTTTAACTTTATCCAAACAAAACTTTAGCCATAATTAATTTTAATTAAATCATCAACTTTCGTAGATTACTGTCATATAATTGACGGATAATAGTAATCTCTTTACAATGACCTACATGGTTATTCATTGGTTTTAAATTTTGTAATGTTATTGAAAAATAAAGTTGCATATGGAATATTTTTGTAGTCATAGCAAAAATTATGCTGAGATACTAAATGTTTATTTTCTACTTTACAGGTTATGTATGCTAACACAGAACAATCTTTGATTCATGCATGTCAGAAAATCCAGGCGGAATCATCAGCATATCCGACGTTTGTTGAGCGATTCAACAAATTTTTTAAAAGACGAAAAGAGTGGACTCTGTTTGATAGACAGCAATTGATATTACGCAATAACCACACCAACAATTTCTGTGAGGCAATGATGCGCATCCTGAAAGATGTAGTGCTGCAGAGGGCAAAAGCATATAACATCACTGCTCTCACAGAATATATCATTTCAACTTGGGAGGAAATCTTGGTCACCAAGCTATTGGACTATGCATATGGGCGTAGAAAGCCTGCCCAAAATATTTTTTATGCATTAATGAAGGCAATGTCAAAATTTACAAAAGACGATATTCAGAATATTGGCCCTCATTTATATTCTGTACCAAGTGCTACTGTAAATAATTTAAAATACACGATTGACATGAGTGTAGGAACTTGCTCTTGCATTGTTGGCATTGGTGGTGCATTTTGCAAACACCAATGCTTTGTTTTGGAGCATTTTCCCACAATCATGCCAAATGCGCCAGTACTAACAACATCGGAAAAGCACATGCTGGCGCAAGTAGCACTTGGTACAAAGTGTCCTCCAGAGTCCTATTTTAGATCATTTACGGAGAATAAAATAACTGGTGAACCAAGATGTACTGTAGAAAATATTAATATAGAGGATATTAATACAGAGGAAAATAATACAGATGGTATTATAGCTGAGGCTAGCATCAGTGAAACAGAACCAAACGCTGTTTTTGATGACTATGCCTCAGCCACAGAAATTGAGAAATTGAAAAACACTTTTTCAAAACTAATTCCTCCCAAACTGTCAAAAGCATTAGTATGCAAATTAACACATTCTTTAGAAAATGCCATTTCTAAGAAACAAGAGAAACAGATTTTACAGACATTTTCATATGTACTCACAGCCAAAAACAGAAAATTTAAAAAAATCCATGTGCAGCCAACCACGATAAACAGGCGGCGATTCGGCATGTCAAGGTGTCGATCCCGCTTGCCTGCAGGTCGTCCAAAAAGGGAAAGAAATCTCTCAAAAAATATTGCCCACAATCGACCAAATGCAAAATCACATGGAGCAGGCCATTAAAGAATTTTTTATATTTCTATATATTGTGTATAGATGTATTTGTATATATTAATTTTTTATACTGCATATTTTTAATTTTCTGTATATATTTTTTCTTTTCTATGTATATATATTTCTTTTTCTGTATATCTTTGTATTTTGTGTTAATATACCGGGTGATTCAAAAATTTGGTGCGAAAGTAAAATGGGATAAAAAAAGATCTATGGGTCGGAGAGACAAGAGGTTTGCAGACAAAGATTCAGTGTAGTATGGGATTTTGTATGGCACCTACAAAAAAATTAGTTCAATCTTGATAATAGAGGGTGCTATTACAGATATTTGCATGGAATAATTCCATATTGCTTACACAGTGCAAGATTTGCATACAAAAACAATAGGGAATACTGCATGTACACTTTTTTCTATCCAATTCTTGCGTTCTGTGAGCAATATGGAATTATCTGTAATAGTGCCCTCTATTATCGAGATTTTGAACTTTTTTTTTTTTTTTGGTACCATACAAAATCCCGTATTACGCTGAATCTTTATCTGCAAACCGCTTCTCTCTCCGACCCATAGATCTTTTGTATCGCATTTTACTTTCGCACCAGACTTTTGAATCACCCAGTATATATATATATTTTAAATCTTATATTAATAAACAATTTTTTCTGTATTGTGTATTTTCATTTACATCTTTATAAGAATCAATCAAATTAAACTTTGTAGCTGCATGATATACAAACATAACAAAATCTTTCAGAAATATTTTAATTATTTTAATTTTTATTAGTTCACAGGCTATCAAAGCCGGAGAGTTTATGTGCCCGCCAGTTCTGTATGTACGTACGTAATGCGATAACTCTTGAAAGAAATATCCAATTTGCTTCAATTTTTTTTTCTAGGTTCATTCTGATAAGGTGCTTCCATGATTAGTTTTGGGGGTTCATTGTTTAAGGATAAAGGGGCCTAGTCGCCCCCCCCCCCTCCCAAATTTAGATAAATGAGTTTTCCATTCAGAAATATTCGATTTGCTCCAAATTTCGTATACCGGTTTATTATGTTAAAGAGCTTCCCTGATTAGATTTGGAGATTCATTAGTTAAGTATAACGGGAGGAAAGGGGGAGGGGCTAGACCCTGCTTTTAGGCAACTGCAATTTTGATTGTATATCTTTCTCTGTTATATGTCGTTTTAGAATGGTCCCCTGAAAGACGTAAGGAGCTGCCTTGATTAGATTTGGAGATTTATTGGTTAAGTATAAAGGGGGGGTGGGGGCTAGTCCCTCCCCCCCTTAATTTAGATAAACGGGTTTTGCATTCGTATTTTGCAGAATTATTAGATTTGCTTCAAATTTGATATACCAGTTTATTCCGATATGACATGTCCTTCATTTGATTTGGAGGTTCATTGGTTGAGGTGGCAAGTCCCCTCACCTTAATTTAGATAAATGGGTTTTCATGCAGAATTATCCAATTTACTTTAATTTTTCTGTTCTGGGTTCATTCTGATAAGGAGCTTTGATTTGAAGGTTTATTGGTTCAGCATAAAGGGAGAAATGGGTGAGCTAATCCCCCCCCCCCCCTTAATTCGGTGAAATGGTTTTTTCATGCAGAATTATCTGATTTGCTTCAAATTTAGTATGCCAGTTTATTATGTTAAGGAGCTTCCCTGATTAGATTTGGAGGTTCATTGGTCAAGTATAAAGGGGGTAAACGAGGACTAATCCCTTTGTTTATTTTTTGTGGGGCATTATTCTTTGAAATAAGAATATAATATACAATTAGTGTGAACAACCTGTAAGCTCAATGTCATCAGTTTAAGAGGCTACTTCAGTCAAAGGAAAAGACTCATTCGCTAATGCTAATCCTATGGAAGAAATTTATAAAGATATCTCGGTCGCATTTCAATATTTTTAAAGGATTTCTTTTGCATTAAATAGTTGAGATCGATCTGTATGCAGGCCGTTTTTTACTTTTTCGATTTTGATTGCAGATATTTCTTATAAGGATGCTTTTACTTTCAAAACTGGTTCCAAAAATGAAAGTGTTCTCATAAAAAATACCGGTAAACAAAATCGAAAAAGTAAACAACGGCCTTTGTACAGATCAATCTCAACTATTCAATGTAAAAGAAATCATTTAAAAATATTGAAATGCGACCAAGATATCTTTATAAATTTCTTCTATAGGATTAGCATTAGCGAACAGGTCTTTTTCTTTGACTGAAGTAGCCTCTTAACTGGGCACATTTCTTTTATTATGCAGTAAGAATGGACACCTTTTGAAGGCCTTCTAATATTAATTTTGTAATTATTAACATGTTCAATATTCATTGTTCAACAAGATGCTTATATGTATATAAATTACCTTTATGATACCTACACAATTGTATAGATGATCATAAGGAAAAAGAAAATACATTTTCATCTTTTTCTGCGATTTAAACCCTAGCCTGCACCACACAATTGTGCGACTCCTCCTTTTTTTTTTTTTTTTCCTTTCAGTCAAATAGGATCCTATTATTTAAGGTTAAACACAGTCTTTTAATTTCTACCAAAACTCTTCAGGTTTTAAAAGGATATATGTCAAAGCATATATTTAACAATTCATTAAATGTACAAATTTTAATAACAAAAAAACTTTTTCAGATTGAGCAAGAGGGGTTTTATGTCATTTATACATAGTTTCAGTGTGGTCCGGATTCATCCATATTTATTTTAATGTTGTAATATTTCGCTTATATGACATATAACTTCAGTTATGCATCAATTTGCTCAGAATTTTTTCGCTTAGCATAATTTTTATTTATTTCCCACTAGCAATATATATGAAAAGATGTAAGACAAAGAACATGTGTGACTGCTACAGGGATTATTATTTTAAGTTAGTGGAACCTGTGGAAGATTGGGATCAAAAGAATGGACACTGGGTGGTTGAACTGCATTAACACAAAACTGTCTGGTGTTTGACAATGTTGGTGAGAAAAATTTCCAGGAATTTAATACAAAAAGCTCTGCTAAGTCTCAAAGTAAATCGGCACGTGAGACAACTATTAAAGATTATTTTAATTAATTAAAATATGTTTGTACGTTTGATAATAACTTTAAAAAAGTAATTCAAGCTGTGCAACTGATATAATGTTTCATCATTCTCACTTTTATTTTTCAATTTTAGAAATTATTATTCATTTTTACTTTTAATTTTTTACCTTTTTTAATATAGTATAGTGCATCTTAAACAACCAAAACTGGTAGCAAATTAAGTTTGTATGATTGCAAGGGATCAGTTAAAAGATGAATTAAAGTAATTCAAGATCAAAGTCAGGGTGCAATGTCCCTTTAACGGCGAAACCACCTTTAGCCGGTATAGCCAAATCGGGAAATCACCAAATAAGGTTATTTCATCTAAAAATTTGAGCTAACTTTTATGGGTAGAACAACATTCAAACATCAAAGTAGGTAGAATCAACAACCGGAAAATAAAACATACTCACTAAGGATTAAATAAATGGCCGTAGAACTGCACTCTGATTTTGATTTCGAATTACTTTAATTCATCTTTTAACTGATTCATTGTGTCAATTTTTGTAGTACAGATGTCAAACTTTTTGTGTTATATCTGTTATGATATGTGTAAACTTTTACTAAATATAACTTTAGGGACTGGGGGACCATATAAAAAGTTAGAATTCGTAATTTTTATAAAATTGATTTTTTACTTTAAATAATGCCACAACATGAATATTTAGCTCATTAGAAACGTTTTTGTAATTGGAACTATATGTCTATGACCAACGGCTGAGAAATTTTCCAATGTTTCTTGAGTCTGCCTTCTATTCGCCTCCATGGCTGCGTCCAGTTGTCTCATGATAATGGAGGTTTGCAAAGCTTTGACATTGATTACTATACTACATTTTTGTTGATATATAAGAGTGTTGCAAGAATGTCACAGAAGTCGACAGCAATGTCGCATATATATATACATATATAAGTAACAATTAATTTATCTTCAAATTGTTATTGTGTAAAATTTTAATTATTGCAAATAATGGAGCCTGTAAATGTAATGCTAGATGGGTATATAACATACAGGCTACCAAAAATCAGGAGAAATTATCATTTTTTTCTTTTTACCAGTTAAAAATGAGTCATTGCGATCTCCCTTACTGCATCAATTAAACTGAATTTGTTTTTTTTTTTTAATGTATAGCCTTTCAAAGGGTTAAAGGTCATTAATGGAGTTTCTCTAAGAATTACAACAGAGATGTGTAATAATGATGGCCAATTATATGCACAAAAAATTCAGGTCTATGGGGGATTCGTCTGAGGGAACCCAACTCACATGTACGCAAGGATAACAATCAAAGATTTGAAGAAAACTCTGAATGATTAGGGTCACAGACACAATTAGATTCGAACCCAGCATCTCCCACCTAACAGCTTTGAGAGCAGAGCCTCTAGGCCATTGGTGGGTCACTACAGCAGAGAAATAAGGCATTTATAAAATCACTTTAACCCTCTAAGTGTTTGGGGCGTAATATTCCGTTCACTAAGCTGCAGGTTTCACAGCAATACAAGCAATATTTAAGATAATATAATTCTATAGATTTAATGAATTTTAAATACCTTGAAGAATGATTAGTACTCTCAAGGATTACATTCATATTTGTAATTGAGTTTATTTTATAATGTTGAAAAAATCATATTTTCTTAGCATTTAAAACAAAATGCAAAGAAAACAACATTACAATTTTACCCTTTTGCAAGACGCTCGGAGGGTTAAGATGTTATACAGTAATCCCTTAGCATTCGCAAAATAGAAAATGCAGAACATTTCAACATTCGCGAATACTTAACTTGGTTGTTCCCGAATTTTGCCTTATAAAGAATATTTTTATACAAAGTAAACCCGCTTTGTTTTACCAATTCTATGAACTATGTGACACTGCACAATCAATCTACTGTATAGCCTACTATATGGCCTAAGTTTCAAGAAATTCAGCTCTTGTGTCGATGAAAAATATAGATCAGTAATTTTCTTATTTTCAATTTTCTAAAATTGCAAATTTTTATTGCAAGCAAAATATTTTCTGCAAAAATTGTCAAGGAAATTTTAAAACATCAACAACAACTTGTAGAAAAAGCAATAGAATGCGATTTGTCACTGCTGAGGAGTCTTTAAATTTAAAATAGAAATCAAGGCTGCAATTTTTCCTGATGTGAGAATTCATAAACAAAAGATCTGTTCTGTCAAGCAATCGCACATCACTAAATTTTTTTCCGCCATCAACCAGCAAATAAATTTTGTACAATATGTTTATAAGTATTCAAATTTCAATTGCTCTTTTCCATTAAAAAAAAAAATTATAAAACCTAACGCACCTTTATGTGCGGGAAGATAGTCTCAACATTCACAGAGATGTCCGCGAACCTAACCCTCGCTAATATTAAGGGATTAGATTACTGTTTATTGAAATTTAAGTACAGAAAAACACACTAAATTTTATTCTGTGTATCACTCGCACATTTTCAATGAAGAAAAAAAATGATCAAAACTTTATTATATGGTTTAAGTAAAACTCTGTGTCAGATACTTGCTGTGGCAACATGCAATAGCAGTTTTTTGGCTGAATCTCTGAACTGAACTGATTTCATCACAAGAACTTTTCTCTTTGTAATTTAACAACAGTCCATGGGTATTATTGTGGCTTGCCTTTCCATTGCGCATATTTTCCAAGATGTAAAAAATATTGTTAGTCATTATTAACCTTCTGATTTTATAATAAAGACTAAGTAAGTTACATTCTACCACAAATGTACAGTGGTGACCACGGACTCAGAACGTGTTTCATCGATAAAGAAAAAAACAGCGTGATCGATCAACCTGATGGTTACTTAGGCCTAACCTCAACCACGTGCTTTCAAGATCTCCAATTCGGTGATAAGTTCGCAACATGTCATTATGCCTCGTATCTGCTTAATTATAAATGCCAACAGTGTAAATAAATATGCTGTCTTCAGGTATGGTTACAGTTTTTTTTTTTTTTTTAATTTTTTTTTTCTCGTAATGGCTGTTCCCCATTTTGTGTCAATCGCAAGTATTACTTCTACTAAGAAATTAATTGTCACCTAATATCTGTTAGATTATTTTTGTTTTGTACTTGCACCTGTAAATATTTATTTATTTTTTTCGCTTCTCGTGTTGCAAATCGTATCGTAATCGGAACAACTTTATTGTGTAATGTAAATGTATATTAATTTTAATCATTCTTATCACACCTAGTAATTTTTATTTCCTTATTTTGTTGTCCTTCAAAAGTAAAATAAAGATATGTCTGTGGATCAAGAGACAGGAGTTCTTGCCATGCAAGCAAAAAAGCCAGTGTTTTCTAAGCCACAATATCAAACTATTTTTCGCACAACTTGATTCGGCATTCATACTTAATAAGATCGCTGATGAAAAAACTAAATATAATTACCTAATCAATATTTTAGATACAGATATCCTGTCCTCAGTGATCTTATATTCACACCGCCCGAGGTAAATCCTTTCACTACCCTAAAAGACAAGTTGCTAACAATTTTTGAAAACTCAACTGCCCAAAAAACAAAGACGCTCCTGCAAGAGCTCACACTTGGGGACCAGAAACCAAGTGTGTTGCTCAGAAAGATGAAGGATCTTGCCTCAGGCCAAGTTACAGACGATTTTCTGAGAACTCTTTGGCTACAACGCCAAGTAACATTCAAACCGTTTTAGCAGTAGGGGGTGATGAATTGGACAAACTTGCTGTCCTGGCAGATAAAGTGTCCGAAATCAGCACCCCCCACAATGACCATATAATAGCTGCAATGTCCGAGTCCAATGAGATAAAAATTCTGCGTCTTCAGGTTTCTGAATTGTCAAAAAAGGTCGATGCATTAATAGTATCTTTGTCAGAGAATCGCTCTCATTCTCCACATCGTAACAGAGGAGGCAATTTTTATAGAAACCGCAGTTTCGCAAAAGGCCAAAGACATAATGCCGATATTTGTTCCTATCATACACGTTTTGGCCCTCAAGCTTGAAAATGTACAAAGCCATGTTCTTTTTACCAAACGGGAAATGACACGAGTGCATCACAGTAGCGGCATGTGATCGCACACAACCTCCACACAATAGTCGCTTATGTATTTATGATCCAGCCACTAAGACAAATTATTTAATTGATTCAGGTGCAGATGTCTCTGTAATTCCCAACGCCACCAAATCAAACCCATCAACTTTTTGTCTTTTTGCTGCCAACAATACTAAGATACCCACTTATGGGCAAAAACTTCTTGAAGTTGAGCTAAACCTTAGACGTAGCTTCAAGTGGGAATTTACGTTGGCAGATATTAAGCATCCTATTATTGGATCAGATTTTTTAGCTCATTTCGGGTTATTAATTGATCTTAAAAACCACTGTCTTATTGATCGACTAACAAAATTAACTAGCAAAGGCCAATTTATAAAGGGTATATTTACATCTGTCAAAAGTATCTGTAAGGATTCAACCGTTCATAAAATTCTAAACCAATTTCCTAACCTTACACGTCTCTGCCCTTTTAACAGCAAAATTACTCGTAATACTTACCATTTCATTGAAACTTCTGGCCCACCTGTTTTTAGCAAACCGCGAAGACTCCACCCTGCACAACTTGTTGCAGCTAAACGGGAGTTCCAATTTATGTTAGAACAGGGTATCTGTCGGCCATCTAAATCTAATTGGGCATCTCCTTTGCACCTTGTTCGTAAGAGTTCAGGTGACTGGCATCCCACCGGGGATTACAGAGCTCTTAATAAGATAACACATCCTGATAAATATCCTATACCCCACATTCAAGATTTTACTCATAATTTGCATGGTGCTAAAATTTTCTCAAAAGTAGATATTGTGCAGGCTTTTCATCATATCCCTGTTAACCCTACTGACATTCCCAAAACAGCAATTACTACCTCATTTGGGTTATTCAAATTTGTTTTTATGCCATTTGAGCTGTCGAATGCTGCCCAGTCATTTCAGAGGCACATTCATGAAGTTCTCTATGATCTTGATTTCTGTTTTCCATACCTGGATGACATCTTGATTGCCAGTAAATCTCCAGCTGAGCATCAAGCACACCTTCAGCAACTGTTAAGTCGTCTTGACAAATATAATTTGACTATCAATCCATCTAAATGTGAGTTTTTCGAGGATGAAATTCAGTTCCTTGGACATCTTGTCTCTGAGCATGGCTGTAAACCTCTTCCGGATAAAGTTAAGGCAATTATAGACTTTCTCCAACCAAAAATAGTGAAAGAACTCCGCAGATTCTTAGGTGCCTTAAATTTTTACAGACGTTTTCTTCCTGAGATGGCTTCCATTCAAATGCCACTAAATCACTTGCTGCAAAATTATCAGAAAAATGACAAACGAGAAATTTCATGGACTAATGCTACAACAAAAGCTTTTGAAACTTGTAAAGAAAAACTTTCTCAGGCCACAATGCTATGTCATCCTGATCCAACTGCTACATTAGTGTTGCATGCAGATGCATCTGATACAGCTATTGGTGCACCATTACACCAAAAAACGGAACAATGTCTTCAGCCACTTGCATTCTTTTCAAAAAAACTTTCTCCTGTACAGCAAAGCTATTCGGCTTATGATAGAGAGCTGTTAGCTATTTACGAGGCAATTAAGTACTTCAGATACATGGTTGAAGCTAGATCATTTACTATATACACTGACCACAAACCTTTGTGTTTTACGTTTGCACAGAAACCTGGTAAGTGTACTCCTCGACAACTTAGGCATCTTGATTTCATAGCTCAGTTTTCGATGGATATTCAACATGTCAGCAGGCAAGATAACAGTGTTGCTGATGCACTCTCCCGCATAAATGCAATATCCCTGGATCTCGGTCTACAAACAATGGCTGAAGCACAACTGAGTGACAGTGAACTGTGTGAGCTACTGCAAAACCCTACTTCATCCAATTTAGTTTTTAAGAAGTTTCCAGTAGAAAGTGGTTCCTCATCTGAACTTTACTGTGATGTCTCGACTGACAAAATCAGACCTTTTGTACCCTTAGTGATGCATCGCCAGATCTTTGACAGTCTTCATGGACTCTCCCATCCTGGTGTCAAATCAACCGTGCAGCTGATATAACAACGTTTCTGTTGGCCGTCTATGCAAACTGACATTACCAAGTAGACTTGTTCCTGCATTCTGTGTGAGCGCAGCAAGGTCCACAAGCACACATTCAGTCGCCCAGGTCAGTTCGCCACTCCAAGTTCTCGCTTTGAGCATGTCCATTTAGATTTTGTGGGTCCTCTCCTCAATCGAAAGGCTGCCAGTATCTACTAACACTAGTGGACAGATTTACACGTTGGCCAGAGGCCTTTCCAATAGAGGACATAACTGCTGACACTATTGCCTTCAAATTCTATTCTGAGTGGATTTGCAGGTTTGGTGTACCTCTCCGGATCACCACAGACCGTGGACGGCAATTTGAATCTCAGCTGTTTGAAAGTTTGTCTAAAATCATTGGCACCCACCAGGGTCAGCTAGGTGGGGAGGCCTACCAAATGGCTTAAGCACTCACAAGCCCCACCCAGCAGTTTTCATCTACTACCGCCATCACCACACACACACAAAAAAAATAATAAATAAATAAAAGGCCCGAAGGGACCTACAGGAAAGCCAATTGAGAATATTAAGATTAAATACAATATATACATGATGGAAAGCCCAATTTTTACTGGGCGTTTATGAGAGAAATTTAGATATTTGTAATTAATAAGAAATATGAGATAATAGGATTTTTAAACCTGTTGGAGCGGCAAAAGCTCAATTACTCTGCAAAGCTGGGCGTTCTGCAAAAATACAATAAAAGCTATGCATATGTATACCATATTAGAAAGAGATTCATAATTTTAAAAATAATGTAGAATATAAAAAATAGCTAAAATAGTGAATAATTATGATGAATATTATATAATTATATACACACACAAAAGTTCAAAAGTCTATTGTTCTTGCAACAGTTCAATTATAGTACAATCGTGTTGTTTGTGGCTAAGAGTTTATTTTGAATTGGTGGTATCTGTCTATTTGTTAAGATATGTTCTCATCATCATCTATAAATGGCAAAACATTTTGAAACAAATAATGGTTGTTTTCTAAAACTTTCATATATATACACGACTCCATGCCATCCAGCATCGAATGGACTTGTTGAATGATTTCACACAAGTCTTAAGGCTGCTATTCGCTGCTATGCCACAGAACGCTGGGTTGAGTTACTACCCACTATTCTCCTGGGTCTCCGCTCATCCATCAAAGAAGACCTGCAAGCTAGTGTTGCTGAACTCATCTATGGTGAAACTTTTCGCTTACCTGGTAAATTTTTTTCTGCATCCAAGGACTATATAGATCCAGCTACATTTGTTGGTCGCTTGAAAGACCACATATCCACAATCCGTCCTGTTCCAACCAGCCTGCACACTGGTATTCCATTTTTGTTCATAATGCACTTCCTTCGTGTAGTCATGTCTTTTTACGACAGGACGCTACTCGTAGAAGTCTTCAACCATTTTACACTGGACCATTTTGGGTGTTATCCTGCAGTGATAAAACCTTCACTATCCAGCTACACAACAAAACCTCAGCTGTGAACATTGATCGGTTCAAGCCAGCATTTATCAATGTAGTTCCTGATGCTGTGCCTCCAGAACAGACTGTGTTTTTCCCTTCAGCAACGCCTGACCTACCACAGTCTCCTTCTGGCCTGACAACCAGACAACCGCTGTCTTCTGACCCGTCTACCAGTCAACAGCCATATGTTACCAAATCTGGTCGCTGAGTTAAATTCAACCCCCGTTATCTTGACGCCACTTCGTCACTGGGAAGGGGGTGATGTGGCAACATGCAATAGCCGTTTTTGGCTGAATCTCTGAACTGAACTGATTTCATCACAAGAACTTTTCTCTTTGTAATTTGGCAACAGTCCACAGGTATTATTGTGGCTTGCCTTTCCGTGCATGTAGTTTGCGTGTATTTTCCAAGATGTTAATAAATATTGTTAGTCGTTATTAACCTTCTGATTTTATAATTTAAAGTGAGTGAGTTACATTCTACCACAAATGTACACTTGCAGATAAATTTGCTATAGAAAATCTAAAAAATCCAAAGACTGGAAAATAAAAAAATTGCTGGTTATAATTATTTTTGTGGCTTTATGTATAGAAACAAATCTTTATCAATAAGACATCCAGTAAGTACAAGAATTGCCAAGGTAAATTCTTTTGATAGTTTGTTACTCTTGTTTAATGAGGTAGCAAACATGCTTTTCTGTCAAATCAGTGGATGGCCAGGCCACTTTACTGAAGAATCAAAATATAATGTCAAAATTAGGTGTTTTTATTGGGAATCCAGTTTAGCAGAATTTCTCTATATAAAAAAAATTCAAGTATTGCATTATTAGTAGACTTTATTACTAATCAATTGGTACTAATGTGACAATCACCATTTTTTAAGGATCACTTGTAGCAGAATAGGAATGATTACTTTTTTCCCAAGACTCAGAATGTAGTGGAGGGTATATGGGGGTATATGCCGTATACCTTCTGAATTTTTTTAAGAAACACCGTATACCCTCTGTTTCTCAAGAAAGCTATAGTATATACGCTCTGCCTTGAGCATATACCCTCTGTGTTTTTTACAACTACACCACTGCCAAGACTGTACAAGTACATCAGATAATATAGGCATTTAAAATTAAAATAATAAAACTTTGTAAAAAATCACCATAAAGTTAAAACAAAACACAGGACGCGTTTCGAGCTAAAAACATAACAGCTCGTCATCAGCTACAGCATACACGTGTCCGTAAACGAACAAGTTCAAAATTGAACTGAAGATAAAGAATGTTGCGAAGAATGCGACAGATGGCGCTACCTGATAGAGGGATATGCAAAAGGGAAATATGTTGAAAAAAGATAGAAGAGAAAATGAAATGAAAAAAATGGAAATAAAAGAAAAAATAAAAATAAAAGAAGTAAATTAAAAATATAAAAGAAAAATAATAAAGAAAGAACTATAAAAGAACAAGAAAAAAATCCAAATTATTATTATTATTATTTTTTTTTTTTTAGAAAATAAAAGGAAAAGAAACAAGAGAAAAGGGAAAATAATTACAAAATTAATTTCCACGCTGGAGATAGGAAAGGAGATGATGGGAGATCATTGACAAGATTAGCAGAATTTTTAGAAATAAAATATGCTTCATGAAAATCCAAGTGAGAGGGAGAGGCAGGGGAAGAAATAATTTTGGCTATGGAGAAATTGAAACAATGACTGGAAGACCAACAGTGAGAAGCAATCGAAGATTTAGAGATTTCTTGATTTGCAATATATCTCTGATGCTCGCCTAATCTGAATTTAGGCGGTGAATATAGGCATACTTATATCTTTAATATTAACTGATTTATACTTAATTTCAGCAAGATTATTTTATCAATAAGTGTTTATGCTATGATTGTAGAGTAAAAAAAAAAAACATATGTTTACCTAGACTTTACCTTAAAGCTCCATTTGACTCGCACGAAAACATCTGCTCGCTAATGTTAATCCTATGGGACACACTTTCTAATATCTCGTTTGCATTTCAATATTTTAAAACTTTTTTTTTGTATTGGATAGCTGTGATCGATCTCAGGCACTTTTGTTTTATTTTCAGATTTTTTTTTCTTTTGAGGATATGTTCCTTTTTGAAACCAGTTCAAAAAAAAAAAAAAAATCTTTCAAAAATTTTGAAATGTAACGTTAACAGTAGTAAGTGGGTATTTTGCGTGAGTCAGCTGAAGCCTTAATAAATAAATGTAAAATACTTTATTTTTTCTGTTTTAAGATATTGTTATACTAGGAATATACCAAATAACTATTTTGAGTGATTACTGAATATTCAAAACAGAGATCTCTGAATACCATCATTAAATCACTTGAATGCTCCTATATATCAGAATTGTAGGATTTTAAGAAATTAAAGGTTAATTTTAACAATTTCAGGAAAAAAAAATTGTGTTTCTGAAACGTTGAAGTCAGACAAGAATTTCTAAAAAAAAAAAAAAATTGCAATTTTTCATTTTTTTTCCCGCCAAATCTATAAAAATAAAATTTTGTTCAAAAGTTCTAATACAAATCTTGATCACTAGAAAAAATATTCCACTGTCCTTCAAGTATTTTTTGAAGCGGTGTCAAAGAATATAGCTTGTAGGGGGCAGGAGGCCCCTTATACTCCTTTTCACTAACAGAGGCGCATGCCTTTCATTGACCTTTATAAATTGAGACCATGTTTCTGTGAAAACGCGGGGTGGAAGAGAAGGTACCATATGTAATTTTCATGTCAATTGGCGAAGGTGAGGGTCAAGGTCATGTGCCTCTGTTAGTGAAAAAGAGTATAGTAATAATTAAAAAAAAACTTTTTTCCAAAACAAATCTTAGATTATTTTCTAAAACTGGAATTGTATAAATAAAAGCAACAGATTTTTATCCTACAGTATTGCAGAACTTTCATTTATTCATAACTTGTCTTGTTGAATATTCCTATAGATTTAAAAAGAAAAAAAACTAGTTGGATGTGCCAATCCCAAACCTTTCTTGTATCTCGTACATCTTAATATTTCAAAAACTAGTTACAGATGTTAATATACTGCAATATTATTAGTTCAATACAATACCAACTTTGATTTTCATCTTAAATTTCTGCTTCAGTCAATGAAGTGTAGTAAAAATGTGTTAATCTCTATCATTATGTATATTAAATTCAATAATTTTTTGTTATTCTGTTGTTGCGAATAGCCGGCTTAGCAGGCGCGAGTTCCTGTCGCTGCACGAGCCGCCAATGGATAACAGAACTACGAAAAATCCAAAACATTATACGAAAATCTCTATCACGGCACCACTTTCCGGCAGAATATATCCAAATTAAAGGAGGATCTGCTGGCCATAGCCAAACACATACACAAAAAAATTTGTTGAATTCTATTCATAATTTCATACACATTTCAATAGTAAAATAAAGAAAATAACACAAAAATCACTATTACAGCAACCCCTTCTGGCAAAATATTTTCAAATTCAAGGAGAAACTACTGGCCACAGCCAAATTTATACAGAAAAAATTTGGTTCAATTCTATGCATAACTTCATACATTTTTCAATGGTAAAATAATGAAAATGGCACAGACATTGCTATTACAGCACCCCCTTCCGGCAGAATTTTTCCAAATTCAGAAAGGACCTACTGGCCATAGCCAAAAACATACACAAAAAATTTGGTTTGATTCTATGCATAACTTCATGCACATTTTGATGGTATAACAATGAAAATGGCACAAAACTGGCTATTACAGCGCTGCCTTCCGGCAGAATATTTCTGAGTTGAAGGAGGGCCTGCTTGCCACAGCCAAATACATACACAAGAAATTTTGTTCAATTCTATGCATAACACTGACACTTTTTGATGGTACAATGGCAACACACGCACAGTCATTTTGTATAAACATGATTTTGGGGATCTCTGACCCCTAAAACGTTTAAATCCAATGAACAAAATTTCAATTACAATACTTTCTTCTATTGAAGATAGAAGAGAGTAAAAAAAAAAAAAAGGCTTTTTAAATATCAATTCCTATAAATATAGCATTAATAACTAATTTTATGAAGTTTCACTTTTCAAATATTAATTAACGTTATTAAACAAATCGGCTTAGATGCCTTATGTTCCCTCAGCTGTTGTTTTGAAGTGTTTGGCGATTTTTTGTTGGCGGTGTTTATGGATATGGCAACCTCGATATGTGGAACCTCATGTGACGTGTTGTGTTCTGGCAACCCCTGAGAAGTGGTGGATTTTGTTGATGTGTTTTGATATCGTGTTGTATCATTCTGTGTTTTTATTTTTATGTTAAATTTATTGGATGTATTTGACTGACTATGGTTTCTATAATCCGTTTAAACACTTTTGCTGAAGTAATTAAGAAATATGAGGAAATTTTAACAAGAAAAGTAGGTTTGTTTATAGTGTGTCAAAGCGTATTCATAAGCCTATTTTGGAAAATGACGGTGATGTTATGAGATTTCGTGCTGGAGCTTTCAAGAAAGCAAATGTCTGTTAAGGTATGTTGATAATTTTATGTATATTTTGCTGCTTTAAGAGTTTTTTACATTTTAAGATTGCTAGAAAGCGAGAACTGCTGAATTCTTAGAATGCTACACTGCGAGAACTGCTGAATGCAGTGTTGTTTTTTTCTGGATAATGTGCGTGAAGCGCTCATACAAGATTACTGATTGCCCCTTTAGCGAATTTTGTTTATTATTTACATTTTATTTTCGTTAAGCGAAACATGCGTATAAACCGGTGCTTGACGACATTCACTACTTGGTAGAAAAGGGGTATTCACACCAAGAAAAATTGCAAGATGGCGGCCCTGGGAACTTATGACATCTGTTCCAACAAATCTTACATAAATATGATTCAATCTTTTATTATTATAAACATATGAATTAGCCTTTGCCTGCTATACTGGTCGGTTTCTCTGAAAGAACCTTGAATCAAATAAAATATATCTAGCAAAGAAAAAAAAAAAATCTTAATATCTAATCAAATATCCATAATTGATGTCTTATTCATATAATCTTACATTATCCAATTCAAAGTCGGTGATTGTGACATAATAGATCTAAAATTGCTGAAATACCTGTTTTTTACTATTTTTTAAAAGGTTTGTTATCTTGAATTTCCCGTTTCTACCTAAAGCTGATGCTGAGATGTTGCAAAATAAAAACTGTCCTAAAACTTTTTATTACCCTCTTAACTCCTGTGAGCGGGAATTAATAAAATTGCTGGAATACATGTTTAATTATTTTTTTTAATAGGTTTGTTATCTTGATTTTCATGCTCCTACCTAAATTGGTTGCTGAGATATGCACAAATGCTCTAAAATTTTCGAACCCCCTTTAACCATATCCCTTTCTATTAATTTCTGAAATACATGATATTTTTTATAGCAGATTTATTTTCTGAAATTTTACACTCCTACGTAAAACTGCTGCTGAGATATGGCCAAATGTTCTTAAATTTTCGACCTCCACCCATTTGATCCCCCCCCCCCCTACTAAGGAATTTCTAAAACCAATGAAACATGATTTTAATTTGAAAGCATTTATAGTTTTAATTTTTTTTTTTTTTTTTTTTTTTTATCCAGGATCACTTTAAAAGACATTATGCTTTAAATGGGATCGAGGAATAAGTTTTTAATATTAAAAATGCAAACTACTTTAGAGATGAAAACAGTGTTCGAAATTAGTGGTTGTTAGTCATCAAATGCAATTTGACAACTACAAAATTATTCCCAGTCATTGAATTTGATGCCTATCTCTTATTTAAAATTTATTTTTGTTTAAATTAAAAAGCTACATTGACAGTTTAATTTATTTTTTTCCTGTCACACATGGTAATTTCAAAGCTGATCATCCGCTTTTGAAAAGAGAGCGCAGGAGATAGGTGTATATGTTATAAGTGTGATTTAGAAAGTTCAATATAAAAAAAATTATACTCATAAATGTTTATCTATAAAGACTTGCCAAGTTCCAAAAGCCAAGATTCAGGAGATTTTTTTTCTCAGTGAAAACTTATTAATTTTTTAATGAATACATGTTTAGTACAACTAACTTTAAATGGTGCTTGCTTGAGTTTCATCTTTGCAATTCAGGTACAGTCAAACATTGTATTATTGCTTAGCCCCTTAATTCTCACTCCTGTCAATATCATGGACTGAGGTGTCGTTCGTTATTTTTCGTGCCCGTCATATTTCCGGGCTGGAGATTTATTGCTGGAAAAAAACTTCTGAACCCAGAAAAATTTAACTGGCATTTCCGGTGTGAAGTCTTAGAATCAGGGTTGTAAAAATCCGGGTTTTTTGTTAAAAACCCAGCCCAGGCGGGTTTTATTAAAAAACCCGGGTTAAATGGGCAATTTTCCCCGGGTAAATTGGCTACTAAATTTTGATACTTTGAAAAATTTATCCGTTGAAATTTTGGAAATTCTCAGGGAAAATTTAACTTTTTGCTTAGGAAAACGCAAGAAATTTGATTGCTGAAACAAGTGGCAATCCTGATCTCAAATACAATCTTTGTAAGCAAACACTTCATAGTCTAATAGATGGGAATGACTTCATAGTCTTAATCAGGATCTCAATATTTTTCTCTTTTCTTAAAATACGTATATATTATATGATCCCTTTAATTTAAATAACAAAAAATTTTAAATTGCAAAGCTATCAATTGTGTGTTATTTAATAATAAAATATAAATATAACTTAAAAAAAACTTGCTCCGTTGAAATTATCATAAGATTAGAAAATGTTGATAAAAAATATCTTACAACAAAAATGTTTCTTATGTATATACAGGGTGTCCAATGGCTAATTCCTAAACCGTTAGTCATACACATATAGTTTAAATATTACAAAAATGTTTTCATTTGAGGCAAATAAATATTTAAAAAGCGATTTGGGTCAGTAAAAACATTTCTTAAAAAATTATGAAATTTAAGTATTTATACAGCCCCCGGTGCTATAAGTTATATTTAGTAAAATTTTCCTATTACACTGACAAGACAGACAAAAAAAGTCCCGTTCATATAACACTAAAATTGACTGAGTTATGAAACTTTAAAAATGCATGACTTATACCACTTTTTTGCATCTGAACACAAATGAGTTTGGCCATACTTTGAGGGGTCATATCCTAAGTGCTTAAAGTATTCGAAGAACTTTTCATGTGTATCAGCGCTTTGAAAAAAATAGTAAAGTGTTATGATTGAGTTAACTTTTATTAAGTTTCAGATTGGCTAAAATTATTGTATTTTAACATATGTTTTATTTTGTAAGGATTTGAGACTATTTCTTTTCATGATTTCTTTTAACAAATATTATGTTATTTTATTTAACTTCAATGATCGTATGTATGTTTTCCCAGTTCAAAATTTGTAGTCAAAATTTAACTCGCTTTCAAGTTTCAAATATCCGATCAAGACTAAATTTTACATGTATACTGATGTAAATCCGATGACAATCTAATATTATTATGATTTTCGGTGGTTACCATTCATACTTATTTTACAGGATAACACAAATTTCGGATAGATTACTGCCAAGAAGTTTAAGAAAAAGTTTTAGATTAGATAACACAAGATTGCGATGGTTATGTTTTTTAACTTTATGTATTTTTTAGTGCTGAATCTGAGAATTAACTTAATTTTTAACCATCATCTCAGGATGTTTTGCAAATCATAAATTGCCAAAGTTAAAAAATAACAAAAATCAAATACTATAAAATAGAGGAGACGGCTGAGTTTTTTAACTTTTGATAATGGATTTTTATGTACTTTTTAGCACTGAATCTGAAAATGACCTTCATTTTTAACCATATGAAGGTCATTTTCAGATTCAGCAGTAAAAAGTACATAAAATAATTTAATAAATATAATAAGTTTAGTAAATATAATACTCTTGAAGCTAAGTGAAAAGCTTAAATTTACGTTTTAAATTAAAAGCTAAAACGTTTTAAAATTATAGGGTTCCCAATCTAAAAGCGCAAGTAAATTAGTACAAATATATTTTCTAAGATTCAAAGAAGTGAATAAATAAAACAAAATAACCATGAACAACAAAATACATCATTTGTTCCTTTCCAGAAATACCCTTAAAAAAAACCCGGGCTTTTTAAGTGGGTTTTTTATAAAAAAACCCAGCCCGGGCGGGCAGCTACCCACTACAACCCTGCTTTGAATATTGGCATTTGGGTTTGGTTTTTGGTGCTGATTGTGATGTTGGACTTTGTATTGCATGTAGGGTTCGTAAATATCGTGATATTTTTGAAAATATCAAAAATATCCGGTATTTTGATATATATCCGATATTTTCAAATTTGTCCGCTTACTGCTGATTATAAAGATTTTTAGACTTAATATAAATTAGAATCTAAAACAAAGTTTATTTTTTCTATTTTAGAATTTGAACATGAATGTAAGTTTGTCTGCTTTTACATTCACTAACCTACTGCACAATTTAGACTGAAGTAAATAAAAACTAGAAAAGATTCTAATGCATCTATTGAAGGAGAAGCTATAACCAACTGATAAGTTAAATTATGCTTCATGGGCTGTTCTAATTTAATATTATCCCACCAAATTTTTGGTTCAACATTTAAATATTCAGTTTCAAACATAAAGCTTATAAAATTGAGATTTTTTTGCTAAAATCCAATCACCAAATTAACCCCTTTTTCCCATTCTAGCAGGTGCAGTCTACAAAAAGAATTGAGGCGGAGTAGGGAGGTATTGTTCAAAGACAAATTTATTAAACAAAAACATAATTTGAAGAACAAATAAAAAAAACAAAATTTATTTCCTACATTGTTTAAGCCCGAGAAGGGAGAGATATTAAGTTATTTCATTCAATTAGTTCTACATTTAATGTTAAATTTTTGTAAGAAATTAGTTAAGTCAATTGAAGATAAAAAAAATAAAAATAAAATTTATACAATATGATATTAAAAACAGCCTAAAAAATTAGATTCCGTTCAAATGAAATCGAAATAAATCTTAGACATTTTTTAAGTTTTGTATTTTGCATGCATCTTATCATTTTATGCACAATTGTCATAAACATAATACAAAATCTGCAATGCAAATATTTTCAATTAAAAATGGAAGAAGTCTAAGATTTACTTCGATTTCATTTCAACGGAATCTAATTTTTTAGGCTGTTTTAAATATCATATTGTATAAATTTTATTTTTTAATCTTCAATTGGCTTAACTAATTTCTTACAAAAATTTAACATTAAATGTAGAACTAATTGAATGAAATAACTTAATATCTCTCCCTTCTGGGGCTTAAACAATGTAGGAAATAAATTTTGTTTTTTTAATTTGTTCTTCAAATTATGTTTTTGTTTAATATGTCAAGTTTTTTAATAACTACAGCACTCAGACGAACGCATTTCAAAATTAATAGAGAGTATCATCACCAAGCTTTGATGTATGCGGTATTGCATCACAATGTGGGATGCAGTTTACCAGTGTGTAATTCAAAATGTTTCACCACTGTAGTAATGCAGGTTGCGGTAGTTTGGACTAAAACTTCCAATCTGAACGCAAAAAATCTATAATCAAAACATAAAAAATTAACTTCACTTATATTTAGATACCCTATTTCCCACTCAGGAACGCTATGAATGTAAATGTAAATTGTGTTGAATCCTTACTGCTAATATTTAACAATATTCTAGCTGTGATACAGTATAAAATAAAAAATAAAATTTTTAATTAATTTTTTCAACTACTTTTCAGCAGTGAAATTACGCTTAAAATTATTGAATATTAAAGACGTGAATTATCACATTGCTAACAAGGCGTAAACCAACTTAGTGAAAAATGTCCAAGCCGGGAATCGAACCCGGGACCCTGGAATAGATCTCCAGTGCTCTACCGCTAAACCAGAAGGATGATGCCCAGCTTGGCATCTCTCACTTATATAAGTTGGTTTAGTGGTAGAGCACTGGAGATCTATTCCCGGCTTGAACATTTTTCACTAAGTCGGTTTACGCCTTGTTAGCAATGTGATAATTCACGTCTTTAATATTCAATAAAAAATAAAGTTTTACTTAAATTTTTAAACCTTATTCTCTCCCAAGTGGTGATGTAAACACATCAGAAAATTATTACCTAAGTTTAACTTGGGGTAAAAATAGTTCTCATCTCAGGAAAAAAAAAATACATTTTAAAATTTAAGTTATGTAATTCCTCACTAAGTTCGCTACCTGCTTAAAAAAATAGCTATCCATTAAAAACTTTTTACTAAAATATAAACTTGACCAAAGCAAAAACTTATTCTGAAAATACCCTTTTTATTTCCACTATGACGCCATATTCACCTTTTTAATTTTTGAAAAAAAAAAATTTTTTTTGCTGCCGCGCAATACTTAAATGATGGTAATGTGAAAAGAGCAGGTACAGTCCAAAACTAGTTTTTGGAGTGTAGGGAATATTTTGGGAGCTATTCCTTTTAGTTATTTATTTACAGATGGGTTAATTTTAACAGTTGAAGAATTCATTTGCACTTCTTTTGACTGAAAATATTTTGAAAATTAATATCAGATATATGAAAATATCAAGAAATATGATACCTATAAAATAAATATCAAATGTATGAAAATATCGAAAATATCAAAAACCTTGATATTTTGAAAATAAATATCGGATATATATCATGATATATATCAAGATATATATCCATTGATATATATCAACGAACCCTGATTGCATGTTTTGAAATGTATCGCACTCAAAAAAATTATTAATAGTCAAAATTTAATGCATATTATATTATTTCAAATATTATTTGTAAAAATTTGTTTGATGATGATAAATAAAGATCTAAGATGTGAAAAATAAAGGTCTTATTCGCATTTATTTGTATGGTGTAAAACAAACATTTTCTCGCATGATGGTTTTTCCACAAATGTGAATATGTGCTATAACATCTTTTTTTTTTCGCCTTGAAAAAAAGCTAATTGCATATTTTATATGGAAATCTTATAATTATTCAATTTCTGTAATAAAAAAATAGGTATTCTTTTGATGGTTTTTCCAAATATTAAGCGACCGTTCAGGTGTTAATGTGACAATTTCGCTTGAGAGAAATTGTTAATGCAATCCCAACACAACAGATAGTAGGGGAGAGGGGGGCACATGTGAACAGTGCATATTTCACTTAGTTAATTTGAAATAAAAAAAATCAAAAAATTACCAGTAGATGATAGTACTGGTACCATCTTTTGGCTGAATTTTCAGAACAATAAGCCATTTTTATTTCTGGTAGTTGTAATTTGTTTGTTTTAGAAGGTTTGAAGTAAAAAAGTCTTTTAAGTTATTGAAGTAAAAATTCCTTCAAGACATTTTTAAAAGTAGAATATCAGCATTGCATTCTATAGGGGCATTAATTAGGAAAGTCTACAAAAAGTTTTGTTTCCTTATTTCAATTAAATCTTTTTTTATATATATAAGTTAGGCTTAAGTTGGTAGATGAGGCACTTGTGAACAGAAAATATGGGGGCAGTTTTTGTTTAAAATTTAATTACCCTTGTCAAACATTGAGCTATAAATTCAATGTTTTTAGGATTGCTTCACAGTTTTAATTTACTGGAAGCTAGATAACAATTAAAAGTGACTCAAAAGGAGTAGGTATATTAGTGTACAATTTTACAAATAAATTCTTGTTTCTATGTTGAAACATTTATTGATTTATTCACACAACTAGAAAGAGGGCATCTAATTAGTTTGTATTCACAAAAATTATTTTTGTCTTATTTATGCATGTGTTCACATGTGCCCCAGGTTTGTTCACAACTACCTCTCCACAGGAGCACATGTGAACAAATTTAGACAATGTTTTGAATGATGATATAAGTTAGAAATTCTTGATAAATGCATCCAAAAGTTCCACCAAAAGAATAAACAAATTGTAAATATTCATATAAATCAATTTTTGGTGCAATAGTTCATAACAATTTTGAGAAATACTCAAAAAAAGTAACAAATGTTCACATGCCCCTTTCTTCTCTACTATCATTTTAAGGATTAACACATACACATCACAAAAGAAAAAAAAAAGTTCACATTTTGATTTCATGTTAACAAGATTCGACTGCAGTTGCATCACATATATTTTTTTTATTTCAAAAATAATTATCAACATTGAATAAAATCTTGTTTGTGACTCAGTGGAAAATTAAGATGCTTCACATGATTGTTTTACATAATTCAGTTCATTTTTCCATTTCTAAATACAGTAATAGTAATAATTAAAACTGCTTTATACCAGTTTTACAGTTACTTCAAGTATTACAATCTTGTAGATTAAGAACTTCAATTATTCTAAATGAAAACAAAATATTCATGCTGTTTAAAAAAACTGAAATGGTACAGTTACATTAAAATTTAATTTTAGAAATTGCAAGAAAAAATGTTAATTTGACACCTAAGGTATTTATATAGTAGGCATTATTTTAACACCTACATTTCACTTCTCAATTTTTATCACTGGATGAAGTATGTTGCATGGTAAGAATGGATAAAGTTTAAATATTTACTGGCTATTATTGATGAAAGCTAGACATTCTCAAAAATGGAAAATGTCCATTTTTCTCTTTATAATACATGCAATAAAAAGAAAAGAAATGTTTTTATACATACTTGTAAGACATGACTTGAGGTAGAAACATCCAAGACTCAGAATTTAATAAATAAAAAAAAAAGGAATGTAGGTTAAAAAAAAGCAATCTGTATATAGTTTTTACCTGTTAATGTTATCGTCCAAATATACACAAAACTTAGAATAGAAATGTTCTTCCATTTATATATTTTTGTAATGAACCTTATCTGTACAATTGTGAAATCAAAATATAAAGGCAAGCAAGAAACTACCATTAATTTTACTGAATTAAAAATGTGATTCATAAAAATAATTTTTATCTATAGAAATGACATTTTATATGATTTTTCACATGATAATAAACCATGATTAAAACCTGTGAAAACTGCCATCACTCAAAAACTTGCTAACACTAATTTGTTTACTTTTAGTACAAAATCATAAATAAGGGGGGGGAAAAACGAGTTTAAAAGAATTTAAATTTTATTTGCTAGGGGTAACAAACAGGTGAGAGAAAGAGAAAACTTTGGCAAGAATAAGTTATAAATATATATAACAAAAACCATGTGTTAACAAGAAAGTACTTATAGAATCTGAATATAATTCCAGAATAAGCTTTCAGATCTTTGTAGCTGAACTGGCATTAAAAGAAAGAAATGAAATAAAACAGTTTATTATTATTATTATAAAATAAATAACTACAAAATTTTCAATAATTTGTTTCAAAATAAAATCCTGATAAATCATAATCAAACTAGAGACAACATCAACAGAATACAACTATAAACAAACAAAAACATTCTTTAAACAGCGCCCCCTGGTGCTGCTTTAAAACAAACAGCGCCATCTACAGATGAAATAATGAAAAAAATAGGCTGATTTAAAAATATCGATGTGATATTAGTTTGAACATTTGTTTGAGTATTGTTTTGGTTGTATTAACTGTTGAATTTCTTTTACCTTAAACATTCTAAACTCATAAATACAAAAATTAGATTAAATAGTGAAAATTTATTTTATATATAAAGGGAAAATGCAAATGCATATATACTATTTTTACATTGAATGTAAAAATGAATAAAGCATAACTGGATAGTAGAAATGAAGAATATTCTTTATATGTTAATGTCATCCTAACTTAAAAAAAAAAAAAAAAAAAAAAAAAAAAAAAGCACATTTAAGAGTGATAATAATGAGTTCTTATGTTAGCTAAAATATACATGAATTAAATGTTGAATAATATATATAGTTAAATATGAATTACATTTATAGATAAAATTATGCTATTAGTATATTTAGTAAAAGTTTTATTTTATTAATAGCACCAAAGTGTTTCAATATTACAAAAAATACATCAAGCTGTTAAATTTATTAAACATACAACTAATATGAGATTAATTTTGATTTTAACTTATTTCCAATTAGAATAAAAACATTTTTTTATTACATTCACAAAGAGGAATTTAGATGTAAAGATAAGTGAGCACTAACAAAAATTAAAGCACAATGCTTTTAATTTAGAACAAAAAATATTAATTACAAAGAAAAAATTTAAATTTGATTCAATACACACTTTTTACATGACTTATCTAATACCTAAGAAAACATTTTTTAATAAGTTAAAAAAGTGAGCCCTATTATTATTATTATTCACCTTGCTATGTAAATACAGGCATAAAAAATGTAGCACAATTTTTATAAGATTATAGGATCAGAGGGGATAAAATTACTGAAAAATTAGCTATTTTTAAGTTTGCTTAGCTACGCTCCTAAAATTTTTATAAAATATTTACTTTCTTTTTTTACAGATATTTTACATTACATTGTCTGCGAGTTGCCACAATTTCTTTTAAACTATAAAGCTGTTTAATCATTAATTTTTTTAAGCTTCTAATTGTGATCATTTTACATTATAGCATGGGATAAAATGAATAATCTGTAGGAGAAAATGAAATAATTCATAAAAAATCATATTATATCAATAAGATCAAATGGCAAAAGAGATAAGACACCCTTTATTAAACACATTCATGTAAAATTTTAACATTTAAATTAAATATCAAAAATTAAATATGTAATGTCCTTCATTATCAAACATTTGTTTATTCAGTATTTGATGATCTATCCAATACAGTAGACTCCCTCAAATCCGCACAGCTTGGGACCAGAGGTTGTGCAGATTTTAGAATTTTGCAGATTTCTGGTCATTGATTTGTTTACATTTTTGAAACATTCATTTGATTGGTAGTTAAGCAAGGGAAATTATAATGTATGCTTACAATAAAGTGAAACATTAAAATAAATAAAATATTAAAATAATTTATTGGTTTAAAAAGTAAGTAATTATTAAAATAATTATGAAAATAAAAAATTAAGAAAAATATTAAATTATTAGGAATGAAATCGATTCAATTCGATTCCAAAAATCCTATACAGTAGACTCCCTCAAATCCGCACAGCTTGGGACCAGAGGTTGTGCGGATTTTAGAATTTTGCGGATTTCTGGTCATTGATTTGTTTACATTTTTGAAACATTAATTTGATTGGTAGTTAAGCAAAGGAAATTATAATGAATGCTTACAATAAAGTGAAACATTAAAATAAGTAAAATAGTAAAATAATTTATTAGTTTAAAAGTAAGTAATTATTAAAATAATTATGTAAAATAAAAAATTTACGAATGAAACCGATTCAATTCGATTCCAAAAGTCCTATGCTGCCATCTAGTGATAGCAAGGAGAACAGTGTTAATGCTATTATCAGTATATATAGCTTATTGCGCTCACTGTAACCTTTTCCATTGTTATTTAGAGTCCTGAATGCTTTCCTTATACTGCTTTGTATGTTTAGAAATAAATTTGTCTATAATTTTAAAAAAAAAATTCCGCGAACAATAATTTTAAAATAGCGTTTCGGTTCGTGGATTTTTCCATTTCTTACCCTGGGATTTTTGATATAGATATGCTAATTTATATCAAAATCAAAAGTAATGTAAATTTATTTAGTAATAAATCAGCTGTAATAGCCAAAAGAGAATGATTAACAAAAAATTTAGTAAAAAAAACATTGCGGTAGTTGCCGATTTCTGCGCGATCTTGAATTTTGTACCTGCAACTTAACTGTAAATTTCATTGTTTACATCTGAAAAAATATGCGGATTTTAGGGTCGCGGATTTAAGGAAGTCTACTGTATCAACTTCTTCTAGATCTTCATCTTCTGAAAATTTATATTTCTCTCCAAACTGAAATCAAATGAGATATTTAAAAGTAAAAAGGTCCTTTTCTGATGATAAAATTCGGCCAAGAAAATTTTCAATTGTGTGTTTGCTGTAGTACTTTACCAGTACCCAACAACAAGCAGATGCTTTGTACAAAGGCGGTGTTACAGTGCTGAATTCTTCTGGCAACTTTTTTATGAATTGCAGTACAGTAGACTCCCTCAAATCCACACAGGTTGTGCAGATTTTATAATTTTGTGGATTTCTGGTCATTGCTTTGTTTACATTTTTTAAACAGTAATTTGAATGTAATAATGCGATCAAAATTATAATAAATGCTTGCAATATAGTAAAATATTAAAATAATTAAGTAAACTAAAATAATAAAAAGTAAAGGACAAGTAAATAATTCTTAATGTATAATAATTAAATATGCATAATAAAGATGAAATACATTTTTCTTAAATTATTCAATGAAACTTTCCTATTAAAGGTACACTATAATTCACATCAAAATCATAAAGTTAGAAAGTTTTATTTCAGATTTAGCCAGTCTTAGGCAGATCACACACTGAACAGACAAGCAGAAAAGGGATTCTTCACGCACTTGAAAACACATGCTCCGTAATGTTAATCCTATGGATAGGTTATTTTCGAATTTCTCGTTTCAATTTGAATATTTTTAAACGAATTTTTTTGCATAGGATAGTTGAGCTCAATCTTTAATATGACTCTTTTTTATTTTTTCTGTTTGGGTTGCAGATTTTTTTAAAAAAGGTACTTTCACTTTCGGAACCGGTTTTGAATCTTTTAAAAAAAAATCTGCAGCCAAAATCGAAAAAGTAAAAAAGAGTCATATTAAAGATTGAGCTCAGCTATTCTATGCAAAAAAAAGATCATTTAAAAATATTCAAATTGAAATGAGAAATTCGAAAATAACCTGCCCATAGGATTAACATTACGGAGAGTGTGTTCTCAAGTGTGTGAAGAATCCCCTTAAGCTTTTCTGTCATTTGTTTGTTCAGTGTGTGACCTGCCTAAATAACCAAAAAAGCTTGATTAATACAAAATATATTTTGTAAAAAGATAGTGATTACCAGTGATATCCAGCAGCGTGAGAAGAGAAAACTGCGCCCGGGGCAAAGTTTTAATTTTGCACCTCCCCCCCCCCCCACACACACCTCTTTCTCTTTGTGACAGGTGTCGGTGTCACAAAACGGAAAAGTGTAGAAACACAAATTCTCTATTGAATACATATTCTGCATTTATTTTGGAACTTTAAAAGGTTTAATTTTAACAACTAAATAATATAAGAGAAAATTTCACTTATTTTGGCAAAGGGGATCTGTAAAATGGATGTGGAAAAAATGTATCTAACAGTGTATAACTGTTTGCAACGCCTTTTGAATTCAAAGAAAGAAGCCACATGCTATTTTGAGAAAATATGTTTTTGTCACCAAAAATTCCCAATATGTATATATATATATATATATATTTTACAAAAAAAAAGAGAAGAAACAAACGAGGTTGGTAGTATAAATTTGGTGCCCCCTCAATTTCCGCACCCGGGGCGACTGCCCCCTTCACACGGTTCTGGTGATATCAGCAATATCTTGATTTTTTTCAGAAGTGAATTTATACTTCCTTCATGAAAAATCATGAGTTCAGCCATATTATTGAGAAATACATATTAAAATATCTACCGAATTATATAAAACTAAAAAATTCTGTAATTTTGTCCTTACATCTGAAATAAAAGTTTCATTGTTTACATCTGTGATGATGTGCAGATTTTAGGGTTGTGGATTTGAGGGAGTCTACTGTACTAGATTTCTTTGCCAGTTTTGGAAGAATAGCATGTTTTCTTCATTTCATGCAATTCATGTTCTTCTTGAAGATGTGAAACTGTCATAATATCTTCTGTCAGCACTCCACCTGTGCTTGCCTGTATGCATTCCATTATTGCTTTTGAATTTTTCAAGGCAATAACATCTTACTGATGAAAATAAATTATGTAAAGACAAAGATGATTAATACTTTAAGTGTTTTAAAATAAAATTAATGCAACTTGCCTAGATATAGAAAATATATTCTTTAGGAATAAGAGTAGCCTGTGTTATTATAAATTTTGCCAGAACTTTGACTGTCAAAACTGCTGGATATAAGTAAATTTTAATTTTCCATACACAAAGTCAATCATAAAATCAAAATTGTTGGCAATGCATACTAAAAGAATGTTGCCAAATGGAAAATTTTAGTTAAAAATATTGCTTATAATGTAAATAACCTTAAAAAAAAAAAAAAAAAAAAAAAAGTCAGCATGCAAATAAAACAATAATTTTGACAATTGCTATGTTTTTTTAAGACTGTTCTTTTAACCCCACATGACCTTACACTAAAATTGTAAGAATTGCCTCAGCATTTAATGTTGTGTTACAAAAGAAACAAATCTGACTTATATTTCAGCATTATTGCCAATAAAGATTACCAGTTTAACATGAACACTTGATCAAATAGCAAATTATGATAAAATAAAACATCTTATATTTCTCTTTTTAAAAATTATTAATACAGTATGGAACCCGTTATCTGGAATGCTCCGAAAACCAGAATGCAAAACGATAACCAAAAAATTAATTTCTTTCATTTCAAAAATGTAAAAACTAAAGATGTATTTTACGTCAAGCATGAGATACAGCAGACAGATTACACTCATTCATGGGTGATACAATTTGTGGAGCCTGAAGTTGAAGACTTTAAAATTTTCAAGGAAAAGGAAATTATTACAGATATGCTGGACTAAGCTAAAGGAATTTCCTGTTCAGAAACTGAATTGCTGGATCAACAGTTAGCAGAAGGTTGTTTAATTGCTGATAGCGAGGCTCCTATAAACCATCAGATGACTGGCAGTAAAATTTATAACATAATGACAAATGATATGTCTATTGGAAGTGATGATGATGACCAGCAGAATGGACAATAAACAGCATTCTAAAATCGTGATAACGAACAGAAGAGAATTCGATCGTTCTTATTTTCAAGTTTAGTTCCACATTTTGGATTTAATCTCAAAATGCCTCTTTGCAAATTTTTTCGCTAAAGTGGCCTAAATGACAGAAGATTTGAAATTTTCAGTGCTACCAGCATAAAAAAAAAAAAAAACTATCACTTGAAACTTTTAATCAAAACATAAATTTCACCAGGGCAAAAATTTATTCTGAGAATTTTAAAAAATCATAAAAAATCAATTTTACTTAAATTTAGTTGCTGCATTTTTCCTCCAAGGACGCTATAAACACAAATGAAAATAGTGTTGAATTACCGCCACCTACTTTTAACTTCAATATAGGTTATCATACAGGGAAACATTAAAAAATTAACTTTATTTAAAATTTGTTGCCCTATTTTCTCATAGCTATAAATGCAAGTAAGCAAATTGTGTTGAATCAGTGCTACCTACTTTTATCTTACTTACAGCCATCATACAATAAAAGATAAAATTTAATTAAAACATGATTCATACATTCCTCGATAGGGAAAGTTATTGGCTTAAAAGGAATTTGAATTTAACCCATTAAGGACTAGCATTACCATATGGTCAGACCCCAATCATGACTAATTGGGTCCTGGGCAAAGATAAATTAGGGGGCCCCATTTGAATCGTTGCAACATTATTCAGATAGAAATGCATAAATAATATTTTCGCACCTTGGATTTTAAATAGAAGAAAATTCTTAGCTCCGTCAATTCTAAATTAAGTACCTTAATAAAAATAGTTTTTTTCTTAGTACTAAACAAAACTCTTTTATATAACTTTAGCAACTTGTTATATTACATTAACGTTATATGGATTTAATAACTTCAACTTAAGTTCATTGCTAATACAATCTATTAAAATCAAAATATTATTTCTTATTTAATAGTGATTGACGTTAGCTGCAAAAACATTGAGTTCCATGTATGCAAAATGAAATGTTTTTCAGAGAGTTTAGTAGAATCTTTTAAAGATGAAATTTATTTTTTTTGTACTTGAAAATTTTCAGAGTTGGAATTGGGGGTTGAAAAAGTAAATATTTTATAAATTAATGTATGGATTTGGGGGCGCCTGGGCAAAGTCCCAATTTGCCCATGGGATAATAAGGGCCTGCATATGGTCACAGCACAGCTGTCAACCCTTTTCCTGTTTGAATCCCAGTAATTCAGAATAAAAATCTTCACTTTCATTAATGACAGAAACTCTGCTAAAAAATAAGACAAATATTGTTTTTTCTTTAAAAGCAGTACGAAAGGCAATTTTTGTATTTTAAAAAGAAAAAATAATTCCGTCTTTAATGGGTTAAATTACGCTATCTGATTTTAACTTTGAATATCGTTGCTATATGAGGAAAAATTTAAAAAAAAAAAATTTTCAACAATTTAAATTTCCCAACAGAGGCGCTACCAGTGTAAAAAGACTAATGAGAAGTTTTTATCAATATATATGCATATACACTGTGATTTATCGAGATAAAAAAAATAGCCTTTGTCTCCCTACACATATTCTTCCAATTGTAAAATTTCATAAAAAAAGGTGAAAATTTTTATGACATAATTTGCAACCCCATGCGGAGTCAATTGGCAAAAGTACACAAACTAAATTTTTATATGGCCCCCATAGGATAAAATTTCCAATTAGGAAAAATTTCCTTATCCATTTCTGAATGAAACAAAATATTCTGTCTTGATATCTGCAAAACTCGCAGAAATATACCCATTTAAATAATTCTCCAGGTTTTAAGGGATTAGACACAAATTGAAATGTGTGTAATTAAAGAAACAAGGATAATTTAAGGGGTCCAGGAAACATATTATTATTATAATTATTATTATTTACCAAGTTAGAATTTTGAATTTTTTCTGATGGTTAAGCATATAATCAGTAAACAAAATCACATCTTAAAATTTCTCACACTGTTAATTATTTAATTTTTTTTTTAAGTGGGGTAATTTAAAATCTTTATAACTCTAAATATGATTTGTCGAATTTCAATTTTTTTTTTTTTTTCATTTAATTAAAGAGGAAAAATATAAGTTTCATTTTGTTCTGTTTTTTTAAATATATTATTTTTTTTTAAATAAAAATATTTAAAATAAAAAAAAAATGATGTGACTTATTTTTAAATAATCATATTTTCAGAAACAAATGTATTTTTCAAATTTGCCAAAAAAATTAATGTAAAAATTGATAAAAATAAGTGAAGAATAGATTACATTTTTAAATTTTTCTTTTCTTTTAATGTGATAATTATCATCAGTTGGTATGACTAATTCACATTAATTCGATAAAAATATGTGAAGAACTAGGGGACTCTGCCCCCTGCAAGCTACGCTCGCCAACCCCTGTTCAGACACTGCAGAATCTAAAAATAAAATAATATGCTATCTGATGGGTTTTAAAAATATTAGAGAAGATTAAATTATACTGAAAAAGCTGTGCAGATATCCCTGTAAACGGGTTTCCATGCAATTCCCTTTGATTGCAAAATTTTAAGGGCGAATCACTTACTGTTAAGACATCCAATGGTTGTTTTTGTTTTTTATTAAAGAGGATCAGTTAAACATTTGAAAAGAAGCTAAAATAAAATGAATTAAGTATTCAGAGTCTTTGTCTCCCAATATTTTAAAACAATCTCTATAACAATAGCCTAAATCATGTGACTATCATCAACAGTTCCCAGTGGAACACTTCGAAAACGCTTTCTTCACATTTGACACAAACATTCTTCACAAACGAACGCTTTCTTCACATTTGAAAAGATGCTAAAATAAAATGAATTATGTATTCAGAGTCTTTGTCTCCCAATATTTTAAAACAATCTCTATAACAATAGCCTAAATCATGTGACTATCATCAACAGTTCCCCAGTGGAACACTTCGTTTTTTATACTCTAGGTGCTATTTTGATACTTTAATGTTATCCAGGCACAGGTGATAAGCTGCCAAATATTATTCTATCCCCATCATTTCATCTATATTATAATAGTTCAAGTCATCAAATGCCATAAACAAATACGGTCTCATCCCTTCGCCTTTCATATGAAGGTTTGGCACAAATGTCATGTATTTGGCACAAATGTTGGAATATTGGCGCCAATTTTCCAACACCAATTTCGGGAACGCATCAACAGCATAAACAACAACATCCGGCTTACCCTATCAAGCAAAATAACGATAATTTGGTGCCAGTTAAGTACCCATTGCGTATGTGACATTAGCGTCAGAAAAAAATCGCGGCAATATGGGGCCGTATATGACATCTGTGCCAAAAGAAAAAAAAGCCGGGTGCAAATCGCCAATTTTTTTTTGCAACTTGCCAGGTAAAATTTTTTTATTCTTCGAGTGGTAAATTAAAACACTGAACTGAAGTTGAAATTAAATGTCATGGTTTGTTACATATTTTAATATTTCGCCAGATGTCATACACACGCCACATGTTTGGCATGTTTTTTTTTTGTATGAAAATTTGGTGAAAACCTCGTTTTTGAATACCAGTTACATATGTAATTTTGGTACTACTTAGTTATCCTGTCGACCAAAAATCTATCGCGAACTATGAGATTAAATGCCAATAACGGTTGATTGAAAATGTCACATTCACTTGACTATTAGCAAGTTACACATGTTTACGTCATCAAGTGATTTTTATTTTGATGTTTTATTTTTATATTTATTAATGTTATACTAATTTATTTGTTCTTTCATTACTTAAAATAAAAATTTTGTCAATCTGTACAATTTGGCGAGTGGTTTGGCGATTTATATAATTTGAGAAATTGGTTGATGGAATAACTACGTTGTACCGTATTTTTTAATTATTTTCTATTATTTTCAAAAGGAAATAGCAAAAAAATAATTAATAACTATAGAACAAAATAATTTATATAAATTAAAAAAAGAAATAAAAGTAAATAAATATTTATTATTAAGTAAACGACAATAGCCATGTCAATCAAAATAATGCCATTTTGTGCCAATTAGGTACCCCAGTGCGTATATGACATCTGTGCCTAATATTTTTCTTTTCATTTTGTTTTTTAATAAAAAGAAAGAAGTGAAAGCCATCAATTTAAATGTTTCATTTTTAAATGAAAGTTTTGTATTAAAATGATAATGAAATACAAAAAAAGCATTGTTCTTAGAATAGATTTAAAGGAGGCCAAACTGGTCGGCAAATTAATTTAAAATAGTAACCTTTTCTGAATTATGAAAAAAAAAAATTTGTTATGATTAAAATTTGAGTTGCCATCATTAGAAAAAATGTATTTAAAATTAGAAAAAAATTAATATTTAGAAAACTAATTCGAATTTGAAAATTCTAATACCAGTTTTGAGATCTGTGGATCAATACAGATTTTTGGTGTCAATTTCATCGCAAAGTATTTCATATTTTAGGAGAAATTGCCATGAAACATAATCAGTTGTTTAATCAGTCGATTCAAAGAATCGATATACATTTCAGCCGTTTCATATATTCGTTTCATTAGGATTTTATATATATATAGGGTAGATAGAAAGCACTCAATGAATTAAATATTGATGCATAATTTACTACCAAAATGTATGTTTAAAGAATCTGAAACCTGAATGATGTGAAATATAGTAGTTATTGAGATGAATATCACATAAAGAATACTTGTGATAAGGGTGTACAAATGCCAAAGAATTTCTTAGTATTGGATTACAGTTTTATTCCAAACATGAAATGACAATTACAATCAGCTTGAAGGTTTATGGGCTCTAATATAAAGTGACCCTACTCTAATTTACAGTTACCTAGGAATGATTTAAATATAATAAAAAGCTGTTAAATCTTTTTTTTTTCTTTTTGCTGTTTTAAACTTACAATATGCATCTTGTTTTCAACATCACTGATTTCTTCTTGAAATATATTTAAAAAGTTTAAAAAATAATGTATACAATGTCTAAGGTAGAGAAAAAAAAATTTTTTAGCAATCATATATATAGATAACAAAGCAAGCTGAAAGCCAGATTATCTTTAATGATGTGTCTTCATTGTAACAAGCTTCTAGATATTACTAGTATTTAGTTTGAGTTTGAAACATCTCAATAATTAATTTATTGATAAAAAATGGCCACCCTTCATCACATAAGAAGTTTAAATAATGTCTTTTAATTCATCACAGTGTTTGGATAAGTGGCATTAAGAATAATGACTATATTATTGTTAATTTTTTTTAATCCTTTCTCAAAATATGGTATACAATTCCAAATTATTTTTATCCGAATTTATGATACACATTTACAAACTGCATTTCAGTAGAAGCTTATTGAGAGCATACATAATTGAAAATATACAGTAATTTCAAAATATGTAGTATCTGGCGTTTCTTGAGAGCACAGGTTTTTATCAGCAACCTTAAATCTTTAATGTTTTAAAAAATGTATATCATATTTTTTAACAAAAGGTTCACCGGTTTGTGATACGATGTAAAACGTTATTATTTTTTGTTTAGATTCTCGTTATCATTATAATAATATTCAAACTTACATTTCATTTTTGTAAGCAAAACGCAAACACATGCAAATAAAAAACATTTACAAGATTTTTTATTGTTTGTTATTACTACCTTTGTTAAGGGAAACGCGACGCGTTTTAAAAATCGACTTCCGCTGTAAACAAATGGGTTACTGAAATCATGGAAACCGCGCTGGAAATTTTAGCGCCCTCGGCGCGCTGCGTTTTTTCTCGCCAAATGCTCCCTAGTTTTGCTGGATTGTAATAACGCTTCCCGGGGCGGTCAACCCTGTCTTTACTGTTCATGCATGACCTTGTTCCCTTATGGATACGTATTTACATTGGCTGATGACGGTCTATTAAAATTTCGATCCAGAAGCACTTCCTTTTTTATGGTGATTAATACAAAGTTTCATTATTTAATTGTGAGTTATCGCCAGTCCTTTTGGGTTATATCATCTAGAAATCCCTCCGTCTGCATTAAAAAGGTGCAGAGTTTAAAAGTTTTAACACCTTCGGGATAATCGTCTTTTGCAGTGTTTTTTATCTTTGATCACCGGTTTTTCAAAACAGAAATTTTTGACTAATTGAATCGGGAAAATGGTCGGATTAAATAAAGCAAAGTTTGCAATGAAAATTTACTGGTGAGAATAATCAAGGATTCTGAGCAACCGATGCGGCACGTATACGGGTCGCTCATCTCCAAGAGGTTAAAAATTTCCTTAGAACTCTATAAGTTAATTTAGATATGATTTTTAATTCATATATAACCCCAAATAATAGGAAAGGTAATGACGAATGTTTTTAAATTATGCGTCTTCTGCTTAACTCACACAGCTCAGAGACTTCTGGCAGTTTATCGAGGAGCCTGGGACCAATGCCCCACATCCCCGACGTTAACACATGGAAGTAGTAATAGGAAAGGAATCATGGCATCGTGTGAAGCAACGTGGAATGGCCGTAGGTAGAAAAGCAGAAGAGCGATGGCAGAAGCCTGCCTCCCCTCTAAAAAAAAGGCCCAATTCAGGTCCATACATTTTTACATTATATTAAACAAATTTACCCAACGATAATATTTACAAAGCGAAACAATTTTCCTTAAAATGAAGTATTTACAATATATTTACAACTTATTTAAATTTTCCTAAAAGCAAATAAATGCTATATCTCCGCTCTCAAGGTATCCAACAATCAGCCGCGTGCCGGTGGCGACGCTAAGAGTCTTTCATCCTAGGTCCAAACCTCTGAACACACGTCTGACGCGTACGCCAGGAGAGGACTAGCGTCTAAATCGCGCCCCTCACAATGGCTCATATCACAAATGCACCCGCGGAATTCCCTATGCTACTGAGAAAGTCCTTATTAACCCCTTAACGCTCGAATTAAATTACGGTTGAAAAATTCAAATTGCTTATTTGCACCACTTTAATGAAAAAGAAATCTTCACCTTATTTAACCCCTTAATTCTCGCTCCCGTCAATATCTCGGGCTGAGGTGTAGTTCGTTATTTCTCGTGCCCGTCATATTCTCGGGCTGGAGATTTAATTGCTGGAAAAAAAACTTCTGAAACCAGAAAAATTGAACTGGAATTTCCATTTGAAGTCTTTGAAAATTAGCACTCGGGATTGATTTGTACGATCTATAATTTGCCATAGATTTGTCATAGATTTGTAATATTTTTGCCATTTTGATATGGATTCTGATGAATCAAGCCTTTCTGATGATAACTGGAATATTAGTGAATCCGGCAGCGATTCGGAAGAAAGTGCATTATATGTCAATTCTGATTCAGATGATGAATTTGATGATACCAGTGATGAAGCGGCACTGTTACCTGCCCATACATGGCAAGAAATTTTGGATGCTGTTGTCTACCGGGCTCCTCAATATTTTAGATTTGCGGAAACACTTAAAGTAAAAGTAAGTTTTGATTCAAGTTTGGGTGTTTTGCAATATTTTGAGTATTTTGTAAATGATGAGTTAATTAATCGTATTGTGTCAGAAACAAACATATAACCAAACAACGTCAGGAAGCACCATGTTTTCGCTTTTCAAAGGGTAGAAAAAGTTGGACACCTGTAACTAAAAACGCATTAATGGTATTTTTGGGAATAAACATCTTACAAAGCATTATAAAAAAACCGGAAACTAAAATGTATTGGAGCAAAAGGCATTCCATTTCAACACCTTTTTTCTCTAGCATTATGACATGCAACAGATTTTATGAATTACATAAATACATTCATTTTGTAAACAATGAAACTTATGATCAAAATAATCATCCAAATCCTAAATTAAACAAGATTTGGCCAGTATTAGAGTATGCAAATAGTTACTTCCAACGGGCTGTAACTCTGCAACGTGAGATAACTATTGATGGAACACTGATGCTTTATAAAGGCCGTTTGTCGTGGCGACAGTATATCCCCACGAAAAGGTCACGTTACGGAATAAAATCTTATATGTTGTGTGAGTCAAGCTCCGGTTACATATGGTCACAAATTATATATACCGGGAAAGGTACTGTATTTGATCCGGAATACAAAGATTTACCCCAGTCCATACAAGTCGTAATGTCTTTTATAAAATCTTTATTAAAAAAGGATACTGACTAATAATGGATAACTTTTATACGTCACCACAATTGACAGACCTGCTTCTGGAGAATCAAACTGATACATATGGGACAGTGAAACAGAATCGGAAAGAAATGCCACCAGATCTGATGAGAAATAAATTAGGAAGAGGACAAACTATCGCTTTTCGCAGAGGTAAAGTTCTTGCCATGAAATGGAAAGGCAAAAAAGATGTTACAATACTGTCAACGGTGCATACAAACACAATGGCTGATGTGAAGTATCACAACAAAGAAGTGAAAAAACCAACTGTGATAATTGATTACAATAAAAGTATGGGAGGTGTAGATATTGTCGATCAGTATCTTTGTGATTATTCAATTGAAAGAAAAAGGGGAAAAAGTATTATAGAAAAATATTTTTTCATCTTTTAGATCAAATGTTATTAAATTCTTTCATTATTTACAAAAAGGAAGGTGGAACAAAATCTCATTTGATGTTTCGATTGGAGTTGGTAGAGTCTCTTCTAGAAAAATATCACTCACCCGAAAATATTCGAAATAGAGGACGTCCCAGTTCAGAAGACAATCCCAAACGTTTGACAGAACGTCACTTTCTAAAACAAATACCTGCTTCAAGGAAGAAACAACCAACTAGAGAATGCAGAGTATGTTGTTCTAAAACGGATGTAAGTAATAAGCGTATTCGAAAAGAAACTCGATATTTTTGCGCTGATTGTGATGGTGGACTTTGTATTGCATGTTTTGAAATATATCACACAAAAAAATTACTGGTAATCACAGTTTAATGTATATATGTTATTTCAAATATTATTATTTTATTATTATTAAAAATTTCTGAAGATGTGAAAAATAAATCTCTTATTCACATTAATTTGTATGGTGTAAAGCTAACATTAACCCCTTAATTCTCGCGCCCGTGATTTTCACGGGCAGTGTAGACTACTATTTTTTAATTAAGATTGTTTGACTCCCACCAGTTTTTTTAAAATAGTGTAAATGGCTTTATTTTCGCATCATTTTATCTGCCGTAAACTACGGTGGTGGAAATCAAACAATCTGAATTATAAAAAAAGTAGCCTACATTTATCGGAGGTGGAGCTTAAGAGGTTAAGACACATAATTCTCGCATGATGGCTTTTATACAAATATGAATATGGCTATAAAATATTGTTTTTTCGCCTTAAAAATAAACTAATTGCATATTTTATTTAGAAACCTTATAATTATTCAATTTCTGTAATAAAAAAAAATAGGTTCATCTTTGATGGTTTTTTGCAAATATTAAGCGACCGTCTAGGGGTTAATGACAGGAAAAACGATACTAAAATATAGCCAGTTTCACTATTTTATAAAACTGGTGTGAATCAAACAATTTGAGTAAAAGACACAGCCCGAGAATATGACGGGAGCGAGGATTAAGGGGTTAAAGAGAAAATATGTTTTTTCTTTTTTATCTGCGTTAACGAGTTAAATTAATATGCTTTTTTATCTTTTTTTTGCGTGTGTGTGTGTATGTTGTTATTGGCGCGGGGGCGGGGGGGGGGAAATAATTTTAAATAGATTTATTTGATAGTAGTGAGATTAAATTTTTATTTATTGATTCTGAATAAAATAAATAGATGAATGTAGAGAAATATTTCTGGATAAAAATGCTGTCCTTTAGATGTTATGAATACGATTTTTGTTAATTTTGTTATTATTTTACTTATCAAATGTTTCACTTGTTCAATTGCATCACTTGTTTCAGTATTTAAAGGAAATAATAAATAGTATATGAATATTAGTTTTTAAAATGGCTTTCTTAGGTAAAGGTAAGCAGTCATATCTTAACACTAGAAAGACGGCGAGCGGTCATTTTGACCGCTACCAAATGAATATATTTCGGTTAGAACCAGAAATTCCTTTATAAAGCTAGTTTAAAAGATACAAAGGAAAAAAAACTAGTTAAAGAAATAAGTTAATAATTTAAAATAAAAATTCCGGTGTCAAATACTTTTACAAAATTTGAGCCCCGTCTTTCTAGTGTTAGATTTTCTAGAAGGACAATGAGCGGTCATTCTGTACGTAGCAAATGAGTATATTTCAATTTGGATCACAAATATCTTTATAAAATAACTTTAAAAGTCGCAAAGAATTACAATAATGAAAAAAAAATTAAATAAGTAAGTTATACAGTTTTAAATAAGAATTCTGATATAAAATATTTTTATAAAACTCGAGTAAATTTTCCCGTATTTCAATTTTTAAATAATTGTATATATGTAAATAATGTCTATGAGTATATAATAAATTCCTTTTACGGTTAAATAATTTCAGTTATTAAAACTATTTAAGATGAACGCACCAAAAGTGGGTAACTTAAGAACATTTATCTAATTATCATTAAAGTGTTAGTGAATTCACAAAGTTATATAAATTTTTTAGCCTACTCCTTGGTCCTATGTTCATGTACCAGAATATGCATGTAATGTTTCTTAAAAAAAAAAAAAATGAAAAATATACATTTTTACCTTCCGCTATCCTGCAGTAGTGGCCCTAGTAAATTTGTAATGCATGAATCTTTAACAGGGTGGTGAGTGGTCAGGAAAAAACGCAGTAAAAAAAAAAGAGGAAACTACCAGTATTTTCTTATAAAAAAATAATTCGGAAAATATAAAGGTACTAAAAAATAATAAAAATAATAAAAAAAAAACTAATTTCTCTTTAACAAAATACTGCTATTTAAAATCCTTTCTTGACTGTGTTTTTTCCTGATCTCTCGCACCCTGTTTAAGTTTTCGGCTTATCCAATAAATTATCTACAATGTAATAGAGTGTATCAACAGTAGTTTAACCCTTAACCGGAAACGTGAAAATCCCATGCACAAACAGAACACTTAATAATTTACCAAATAGTGAACTTAAACCTTTAATCTTTAATAGTAATGCATTAACAGGAACAATTCTTTAATATAACAGCATAAAAATAAGTTTGAAATGTCGGAGAGAGAAAATATTAAAGGCAGATATGTAGACGCAAACATATCACAGACGTACGTTTCCGGTTAAGGGTTAGTTTGAAATAAAACATAACATTAAAGAAACAATGTATCAAATATTATCTATTAATGAAATCTCTAAGAATTTTCTAAAAAAAATCTGTTTTCGAAGACTCTCAAAAATAAACTAATGTACTAATAGGAAAAAAAACAATTATTCCAAACGGTTTACGGAGATTTAACATTTAAGAATGTTAGTCAGTCAAATTTCTTTTAGTGTTTTTTCAGAAATGCGTTTTGGGCTTGTTTTGAAACGCTAAAGATTATTCGCCCACTATAGGTACATTTACCTTAATAACTGAATAATGAACTTAATTTTTTAGAAACTTAAATGTGGACTGCGTGCAACAATGACAGCAGATCCTTATAGTAAAAACAAAACCGCGGTTAAAGTTGCATTCTTAAAAGTGGCATTTTGTTTTCCATATTGTTGAGGAAAATAGTGATCACACAACATTAATTCCAAATTGTAATATAAATTATTTGCCTTTGATATTTTTAAGAGACGAGAGCACTTGTGATGCATGCGTATACAAGGTGATGCAGCACATTTGTTACAAACTTTCAGGAGTGATAGAGTATACCTAGGCGATGAGAAATCACATAGAAATGCATGGTCGGAAACGCTTTCCTTTCGCGGTATAGACGACTAGTGTTGCCGCGTAAATCAATGCTCTAAAAATGGAGTTATGAATAAAGAGGTGTACTGTCTACCGGTTGCGAGTGAATTAACTGAGGAGGTTGTCACAAGATGGTGGCTGACTTCTTTTAGATCGGATTTACAGTATCAAAATACCGCTGTAGCAAATTTCCCGCCAGTTCAATAGAAATTTTTGTCTTACTTAACCCCTTCGGGACGGGAGCCTTTTACGAAATTTTTAATATTTTGTCACCGTTTTTTAAAAACAGGAATTTGTGTTTTCTTGAATCGAGGAAATGCGCTGATTAAACAAGGCAAATTTTACAATAAAATTTTACTGGTGAGGAAAAACAAGGATTCTGAGCACTTCATGTGGCACGTATACGTGTCGCTCGTCCCCAAGAAGTTAAGCGTCTTATTCACGGAAATATTTTCTCACAAATGAACTCTGGTGTTAGTTTAACAGATAAAACACTCTGATTTCATCACCGGTTGTCACAATATGCAGAAATGAAGGACCTGGCTACCGTAAAAGTAAACTTACACCACTTAAAATTAAAATATTTTTTTTCATTATTAATGTCTGAAATATTGCATTATTAACGCTTTTAAATACTAAGACAATTTCTATATAAATTTACTGGTGGTACCTATGACCGGAGGTAATCAATCCTTGCTAAATCGGTTACACTTGAAGCTTCTCTAATTTAACCCCTTAATTCTCGCTACCGTGATATTCACGGGCTGCGTCTTTTATTCAGTTTATTTGATTCCCACCAGTTTTATAAAATAGTGTAATTGGCTTTATAACGGTATCAATATACCTGTCATTAAATAAGCTGTACACTTCTTTTTCTAAAAAGTGGTGCCAATGAGAAATTATGCGACCGTTAAGGGGTTAGGTTTATGTCAGTTCCTTTTTGTTAGTAGTTCCATGGCACTAAATGTTCTGGAAATCACTAATTTCTTTACTTTAAAATACTGGTGTCCCGAGAATTTGGAGCCCCTATTTACACCGGACACCTAGAAACACTAGTTACGATACAAAACACAAGAAAGGAAGGACACAAACAGGGTGAGGAAACATGTTTATTATTATTAGCATAGAAAAAGACTAAGAAATAAGTAGAAAAATACAGACAACGATCGTCATCAAAGAAATTGTTCAAAAGTACGACCCAGATCCGTGATAACAGGTCTAACATGTCTGGTGCATGGAAGTTCTAAAGGTCTCGAAAATACCGGAAGTGTGTCCCAGACTTCCTCAGCAGCTGCCACAATGCGTGCAGCAAGTTCGTAAGCACTGTTTAGCATTGCCCCAGCATTTTTGCTGTACTTAGAATAATAAACATGTTTTATCACCCTGTTACGTTATTCCTATCTTGTGTTTTGTGTGCAGGAGTCGCATTCTATAGCGAAAATTTTATTGTTCCTAGCACTATTTTGAAAATGTAGCGAATTCACTGCCTCCTAATATGATCTGGTAGCGCAGAAGACAGAATCACTGTATATTAACCTTCGAACATATTTATTCTTGATTATTCATGATCATACAAACATTATTCTGGGTTCGTTTATCAATTCTAATAAGAAAAGGCCTTTTGGCCACAGAGTTCAGGATAAATACTAAAGTCTTGTTCACACAAGAGACTGATGTCTTCTAACTACATGGGACTTGCTAGCAATTTAGCTGCCCATGAAAAAACAAATTGTCCAGTCAACAATTTCTGAAATTCTTTCGGAGATATGGATTTTGCCAGCTGGTGCTGTCTGCCAGAATCCAAGAACTCTACTAACAAATTGTCTCGTCGATAATTTCTAGAGACTGAAAGTCTCTCGGCGATAGGGATATCGCCGTCTGGTGCCGTCTGCGAGAACCCAAGCACTCTTTCACAGTCCTCATCAAAAATCTCCCATCCCTCCATCCTCTCTTTTTCTCCCTAAATTGGCTGGGAATAATCCCTGAAATCGGCGAAGTCCCGGCGCTCTCATTGTAGCGTCTTTGTTCACCTCTGGCGACGTGTTGCCATTCGGAGTCTACTAGATGCTGAAACTTTCTGCACGAGAAGGTAGACCGAAGGAGAAATCGATCGATAAGGGATGTACCGTGACGAAATTTTAACGTCAAGGGACATAGAAACTAAAATATCTCGAGAGATTTTCCTATTGTCCATTTAGGATAACTGATTTACAGCCCGTGGGAACTGCAGTCCGCTTGTAAAGGCTTCTTACAGCATAGTTCTGTTAATTAATTTCTCTAATTACGCCAACACTTTGCAAAAATAATATCTTCATCGTACCATTTTATTGCATATTTTAAATATAATAATCATGAACATTACTTTTTAAGCGTTCTGGTAGCAACAAAAAAAATTTCCTAATACAATGCGAACCCTGTGTGTCGTCACTACCGCGTCAGGAAAGCGTTTCCGACCTTGCATTACTATGTTCTTTTCTATTGTATGGGTGTACTGTATCTCTCCTAAAAGTGTGTAACTGCTGGGCTCAGACACCCTGTATTATTTTTTAATCGGGTGGTTTACATGCCTTAGTATTTTTAAATCTTATTTTATTAAAACAATTCCATATACAGAGAATGTTATTTTAAATTGTAAATTTCTTTTGTAATTTTATGTCAGCTATGAAACGATATTTGTCTTTAAAAAAATAGATTTGAGCATGAAAGAAAAATGGCTTAGAGCAAAAAGAAATAGACAAAAAAAGCCAATATGGGCAACTCAATTATTCTTGCGGTGTTTATATGTCAATGTGCCTAAATATGTTATTGTTTTAGAGCACTATTTTGTTTGCACAATGACAGTCTAACATATTATTTTGATGGTGTGTTAAATAAAAAATAATACATAAAATAATCTTCATAAGAATTTCTCAAAAAGAAAAACTCTATAGCAAAATTTCCTAAAAAAAACTGCGGAATTAAAAATACTGTGACAAATTGAAATTTCTAAACACCCTCCATCATCATCCGAAAAGGGAGGATCAGTGTAAGCAGTATAAAGAATGCATAGGAGCGGTCACTTTTTTAGTCACCAATATTTTTTTTAAATTATTTTTATAACACATTACTAGAAGACTTCCAGCAAAAATCCCACTATGAAGTGGTTTCCTACGACATTTGGAAGACAAATCTAAAACAAAAAGTTTCGTAAGGAAATATTAGTTGTAAAAGTTTTGATTTCGTTTCTATAAGAGAGACCTCTCCGAGCTTTGTATAAGTTAACCCTTTCAAGGATGGTAGTCACACGGTGTGACTACCTAATTTTAATTCCAAACTTACAAACGGCACCACGAACATTTTAATAAAATACACCTGCCGAATTGATAATAGTCGATTCGAAGCAGACATTTTTACATAAGCTACGTTTTGTGTATGCAGCATAAAACTGGGCTAATTAAATAAGTTAAATAATTTTAAATAAAAATTCTGGTGTGAAAGAATTGTTATAAAACTGGAGTAAAAAAGCCGGCGGTTCAAGTGTTAGAAACGTATCAATATTTCAAAGCAAGGAAAGCAAGGTTAAAAAAAGTTAGAGAATAGCTATATTTAATTTTCTTCTGAACTATTAGAGTAAGGTTTCATTTTTTTCATGGCGGAATTGAACTTTAAAAATATGAATAATTGCATTTTTTAATTTTAATGATTTAAGTTATTGTGATTTAAAATATAACCGACAAATTGATATATTAGAAATTAGCCGATTAAGCATTAGCTGCTAATCATGCACCGTCCTCGGGGCGTTTTTTTGTTGTTGTTGTTGTTTTTTTTTAAATAGAGACTCAATCTTTCGCACTACTATTTCCTTATAAAAAATTTAAATAAATAACGATTCGCCAAATAAATTTTCTCGTTCGAAACATCTTTAAACTGTATTTAATTCATCAACACATGACGGATGTTTAGTGTGTGCTTGACACCTCTTCAATATAAACGCAGTACATTTTATGTATTATTAAGCAGTGATTGAACAGTTAAAACAAGAGAATCAATTGGCACCACAAAATTTTATTAGTACTCCTTATCTAATTTCAGGACAAAATTTCTGAGATTTGATAGCGGCAAAGAATACTTTTAAATTTTATTGGTGGCAATCGTCCAAAAGCTGCACCATTCTTCCGTCACTGATAACGTCTTAGTAGGCAGGGGGGGTACCATTCGTGCGATGCGCCAACTCTAAAGATTTCTTAACTGTTCGCGCATTACGTCACGTGGCGGACAACTTCGCTCGTTTCAGTATTATTCTGTATGCTGTTCTGCGTTGGAATTTTTTTTCTGTGAATGATTTTAATTATTCTATTATTTAAACAGACTTTTTGAATAAAATCTAATGAATGCGCTATATCAACGTGTTCTAATAACTCTCACAGAACAAGTATACAGATTTAACAATACAGTACGTAGTCTCAAATCCGAGCATCGACATCCTGGCGATTATTATTCTGGAAAATCGCAACGAAAAATACTAAAATCGCAGAGGACAAAATTTACTGCAATTTTAAAACCGAATTCCTTTTACGAATGTCAAAAAATTTCTGCAGAACGGGAAAAATCTCTAAAAATTGCATAAAAGAATCGCGAGAAATTCCGAATAAACTTTAATGAAAGAAAAAGAAGAGGCATTTACTATACTGGACTAAACTGTTAAAGCCGGATTTCTTTCACAAATACAGACAAATCGCCATGAAATGGGGAAAAAAAAGTTCAAAGTTCAAAACTCGCAGAGGAGAAAAATCATTATATTTGGCTAAAAGTTGAACAGAGTTCCTTTTACAAATCTAAAAAAAAAAAAAAAAAAAAAAAAAAAAAAAAAAAAAAAAAAAAAAATGAGAGAAATAGGCTGTTTGGATAATTGGAAGTTCGGTTTAAAAACATTTTTTTATAGAAATTGGCTGTTCGGATAATTGGAAGTTCGGTTAATTGGGGTTCTAATAATCGGCTCTCTACTGTACTTCCATAAATTTTCTTTTTATTGTTTCCTATTTGTATGAAGAAATGTTATATTTGATGTGTTTTATAAGATAACATGGAAATTTTAATACTGAAGTTGTTTTAAGTTTTTCAGTTTTTGCTGAAATTTTGTATACATGAAATCAGTGTTGATTTCAGGGGGTGGCCCGGGGGGAGGATATTCCCCCCCCCCCGGTGCCACAGAACTCCCTCCCGGAGAAAAGTGTCTGAATTCAACACTGTATGAAATAACGATATTGTTATTTTAATAATATAATGTAAATAATATGTATAGTACATATTTTTTTCATAATAGAATTCGTTTAATTATAGAGTAATATTTTTGTATTATTTTCATCCTGTATAAGCATAATGACATTCGAAAATTTTTGAAAACTTATATCTAGTAATTGGACAATGCATTATTGTTAAAAGTTTTGAAGTGTGAGTTTTGTTTAATTTATTCTGTTTGATAATGCTAGTCTTTTCATTACTACTCCTGTGTAATCATATTAATATAATTCATTCGTTCATTTTATTTTACAATAGTTTAAAAGTTTTCATTTGTAATTTTGCACATTAAAAAGGTAATTTTTTTCGCGAATTTACTTAAGTATTTGAATGTTAACAAACGTATCGCGATATTATTTAACCATTATGTATTTTATATTTGATTAACTCCAATCAGTATTTGTCCAAATTATTTTAAGTAAAGTAATTTCGTTCAATTTACTTTCGAAAATCTGCTTTAAAAAAAATTATTTACTTCGTATTTCGGTCTTTTTACGCATCTATTAACTGTCTCACGGCTGATCGAGCTCCGATCTTGTCCGCCACGTGACGTTTCAGTCCTGCTCTACTCTGATTGGCTATCCTTCAAATGGAACAACCTTATTGTAGAAGAACCTTGTTAGTAGGTAAATCAATTGGAAAACTTACGCGAATTTAATATGTTTTTTTAAATACAGATTATAATTGAAATTAAAAAAGAAAAACGAAAGGTTCTGTAATAAATATTAGGAATAACCTCACTGAACAATATTGATTAAAGAGAATGTAAACAATATGTTAAAGAAAGCTTAATTTTTGAAATTTTTCTTTGTAAAAAAAAAAAAAAGCGTAATCATTCGAATCAAAAAATCTGCTTTCATGTATAGTAAAACAAATAAATATATCTAATGATAATTTTAAAAAGAAAATTTAAAGGATTTTTTAATGACAGAGTGAATGTAATTCATAGTGTTAAAATAAACACCAATTTGCACATTAAATATAGCAACAATAAAGTAACACTTAAACACTCCAGAAATAACAGCATTTTAACATAGAATATATAAATGAATTAACCAGAAAAAACTTAGATGTCATAGAATCCTTTATTTGAAACAAAACAAATCAGGAAATTTTCAGTGGAAAATGTATGCAATAAAATATTTAATTTTTATTATCATCAGGTCATAGTTATTTAAATCATCATAAGTACCGTGCTTAAGATATTTTTTAGAAATTATAATGCTTAATCCACTTGCCAAGCTTAAAATAAATAGATCTTTTGCACTATTAAAAAATAACTACACTAAAAAATAGACAGATGATACTTTAACCCTAGATCTACCGGGAATTTTATTCAAGTTTTAATAAAACGTTCTACACCAGAATTTTTATTTAAAACTATTTAACTTATTTATTTACCTTATTTTTGTCTGGTTTATATACTTAGTTTATTTTAAAGAAATTTCTGGTTTGAATGAATATTTTGTATGTACCTGTCGGGTCCAATGGACCCGTCTGGTAGACGGAGGGTTAATACTTTCTAAGGCGTTGAGAAGTAGTTATCACGCTTTATTTTAACCCCAAATGGCAAATTTGTAGACAAATTATTGAGTAAAACTTCGCAACAATAATGTATAAGATGAAAAGCATTTAATTAATTTGAAATCTATTTGTTATTATATTCTGGGGACAGTAAATTATTTTAACATTCTATCAACAGAATGTTAACCTCAATTTGGCTTACAAAGCTTAAACCTACAGTGCGTCTCATACATATGAAGATACTGATATTTTCGGAATAATATTTTAATAATTCAGTATATAAATGTATGTTTATACATACAACAAAAAGGATGTACCAAAAAAGCCTTTTACAGTAAACTAAATTATTCAAATCTTAAACAGGGGGAATTTTACAATTTCAGAAAAGTGGTGCCAATCAAGAAGTATGAATTTTTAAAAAATAACCTACTGTTTTCACATTGGATTGTTTGGCATAATACGGATAATATATACTCCAATAATATCTCGCCGTTTTTGAAATTTCGCCTGGTTCATTTATCGTAAACAAAACAACGAAAGAAAAGTTTGGGATAACATAATATTATTTCCCTAACGTCTACCTGTAGCCTCATATGTAAACGGCGAAAGAGACATTATTTCATTCAAATGTAGTTCATGTATGTAAAACGTCAAGTCGTCGGAAGCGTGACCTTTAGGCTAATGTCAGACGGACGTCTTTTTGCACGCTTTTTTACTTAAGTATTATCCCTTCACAACGCTAGCGGCATTGTGTAGGGATAATACGTAAGTAAAAAAGCGTGCAAAAAAAAACGTCCGCCTGATATTAGCCTTACAGAAAAAAAATCTTTTGAATTCACCTCATATCAAATTCTAAATTTTGTTGTACCCTACCCAATCTCAGATAACTTTTGAATATAACAACGGCCCTTCCCATGGCCCTTCCCATTTCAGAGTCAGCCGTTATGACTTGAACATACAGAATTGTGCACAAAGAACTTATTGAAAGTTTATTTGTTTATAAATATATTTACAAATATTTCATAATTTTTTTGATGTGAAACTATAAAAAAAGCATTGTTTAAAATTCACTTTATTTCTAAACATATTTTCTTAAATATTTAAAAAAGGCAAAAAGTTATTTGAACAAATTTTGTTTGCTTAGAACAGCATTTTGTGAGATTAACAATATTTCATGTTTAAAAAAATAGGTGTTGCCATCCAACGCGCAATGTATTCACAAATTAAAAGATGATGCAAAATAAATATATGAATAAAATAAATCTCAACGTTTCGGTTTAATCTTTAAAACATTCATCAGGAGTAAAATTTTCTAAAACAAAAATCGACACTTTATGTGCTACAGCTTAAAAATCAAATTCAAACTGTGAAACAGTTGGAGGGAAACATCACGAATCCTTAAAAACAACACAGTGGCGCAATCTGTTATTCAAAGAAAAAAGACGAATGAAGGGCATAAAACCATGGAAATTTCATAGATCTTTCAAAATAGAAAGTCAGATTTCAGAAATGAGAAATGAAACAGCATCATTACAAATTTCTTGGTTCCTTAAACGAATTTCTAAAGATACACGAATAACAGCATTAAGCGGAACAATTTGTTTTGAAATAATCCTAGCATGCTCAAAGTCAATAAATGAAATCAGTCATTTAGGGAAACTTCTTGAGAGAGCTGTAGAAAATTTGCAAAACTTCAAATAATTTGTGTGTTCTTTCAATCTTTCGAAAAATCGATGTTTAGTCATACCAATATCTGAGGACATTCTCCCATCTTTAAATTTAAAGGGGATTTCATACACCCCTGAGAAAGATGTAAATGGAATTGGATTTGTTTTATTACTCATTAAATTAAATACAGGGTTCGCACAGTTGTACCATTAAATTTTAACAGTAATTTCAAAGTATTTCACTGTAGAAAATTATTGCAAAATCTGTGAATAAAGGCGGTAATTGTGTATTTGTGTTTGGAAAATTAAATGTAAATTTTCTTATCATTAATAGTGGTGCCAGAGTCCTTAGAAATTCCAAGGAGTGTGCGAACCTTGTAAATAATGTCATTGAATTAGATGGTACAAGCTGAATGTTGTATTTCTTGAAAACCTTTTATAACCTTTCAAATGAGATTGGAACATCTATATATATATTTCTCTTACGTAGCGCTAAAAAAGGCTGTATTTGTAGCTTGCCATTTGGCAACAGTCACAGCGACGATTCTCAGTGGTTAAGTTATGGTCACATGTCCCAACCAACTCAGCAAATCAAAATCCAGGCAAAATCTCTCTTTTAACACAAACCGTTTGAGCGATGCATGAATGACAATTGGTATTGGTCCGTTTTACGGTGACGAGAGGAATTCATCGAATCAGCTTTTTGATCCAAGATTGTATTTAGACACAGGCGAAAACGTTTTGTTTACAGTTTGTTAGCGTGATACGTAACATGTTTTATAGAGTCTTATTATAGTTTAAATAAACTTGAGCGGGTATTTTCAATACTATAGGCAAAATGAAAAGAGAAGGACGCCATCTGACACTAACATGCCATTTAAATTTAAACAGCGCACAGTGGAGTATTTGACCCGAAATCCTGGTCAAAAATATTTTTCGATGTAAAGGTAGTATGGTTGGCTTGAAATTCTTCAATGTTATTGGGTATCACTATGGCATGTTTGGTATTGTAAATGAAATCTATAGTCTTTACGGTTCATTTACAGAGACACCCAAAAGAATTCCCTTACATTATGGTCTATGGGGAAAAATCGTTTGCTCGGTATTTTAATTGGCATTTATTGTAGAATATGGTGTGCATAGAATATATCGTTCATTTACAGGGACACACAAAAGAATATGGCTGAAGAATAAATTTAACTATTGAAGTCTATGACCAATAATTGCTGGAAGTGCGTTTGTAGTTGTGATAGGCGTTTTTAAATAGAACAATTTATTTTTAATATTACTTGGTGTGGATACATTCTATAGATCATATACTATGAAGTATACATACACTATGAAGTACACACTGTCTATACTATGAAGTCATACACTATGAAGTATACATACAAATCCATAGCTTAGTTTAATATTTTATATCTTAAAAGTTGACTAAGTGTAAGTTAGATTTTAACACTTTACATAATAATGAATGTACATTTTATAAATATTTTGACAATTAAGAAAAAAAAAGAGTCATCATTTAAGAAGAGCACAAAGAAAAAGAAGTTAAAATATTAATTTACTAAGTAGATATTTTAAAAATACGCATAAATCACATGTCCATTGTCTTAACATTATCAAAGGGAGTTCAGAAGTTGAGCGACTTGTAACCTTAACTATTTACTGTTTTTAAGAGGAAAGTAATTGTTGATAGGTTTGTCTTATTCACTATTAATGTTTAATTAAATGTACTTAATTTTACTATATATAAAACTTATTATTTACATTTAATAATGCTTATTACATTTAAATTACATTTAATAATAATTATTGCATTTAATTTATGTTTAATAGTGTTATATTTAATAGTAAGTTCAGTAAAGGGGAGTCTATATAGTATAGATTGCTAGTTTTTGAATGTATTTAATATTACCAGTTACAAAATGATTCTTTAGAACTCTTCTTCATCACTTTCTTCTTGGCTTTTATCGGGATTACCATCAGACCTTGCTGGAAGAAGAAGTTGCAGGGTCTCGCTACTGTATGGCTTGCTCTTTTTAGTTGATAAACGGGGTTATTAGAAAATATGAAGTTGCTTATTTTCACGTACATTATAAAAAAGGAAAATTTTAATTAAATTTTCTTGGTGGCGTTTGTCAGTTTTGGAATTATAATTAGGTGTCCCTTTTTAAGGACACCGCCATCGAAAGGGATATTTCCCTCGTTTCACTCCTTATGTTAAACACATAAGCCCCAGGAACTAATTAGGGAACGCTTTTTCAATAAATAAGTATATACAATTTGAAGGCGATCGGATATTTCTATCAAAAGATATCGAGTTGCGTGCGTATGTACGTACCTACATACGTACAAATGTACTTACGTATATACATACAGACAGAATATGTAGGTGCAAAAGCACTCCGGTAATATCCTGTGAGCTAAAAGCCTGCAATACGACAGTAAATACATAGTTCTTATCTCTTCAATTCGTTGGCCGCAAAACAGAGCATTTAAATAGTCATCCCGAAAAAAAAAATTATAAAAAATGGCAACAATATACGGAAGATTTTTTTGAAGAAATTGACACTCAAGACTATAACTAATACGATTATACTTTAAACATGGCCGGGCAAAGCACGGCACATATTTAAAAAGCTTTCGATATGTATAAATTAGAGCAAAAAACGCTTTAAAAATAACCGTTTTACACATTTAATGTTTTTTTATTATATTAAAAACGAAACTATTTAAATTAACACATAGATTAACACTAAGAGCTGACCTTTGTTAAACACGTAAGCCCTGTTTTGTTTCTATTCAACAATTCATTGAGCCACAAAAAAATTATATTTAAACATAACAACGATGCCAAAAAACAACAAAAAACCACGTTTTCTCAGAAAGAAACTTCCTCTTCAGCTGAGGCCAGGAGCCACCGGATATAACTCAGGTTCCTAAAATAGACATAGATCGATGCACCAATTAGTTAGCTATTAAAAAGTATGATTTTTACAATTGCTGACGAAATTTTAATTTTTGCATTTTTGGCCAGGTTTTTGGGTCAAATACTCCACTGTGCGGCGTCAATTTCCAGCTCGCTTTAGATTTCTCAATGATGATCAACATGTCGCAGGGCCAAACTTTTGATAAATGCATTTTTATGTACATTTTCAACAAAATTTTCAATTACTTTTTTATGAATTATTTTTCACTTCAAAAATTTGTCACTTTCATAATGTTAAAATATTTTATACACATTGGCAGCACGACCTAAATGCGTTTTTATTAACATATTCAAAAAAGTTATGCATGAATTTTATACATTAAAAATATTTGTAAATTTCATATGTTGCTTGCTCGGATCGCATAGCGGCCCAACTAAAATTATTTTTTATTGTGTTTTCACTAATGTTTTAAATTAATTCTGTTTCCAAGGTTTTTTAATACATTTCTATTTACATTTTCAACAAAGTTCTCCATTACTTTTTTATACATTAAAAATATTTGTAAATTTAATACATTATATGGATTTATGATAGCACTCATTCTGGCTAGAGTTGACACAAATAGTGGCGAGCGAGCGAAGCGAAGTGGAATCGCGTAGCGATCCAAATATGAATTGCGTATCAATTCACGGGGGTTGGCGAGCGTTTGCGAGCAGGGCGCTGAGCCCCCTAGTATATTATATTATTATAATTATATTTCATAACATATTTCCCTGGAGAGTTTTTATTTTCAGAATTGTGCATATGATTTACATATCTAATTAATATATACGTTATGAAGTTATAAATAATTATAAATATTTATAAATAACAAATAATAATAAATTTTATCAGTAATATTGTATTTACGTAACACAGAGTACTTTTAATAAATTCATGGAGCGATCGCATCGAATATTCACTTATATAATGAAAGATTATTTCGGGATTAATTTTAACACAATTACTCTAACTGGTAAATATATCATATCAGGTGTAAATTTCCAGCTGGGCGAAAAATATCCGGACCAGGATTCGAATCAGGGATCTCTAGGCTGAAGCCGCCAATGCTCTACCATCCGAGCTATCCCGGACGAATTTGGTGGAAAGTTTTCACACAGCTAACCTTATTGATTATAGCATCTCGTCTTAAATCTGGTTCAGCTCAACAAATTCAGCTGATCCAGATATTTTTAATCGGGTAGTTTACTTGCCTTAGTATTTTTAAATCTTATTTTATTAAAACAATCTTATATATATAGTGTTATTTTAAATTGTAAAATTCGTTTGTAATTTTATGTGTCAGCAATGAAACGATATTTGTCTATATATATTTAAAAAAAAAATAGCATGAAGGAAAAATTGCTTAGACCAAAAAGAAATGTACTAAAACCAAAAAAAAAAAAAAAAAAAAAAAAAAAAATGCCAATTGGGGCAACTCAATCATTCTTACGGTGTTATGCTTAAAGATTATTTTGTTGAAATTATTTTGTTTGCGCAATCACAGTCAATTATTTTGATGTAGTGCTGAATAAAAAAATACATAAAGTAATCTGTATCAGAATTTCTAAAAAAAAAACAACTATAAAGAAAAATTTGCTGAAAAGAACTGGCGGAATTAAAAATTCTGCTGAAAAATTGAAATTTATAAACACCCTCCATCCTCAACAGAAAAGTGATGATAAGTATAAACCAGGTCTAGGAGCGGTCACTTTTTTAGCCACCAATAATTTTTAGGTGCGTTCGTAATTATATAAATACGTAGCACATATAGTTGTCGTTCAGTCCATCTGTCTGTCCGTCTACCTATCCGTCTGCCAGTCTGTCCGCATATAACAGAGCAAAAGCTACCCAACCGAATGATCTGAATTTTTAAATATATAATTGTTGAAAGTTTTGTTGAGTCATTTCAAGTTTTATTAAAATCGGATGTACAGTTTAATTACAGGGACAGACAAAAGTTTTCCGTTACATTACGGCCAATGGGGAAAAAATATTGCAAGTTCATTTTAATGATGCTACAGCCTTCCGGATGGTCTGAAATTTTAGATATGTAATTGTTCTAAAATTTTGTCGAGTCATTTCAAATTTTATGAAAATCGGATATATAGTTTAATTATAAGGATAGTCAAATTTTTTCCGTTACATTAAGGCCAATGGGAAAAAATTATTTCAAGTGCATTTTAATGATGTGACAGCCTTTCGAACAGAATGGAATTGATATGCACCTATGAAGTTCTTTAAAATATACATTCATTACAATATGCGGTGCAAAAAATATTTTTGAAACTCATCATAGTTCGAACTCACCTCATTTTCCACGTTTGACGAGCAATTTCCAACTTCTTTTGAAATTATTTTTATAACGCATACAAAAATCTCACTATGAAGTGGTTTCCTACGACATTTGAAAGACAAATCTAAAACGAAAAATTTCGTAAGGAAATAGTTGTTCTAAAAGTTTTGATTTTGTTTACATGAAAGAGACCGCTCCGAGCTCTATATAAGTTAACCCTTTCAAGGACGGTGGTCACACGGCGTGAACACCTATTTTTAATTCAAAATTTATAACCGGCACCACAAATATTTTAATAAAAGTTTGCCTTTATAATGAAAGTTTAGAAAAAAGAGCTTTTATTTTCTAAGAAATTTCGTTTTTTAATTCTGATGTCGGTCTATCATTTCATCATTTTACAAACATAATTTTTCTGTGGCAGAAAGGGGTAATATGAAAGGAAATAAACGTAATATGATGCAGTGATATGATGCATCATCATATCACTGAGACAAAGACTCTTATACTTAATTTATTTTATTTTAGCTTCTTTTCAAATGTTTAACTGATCCTCTTTAATCAAAAACGAAAGCAAACATTGTATGTCTTAACAGCAACTGATTCGCCCTTAAATTTTTGCATTTAAAGGGAATTGAATGGAAGCCCGTTTACAGGGAGATCTGCACAGCTTTTTTCAGTATAATTCAATCTTCTCTAATATTTTTAAAATCCATCAGGTTAGAGTGTTTTTAGATTCTGCGGTGTCTGAACGGGGGTTGTGGAGCGTAGTTTGCAGGGGGCAGAGCTCTCTAGTTTCTATATAAATATAGTGGTTGTAAGAACTTAATTTAAATATTAAATAAAAAGGTGTAATACACTTGCCATGCTTATCTTTCTCAAAAAAAAAAAAAAAAAAAAAAAAAAAAAAAAAAAAAAAAAACTACGTTTAAAATTAAACAAATGATACTTTAACACTTTCTAAGGCATTGAGAAGTATTTATCACAATTTATTTTAACCCGAAATGCCAAATCTGTTCCAAACTTATTGAATAAAACTTTGCAATAAGCGAAAAGCATCTAATTTCTTTCAAATCTATTTGTTCTTATGTTCTAGTGACATTAAATCATTTTTACATTCTATTAACAGAATTAATTTGGCTTAGAAAGCGTAAACGTACTCCAGTTATTAATGTATAGTAGAATTATCTGGCATAATAAGGGATTGAATAAATATATTTTGTCACCGGAAAAAATGGAAAAAATAATTTTAATGTGTTTTACAAGAAAATCACAATGTTTCGACTACTTCTTCTACTTCAATTTGATCGTGACAGTTTGCTGCTTCCTGGCGGCAGATAACGAAACGTAGTAAATGCAATACAGCTGTTTGGCATTGAACACCGTTGAGCAGCGCTTTTTCACAGCTAGTGATCAAGTTACTGCCGGTGGACCCCTCAGTTATTGTTCCCAACTTTAGAAAGAGTATCGGTCCATGAAGAGATTTCCCAGTGTGGTAGGGGGATTAAAATCGGTTTTTTCGCTAAGGAAGAGTTTATGGGAAAAAACTCTCTTTTGGAGATAATTTTTTGGTCGTAAAATTGCTCGCCTTTTTCTTTTTCAGTGCTTTTCCTTGTTCTAATTTTTAATTAATTTGGTTTAACTAAAAAAAAAAAAAAAAAAAAAAAAAAAACATAATTTATATAAAGATACAGAAACAAAAAATAATAAATAAAAACATGAAATCGATTAAGTATATTTGTTATTCGTTTTCACAAACTATTCATTCTGACAGTTTTTTTTTCGTTAGAATTCATAAGCGTTTTCCAACAGTCGTCTTTATTACCAATCAATCACATATCTCAAAAAGTTTTTATTTATTTATTAAGACTCTTAGTACTCTAATATGGACTTGCCATAATTCGAATTTTCGATAAATTCGAACGACCCATTTAATTAGAACTATTCATAAAGTCAAGCAAAATTTGCATTAGCGCTAATATTTAAACTAGTTCGTTACTTCGAATTTTCCTTTTATACCATAGCTTAGTTCGAAATTCAACTTTGTCAAAATTCAATATCTTAAAAATAAATAAGTAAATAAACAAAATAAAATAAATCACACTGCAATATTTCTGAAGATAAAGTATTTGTCACTTGATAGATCTCCTTACTTTCATAAATCATTAAAGTGCACAATTGATATTTATTTTCTTTTTCTTTTAGAGGTAAAATCTAACAGCCAAAAAACTCAAATTTTATTTTCCCAACACTTATTTTCTAGAGTTAGATAAGCTACAGCCATTCAAGGTAACTTTAATCCGCATTTTCTCTATTTTTATATGCCACAGTCTTATTTTAAGAATATTTTTGCAACTAGGGCCTTAAAAGGGAAGACATTAACCTAAATTATTGTATGACTATCAAAAATTAAGAAATGATAATGATAAAAGCAGTAAAAAATGAATTTTTAACCTGGTTCAAAGTTACCCAGCCATTTAGGGTAACTTTGCACCATATGATAAATATTATCTAAAATAATTCATTATAAAAAAAACTATTATAGTTAGGACAACTTTGAATCCCAAAAAATGTTGTCAGATATGTAAAGACTTTGAATTTACATTTCCCAACATCACAGGATTTGTATAATTTATGATATTACAACAAATATTAGGCATAAGAAAAGTGGAAGAAGAGAAGCATGAATATTTAGAAATAAAACAAAACTGTTTATGGTTCATATAAAACATAAAAATGCAGTGAAAAACAATTTTCAATGTTTTAACTCAATAATATAGCCATAGATCAGAGATGTAGTGGAGGGTATACGGTGATATACGACGTATACCTTCTGGATTCCTTTAAGGAGCCCCGTATACCCTCTGTTTCTCAAAAAAGCAATAGTATATACATTGTAGGGTATACCCTCTGCCTTGAGCGTATACCCTATGCTTAGAGCGTATGCCCTCTGCTTTTTTTACGACTACATCACTGCCATAGATTCAATAATACATAGTAGTATTAGTATTATTCAAACAAGAATAAAAAATGTCGAATGTATAAATGTCAAATTTGAGTAGCTCCGCCCCGAATAACGCCTTTATGTATTTTACACATACTGTTTTTACATACAAATTTTATGTATTTTACACATACTTGTAAAAATATTTACATGTTATGCACACTTTCGACATTTATATATATACGTGCAAATATGGGAATTTTTTTACAGTTGCACCTATAATCAGTAAATTATAAACATCAGTATAGCTTTGAGCCGGCTCAAAGTTACTCTGAAAATGTTGTAAATTGTTAGTGCCTTTTTATTTTACATTTTATTAATTATTAATAAATAAATAATCACAAAATATTAACACATTTACAACATTTAGATTATAACATGTCTGATAAATGAGTATATTGTTACTTACTAAGAAAATTTAATTGGATTACAACAACTCCAAAACAGCATTCAAAACTAACCTGAAAACAGTACTTCACAAAAATAGTTAGATGATGTAATTAATTGCGCATAATGTTGCTAATTTATATTCTAAAATAAAGAGTAGAAAGCCCAGTTTAGAACCTTGCCAACAGAGCACAGTTCTGGAGTTTATTTAGTCTTTTGGAGTCAAAAATATTTAAAATTAGGAGGTGGTGCAAAGTTACACCCCATGGTTCAAAGTTACCCTGAATGACTGTATTTCTTTTATTGACAGCATGCCAATGATTTCTGTTTTTTAAATCAGATAATTCGAACATTGTTGCCTGTCTCTAGGAAAACAAATTAATGAGCGTCGACTACATTATCTTTAGCCATCCTCATTAATTCAAAACATTCAAACACCCAGATTTTTCATTACCATTATTTTCGAATAGAATTTTTTCTTAATTTAAACGTTTATGGAGTAGGTTTTCTCTTTGTATCGAGAACCCAGGCAGTAAAACATTTTTTCTTTTTGAAGCAAGAAGGGTAATTTTTTGTGTTTAATTTTACAAGATAAAATCTTTATATATCATCTGATTTTCAAAAGGTTACACTGTTTTGCAATCTTAGTAGATTGTGTTTAAATTGTCATTACGGTATTTGGAAGAGCATTTTTCTCATCATCCAGTGTGCTTAAATTGCCGCTTTAATAGAACCAATATTTTCTTATAGACATTTCCGGCTTATTAATTTTCAGAAATTCTGCAAAACTTTCTGTAATAAAATACAGGATACGTTGGAACACACTGCAGTATGAAAGCATATCGTACCCTTGCTTCAAAAGTGCCACAACTCAAAAATTGGGCTTTTTGAGTTGATTCTTATTCATCCTGGAAAATTCTTAGTATGTTAGATTCCTCTTTATGCAGAGGGTCTGGTCTGATCAACCTTTGCTGGTAAAGGACTTTGGCCACTTTATATTTCGATGTTTTTGTGGTTATTGTTTAGACCTTAATTATTTCTTATAAAGTTTCTTTATTTTTATATTAAAATGTCACATGGTAAAATACATTCTCAGTTACTACAAGAATGTATTTTAAAGCTGTATTTAAATTAAAATATTTTATCTTGAGACACAATTACGGACTACTTTTCATCAATCAATACAGAAAAGTTTCAGATGTTGTAATTTATACACCACAGCTTAACATTCATTTCTTTGTTTATCTATAAATTCACATTTAATAAAATATCACCCAATTATTGTTTAGAATGTTTCAGGCCAAAGTCATAAATTCCTGACACATTTACGAAGTCATTTTATTTTTAAATGTATGAAATTTCCTAATGTTCTTATTAAGATATTGAAAATACGAACAGAAATTCTTGAATTTTTTTAAAGGCAAACGATCTTTCAGAAAATGATGTCAAAGTGGAAGTTTTGTATCAACTTTCGTAAGCTGTAATTGTAATCTGGGAAAGGTCGTCATCAGCTAGTGTGGTGCAGCACAGTGACATGGGTAATTTTAATACACAGAAAACTCCAACTCTAATTACGGGGACAAAAATGCATTTTAAAAACATTTTTAAAGGACACAAAAGGGGGGGGGGGTGTTGCTTTATAACCCCTTGAGGGGCGGTGGGATAAAATATATCCCACCTAATTTTTAACTAAATTTTATATTTTTAATTTTGGGGGGGGGGGGAATCGTTGAAAAATTGCTTTTTCTTATTTAAAAATAATTTTTTTCGATTATTCCGCTGAGAATTCAGTATTTCAGAGACATTATTGCTTGCCCCTCAAGGGGTTAAGTGCATAAGCAGGGTTGCCACGCTTCAGGGAATTTTCCAGTCTAAATATCAGTATTTTTTTTATAGAAAAATATACCTAGATTAACTGCGCGAAATTTAAAGAGAGATTCTGTGTAAGGAAGTACTGGTGGCGAAGAATTTCCTGGCCTGGAAATTCCCTGTAGCGTGGCAACCCTGATAAGGAAGAGAGAGCCCCATAGCAAGCGCGGGCCAAGGCGCGGATATTCGTTGTTTGGAATCTAAAGACCTGAATAGAAGAAGAGACATTTCGCTAGAAGTCCAGATATCTTGGCGTTACAATTTATCGCCATTTACAAAAGTTTTGGTGACTGACTGAAGATGGACAAAGCATTTTGGCGAAAGCAACTTATTAACACAAAATAAAATGCTTTCCCTTCAAAACATAATTCAAAAGGTTTCTAAAATACCTGTGTCTGCGCTTGTGTGATCAGCAACAGAAATCAGCGATTCTATACATTTCTTTATGTTCGTCAATGGCTTTTTAGTCTAAATGAACGTTACATCCAATCGCGTTATGCATAGAAAGGGCATGTGGTTTTAGAATAAATAATAGGAAAGATAAAATTATCTGTAATAATTTTCGAGACAGGAGCATAATATGTATATATATACAGTGGAACCTCGTTATCCCGACATTCCAATGGCTAAAAAAAAGTGTCGTCATAAGCGGAGTGTCGCGGTAATCAGAGTTGGAGTAAAAATATGTTTATAAAAAGTTGCATTTTTAATTATTTTAAGACAATTTTAAATTCATATCTGTTCTTGCACTTTTAAACAGCAAAACATTATTATTAATCAAAATAAACACAAAAACAAAATTGAAAAGAACAAAAATCAGATTTATGATGACAGGTTTTTTTATTGTTACATGAAATATTGATGAATTGTTTGCCTATCCCTAGATGTGCTTCCTACAATTCTTTTTTTTAATATTATACAATGAATTATAATCGATATTCGTTGTTTCAGAAATGGATATTACATAATTTCTGATAGTTTCAATACAATGAAATGTCAAAAGAAAGAGTCAGAAGAAAATCAGAAGAAATTAGTCAGAAGAAAAACGTCGTGTAACCACAAGAAAGTGCCGCCAGAGCAGAGTAAAATAACCGCGAGCAGACTGATATGTGGGGTTTTTTTATTCAGATAAAGAATTGAAGTAAAATTTCTCATTTATTTCAATGGGAATTTTAGACACTTTTGTGATTTAGACACTTTGGCCGACACTTCTTACCGCTTAATTTCCGTTTTTATAAGATGGATTATGAAAAATGGACACCTTTCCTAAACCGTCACGATATCCGGAGATGAAAATTATTCAACGACGTAAAATCCGGAGTTTATTTACATTAAAATCATATACAGAAAATCGGGACATTGGAAAACTGACGTGAAAAGCGGAGTGACGTGAAAACAGGGTGTCGGGATAACGAAGTCCGACTGTATATATATTAATTGCAACGGTGAAATTTTATTAGCAATTAAGAATGATTTATTTAGAATGTAGGCAATAGCGGATGTAAAGAAAATGAAACGTAATGTGCGACAGCTGCATTCATATTTTTTTTTACTTATTTTATGAACAGAGTGCTAACGGATATTAAATAATTTGTGGACCGTTTACTGATAAATGCAAATGCATCTGGACTTCAAATCAGAACTTAATATTCAAAAGTGTTGAATTAAATTAACTACTGACAGGAAACAGCACGTAGATACAATTACGTATGGCTTTAAAAATTGAATTAAATTACTAATTTCAGTTTAACGAAAGGGGGGGGGGGGAGAACAAAAAATTTAAAAGTAAAAAAAGTATGTTTAAATTAATTTTGAAAAAAAAAACGATTACAGAAAAAGCTCTCACAGGGAGCAACTAATTCTTGATCAATAGATGATACACTTTTAAAATTATAAGGACGGCATTCAGCTCCAGTGCTATTTAGTAGTAATGTCTTTAAATTTTATACATTTTTGTATAAAAGCAGCTCCGTGATTGGGGAGAAAATTTCGTTTTTTTGAAAACAGAAGAAATTATTTGTGCAAACAGCCTAAAGTTCTAATTACTCAAAGGTAATCATCAAATATGTAATCAATCTACTATAATCAAAGATTTAGTAATTTATACATAATCAGAAAAAGAAATTCAATCTGAAAAAGAATGACTAAAAATTATTTTATGGATAAACAGTCTTTTTTGTGTGGCTGTGAGTACCTGATTGTTGTTAAATATGTAGGGAAGACTGAGGAGGGTTGGCCCATTTTTTATAATATGATTTTTTTATTTTTTAAATATTGGACTTAGAATAAAATTTCATGGATTATTTTATTAGTTACACAATCACTTATCAAAATAAAAATTGCGAGATAAGTGTACTATGTAAGAAGCTTGAAAAATGATTGATTTTAAACATGTGAATGGGTCAAGGCTTCACACATATGTGGGGCTTGAAGCACTATATGGGAGGCTATTTGCAAAGGCAAATTTCTTAAAAATTCTTTTAAAAAAAAGTTTAAACAAATAACAACTAACAGATCTACTATAAGTCTGTATTTATTTTCCGCCTGTATCAGCTTTTTACTACATTTTCATCCTTCATAAAAATTAACTTATATATATCGAGGAAGACTGTTATTTTGAAAAAAGAAGAGTACAGTCAAGCAGGGTATTATTGATCCGCATTTTCTCTATTTTTATATGCCACACTCTTATTTGAAGAATATTGTCGCAACTAGCGGCATAGCAGAGAAGAAATGATTCTAAATTATTGTTTGACTATAAAAAATTAAGGAATAATAAGCATAAAAGCAATAAAAAATAGATTTTTAGCCTGGTTCAAAGTTACCCAGCCATTTAGGGTAACTTTGCACCATATGATAAATTTTTATATAAAATAATTAATTATAAAAAAGTATTGTAGCCAGCACAACTTTAAAAACCTAAAAGTGTTTTGAGATATGTAAAGACTGCGAATTTACATTTCCCAGCATCACAAGATTTGTATAATTTATGATATTACAACAAATATCAGGCATATGAAAAGTGGAAGAAGAGAACCATGAACATTTAGAAATAAAGAAAAACCTATTTATTGTTCATATAAAACATAAAAAATGCTGTAAAAAAGAATTTTCAATGTTTTAACTCTATAATATATCCATAGTTACAGTAATACAAACAAGTACTAGTATTATTCAAACAAGAATAAAAAACGTCGAACGTATGAAATGTCAAATTTGAGTAACTCCGCCCCTAATCACGCCTCTAAATGAATTTGATGTATTTTACACATATTTGTAAAAATATTTACATGTCAAATCTAATGCACACTTTCGGAATTTATATAAAATATACGTGCAAATATGGGAAATTTTCGACAGTAGCACCTATAATCAGTAAATCATAAGCATCAGTGTAACTTTGAGCCGGCTCAAAGTTACCCTGAAAATGCTTTAAAATGCTAGTGCCTTCTTATTTTACATTTTATTACTATTAATAAATAAATAAATAATCACAAAATATTAACACATTTACAACATTTAGATAATAATATGTCTGATAAATCAGTATATTTTTACTTACTATGAAAATTTAATTGGATTACAACAACTTCAAAACAGCATTCAAAATTAACTTGAAAACAGTACTTCACAGAAATAGTTAGATGATGCAATTAATTGCGCATGATGTTGCTAATTTATTTTCTAAAATAAAGAGTAGAAATCCCAGTTTAGAACCTTGCCAACAGAGCACAGTTCTGGAGTTTATTTAGTCTTTTAGAGTCAAAAATATTGAAAAATAGGAGGTGGTGCATAGTTACACCCCGTGGTTCAAAGTTACCATGATTGACTGTAATTTCATTGCTTTTAACCTTTTCCGGCGCGGAGCAATTCTGTTTCTAAAATGATGAAATGATGGACTGACACAAGAATTTACAAACGAATTTATTAGAAAATGAAAACTTACTTATTGTCTCGCACTTTATAAAAGAAAAAATTTTAATTCAACATTCTGGGTGCAAATAATCTTAAAAATAGGTGTCTTTTTTTTGTGGACACCGCCCGCAAAAGTGTTAAATGACTATCTACTCTAAGAAATAAATGATATCTAAACAAAATATATACAAATTGTTTTTGGTCCCTACTTACGAAGGTTTTTCGAGAACACATTTTAATTTGAGTGAATAAATTATTTAAATTAATATGTAATGTGTTTAAAAAAAGAATGATATCTACAAAAAAAAAAAAAAAACTTTTTACATGTAAAAATAAAAGGCCAAGCTAAAAAAAAGATGAAAGTTATGGCTAAAAAATGGTGTGATATCAAATTTCTATGCATATATTATGGTACTTATTTAACATTTTTCACTAAAAAATTTAATTTTCTAAGTCGAGTGCCTACCTATATGCTGACAGAAATACTTTTCTGCTGTACTAAATGCACCATAATGTGTTTCTGAAAATTTAAATTTTTTAAAATTATTCATGAGGAGCTTGGCGACCATCTTTCCATATTTTACACAAATTTCTAAGCACTTAAGTTTGTAAAGGTAAAACATAATATGTTTGCATTAGTAAAAATTTCAAACTTCTAATTTTGACTATGGACACGTGAAGTGAGAAAGGCTTTTATTTTGAGAAATGAAATTGATTTTCAGTACTCTTAAAGGATTAATTACTCTAAAAAATAAACATAAATGAATCCTGAATGCACGTCACCATTATCCTAAAACACAAATTTCTATGCCCGTAAAGGAAAAGCATAAGACATTTGCTTTAGTAACTATGTCGAACTTCGAATTTTGACTAGAAACAGATATATTGAAAGTGGTTGATATTTTAAAAAAATGAATTGATTTTTGTTTCTTTTAAGGGGACCGGGAAAGCCCTATCTACACTATGTTAAATTCACCAACTTTATGTACCTTTTTCTCAGAAATGGTGAAAGATAGATGTCTAGATTTTTTAGAGTAGTTTGAATAACACAATTTACGTATTTTAACAGACCAGTTTCTTTTTAAGAGAAACTCAAAATTAATTATTAATTATTTATTGAAAGTCATTTTTAAATTAGCATTTTTGGTAAGATTTCACTGCCTAAATTAAATAATTCTCAAGAAATCATTAAATCCATGTGTTAAAGTATACCATATAACATAATATACTTATTTAAAAAAATCTGAGTTCTTAAGTTTAAGAGATATTGAAACAAAAGGAACATAAACATGAAAAATCCAAGTTTTGAGAAAAAGTCGATTACAGATTTAAATGACCACTAAGCTGTGAAGTACTCTTAGAAAGAATGAATAATTTCAACACTTATTTATATATATATATATATATATATATATATATGTGTGTGTGTGTGACACATCGTTGGAAAGATAAAAGTTTAAACTATTTAATGATATAAAAAAGTAAAAAATGATTTTTTGGTTGAATTTTGCTTTCCCGCCCCCCTTAAGCGATTAATTACTCTAAGAAGCAAATAATAAGACGAATCCTTAAGAAAAGCCGCCATTATCATAAGAAACAAATTTCTCCGAATAATAAGTCCGTAAAGGAAATACCTAAAATGTCTACTTAACCAGTCAGCCGCCGGCAACACGCATACCTAGTTTCACATATTCTATACAATTCCGCTAGGCACGCTTTTTTTTTTTTGCCTCCCAGTGGGCTACTTAAAAAAAATTCAGATTGCTTGATTCTTACCACTTTTTTAAAAGTGTAAAATTCGGCTTATTTAATTTGGAATAAAATAGAATGACTATTTCTCTACATAAAAAAAGTGAAGGAACCAAACAACCTGAATTTTAAAACTTAAAAATATGCTGCGGTTTTGTCCAAAAAAATGAAAGTCACCCACAGCTGGAGGGTTAAATAACTATTTCGAACTTCGGATTTGAACTACGGATTGGGTTGCTTTGAAATTTGTGTAAAATATGGAAAGATTCTAACCAAGCTCATCATGCATAATTTTTAAAAAAATTGAATTTTCAAAAACACATCATGACGTATTTAGTACAGGAGAAAAGTACACATTTCTATCAACATATAGGTAGACACTCGACTTACAAATGATAAAATTTTTAATGGGAAATGTTAAACAAGTACAATAATACGTATAAGCTTGGAAATTTGATATCACACCATTCTTGAACCACAACTTTCAACTTTTTTTTTTATTTTTTATTTATTTATTTATTTATTTACTTTTGAAGAGTTTTTTTTTTTTTTTTTTTTTTGCGGATATTAAATATACAAAATATTCCACTATTATTTAAGAAAAAAAATTGCTTTTATTAAATGTAACCTCTATTATAGCTTGGTAATAGATGTTACATACATATAACAGATGTTACATTTTATCCCAGATATACACTTTTGTGGTACTTATTGTCATTCTTATTACTTATTTATATTTATTTTTGCAGTAGCACGTATCAGAGATGTGATTTCCGCGTTTTGTACACCAGTATTTTGTTAGCGAAAATGATATTTCATTTAATCGGAATATTTTTGCGATTTAAGAGAACAACATTTTCTCCAAGAATATACTGGTGTGCAAATACGCGGAAATCACATCCCTGACGTATTATTTATTTCTGGTATTTTCCAGATCTAAAAAAGTTTCCTAAGAAAACAAGTTTTCAAGTTCTTGAATCTACTGCTGAAGAAAATTAAATTATAGAAATAACGCTAGATAAAATAATTAATGGAACATACATACTAGTAGAATTTGTAACTGAAAAAAAAAGAGAAAAATGAAGTATTACTACATAGCCGTTACACAAGATGACTTAGAGTTCAAGTTATGTTTTTGAAAGCTTGTGATGATGCATTATCTATTTTTTTTTAAATTAGATGACAATGATATTGCATACATACAGTTCGAACAGATCCAAAGATGTTTGCCCATGCCAACTGTAGTACAGAAAGGGGCTGGATTTAGCCTCTGTTACTGGATGTAACCTCTGTTACTTGAAGAATTTTTCTATTTCTTTTTAATAATTGTAAACTGATAATAAACCAAATGTATTTATAACAAAGAATATGTTATGTACTTTAAATGCAATTAAAAAAATAATTTCTTTAAAACTAAAATAAGTGGTAATTATGAACTTTAACTTAGTTTCTTTTTCTAAACGAGATAAAATTACACATGTAATGATAAGTAAATTTTATTATTTATTATTCATCTATCTAAAACTATTATTTTGAACTAAAGGACATTTTTGCTAAAGTAATATATAAAAGATATACTTTTTGCTGAAGTATTTGTATCATAAATTAAGCAAATACTGTCCAGTACAGAGGTTACATTTTTCACGCTAGATATGACTTTGCAAGGTTATATTTTAATTGTAAAATTGATTTTTTTCTGTGCGGATGCTAATTTTGTGCAGCTTAAATATATATTTAAACAATATTATAGTTATTTAGTAAAATCTAGATAATAAAAATGACGAAAAAAAATCTTGAAAAGCACAAATAAAACTGGTTTTACCCATATCTACATTTAAAAATTTTGGCGTCAATAACATAGCTAAACTTCATGGAATTTATCAATGAAAACAAAACAAATTATCAAACTTTAAACAATGGAGCATTTGTATTTTTAAAATGTTTAATTTTTTATTTTCAATGAGACATATAAATATTAAATCATTGAATGTACTACACTATTTCTCTAAAATGCGCAGTTTGCAGCAAAGTTAGTAGCACTTAGCAGAAAAATATAGGGGAGACTAGGGAGGTTGACCATACGGGAGGCTTGACTCACCCATCAGTTTTCATATTTAAAAGTTTTATCAATAGTGTCAACCAAAGCTACCGGAATGTCTCTGTTTCATACAGACAATCGAGATAGGTGTGGGAAAAATCAATTGCGAGGCGTTTTCAACCTAAAAGTGTGTTTTTTAGAAATATTTTGCAAGCATTTTTCAAATAAAATATATCACAGGAATTTAAGTAAGTAGGTTTTAAGTAATGCAGAAATATCGAGCTTTCATTCCAGGCATAAAGATTATACAGAAAGTTAAGCTTAACGTAACAATGTGCTATTCTTTAGAAAAAGGCTATGTGGGGAGGCTTGACCCAGTCAATGTGAGGGAGGGTTGATCACATGTTCAAGGCTTCTTTAACATGTTCACGATACGAGAATTCTCGTTTTCATTCAAAAAACATCATTGACTAAGGGCGTGGCTTCTGTCTTACAGAAAATGAATTTATATCAAGTTGTCTATATTTTTTTAGATTGTAAGAGATTTTTTATTAAGATCGTTCATTGAAAGATATTTACCGATGCATAAACTTGGGAAACCTATCTTGAACACCAATTTACAAAAGACTTTCAGAACAGGGAGAAACTTCTACTGTTTAAAAATTAAGATTTGATAAAAATTGCCCGTCGGCTATGTGTTAATTAAGGAGTTTTGGAAATCATTTTATTATATACTGTGTATAATGAAAGATTAATGGTTATATATGAAAATGAATGTAAATTTATTCTGCAAAGGTACAGTAAAATGGGGTGATGGAAAAGAAAACGTTTAAAACTGATTAGAGAAAGAGTAAAGAATTGCTTTTTATACCGCTATTAATGAAATATAAATGGGAAAGTTGATAGGAACTTTTTTTCCATTTAAATATACAATAGGTAAATAGAAACAGTGGAAAATACCAGAAAGTACGAAAGCAGCAGTCTTAACCGTTTCAGGGTCAGTGGTATGTTTATGAAACCACTTAGTTTTAATTCCCAAATTACACAATGGCATCAGAATTTTTCTAACATCTATTCATTTTTAATACGTATGTGAAATATAGCCTGTTTCATATTTCCAAATAAACTTGTTCGTATATTCCGGTGCCAGCCATTTATTTCAACATTTTAGTACTGAAAGTACTTTCTCTCTGAAAGGGTTAAAACATATTAATGACAAGTTAAGTACTCATGCGGCTGCAAAATAACATAGTAAGAAGCGAAAAACTATTGAAAGGTATGTAGACAAATTTCAACACAATGTATAGAGTGAGATGAGGCCAAACTACGTGACATATAGAGTTGTCAGATAGCATGTCACAGATAGTAGGGCAAGGGGACAAACAAGTTGGAAATTGCTCGTCAAACGTGGCAAATGCGGTGCGTTCGTATTACAACTAGTTTTATAATTATTTTTTGCACCCCATATTGTACTGAATGTATAATTTTTTGCACTTCATAAAGTGCATAGTCTGATACATCATTAAAATGCACTTCCAATAATTTTTTCCCATTCCCCGTAATGTAACGGAACACTTTTGACTGTCCCTGTAATTAAACTATACATCCGATTTTCCTAAAATTTGAAATAGCTCAACAAAATTTTGCAACAATTATATCTTTAAAATTTCAGACCATTCGGAAGGCTGTAATATCATTAAAATGCACTTGCAATAATTTTTCCCATTGGCCATAATGTAAAGAAAAACTTTTGACTGTCCCTGTAATTAAACTATACATCCGATTTTCCTAAAATTTGAAATGGCTCGACAAAATTTTGCAACAATTATATCTTTAAAATTTCAGATCATTCGGAAGGCTCTAATATAATTAAAATCCACTTGCAATAATTTTTCCCATTGGCCGTAATGTAAAGAAAAAATTTTGACTGTCCCTGTAATTAAACTATACATCCGAGTTTCATAAAATTTCAAATGGCGCGACAAAATTTTGCTGCAATCATATATTTGAAATTTCAGACCATTCGGTTGGGTAGTTTTTGCTCTGTTACATGCGGACAGACGGACGGACAGACGGACAGACGGACGGACTGAACGACGACTATAGGTGCTACGTATTTATATAATTACGAACGCACCTAAAAAAAGGGCGACAGTTGCTTTTACCGAACTTAATAATATATGAAACCCTATGAAAACGGAACCTGTCTCTAACGGAATAATGTCTTAAATATTAAAATTTAATTTTCACTGTTGTAGAATTATACATACTCAGACAAATTCCTGCATAAAACAAAATTTTCCCCCTTTAACATGCGATTGCGCCTAAACAGATTTGTTGAAGCCTCATATTTTCAAAAATATTTTTTTATAATAATTAAATCATGTAGCGTAAAGTTATTTTACCTTTTTTTAATCCGATTTCATTTCTCTTCACAAATATTTCAATATGAAACAAAGTGGGTCAAGCCTCCCGTATGTGGGGAGCTTTGATCCCTTATTTTCTCATGATTAAAATCAATCATTTTTTAAAATTTCTTATATATTACACTTATGTAGCAATTTTATTTTGATAACTGATTGTATAACGAATAAAATGATATGTAAAACTTTATTCCACGTTCAATATCTAAAAAAATAAAAAATCTTTTTGTAAAAAGGTGTTCAACCCTCCCTAGTCTCCCCTACTTATTAATAATCACTGAGTATACCAACTTATAGCAATTTTTCAGTGATTATTAATAGTAGAATTCTGTAGCATAATATAGAAACTAATTAAATAATAAATTATACACCAGAAAATGTGAAAAATTTGTTTTATAGTGTTTTACAAAAAAACAGCGGAAGTAACACAGTTTTACAGTCGTGGTAAAAAAAAGTAAACACCCCCTACTAACTCTCAACAAATTATCGCGGAATAAAATCACTAGTACCGAACGATTGGAAATAAAGTCTGCTGTTAAATGATGTATATAAAATTTGCTTAGGGGGCCATCTACATATTAAAACGAACCTTAACTTTGTTTTTTTTTTCAATAGCAGTACACAATTCTGACATCATAAATAAACTCTACACCCTTCAATTAACCTAAAAACAATTTTTTATGCAATTCGTACCATAAGTTTCCGAGAAATAAATTATTTTAAAACGAGCTTATTTTAAGGACTGTATCCAAATTGAAGTTCGGTACTCCATTGTTAACCGCCCCACCAGTGGCCGAGAGGTTCTGCTCTCGAAGCTGGTAGACGGGAGGTGCTGGGTTCGATCCCAATCGCGCCCGTCGGCCTAATCGTTCAGAGTTTTCGTGGTTTTCTTCGAGCCGTGGATCTTCCATGCGTTAATACGGATTAGGTTCCCTTAGAAAGATTAGGTTCCCTTAGATACGGATTAGGTTCCCCCCCACGGAGGGCACTCCCCCCGGGCCTATATCCCTCGTGTAGATAATTGGCCGTCAAAAATCAACCCAACCCAACCCATTGTTAACCGAGAGTGCCCCCTTCAATTGATAATTTTTCAAATATTAATTTCATAGTAATTCATGTCATAAAATTATAAAAATTGCAAATTCAACGTATTTATATTTGGGTATATTAGTATTTTTGCTACACAAACAAGTAGCACATTAGGAGGATAATTTCAAGAGATATAAATAAAAGTATGAAAATGTAATTTAACCTTAGAAGCACTAAATTTTGAATGTTTATAATTCAAAAACTTATCATTCAAATGACTTGAAATTTGGTGTCTAGGCATAGTTTGAACCAATATTCGAAATATCTTGTTAAAATTGAGTATTGCCATTGAAAAAAATGAAGTTTGGATTTGTTTTAATATGTAGATGGCCCTCTAAACAAATTTTATATACATCATTTAAAAGTAGACTTTATTTCCAGTCGTTCGGTACCAGTAACTTTCGTCTACGATAAATTGTTGAGGAGTTAGTATGGGGTGTTTTCTTTTTTTTTCCACGACTGTACATTTCACAATGACAGTCTGACATTTTATTATGTCAATTTATGCTATGGACTAACTGAGTATAAATTTTTATCAAATACCGTGCATTAGTTCGTGAGATAGAGCGGCCACAAAATTTGTGTCACATACAGAGACACATTTAGTATAAACATGTTTTTCGGGATCTCTGACACCTAAAGCGTGCAAAATCCGTCGAAAACCGGAATTCAAAAATTTTTACGAATTCAGTACTTTCTTCTTGTAGGGATAGAATAAAGTAAAAATAATAGCAGACAATGTTGATGTAAAGGAAAAGTTTACAGAAAAAGAAAATTTGGTTTGGATAAAAAAATGATAACGATATCAAACCCCTCCTCGCCATACAGATTTCTTATCCTATCAAGTGGAAACCTCCCTCCTCCTAAAGTGATAACGTTATACAGGGCGCGTTATACAGGGCGAAAGTCCATTTAACCTGAAAATACTTGCTAACGGCGAGAGCTACAATTATACAAGTGAAGTAACGGTATACTAAAGGAACTACGTCCGACCTAATGTAAACGACAGCAGCGACACTAGTGTCGAAATTTGGAAGATAGCCATTCCAAATCGAAACGAAATGAGATAGGGCAAATTTTCCAATTAGAAAGTTTTAGAGCATCAATTAATTAGTACGAAACGACATTTGGTTCACACGGATAAGATAAGTCGTCACCTGTGTACCCAAAAATGTCCGAAATCGATGAGCGACGATTCTACTTTGCATATTCACATTTCGGAAATGTAGCAAATTGCATTTTCATTACAAAAGCAAAATTCTATTAAAATATTCCTGGTGTCATTTCTCAGTTTTGGAGTTAAAATTAGGTGGCGGGATCGTTTAGCCACCGACCTTGAACGAGTTAAATCTATGTCATCGTATTGAAGAGGCTCGCAATGGACGTTCCGTGCTGAGAAATTTCCATGCAGATTTATTCTCACGAATACAAACGTGTATCGTGAGCAATGGCAAACTTTTCGAACATACTGAATATTAACATTTTATCACTGTGAAACAATTTGTCTTTTTTTGTTTTTTTCTGTGATGTTATTAAAATTTATTGAGATAAGTACGTATTTATATAATAAATTGTGCGTCTTACTTCATATTTCTGGCTATTCCAGTCAAACGTTTACACAAAATAGAGTGCATCTATTACGGACATTTTTGGGTATACAGGCGAAGATTTATCTTATCCATGTAAACCAAATGTCGTTTCGTACTAATTAATTGATGCTCTAAAACTTTCTAACTGGAAATTTTGCTCTATCTCTCTTCGATTTTGATTTGCAATGCCTATCTTCTAAATTTCTTTACTAGGGACGTTGCTAACGTTTGCATTAAATCGGGCGTACTTTACTAAAACGTTACCTCACTTGCATAGCTGAAGCTCTCTCTGTTAGCAAGTATTTTCAGGTTAAAGGGACTTTCCTTTGCACCCTGTATAAACTGACAGACCCTAACATGCTTTTTCATATCAGTTTGTCAGAAGACAGAATTTATTCTTGAATATTTTTTACATCAGAATAATGAAAAATTTTTAAATGGAAAATGAAAATTCATTTAAGTGACTGTTCCTTAATCAATGATTGCCTTGCCAATTTCTGAAAACACCAAAGTTTTTAAAATCGACTTTATTTATTTATTCATTGATTCCAGCATGCGTATTTTCATGAAAGCACTGGTGTGCAACCGAGTGTTTTCTGTGAAAATCTTTTATTGTTATCCTCAGTCAGCTTAATTTCCGTTGTTACTTATACAGGGTGTCTCCTAATTCATGGGTCAAACTGTAAAGGAATGTAAAATACACATAAAGAAGCAATTTAGGTATATCAATGTGGAGTCGGTAATCGAAAGTTTTGGCGTAACACCAGAAACGAAGGAAACGAAAACGAGCGTTTTATTCACATAACAATTACAGTAAGTACTTAAATTTACCTGTGGCAGCGTCTAGCAAGTGTTTGGCGTACCTTTTCGCAGAATCGAATTGCTTCACGAACATTTGCAGCAACAACTGAAAGTCATGCAATGAGGTCCTCATCAGAATCAACTACTGTCTCATAGATGAGATACCTGGAACATTCGAAAGGGTACGTCAATCACTTGTTAGACGTTGCTAGGTATTTATCGGTGTTGGTGATGTCACATTTGAGCACTTACTGTAATTGTTGTGTCAATAAAACGTTTGTTTTCATTTCCTCCGCATTTCTTGTTTTTCGCCAAACTTTTTATTTCAGACCCATGCATCGCTGTACCATACTTGCTCCTCTATGTGTACTTAGCTTCCCTTACACTTTAACCCATGCATTTGGGTACACCCTGTAGAGGTCCTTTGTAATTAAGAAAATGGCGACTTTCCTACAGAGAGTATGTTCCGACTGGAAGTCTTCGTCCAAACTTTAACAACTCACATTCCAGATCATTGTAATAGAAGTCTAAACATGTTTCATAAAAAGAGTGCCGCAAAAAAAAAGAAATATGATTTTTGCGATAATGGCAGTATCGTTACGTTTTTATTAAAATCTTCGAACCATCAGATTAGCATAGCTGCCAACTCTTCCGCTTTTTTAGACCAGAAAAATTTAATGGAAATGTTTGCCTTATTTAATCGGCAGATTACGGCGTTTTAAAAAGGTGACATTTACTGTAAAATTTTTGTGGTCTAAAAAAGCATAAGATGTTGGCAGCTATGGATTAGGTATTTTCAATGGCGATAATTATAAATACACTAATAAGAACGGAATTTACTAAAGTGGGCTAAAACACTGCGACTTGCATTCTTTAACGAACGCAAAAAATTACCACGGAATGCTAAACACCGCGATGAAATAATCTTAACCAGGGGTCATAGGCTTCAAAGAATTTTTCAGGGCAAATATCAGTTTTTTTTTTTTTTTTTTTTTTCTTTAATTATAGAAAAATAAATCTGGGTTAAACGCGCGATATTTCGCCTTATTTAAGAACAGATTTTCTATAAGAAAATACTGGTTTCGAAGAATTTCCTGGTCGTGAAAATTCAGGACAAGTACGACCCTTGTGTTAAACATCGCTAAAAATTGCAAATTCGAGGGAACAAATTTATTGTATTAGGCCAAATGTTTGAAAGTAAATTCTTTTCATCAACCTTAAAACAACGCCGACGAACGCGAAAAAACTTTAAAATCTCATTAAAAAATTCGGAAAAACTCAACAATCGTTTTATGAATTCCGAATAAACTTTATTGAAAACAGGACAGAATATATTATAAATGGCAAACAAATTGAAATCATATGTGCTTTACAAATGTCAAAAAATTGCTACGAAACGCGAAAGAAAATCTAAATATGACGTTGTAAAAGACCAAAAAATTTATAAATCATTGTACTAATTCCGAATAAACTTTATTGAAAGGAAGACAGCAGCTACTGTATTGAAAACTAAAATACTGAAAACGGAAATTCATTTACTAATGTGGAAAAAGGGTGAAAATTTAAAAATTTCTTGAAATCGAATAAAAAATCCTTACAGAGTCATTAAAATTTAAAAATCGCAAAGGTAAAAATTTACTATAATGGGTACTATAGCCGAAATTTTCACGAATGTAAAAAAACTGCCATAGAACGCGTCAAAACGCTCAAAATAGCATAGAACACTAGATTAAAAATAGCTAAACGTTGAAAAATTGCGGAGAACAAAATTTACTATATTAAGCTGGGAGTTTGAAACCGAACTCCTTTTTTAAATGTCAAAATATCAAGGAGAAAAGCATAAATTTTGAGAAATAGAATTAAAATAGCGCAATACATTCAAAAATCTGTGTACGAATTTCGAATAAACTTTAATGAAAAAAGGACAAAATTGATATTACAGGGCATAGCTGGATAAGCATTGGAAACATGCCTTTCAATCAAATTTCCCGATTTTTTCCCCGATGTGGCTACATATCTGACAATATATTTCCCCTACTATCACCCTATGAATATTGATATTTAATGAGATTAAAATGTTTTTTCCATTTTTTAAAATACGCATTTTCCAAAAACTGCTGCACGGAATTTCATGCCATTAACTGAGGATATATAGATACAAAGGATGCATAACTGGTAATTTTTTTAATAATTTTCTGTTTATAAAAACTGTGTAAAACAGCGAAATAAAAATTAAAAAAAATAAAAATCATATCTTATGTTTATCCAAAAATTACCATTTTCTTGTAAAAAATTCGCCATATGTGCCCGTATATTCTATATAAAAGCCGAAATTTTGAGTTGGGTACTACACATAAATATTTACAAAAATGTATATAAAATTATTGAAATTCTTTTTAAGGCGTTATTTGGGGCGTAGCTACTCAACTTCGAAATCCGAAGAATTTCTGGAACTAACAGTTACAGAATTGCAGTATTTTAAATATTAATGAACACATGAGCAACATTCTCAACGCAGTTGATGTCGATAACAAAATGAACATGAAGTTTAAAAACGTGGCTTATATGCTTAATGGAATCTAAAATACTTCAGTTGACATATTGTCTGCTGACTTTGATCCAAAAATTCTTCCGATGTCGAAATTGAGTAGCTCCGCCCCAAATAACGCTTTAAAATGGATTTCTATAATTTCAATATACGTTTTTGTAAATATTTATATGTATAGTACCAAACGCAAACTTTTGGAATTCATACAGAATATGCGGGCACATATGGGGAATTTTAACAAGAAAACGGTAATTTTCGGATAACCATAAGATATGATTTTTATTTTTTTGAATTTTTATTTCACTATTTCACGCAGTTTTTATGAACAGAAAATTATACAAAAATTACCAGTTATGTATTTTCGTACCTATATATCCTCAGTTAATGGCATGAAATTCCGTGCAGCAGTTTTTGAGAAAATTCTTTTTTAAAAAAATCGAAAAGACATTTTCATCTCATTAAATATCAATATTTATAGGGTGATAATAGGGGAAATATATCGTCAGATATATAGCCACATCTCGGAAAAATCAGGAAATTTGATTGAAAGGCATGTTTCCAATGCTTATCCGGCTATGCCCTTTCTGCATTTAAAAATATGTAATATTTTTGTGTTCGAAATATTAGTAAAAAATACGAATGTGTATATTGAGCATAACTTTTTATATTCACAGGCCTTTTTAAAAAAATGCGATGATAATTTATATTGGGGAATAACACTTGATTTTTTTAAAAATTCATTTTACACTTAAGCCTTCCATTTAACCCATTAAGGACCAGCTTCTTTTACATTTCTTTTAATTCGTCGACACCGGTTTTTCCCGCATTGTATTTTTGATTTATTTAATTGCTCAAAATTTGACATTAGATAATGTGAAAATTTCCAAATTAAAATACTGGTATTCAAGGGCATAAGCCGGATAAGCATTGAAAACATGCCTTTCAATCAAATTTCCTGACATTTTTTCCCAGATGTGGCTACATATCTGACAATTATCCCCTATTATCAACCTATAAATATTAATATTTAATGAAATAAAAATGTCTTTTCAATTTTTTTAAAAAACGGATTTTCTCAAAAACTGCTGCACGGAATTTCATGCCATTAACTGAGGATATTGGATACCAAAGATGCATAACTGGTAATTTTTGTATAATTCTCTGTTTATAAAAACTGTGTGAAATAATGAAATAAAAAATAAATAAATAAATAAAAATCATATCTTACGGTTGTCCGAAAATTACCATTTTCTTGTAAATAATTCCCCATATGTGCCCGTATATTCTGTACAAATTCCGAAAGTTTGCGTTTGGTACTACATATAAATATTTACAAAAATGTATATTAAAGTTATAGAGATCCATTGTAAGGTGTTATTTATGGCGGAGCTACTCATCTTCGACATAGGAAGAATTTTCGGAACAAAGTCAGCACACAGTATGTCAACTGATGTGTTTTACATTCCATTAAGCATATAAGACATGTTTTTCAACTTCATGTTCATTTTGTTATCGACATCGACAGCGTTGAGAATGTTACTCATGTGTTCATTAAAATTTAAAATACTGCAATTATGTAACTGTTTGTTCCAAAAATTCTTCGGATGTTGAAGTTGAGTAGCTCCGCCCCAAATAACGCCTTAAAATGAATTTCAATAATTTTAATATACATTTTTGTAAATATTTATATATAGTACCCAACGCAAAATTTTGGCATTTATATAGAATATACGGGCACATATGGATAATTTTTTACAAGAAAATGGTAATTTTCGGATAACCATAAGATATGATTTTTATTTTTTTTTAATTTTTATTTCACTGTTTCACACAGTTTTTATGAACAGAAAATTATACAAAAATTACCAGTTATGCATCTTTGGTATCTACATATCCTCAGTTAATGGCATGAAATTCCGTGCAGTAGTTTTTGAGAAAATCCGTTTTTTAAAAAAATGGAAAAAAACATTTTTATCTCATTAAATATCAATATTTATAGGTTGATAATAGTGGAAATATATTGTCAGATATGTAGCCATATCTGGAAAAAAAATCAGGAAATTTGATTGAAAGGCATGTTTCCAATGCTTATCCGGCTATGCCCTTTGAGGATCCAAGGTGTATTCTTTTTCTAATGCGGAAAAATTGCTGCAAAAACGAAATCGCATAAAAAAATAAATAATTTTTTATCGAAAAATCCAAAAAATGTGTTTGCGGTATATAACTTCTGACATACAGGTATTTTTGCCAAATCTCGTAGCTCTGCTTTCAGCGGACTCTTTAGAAAACAGGAGATAATCACACCCACCCGCATAACAAACTTATATCCTAATTTTTATAGATTAGCCGGAATCGTTAAACGTATAAATTTTCAGTATATTTATATTGTACCAGAAATAATTGTCGGAAAATATTAATGTCTTTCTTGTGTGCATTTAATCAAACCTAGACGCATATCGGCTCGGTTACGTTAGGTTGGTTGGTTGGTTGTATTTATGACGGCCAATTATCTGCACTAGGGATATAGGCCCAGGGGGAGTGCCCTTCGTGGGGGTCTTTCTAAGGGAACCTAACCCGTATTAACGCTTGGAAATCCAAGGTTCGAAGAAAACCACGAAAACTCCGAACGATTAGGCCGACGGGCGCGATTGGGATCGAACCCAGCACCTCCCGTTTACCAGCTTCGTTAGGAAAAGTAAAGTTTAGAACATTCGTTGAATTTTTAACACTCCCGAGGGCGGAGGTATATTTTGAAACCACTAAATTTTAATTCCCAAATGTCGCAATGACACCAGAATTTTTTGTCTAAAAATTTTCGTGTATTATGTATGCGAATTATAGCCTTTATTTATTTCCGAATAAATTTGTTCGTAAGTACCAGTGCCATTCATTGAAATCAACATTTTAGCAATGGGATTGCTTTGCCCCTTAAAGTGTTAAAATATTCTGTCAGGTACTTTTTTTTATCAATTGTATAGATAAAAATCATACTTCCGGGTAAATGCAATCACATTATGGTATAAAAAATTGGTGGAATCAGAGAGAAACGTAATGCTCGATCTAAAAAAGTTACAGCGAAAAAATGGCAAATAGTTTCAGTCTAAAGAAGTAAGTAGTACGTAGAAAAGTAATGGAATCAGATTATCTGTAAAGCTCATGAAATTACCCAAATTTTTGTTGATAGCTGAAAATGTGAACTGAGCTTTATAGTGTGTGTATATTCATAATCATAATATCCTTTCAAAATGAGTAATGGGTATAGTAAACAGAATGTGTAATTATGTACTAAAAATTTCCGTCAGGCCCAGATTTATGGACTGGACATGATTGCATCAAGTCAAGCTAAACTCCACAAAGCTAAAAGAATGTGATCCATGAAATAATATTTTAAATATAACATTAATATAGTCAGGTTGTTGAGGAATTGTTGTTAACATTTCTGACATAACTCATCTAACATAATAATTTTTATTTCATGTAATTAAAGGGAATCTTATGGGGAATTTAAATGGGACAATTAAAGGGAATCTGTGAAAAGGGGACCTTATGTCAATGGAGTTAAGCCAGACAAGTAGTTATCATATGGTTGAATCGTACATGCTTAGGGTTTTGTGCTTACTTTGGGCTTATATCATCCAGACTTATCAGTGACCCCTGGATTGGAATTTAGTCCATACATCGTACTGAACTGAGCTCGCTCATTACCAAATCAGCCTGTAACCTGTTCTAATGAACCCAAAATTTTAAAATGGATAATGTTTGGAATTCAGAATGAGTTAAAAATTCCTTTATTCCCCTGATTGATTTTAAGGCACCAATAAAGCTCAGTCCACATGTACAACTATCAACAAAAATTGGGTACAGTATTGCCAGAGGGCTACTTTTTTTAAATTCAGATTTTTTGACTGGCACCACTTTTTTGAAATGGTAAAATTCACTTTGTTTTTGCCTTAATTGATATGTGATTAAATAAGGCACATTTTACTGTTTCAAAAAAGTGGTGTCAATCAAGAATCTGATTTTTAAAAAAAGTAGCCCGTCTGGCAACACTGTTTGGGTAATTTCATGAGCTTTACAGATAATCTGGTTCCGTTACTTTTCTACGCACTATTTATTTTTTAAACTGAAACTATTTGCCAATTGTTTACTGTTAATTTTAGATTGAGCTTTGCTTTTCTATTTGGTTCCAGCGATTTTTTATATCTTTTCAGATCCTTTAGGAAGTTAATCAACCAACTTCAACTAACCAAACAACCACCCCAACTAACCAGCCAATGACCTCAATTAACCTGCCAAACCAATTGCCCCAATCAAAAAGAAACAAAAACATTGGTTCACCAGTGTATCCCAAGAGCTCTGATGACCCCATACTTATTGCTAACCCCCATATTGGTATATTGACTTATACTTTACTCAGGACTGGCCGCCAAACTAGTTCTTAGAATAAGTTTTATACATAGTGTGATCTCTTGAATTTTTCTGCGACGTACCTACGCTCCTCTGGTTTAAGGGGCAATGTAGTATCCTAGGTCAACTCCTCAAACATACAAAAACTAGGGTAAGAAATAGTCATAAGAAATGAATTAAAACTGCTAAAATCTATAAAAATGGAAAATTTCTGTTTTTAGGACTTAATGGGAATTTAAAATTTAAAAAAGTCTGAAATCGACTGAATGCAGAAAAATGATCTAAAGTGATAGAAAGTTATTATACAATGCACCTGTAAATAATATCAGTAATATTTATAATAATTTTTCGTAGGCCAAACTAAAATACCGCGGTAATGACTAACATATTTACATCTAACTGTAATCATTAATATATAGATAAAAAAAATCAGGAAAATTGGAAAGTAGGTGTCTTTTGTAAAGCATGCATTAATTAAGGAGATAAATTACGTAAACGAGTCTATTGATAATTGTCTTATTTGGCACGGATAAATTATATAATGGAACAATTGGCTCATGTTGCCGGGGGTCGTTTAGGGCGACGTTTTTATTTTTGTAGTTTTTATTTTTATCTATTTTGATATCTACAGGATATCATTGTATTCCCTAGACCTTTCTGTACAAACTGGCACAATTATTTTTCAAAAAACTAAATATACTTTTTCACAAAAAAATGGTTAAATATAATCATGTTACGTTGGAAAATGTGCCCCGTATGCGGGGCAAGTTTTCCAGCCTACTATAAATGGTCAGGGGCAAGTTTCCAACTATACTTTAAATCATAAAACACAGGTAATAAATCCTGCTTGTTAATTAATAAGTATTATTTATTGTGAACTAAATGCACAGTAACATAAAAAACAGTTTTAATACGTTTTACATTTCGAGACGAAGGTCCAAACAGCTCCCTGGACGGTATCGGATTTTGTTATTTCTCTCCCCTTTTATCTGATTCCTTTTGCAGTTTCCCTTTTTTAGATGAATCTTTTTTCCATTTTCAGTTGATTTTTAACTGGAGAATCGGTCAATACAATACTTCCTATTTTTCTTTCCAAGCCGTGTTTGTCGCCTTAGTGCAGCCTTCGCAAAAATCCTAACTTCTTCTGGTGTAGGCGAAGTTTGTTTGGATGTAGAAGGAACGCCTTTTTTATAAGCAATAGGGAAGTTTGAGTAGAACTTAAGGAACAGGTTCTTTGGAAGTGCTAGCCTGCGTTGGTGTAGAAGAATTAGATGCTTTCGATGTTGTTGTTGTTTTTTCTTTTTTTTTTTGGGGGGGGGGGGCAATCGATTATTAAGAAAAGTTTGAAATATTTTCAGAATTGTTGGTGCATTCAAGATCTGGTGCGGCAGGAGCTGGCCTGTCAGAAAAGTAGGATGGCATAAAATCAGAGTCTGAAAATGTGCCAGGATTCAGAGAGAAAATTCTTGAACGTTTAAAACCCGCCATAATATTGACTGTGGATTAACGCCAGTGGAGCAGATCTAAGAATGCTTAATTTTCTGTTTGAGGGGTCCATACACACTGCGATCTCAGTGTTGTAGCTTATGACTATAAAGGCATAATTAACATAAAATGGATTCATTAAATGAACCCATTTTTTAATGACATTTTATTATATTTTTGAGTTTACCTTGCTTTTTATATTTATAGTTTTACTGGCATAACTAAATGATCAAATGGATTCGTAGTATATATGGTTATTTGGCTGATTTTACTAAACAATAAATATATTTTTGATACAATAAGACTAGCTGATTTAGGAGGGGGGACGATTTCCATCGGCAAACAGGTTGGAAAACATTCCCCGTATGTTGTTGGAAAACCTGCCCGTCGCCATATTTGAACTTTTACACTACCTGGACGAATAGCGGTATAAGTTATTTGCGAAACAAACGCAAAGTTACCTGAAAAAAGAAACCCTTTTTTTAGTGCATGCAATGTCAAAACAATAAGTATAACGCCAGTACGTTTATTTTACGTTTTAATAAAGACCTGAAATTTTACTCACCGTTGAAAAAATGAAAAAAAAAACAGCTCTCCTGGCGAAGTGATGACAGCAGCTGCTAAACTATAACTTTTGTAGATGGTGTGTAAGATGTTGCTACTTCAGCCAGTTCACTCGCTAGCGTCACCTAGCGGCTCATTTAAAAAATTAAGCTAGTTGAAAAACTTGCCCCTATGGAAAATGTGCCCCGGTCTCCCCTAATATTTATTTGCGCTTTTATTTTTAGTATATTTTTATTGATTTCATACAATAGTTCTCGAAACTCTGTAATCTTGAAAATTTATATTCTTTAAATGATTACTTTTGCGCCAACAATATTATTTTTTTTTAAACACGCGAAATTGAATTTCATTTGGCGTTATTGATGAAATAATTATAGTAAAGTGTTTCAGCTTTTAAAATTAATTTGTATGTTTTCTTTGGCGCGTGCAATAGCAGTATATGATTTCCTTGACAATACGCAGGAAAATTCAATGAATACAACCAAATGAACTAGTATTTACCGAAAATTTCTTTCGTATGACCCCAACTAACCACTCCAACTAACCAGCCAATGACCTCAATTAACCTGCCAAACCAATTGCCCCAATCAAAAAGAAACAGAAACATTGGTTCACCAGTGTATCCCAAGAGCTCTGATGACCCCATACTTATTGCTAACCCCCATATTGGTATATTGACTTATACTTTACTCACGACTGGCCGCCAGACTAGTTCTTAGACTAAGTTTTATACATAGTGTGATCTCTTGAATTTTTCTGCTACGCACCTACGCTCCTCTGGTTTAAGGGGCTATGTAGTATCCTAGGTCAACTCCTCAAACATACAAAAACTAGGGTAAGAAATAGTCATAAGAAATGAATTAAAACTGCGAAAATCTATAAAAATGGAAAATTTCTGTTTTTGGGACTTAATGGGAATTTAAAATTTAAAAAAGTCTGAAATCGACTGAATGCAGAAAAATGATCTAAAGTGATAGAAAATATTATACAATGCACCTGTAAATAATATCAGTAATATTTATAATAATATTTCGTAAGTCAAACTAAAATACCGCGGTAATGACTAACATCTAACTGTAATCATTAGAAAAAGAAAAAAAAAAATCAGGAAAATAGGAAAGTAGGTGTCTTTTGTAAAGCATGCATTAATTAAGGAGATAAATTACGTAAACGAGTCTATTGATAATTGTCTTATTTGGCACGGATAAATTATATAATTGAACAATTGGCGCATGTTGCCGGGCGTCGTTTAGGGCGACGTTTTTATTTTTGTAGTTTTTATTTTTATCTATTTTGATATCTACAGGATATCATTGTATTCCCTAGACCTTTCTGTACAAACTGGTATAAATATTTTGCAAAAAACTAAATATACTTTTTCACAAAAAATGGTTAAATATAATCATGTTACGTTGGAAAATGTACCCCGTATGCGGGGCAAGTTTTCCAGCCTACTAAAAATGGTCAGGGGCAAGTTTCCAACTATACTTTAAATCATAAAACACAGGTAATAAATCTTGCTCTTTAATTAATAAGTATTTTTAATTGTGAACTAAATGCACAGTAATATAAAAAACAGTTTTAATACATTTTACATTTCGAGACGAAGGTCCAAACAGCTCTCTGGACGGTATTGGATTTTGTTATTTCTCTCCCCTTTTATCTGATTCCTTTTGCAGTTTCCCCTTTTTAGATGAATCTTTTTTTCCATTTTCAGTTGATTTTTAACTGGAGAATCGGTCAATACAATACTTACTATTTTTCTTTCCACGCCGTGTACAGCCTTCGCATAAGCCCTAACTTCTTCTGGTGTAGGCGAAGTTTGTTTGGATGTAGAAAGGACGCCTTTTTCATAAGCAATAGGGAAAGTTTGAGTAGAACTTAAGGAACAGGTTCTTTGGAAGTGGTAGCCTGCGTTGGTGTAGAAGAATTAGATGCTTTCGTTGTTGTTGTTGTCTTTTTTTTTGGGGGGGGGGGGCAATCGATTATTAAGAAAAGTTTGAAACATTTTCAGAATTGTTGGTGCATTCAAGATCTGGTGCGGCAGGAGCTGACCTGTCAGAAAAGTAGGATGGCATAAAATCAGAGTCTGAAAATGTACCAGGATTCAGAGAGAAAATTCTTGAACGTTTAAAACCGGCCATAACATTGACTATGGATTAACGCCAGTGGAGCAGATCTCAGAATGCTTAATTTTCTGTTTGAGTGGTCCATACACACTGCGATCTCAGTGTTGTAGCTTATGACTATAAAGGCATAATTAACATAAAATGGATTCATTAAATGAACCCATTTTTTAATGACATTTTATTATATTTTTGAGTTTACCTTGCTTTTTATATTGATAGTTTTACTGGAATAACTAAATGATCAAATGGATTCGTAGTATATATGGTTATTTGGCTGATTTTACTAAACAATAAATACATTTTTGATGCAATAAGACTAGCTGATTTAGGAGGGAGGACGATTTCCAACGACAAACATGTTGGAAAACATTCCCCGTATGTTGTTGTAAAACCTGCCCGTCGCCATATTTGAACTTTTACACTATCAGGACGAATAGCGGTGTAAGTTATTTGCGAAACAAACGCATAGTTACCTGAAAAAAGAAAGGCTTTTTTAGTGCATGCAATGTCAAAACAGTAAGTATAACGCCAGTACGTTTATTTTACGTTTTAATAAAGACCTGAAATTTTACTCACCGTTGAAAAAATGAAAAAAAAACAACTCTCCTGGGGAAGTGACCAGGGGTGCAAGCGCTGCTCAAAAAATGGCTGATTGCTACCACTAAATTTTTATAGTATTCCACACCTTATTTATTGTCACACATTTCTGAGATTTAATAAGGCGAAGAATGTTACTAAAATTTTTTGGTGAAAATTAGCCATTTATTGCGCAGCGCTTGCACCCCTGAGTGACAGCAGCTGCTAAACTATAACTTTTGTAGATGGTGTGTAAGATGTTGCTACTTCAGTCAGTTCACTCGCTAGCGTCACCTAGCGGCTCATTTAAAAAAATTAAGCTAGTTGGAAAACTTGCCCCTATGGAAAATGTGCCCCGGTCTCCCTTAATATTTATTTGCTCTTTTATTTTTAATATATTTTTATTGATTTCATACAATAGTTCTCGAAACCCTGTAATCTTGAAAATTTATATTCTTTAAATGATTACTTTCGCGCCAACAATATTAATTTTTTTTTAAACTCGCGAAATTGAATTTCATTTGGCGTTATTGATGAAATAATTTTAGTAAAGTGTTTCAGCTTTTAAAATTAAATTGTATGTTTTCTTTGGCGCGTGCAATAGCAGTATATGATTTCCTTGAAATACGCAGGAAAATTCAATGAATACAACCAAATGAACTAGCATTTACCGAAAATTTCTTTCGTATGACTTAAAAATAAATCTTTCACTTTATGGATGTTAATAATAAGGATTAATTTCAGAATATCAGGAGTTTCTCGTCAGAATAAAACATCATTACAAAGTTACGTCAATTAAACAGAAATTGACGTCATACTTAACAAACGATTTTTTAAAATTATCTTTTCCTAAATTCTGTTTTTGAAATTAAAACTCCTGTATTAAAGTAGATTTATTAACTTTAAAAATATTCAAATGAAGATACTACGTCATTTTAACACGTGTTTAGTTAAACGTTTTACATATATATATAAGAAAAATTTTCATTTTCAGAATAGAGTGACGTCGATTTCAAAAAAGCAAAAATATAGTGAGAAAATCTGAACATTTGTTGGTTCGAAAAAACAAAATACCCGTATTATCATTTTTTAAAAAAAATTATTGTGCCACTTTTTATGGTGTGGCAACAGGAAAGAAACGATTGAATTAGAAAATTAAAAAAAGGACAGATTTCTATATTGTTAAATTATGGAAGGTATAGCGCTATGCAAAGTTTAAACGGGTGCCTTTAATATTGGATATTTTTTGACCCGACCTTCGAAAGGCATACTGCTAAATTAAAAGCTTTCGAACAAGCTATTACTCAGTACTGAATGTTTACTGGTTTGGATTGTAATTGAATTGTTGTATTTCCATCATGTTTAAAAACGTTAACCACTTGGGGACGAGCGACACGTATACGTGCCGCATGAAGCGCTCAAAATCCTTTTTTTTCCTTACCAGAAAAATTTTACTGTAAAATTTTCCTTATTTAACAGCGCATTTTCTCGATTTAAGAAGACACAAATTTCTGTTTTTAAAAAACGGCGACAAAAGATTAAAAATTTTGTAAAAGGCTCCCGCCCCGAAGGGGTTAAAGATGCGGCTGAGCTCTACTAAACATCTAGTAAAATATAGTATCGTGCTGTTTTAAGGAGATAAATTAAAAACATAAATAAATTTTTATACTTTTTTGCTTTTATAACAGTTCAATCAACGTCTGAGTATATTTTGAAAAATATTTGAAAAATTTACTACAAATTATAAGTGAACAATTGAAATAGTGAAATTGTAATAATGTTTTGATTGTTATATTTATGTGCATTTATTACACAACTGCGAAATTATAATGACTGATACCTATAAAGATATGTAAAACTCTGGTGTGTCACACAAGATTAGAAGAATTTCTACTGTGCATTTTTTTTCCTTAAACTGAAATTGAAAAGTAATTCAAATGAAGATACTACGTCATTTTAACACGTGTTTAGTTAAACGTTTTACATATATATATAAGAAAAATTTTCATTTTCAGAATAGAGTGACGTCGATTTCAAAAAAGCAAAAATATAGTGAGAAAATCTGAACATTTGTTGGTTCGAAAAAACAAAATACCCGTATTATCATTTTTTAAAAAAATTATTGTGCCACTTTTTATGGTGTGGCAACAGGAAAGAAACGATTGAATTAGAAAATTAAAAAAAGGACAGATTTCTATATTGTTAAATTATGGAAGGTATAGCGCTATGCAAAGTTTAAACGGGTGCCTTTAATATTGGATATTTTTTGACCCGACCTTCGAAAGGCATACTGCTAAATTAAAAGCTTTCGAACAAGCTATTACTCAGTACTGAATGTTTACTGGTTTGGATTGTAATTGAATTGTTGTATTTCCATCATGTTTAAAAACGTTAACCACTTGGGGACGAGCGACACGTATACGTGCCGCATGAAGCGCTCAAAATCCTTTTTTTTTCCTTACCAGAAAAATTTTACTGTAAAATTTTCCTTATTTAACAGCGCATTTTCTCGATTTAAGAAGACACAAATTTCTGTTTTTAAAAAACGGCGACAAAAGATTAAAAATTTTGTAAAAGGCTCCCGCCCCGAAGGGGTTAAAGATGCGGCTGAGCTCTACTAAACATCTAGTAAAATATAGTATCGTGCTGTTTTAAGGAGATAAATTAAAAACATAAATAAATTTTTATACTTTTTTGCTTTTATAACAGTTCAATCAACGTCTGAGTATATTTTGAAAAATATTTGAAAAATTTACTACAAATTATAAGTGAACAATTGAAATAGTGAAATTGTAATAATGTTTTGATTGTTATATTTATGTGCATTTATTACACAACTGCGAAATTATAATGACTGATACCTATAAAGATATGTAAAACTCTGGTGTGTCACACAAGATTAGAAGAATTTCTACTGTGCATTTTTTTTCCTTAAACTGAAATTGAAAATTAATTAACATAAAATATACCAAGAACTGGTTATTTGGTAGGTACCAAAGGAAGATATTTCGACTTGAACCTGAAATATATTCAGAAAATAAATAAAATATAAATTACACAGATATAATAAAAATCTTGGTTTGATAATCTTTTATAAAATTTGAGTAATATTCTCGTTATTTCATATTATAGAATCTCTTACAATATTTTACTTTATCCGCTGATTCTCTCATTGTGTCTTGATGTTTTTTTAAGTTGTAAAAACAGGTCTTTGAAGTTTCACAATAGTATCTTAGAAAAATTTTAATTACTTTTCATTTCCTTGCGATTCTCCAACAAAAAGATAAGGAGTTACAAGACAAAATTCTATCTATATTTGGACTGAAACTTTTTGATGCTTTTTTCGTGTTGTTTGCAAACTAGATTTCTTATGTTCTTTTCTTCAGGGTCCAAGTTGCATAAATTTGAATACGATCTACCCGCTTCAATATTAATGCAATCGCAGAAAGACATGTAAGTGAAGATGGACGTCTGTAAACATTCAACGACAGAAGTAGAGTAGTTGGGTTATCATGTGTCTTTCTGTAAATTTCATTATTTCACAGTTGAAGAAAAATTATCAAATCAACAAGTTTTTCATCTTACTCCCCATGATACTTCAAACCTTACTATGCGATCTAGCACAATTTTATATGCTGAAAAACATAACTGCATTATTAAAGATCATAAATCAGTGCTTGGCCTCAAACTAGGCTATATGTACTAATGCGATGAATTTAACACTTGTATTAACACTACAACGCCCGGGAGGAGTCGACCCGACTCCAACCATATGATTAAATGTCAACTGGAACCAGAAATTCTTTCATAAAATAAGTTAAATTTAAATAACGCAAATTTACGTTAAATAAATCAGTCAAATAATTTAAAATAAAAATTCTGGTATCAAATATTTTTATGAAACTTGAGTAAAATTTCCGGGCATTCTAGTGTTAACAAGCTGTAATTACAGAACAATTTATAAATAAAAACTTCTTGAATAACTAAATCACTAAAAACTGAAGTTTGAACATACAATGTATACAAATCAAGCACTATGAAAATGAACAGACGTAAAAATATCGTGAGTACTGGGACTCACATCATCAGTATATAAAATAACATCAACATGAAATCAGAAGACGAAAATTCAAATGTCAGTAAACAATGCACCAAAAGACTATCATGCTCCATCAACCTATGATATAAAGGCGGTAGTGGGGCATCGTGACGTGACAAATCCACCCAGAAAGGTGAGATGTAAGGTACATTGGAATCGTTGACCAGAGAGTTTCTAAATTTATGAATATGAACAGCTTCAAAAAAGTCTAAATGTGAAGGAGTATTATATTTCTTGATATTAGTGGCCGAATCAAAGTTGTATTCGGGAAGGGGGGGGGGTATTGTGGTTGAACTAGTCACGAAACATATACGTCTGCTCATTTTCACAGTGCTTTATTTGTATATACTGTGTGTTCAAACGTTGGTTTTAGTGGTTTACAGAAAAATTAGTATAGAACATTCTCTATTTACTAATTAACTACAAATGAATATGTCATAGCTTAAGATGTTTCCCTCTTGCTTAAATATATATTAATTTATTCATCTTCGAATTCCTTTTAAAAAATTCATAAATTCAAACCAATTTCAGACCCCATATCTGAAAACGGATAATTTTGATTTTTTACCGTCAGTGCAACTGGAATGAAACCACCTTAATTGAAAAGAAAACATTTTTTTCATTTTTAGCTTCTTCAATAAGAAGTAAAAAGAATCAATATTGAAAACACATGGTTTGTGTGAGATTCGAAGCTAAATGTAGGTGCAAAGTAATATCCCGTTACACTCAAATATCTTTTGAACGGTAAACCTAGAACTATGAAACAATTGCCTACTAGTGAAATAACCATGCGCTAGCACATGAGACTGGCTAAAACGCCGTTAGTGGCAAATTTTGAAACTTTTCAACACTATCTCGAAAAATAAGAGAAATAGAGAAAACTATATCGATTACAAAAGTTTAGATCATCCTCTATTTAGTACAAAATGACGTCTTACATGTAAAAATAACTTTCATAGAAACTTTGAAATGTTAATTTTTCTATTAACAATCAACCGCTTAAATAAGTCAATAATCGCTTCTAGAAGAGAGTCATCATAACAAACATATATATTTTCTAATAAAACTAACACAAAGCAGGAAAGTTACAATTTATTTTAATTTGAAGTTAAGTATGCTCAATGTATCCACTATCAGCAGCAATACACATTCACAACATAGCACTGCATAACTGCAAACAGTGGACACTTTGAGTATACTCAACACGATTTTAATACATATCTACCTCATAATGCCACATTTCTAGAAGCAATTAGTGACGTATTTAACCCGCTGATCACCACTACCCTGCATACTAGGCCTGAGAGTTGTGAACAGTGTTGCCAGATTGGGGAATTTTTTGTCCCCAGATTGTTGATTGGCACCGCTTTTTTGAAATAGAAACGTTCGACCTATTTAAAAGTAGATTGAAAATTCTGAAAATAAGCGACTTATACTATTTTTAAAAAGTGTTGACAGTCAATTAATCTAAATTAAAAAACTCCCCAATCTGGCAACACTGGCTGTGACAGAAATGGCGGCTGCCTCAGGCGAATATTCTTAACGTTTGCTAAACGCTTACCCAAAATTTTCACACCAGTATTTTTTTAAAGTTTTCTTTGACTTGTAAAAATAAAAATGAAAAAGGTCTTAAAAATGATAGGTACTAAATTTTAAGAGACCGTACGCGCGCTGAAAAAAAAAAAAAAAAATCCGCCTTTGGCAGCCGCCATTTTTGTGTCAGCATGGAGGCCTAGTATTCAGAGGGAGGTGCGCTGATTTGTTACCGAAAAATTATAATTTCAGGGATCCTAATAAAGATATTACAGCTTGCTGAAGTACTGTTAAATGTATCGCCATAATCTGTTTTTTAATAATGCAATTATGTTTTGAAATACAAAAAGTTGCACTACATATATTTATCATAAGCAAAGTTTCTTGTATCATCATGAACATTAAGATGCCAAAGTTGGTGAATTGATAATTTTTGCTGCGACTGCGAAATAGTGAACTTTACAGAAGGATCTCCGATGACTCAACTATACTGCTTTTGACTCTAGGAGTTTGCAGATGTCCATTTGTGACTTATATGTATGTGTTGTTGCAATTAAATAAAAATGGAAGAAGGAGGGGGTCGAGCAGTAGTCTTTAGGAAAGTTAAAATGGAATAACCTCTCGCCTAATATAATGAATCTTCCGCTTGTCTAGAGAAATCTTGAATGACCCTTTTGAAAGAATTAAAAAGAATCTGTAAACATTCGTTTTCGAAAGGATATATTAAGATTTTCGTTGGATTTTCTTTAAAAAGGGGTTTTGTTGTTATATGTGATTTTTAAAGTATTGTGCGAAATATATAAAGAGCATTTTTTTTTATCTATAGGTGATTTTTTTCCTTCTTAAAAATATAGAAATCGAACTTTTGCTTCAATTCAACAGTTTTATTGATTTAGTCCCTTTTACATTACTCGATATTACGTCCGTATGACATTTTCCTCCATTGTATTTGCATACATACATTATTAGAAATACTGAAGAAATATTCCATTACATTAAATTAACGGAATTTACGAGATTTTTTTGTTAGATATTCTTATTTTTTATCATTGGATAACATAACATTTTCAAAGAGTAGTTCAGTTAATTTCACGATGATTGTTTCCACATAATTTCATAATTTATGTTCTTAGAATTGCTTATTACTCTTCTATATTATGCTTATTCTTTTTACTTTAAATTAACACTTAGTATAATTTTACTCAAAAAAATTAAACGGAAGACATTTCAATATATCAAAGAGATTTACTATGTTAGAAGATTATAAAAATTATTATGAATTTTTCTTTCGCGTACCCTTTATTAGTACTGAAATGAAAAATTGCTTACTAAAAAATTAATCACTATGTGGCTTTTATCACTTTCCTGTGAGTGGCTGACAGACACTGAATCATGATCACTTTCTGCAAGAAACCTGCTAAAGACCATTTTTATATTTTAATTGTATTACTATTTCAAAAAAATTTTTTTTTTTTGATGCTACTTTACTATCTACAGAATTTGCAATAAAAATATATCTTGAATAATAATGTTTGAAATTCATGATACAAATAATATATAGTAATAGTCGCCAGTGTTTCCTATGCTTTATATAACCCTTATACGTGGAATCAGCATGTTTGAATGGAAAATGACGACGTTGAAATTAGAGTTTGAACAGGTGGTGGGATGAGTTCTCTCATTCTGAATTCTGCAGTTTAACACACTAGAATTCCAAATACGTAGAATACTTTTAGAAAATCATTCTTCCATAGGTATGTTATTCTCAGTCTCCAAACTCCACTTTTATTTTTTTTAAAGTAAAAAAGGTTTTCTTATATAGAGAGAAACTGCACAACTATACAAGCTACATGAACTATACTTTCTTAGCCTAACCATATCAAGCAAAAAATACATGATTAGTTTGAGAAAAAAAATCAAAAATTAAAGTTGCTTTTAACAAAAACTACTGAACAAATAAGCTCTAGTAAAGACTCGCTGAATACCGACGCACTGCAATTCTTTTTCTACAAAAAAGACTGCAAAAATGGTCTTGTTAATAGTCGAGAAAAAGTATTAAAAAGCATTTAATTTCGAAAATATTTTAGATTTCAGCATGAGAAAGTAATATTTCCTACTGTAACTAGAGATTTAAATGGATGTATGATCTATTCGCAATAAAATCTAGATATGACCTATAACGTTTTCTTTTAATGCCAAATCGTCAACTTATCACAAAGAAAAATTGAATGTCTTCAAACTAACGTTTCTTTTACGCAAAAAGTAAATGAATTATTTTTTGAATAAATTGTTAGAGAATATAAAGTATAAATCCTTTGTTGTAAAAATTTTAAAGCGAACCAAACAATATTGCCGATATTGTAAAATGCCGTTTTTTGATTCAATACATTTGCTTTCAATTGGTTTTATTTACATATGTTTTTTCGGCGAGTGCTGTTACTTTCCTGCTTTATCAATTTTTAAATTGATAAGAAAATTGAAAATCTATTGAAGTTCCGATAGTAAAAAGAAAGAAAATTGTTCTGATAGAAAGTTCCTTTATGAGAATTCAATACCGCAAAAAATGACAGCAATTTTTAAGCGAGCTACTTGAATTTGTAAAAGGCCTGGAGGAGGGGGGGGGGACGCTATAAAAAATGGATATTTTTTCTTCGTCGAAAGGCAAATATGTTTTCTTTTACATGTTTTTTTTATAGTTTTATAAAGTCACGTGTTTTGTTCTTGACTTATTTACGATCACAATAATTAATAATATTTAACGAAAAATAAAAATGACTTAAGCGACTCTCTCCTAATCCATAAGTGCCTTGCAATTTTGCAAAAGCACGAATGTTACTAAAATTTTCTATTTCCACATATTTATTGTACGCCAACAGGCGTGTTTTAACGAGGGTAGCTGTGTAGAACAAAGTGTTTTCTGTAAAAAAAACTTTATTCTTATCCACATTCAATTTAATCTACGTTGTTACTAGTATAATTCCCTTGTGATCAGAGAATTGTGGCATTCCGTCATAATCATAGACACCGCAAATTCAGTTTGAAATCAATCCTAAAATCGACATGAACCCGGTACACTTCATGCTGTAATCAATATAGAAGCACATTTTTGCAGATTTTAACGAAAGTGTATTGATATATCTATTATTAGCTTAATTTCTGGTGAATAAAACTGAAAATACTTTATATTAACATACAGTTTTTTCATCTTAAACAATATTGTGGATTTTCCTCTGGGAAACCGGTTACTGAACATGACACATAAAAATGGAAACACTACTCGAAACCCAATTGAACATGGGCATTAAAAAAATATATCATTATTAATCCTATCCGACTCGAACCCGAAATTGGGTGAAGCTACTAAAGAGTCGATTTATCCGACCAAATATTCAACTCTAACCCATATAACTGTGGAATTTATTAATTATGTATTGCTAAATCAAAACTGATATTCCTCAAACAGTGAATATGTATAAAAAAGGTTTAATAGATCATCAAACATACAACTTAACATTCAAATAACATCGTACAATTGAACAGTAGTTATTGCGAAAAGCTTCCCTGAGCCTTGCGTTAAAAAATCACCAACCCAACTATGGCTGAAATCTATAGAACAACAACATCTCGCTGTCCTCTTTTCACTTCACTTTTTAAGCATCTCCCTTGAGATATCATTATTGAGATAGACTTGAGTCTATTATCTTTTGTAGTTCCACACTTTAACTTTTCTTCCCACATTACTTTTAAATCTCAGTGTATGAGCTCAGCTTATAAATAAACTATACACGATACGACTACTAATTTAAAAACGTAACTGGTGCTGGGTACATTAACACCATATTCTACATTCGACAAGTCTCTCTTTTAAGAAATTTAAAACCTATGAAGCCAAAAAAAAAATTTCTAAAACTTGAATGTTACTGAAAAAATAGCGTATGTAAAATGTACGAACATTAACCCCCTGACCGCCGAGCAAAAGGGTAAAATTGTAATGCTGTTTTCACTGTAATTTTTTTTTAAATGCTAAAAAAGGATGTTTTTTCTAACAGGATATAAAAAATTTTATTTAGTACAGGCACATAATCCTCGACAGTATTAATCATAACTTAATTTTTTAAAACTGGTTTATATCTGTAGATTTATATTAATTTAAATAATGGTTGCATTGCAGTGGAACCTACAGCTTAGTGAACGGATATATCAGTTCGCGGCAGTGAGAAGGTTAAATAAATTACTTTTACAACTTACTAACAATTAAATAATAAGTGATATAATAATTTATCATGTACTATATAAGATTATTTATATCAGTTAAAATTAACAGAAATTATTTATACATATTAAAAAACGATTCTGAAATTTTTGTGAGTTGGTGTTTAATATTGCATTTAATCATGAAAATCTCCCGCCTCATGACGAGCGGCAGATCGAAATCTATGTACGTATTAAAAGAGTGCGCTACAGCGATGCCATCGAAATATTCAAGGCCAGAGGACACGAGTTGTGACGTCATCACTAATCGACCGATTTCTCACTACTGTTGGTATTCACACTGGAGAATTTTTAATAGCAATTTTCGTTTTATTTGTGGAATACTTAATACTAACTATTTAAATTTACTGGTGAGAATTTGGAATCCATAAATAAAAATTCAGCCAAATGTGGATGCCACGATGTTGCAGCATCTGGCTGATATTTTGGGGGGTGGTGGATTCCAAATTCTCACCAGTATGTTTAAATAGTTATTATTGTTTTAAGTGATAATAGATATTCCACAAATAAAAGAAAAGAAAATTGCTATTCAGAATTTTCCGGTGCGAATTCAAGCACTCGTGAGAATTCGGTCGATTAGTGACGATGTCACATCTCGTGTCCTCAGGCCTCGAGTATTTCGATGGCAACGGCTAGTGTCGCCATTTCCGCTGTCACGAAAATCCGGACACATTATCGAGACTACAGAATACAGTAAATCCTATAAAAACTGAACCGGTCTGTAACGGAATCTTGACTTAAACGTACAAAATGCATGGTCCCTATGTAATGAACGCCACACAGTTGCACCTAATTGATAAAAACCTGGCTAAAACGGAATTTTCGATTTTATGATGAAATTTTAAGAGCATTGTATTTAATCATGAGAACCTACTGTTTCATGACGAGTGGCACATAGAAATAATTGTACGGTTTAAAGCTATGTAACAAGTACCGCCAGTTCCGCTGTCACAGAAAAGCCGGACAACTTTACCGGACTAGAAATTACAGTAAATCATATTAAAACGGAGCCCGCTTATAACGGAATCTTATCTTAAACGTAAAAAATGCATGGCCCCCATGGAAAGAATGCCGCACAATTGTACCAGATATACGATAAACCATCTAAAACGGCAGTTTCGTTTGTTCGCTTCAGATTTCTTCGTACCAGGTTTTACTGTAGTAAATAAGAGTTTTATACAGTAAAACCAATGAAACAGGATTCGCTAAGTGCTGAAAAATATTCCGTTATGGAGAAGCTTGAGGTTGGGCTGTTAAAGGGTATAATACTGCATAATATTCCGTCCGTATGGAAAGATTAAATTTTTCGTTTAAGGCATGATTTTGTTATAAACAGGTTCTTTTTCATCGTATATACTGAACCAAGTACTTTAAACCATGTAAAAACATAATCGCTAAGGACAGGCAACTATTCCGTTATGCACAGTTTCCGGTACGTTCTTAGACAGTAGATTTGCTCGTTGCTTTTTTTTTTTTTTTTGCATGTTTATAAAACTTTCCGTGTAATACGGGTTCTGTTTTCACACATTTATTGTATACTGTATTCATTACTGCTTCGTTTTCCACTCTATGAACTCTAATGAATAGACTGGTACTAAAACAAACCGTGCATCTTAAAAAATCGCTATTTTGGCACCAAAGGATTGGTTACGCGGTACTAGAGAACCTGCAAGAGGCTGTGCACATATAACATTATCACTTTAGACGGGAGTGGGCGGGTCTAGCACATGGCATCTTAAGATATCTCTAGTGGGAGGGTAGATTTTACTTTTGATATCGTTATTATTTTTGATTCAACCGAAATTTTCTCTTTTTATTTGTAACTTGTTCTTTACATCTAGATAATCTTATCTATTTGTAGTCTCGTATCTATTTTTATGAAAATACAAAGTTATTAATAAAATCATTAACCCACTCGCTGCGTAATTGTTTTAACAAAATAGGTTCAAAAATTGCGTATTTAACCCCTTCGGGAAGAGCGTCTTTTAAGAATTTTATTCTTTTGTCATCGGTTCTTCAAAACAAAAATTTTTTTCTAATTTAATCGAGAAAATGCTCCGATTAAATAAGGCAAAATTTACAATAAAAAATAACTCGTAGGAATAATCAAAGAGGATTAATTAGACGGGAAAATGCATCCCTGAGGAAATCTCGGGTTGCGCAAATTTTGCTACTTTTACGTTGCCCGAGGAAATCTTGGGTGGCTCAGCGGGAGGGTTAAATGATTATAAAATTATTTAATTCCAAAATTTTGAATACCCAATGTCTGGCATTCTTTCTTTTCTGTCATATGTGCACGCATATACAATCCGCTATTCGAGAGACTAGGTCCGAAGTACGTTTGAAATGATTATTATCGCATTTACTAACAAAGAAAAGAGAAAAAAATTCGTCCAACTGTTTTGTTGAAAAGAAGTTCTGTCTCGCCTTCCCCGCCCCCCCCCCCCCCCACTCAAGCAGAGGTAAATGCAAAGTGATGTTAATGCTGAATGCATCATGCAACAAAAAGTAATTATTAAATACTTTTAAATACTAGCTATTTCTTCTAAGTGTTAATTTACATAAAGTTATTTCATATAATAGTGATATTTTATTAAGTTCTCTACATTTCAATCAATAAAGTATGCGAATAATAAATGTATAACCATATCTGTATATCACTGCAAACAAGAGAGGAAAAATGCAAAAGTCAAAATAATTTTTGGACATTCATAACGATATCATTATGGGTGGGTCAGTTCGTGAGATAATAACGTATGATATCGTAATGGGGGAAGGGGGTCCAAAATTACCAAAACGTTGAGCATTTTATACAGTAATCCCTTAACATTCGCGGAATTAAAGTTCACGCGTAGTAACGAGTTTTGATTATTCGCGAAAAAAAATGAAGCACATTTCAACGTTCGCGAATACTTAACTTGGTTATTCGCGAATTTTGTTTCATAAAGAATTTTTTTTTTAATTAAACTCGCTTTGTTTTACCAATTCCATAAAGCCATTTCAGATTGGACAGCTGCATTGTATTATATAGCCTAAGTTCCACGAACTTCAACCCTTGTATTGAGGCAAAATATAGATCAGTAATTCCGAGAAACCCAAAACATAAATTGATCATAAAACTAAACAAATTCTAAACTTTTTAAAGCTGAAAATTTTCTGCAAATTGTGCGGGAAATTTTAAAACTTCAACAACAACTTGTTAATAAAGCAATAGAATGCAATCCTTAACTATTGAGGAGTCTCAAATTTAAAAGAAAAATAGAGACCGCAGTTTTTCCATTTACGGAAATTCATAAACAAAAGATTTGTTCTTACAAACAATCCTATATCAATAAATTTTTTCAGCCCTCAACTAGTAAATAAACTTTGTACAATATGGTTAGAATTATTCAAATTTATTTACAGCATGTATTTTGCTTAATAAATTTTATTTAACTTAATAAATATATTTTTTATATTTGCATTACTTTCTTACATAAAAACAAAATTTTAAAACTCAACCCCCTTTTATGCACTGGAATATAGTCTCAACATTCGCGGAGGTTTTCGCGAATCTAACCGTCGTGACTGTTAAGAGATTTGTGTATATGTAATGCCCCTAATTTACACGTTCATAGTCATTAACACGTTCACGCTGGCGCGGTGGGTCACACTCGACTGTCTCAGAGCTGTCAAGTCTCCGGATTTTTTTATAACAGTATTTTAATACAGAAAATGTTGTCTTATTTAATTGGAACAATTGGGCGATTTAAAGAAACAACATTTTCTCTATAATAATAGTGGTGTGCAATAAGCCGGAGACTTGAAAACTCTGAGACAGTCGAGTGTGACACACCTTGCCGGCGTGAACGTTTTAAAAGTTCTCGACGCGGAAACTAGCCACTTACAATGTTCGAGGACTGCTCGACCGACTTTAGCACGAACGTTTACAATTATATTTTCTTTGGCGCTACGCAGGATTTTTTTTTTCGATTTTTTAAAAACATTTAAAATACATTTTTCTGGAGCCAAATTGCATTTCTTTTTAAATGGTGCCATTTTCACAAATGTTTCAATTTTTTTAAAAAAAAATCTACGCTACACTATAGCGAATACGAGAAAAATTAATTGTCTTGAATTTATTTATTTTTTTTAATTTATTTTGAAGCGGAATGTTTCAAGAACAATCGGAGCAAGAGGTCAGCTAACACTGCATTTTGAGAATATCCACGTTTATATACCTCCTTTAAAATGTAACTGAAATCTACGTAAAATTACTTAAGAAGGACTGCTTTTTTTCTCGTTTAAACTGGTCTCTCTCCACCCCTACACACACCTTAATAAAGTTGTCGCTAATAAACATTGCTATATACAATAATGATGCATGTTTTCATTAAAAAAAAAGTCGGCATATGAGGTGCGGTCTTACTATAACTAGCTTTATAAATATTCAGACCTTCGTGAAATAGCTGCTGCACTCTCATGCAAAAATGCATGAATACAAAGTTTATTACAATTATATATGTAAAATTCAGTAATACGGAAGTAATAGGACGTCATCACAATGGCAAGCTGAAATCATTACTATTAAGGGATATCATTCAACTAATTTCGTATAATAGAATTTAATAGAATGAAGGAAACATTTTTTAATGTCTGTTGAAGTTTTGATTCGATTTTCATAAAATTTGAAATGACTAGACAAGCTTCTGTAACGATTATATACATATTAAATTTCAAACTATTCAGTTGGGTAGTTTTAGCGCTATTATATGGGTCGAGACGGACAGACAGACAGACGGTTGGACTTTCCAGACAACGACTATTTGTGCTACTTATTTACATAATTACGAACGTACCTAAAAAAGTCAAAATAAAAAATGTTGAACGACTGTAAAACGAATTGAAATTAAATGGCGTCTTCATAAACTTTTTTTCCTAACATAAATTTTAGTTGAGTCCTCTAACAGGACATCTTATTTGAGTCGTCTAACAGTGCATCTTATATAAATTTATGAATCCTTATTTATTAACATTTTAAAATACCGTAAATATCAATAAAGAGTGTGAATATTTTCTGTGAATATTAAAAAATGAATTTTAAAAGTTACACTCCTCTTATGTGTTTTAGAAAGCTCATTGTTCTTTAACCCCTTAATTCTCGCTCCCGTCATATTCTCGGGCTGTGTATTTTACTCAAATTGTTTGATTCCCACCAGTTTTTTAAAATAGTGAAATTGGGTATATTTAGGTATCGTTTTTACTGTCATTAAATAAGGTGAATATTTCTTTTTCATAAAAGTGGTGCCAATAAGCATTTTGAATTATTCAACAGTAATTTAATTCGAGCGTTAAGGGGTTAATGATCAGTACGAGTCGTGTAAAGTAAACCAAGGCTCGCATCATGCCTAAACTTTTTCACTTTGCTACAACTATTTTAAAACTATAACCTTCGTTCAAACTTTTATTTCAGATGCTTAACCCTTAAATGAGCGATTTTTTTTTCGAAAAAATTATGTATGATTCTCTGAAAGGTCTATTGCACAGGAAAAATAATGAAAAAATCATAGATACATTTTTCATATAATACGTCAAACTTTTCTTCTGTTGCACATCTGCAATACTAGTAAAAACTACTGGCTTGCGGTTGTTTTACGCTAATTTTAATAAGCATGTCTCCAAATACCTTATTTTATATAATTATTTATTTTATAAAGCTTAACCTTTAACCCTTTTATTCCCATGACAGAATACGGTCGAGAAATTCTGTAGTCCAGAGAATCTGACTTAACACCAGAAAGTTTCAATGGTTAATTTTGCTTTATTTAAAAAAAAAAAAAAAAAAAAAAAAAAAAAGCATGTCTGTTATTATTCAAAACAAATGTTGTTATTATAATTTTCTGGTGTGAATTAGATATATATGAATAAAAAGTCTATTTAATTCAAAACACTGTTGTTTGCATATATGCAAAGCTGCGCAACTAAATGGTTAAGAAATCGATTACAAAGTTTTTAGATGCGTTCATAATTATATAAATACACAGCACCTATAGTCGTCGTCTGTTCCGTCCGTCTGTGTGTCTGTCCGTCTGTTCGGAAATAACACCTCACAAACATCCCAACCAAATTGTTTGAAAATTATTAATAATCTCTGCAGAATTTTATAGAGCTATTTCAAACGAATCAAAACTTAAAAATATATTGATAGAAATTTTCTGCATTCTATTAAATACTTTTATACGTAATTCATTCATTGATATCCATGTAATGATTCTAGATTGTCATGGTAATGACGCCCTATTTAAGATGGAGTTCTATTATTTCGTATTACTGAATTTAATATATATAATCGTATTAAATTTTGGATTCGTGCATTTTTGCAAAAATATGCAACAGCTATTGCACCGAGATCTGAATATTTAAAAAATTAGTTATAGTATGAACGCACCTCATTTGCCGTGTTTGACGTACAATTTTCGACTTGTTTTATTTCGAATAGTGGCAGGAAACGTATAACAGTTGAGCATCGAATCACGTATACAACACATCCATTCACAGATAATTTTGTTTTAATCCATCAGGAGTGTGAGTCGTGGTTAATGATATATGTACATTGTCAATGGATAAGCGTGACATGCGGTTAATGCACATGGATGGTCCTATGGGGTTAAACAATCATTCTAAATAAATAACTAATTTAAATAAATACAACCATGAAAGTTTAAAATATGTATTCAAAATGCATTTAGTTCCATCAGGATTTTCGAAAAAAATTTTTAGGCTCTTTGATAGAAGAAAATTATTACAAATTCCGCTAAATATAGTTTGTATGAAAATAAAATATAAGACAAGGATCTCATTTGAAATAGTGGTGCAAGGCTTTTTAAGAATTCATAGAAATGTGTGCATATTCGGCTTCACAAAATTCTTCCCAAATGTCAATAATGGAGTTATGAATAATGGGCTGGAGGTATATAGAATATGTCTACCGTTTGCGAGTGAAGTAACTGCGGAGGTTGTGACAATATGGCGGCTTTTTATTTAATCGGATCGACAGTTTCTAATTATCGACGGAGAAAACTTCCACCAGTAAATTTTGAACAGAAAATTTTTCCTTATTACAGCGCCTTTTTCATGAAAAAATTCTCTCACAAATATGAGTAAAATTTTTAATTGTTCTTACTGGTGGAAGTTTGCCCAGGTATTGTAATCATTTTCAATAAAACTGACAAGAGATTGTCTAGGTTATCACAATTTGGCGCAAATGCAGGGTTTGACTATTACTCAAGTTAAAACGAATCTCGATTTTTGCCTTTGTTTATGACTGAAATTGTGCGTTAAAAAGGCGTTTGGATAAGGAGAAAATTTTCGTATTTAAATTCACTGTTGGAAGTTTGATCCAGCGGTAAATCACGCCATGCAAAGGGGTAACAGTTGAAGCTTCACTATTTTAAGGATATAATTAATAGTACCCCTCTTTTTTAATAGTTCCATGGTATCGATATACAGCTAATTTTCGATTACCCGACTCTCGCGGAACAACTTGCACGTCAGGTCATCAAGAAAATTACCAGATACATTAGAAAATTGCATTATCTCTTTAGTTTAACAGATGAAAATTCCACATTCATCACTCTAAAAGTTTTGCAGGAACAAAGTAACTACCGTGACAAATATGAAAGTTTCATGAAAAGATTCTGGCACCTTCAGTATTACAAAAATCACAATTTTAGATCTTTTCTGCTACTGTAACACCCTGGTGATAGTATCACTTACATAAATATCGCGTATGTTGGAACAGGGACTGTAACCATAAATTTAACCATTACTTTTCAAATCGGTTTGGTATTTCGTTATATATTTCGAAGATACGAGGTTTCGAAAAGATTGTGGAAGTGGAGGAGTCGAAGTTTGGCAAGAGAAAATTCAATAAAGGTCATCCTGTTGATGGGCAGTGGGTTTTTGGCGATGTCGAGAGGGTTACAGGTCGGATGTTTTTAGTTGCTGTGCACGATAGGACGGCTGTGACTGTTAGAAAATTCATAGAGCAATGGATTGAGAAAGGTACGGATGTGTATAGTGATTATTGGAAGGCGTATGATAGTTTGGGGTGTCATGTGTATAATTCGTTGCGTGTGAATCATAGCAGTAATTTTGTTGATCGGATTACTCAGGTTCATACGAATACAACTGAAAGTATGTGGCGCCATATTAAAAGTACGTTACCGACGTAAAATCGTCAAACTGATTTTGCGTTCTATTTGGCCATGCTTCTTTTTGACGAAGCTTGTTATGATCAAAAAGTACCAGTTTTTAATAAATTTTTAGAAATTATAAGGGAGATAAAGTGGGAGGAGTATAAAACTTAGATTTTATGAACAATTTGGCGAGAATATATTTTTCAGTTAAATTGTTGAAAAAGCAACAAGTGTTTGTTTTAGACATTCGATATAAATGTTTTTGTTGAAATTTTTTGAAGAAAAGGACTATTTTTTAATGAATATATTTTTGAGTTAAACTGTTTAAAAAAAAGTGTTTGTTTTAATAGATTGATATATATTTCGGTTGAACATTTTGGAAGAACATAAATATTTTTTATTAGGACAAGTCACCATTTTTTAAAGTTCTGTTTCAAGGAACAAGATGTCTGTTAAGGTATGTGGATATTTTGTTATGTTTTATAGTACAGTTTTCTATTATCTGTTTATTGTATATTTCTTATGCATTTTTGTGATCGCGGCAGAAGGGGTTTGCTGAATCCAGTGATGTTTTTTTTCGGTTTATGAGCGCGTGGCGCTCATACGACTATTACTGATTGCCACTTTAACGAGTTTCGTGCATTTTTGTGATCGCGGCAGAAGGAGTTAGTCGAATTCAGTGATTTTGTTTTCGGTTAATGGGCGCGTAGCTCTCATACGAATTTTAGTGATTGACACTTTAACGAGTTTTCTTTATTATTTACATTTTATTTTCGTTAAGCCTAACATGCGTATAAATCGGTGCTTGGCGACGTTTACTACTTGACGGAAAAGGGGTTTTCATTCCAAGAAAAATTTCAGAATAGCGGCACTGGGAATTTATGGCATCTGTTCTAAAATATAATTTTTTTTGCATGTTTTTTTTGATAAAAATTGGTAAGGGAAGTTGTTAAAAATATTTAAGGTAAACGCACCAGTAGTGCGGCACTTAAGAACATTTATCTATTTATTATTAAAGTGTTAGTGAATTCCAAAAGATATATATATATATATATATATATATATATATATATATAATTAGTCTAGTCATAAGCTTCAGGTATCAGAATAATACTTCAAAGTTTCAAATATATTCTTTGAAAACAAAATGAAAAACAAAAAAACGTTTTTTTCCTCTATCCTCCAGTAGTCGGCCCAGTAAAATTCTGATGCAAGAATCTTTAAGTTTTCGGCTTATACAACAAATTATTTACAGTATAATAAAGTATATCAACAATAGTTTAAATTAAAATAAAACATAATATTAAAGAAAGAATGTTTTAAATAAAAACATTTAAACACATACATAATAAAAACTCTTAATGAAATCTCTAAGAATCTGCCAAAAAAAAAATATATATATACTACTTTTTGAAGACACTCTCGAAAATAAACAAATGTAACAGCAGAAAAAAATATTTCAAACAGTTTATGGAAATTTTAAGGATGTTAGTCAATCCGATTTCATTCAGTCGTTTTACAGAAATACATTTTGGGCTTGTTTTGAAAATTAAAAAATTATTGGCTCACTATAGGTGCATTTACCTTAATAACTAAATAATGACCTTAAATTTTGAGAACTTTAAATGTGAACTGCGTGAAACAATAACAGCTGATCCTTATAGTAAAAACAAAACTTCGTTTAAAGTTCCATTGTTAAAACTGACATTTTGTTTTCCAAATTGGTGAGAAAAATAGTGGTCACACAAAATTAATTCCAAATTGTAATATAAATTATTGGCCTTTAATATTTTTTCAGAGACAAGAACGGTTGTGGTACAGGTAAATACAGGGTGTTTCAGAACAGTGGTTACAAAGATAGGAGAGGCAGAATATACCAAGATGATGAGAAATCACATAGCAATGCATGATCGGAAACGCTTTCCTTTCGCAGAATTGACGACTAATGTTGCCAGTTGTCCCGCGTAAATCAATGATCTAAATTTTCTGGAAACCACTAATTTCTTAGAGTTTATTTGACCATCTTTAATCGCCGATAATGCTGCCATTAGATACGGCGACGACAATTACTGTAACATATTGGTGTCCAGAGAATTTGGAGCCCCGATTTACACGGGACAACTAGAAACACTAGTTACGGTACAAAACATAACAACGGAAGGACACGAACAGGGTGAGGAAGCATGTGTATTATTATTAGCATAGCAGAAAACTAAGAAATAAGTACAAAAAGAGACAACGATCGTCATCAAAGAAATTGTTCAAAATTACGACCAAGAGCCGTGATGCAGGCCTCACATCTCTGGTGAAAGGAAGTTCTAAAGATCTCGAAAATACCGGACGTGTCCCGGATTTCCTCAGCAGATACCACAATGCGTGCAGCAAGCTCCTAAACGCTGTTCAGCATTGTCCCAGCATTTTTGTGGTATAAGAATAATAAAGTTGTTTTCTCACCCTGTTAGCGTTATTCCCGTCTTGTGTTTTATATCCAGGGGTCGCATTCTATAGAGACAATTTTATTGTTCCTACCAATATTTTGAAAATGTAACGAATTCAATGCCTCCTAATATGATCTGGTAGCGCAGAAGACAGGAATCACTCTATAATAACCTTCGAACATATTTATTCTTGAATATTTAGGATCATACAAACATTAATCTGGTTTCATTTATCAATTATAATAAGAAAAGGCCTTTTAGCCGCTGAGTTCAGAATAAACACTAAAGTCTTTTTCACACAAGAAACTGATGTCTCCTAATTACATGGGACTTGCTAGTAATTTAGCTGCCCACGAAAAAAACAAAATGTACAGTCAACAATTTCTGAAAGTCTTTCGGAGATATGAATTTGACCAGCTAGTGCTGTCTGCCAGAATCCAAGAACTCTACTAACAAATATATTGTCGATGATTTCTAGAAACTGAAAGTCTCTCGGAGATAGGGATTTCGCCGGTTGGTGCCGTCTGCGAAAATCCAAGAACTCTCTCACAGTCCTCCTCAAAAATCTTATCCACTCCATCCTCTCTTTTCCTCCCCAAATCGGCAGGGCATAATCCCTCTTCCAGTCGGCGAAGGCCTGGCGCTCTCATTGGAGCGTCTTTGTTCTCCTGTGGCGCCGTGTTTCCATTCGGAGTGTCCTAGATGCTGAAACTGTCTGCACGAGAAGGTCGACCGAAGGAGATCTAGATCGATAAGGGACATGCCGTGACAAAATTTTAACGTCAAGGAACATAGAAACTAAAATATCTCGAGATATTTTCCTATTGTCCATTTAAGATAAATGATTCCCAGTCCGTGGGAACTACAGCCCGTTTGTAAAGGCTTGGTACGGGTATAGTTCAGTGAATTAATTTCTCTAATTACACAAAGACTTTACAAAAATAACATCTTCATCGTACCATTCTATTGCACATTTTAAATAAAATGATCATGAACATTACTGATTAAGGGTTCTGGTACTAAAAATAAAATTTTCCATCGTTACTACCGCGTCAGGAAAGCGTTTCCGACCATGCATTGCTACGTTATTTTCTATTGTATAGGTGCACTGTATCTCTCCTAAAAGTTTGTAAGTGCTGTGCTCAGACACCCTGTATATTTTTTGTACATACTTGTACATATATTTTTTAATCGGGTGGTTTACTTGCTTTAGTATTTTTAAATCCTATTTTATTAAAACAATTCCATATACAAAGAATGTTATTTTAAATTACAATATTCGTTTGTAATTTTTTATATCAGCTATGAAACGATATTTGTCTTTTTAAAAAAATTAGATTTGAACATGAAAGAAAAATGGCTTAGATCAAAAAGAAATGGACTAAAAAAAAAAAAAAAAGACAGCCAATAGGGGCATCTCAATCATTCTTGCGGTGTTATGCCTAAAGCTGTCATTGATTTAGAGCAGCACTATTTTGTTTGCAAAATGACAGTCTAACATATTATTTTGATGGTGTGTTAAATAAAAAAAAATACATAAAGTAATCTTTATATGAATTTCTCAAAAAAACCTCTATAGTAAATTTTCCTAAAAAGATCTGGCGGACTTAAAGATATTGCTGAAAAATTTAAATTTGTGAACACCCTCTATCCTGAACCGAAAAGCGAGGACCAGTATAAGCAGTGTAAAGCATGCCTAGGAGCGGTCACTTTTTTAGTCACCAATATTTTTTTTTAATTAGTTTTATAACACATTACTTGAAGACTTCCAGCAGAAATCTCACTATGAAGTGGTTTCCTACGACATTTGCAAGACAAATCTAAAACAAAAAATTTCGTAACGAAATAGCTGTTGTAAAAGTTTTGATTTTTTTCTGTAAAAGAGACCTCTCCGAGATCTGTATCAGTTAACCCTTTCAAGGACGGTAGTCACACGGTGTGACTACCTAATTTTAATTCCAAACTTACAAACGGCACCACGAACATTTTAATAAAGGACATCTGCCAAATTGATAATAGTCGATTCGAAGCAGAAATGTCTTAAAAAGATACGTGCAATCTAAGCAGATTAAAAATAGGCTAATTAAATAAGTTAAATAGCTTTAAATAAAAATTCTGGTGTAGAACAATTTTTATAAAACTTGGGTAAAAAAGCCGGTGGTTCTGGTGTTAAAAATGTATCAAAATTTCGAAGCAAGGAAAGCAAAGTTAAAGAAAGAGAATATCTATGCTTAATTTTCTTCTGAACTATTAGAGTAAGGATTTTTTTTTTTTTCATGGCGGTATTAAAATTTAAAAATATGAATAATTGCCTTTTTAAATTTTAATGATTTAAATTATTGTGATTAAAAATATAACCGACTAATTGATCTATTAAAAATTAACCGATTAAGCATTAGCTGCTAATCATACACAGGCCTCGGAGCGGTCTCTTTTCATAGAGGTTCAATCAAAGCATATCCCACCACTATTTCCTTATAAAAAAAAAAATTAATAAATAACGATTCGCCAAATAAATTTTCTGGTTCGAAACATTTTTAAACTGTATTTAATTCAGCCACACATAGCTGATGTTTAGTGTGTGCTTGGCACCTCTTCAATATAAACGCAATACCTTTTAATTATTATTACGCAGTGGTGGAACAGTGTAGCAACAATGGATCAATTGGCACCACACAATTTTATTAGTACTCCTCGTCTAATTTCAGGAGAAAATTTCTGAGATTTGGTAAAGGCAGGGGCGGACTGGCCCACCCCGCTAACCCGCGATCGCGGGGTGGGCCAAACGGGTTTAGTGGGCCAAAATAATAATAAATTTTTTAGGGTTTTTTTCTTTTCAATAAAACTAAACAAATAATAATAATTATGAAACTCAATTATTCTTTTCCTTTTTTTCCGTGAAGCATTTTTTTTTGATCGGATTAGTTTTAATCTCTTTTTTCCCTCTCCCAATCTTTGTAAGTTCTGTGCAAATTACTAATTTTGTATATTAAATGTAATCAAATTTCGTAAGGTCGTGTAGCATAGGCTATTAAAAGAAGCTAAGAAAGAATATTTTTAGAAGAAAGTATGGAGAAGGCTTGCTAGAATAGAGCAGAAAGAAGAACAAAATGAAAGTCCTAAACGTCATGGCAGGAGGTTCGTTTATTACATTCCTGTCCAAAACATTTATTTATAAATAAGTTAATTGCTCATATCGCCATTCAGATCCAAATAAACATTGCAAATGAAGTAAAACAGTCAGGTTCATTCAGTATTGAAGTAGATTTCACACAAGATATATCGATAATTAAGCAGTGGCACTTTGTGTTCTTTATGTTCAGCATCATGGTAAAGTGAAGGTTGGGTTTTTAAAATTGTTTGATGCCCCCAAAACAACAGGTGAAGCCCTCTATCTCCAACTAAAAGAACTTAAAAGTTTAAACTGTCTTCTTTCCTAATAGTTGGCACTTCTTTTGATGGTGCAGCAAATATGAGTTGGAGTGGAGATATAAAGGTTTGCGGGCACAACTCAAAAAGGATAAACCAAATATACAGCACGTACATTAATATGCACGTGTGCTAAATTTCGTCCTGACAGATGAAACAGAAGGTTGCAATTTGGTAACGGTCGTCTTAGACGTAATGCAAGCTACAACTGTGTTTAGCTCAGAGTTATATAAGCGAATGAAAGTATGGACTTCAGTAAATAAGGAGTATGTAGGTGGAAATAAACTTCCTTAGCGATTACAAAAAGTAAACGCTACCAGCAGGGCTGCCACCATTGCTTAGGTGCCTACAAGCTATCACCGAAATGGACGATTTCCCGTCACATGTATCTTTTTCGTCAACATCAGTGATTGATAATTGGTGCAAGTTTCAGTATAAATTAATAGCAACTATTTTCAGCGACCTATTCAACATATCTACGCCCACATCGAAATATCTGCAGATAAACGTTCTGGACTAACTCCTAACAAAATTCAAACCCTAAAATCCAATCTGCTACACAAAAGGAATAACTTTGATATGGTTCTGAAAAATGCTTCTAAATTTTCGGAATATCTTCAGAAGCAACTAATAGAAAAGGAGTACTCCATTGAAATTGAGAGTTTTCTACCGAAGAAAGGGAATATCTGTAGCGAAACGTCCATCTGATGAATATTCTTAACATGAGGCAAGAAGTATTGTCAGGTCACCATCAGAGGTATTTAAGGCAAATGTTTATAATATCGTCTTACTAAGGAAGGTCCCCAACTGCCAGGTCGGAATTTCGTCGAGAGTGTTGTCGTTGGAAAACTCTTACCATGGGGATCAAGGAAATGTATACAACTACCCGTCCGAATGCAACTAGCGAAGAGTTATATAGGCCGATGTATTTCTGTCATTTATTGATTGCCCCAGGTCGCTAGCTATGCAGTAAAGACACTCTGTGTGATAGAAAAGAGAGTTGGTGGATTACAGAGATTAAAGAGAAGACAGTTTATGCTTGGTGGAAAAAGTAACTTCACAGATGGTAGTGCATTTCTGAATAGAAGGGGCTGAAGTACGAGTGTTTCCAAAACCAGGTTCACATAATGAAAGGGAGTGTTTCGCAGTTGTCACAGGTGCTAAGTTAAAGCATGCTTAACTGATCGAAAGACGGGATCCGTGTCTCTATTTAAAGCCCTTTGAAAGTCACGTTATCGAAGGTGGGTGAGGAGAACTGATTATTGGCAAACTTATCCAATTTTGTTATGCTTTCTCTAGTGGTCATATTGACATCTCCACAAACACTCTGATGAGTTTTTGAATATTCCATTAATCTCTTTGTTAAATACTTGCACTTTTGAAAGAAATAAACGTCTAGCGGTTGAAGAAAATTTGTCGTGTCCGGCGGGAGAAAAACGGGCTCCACATTGAATCCAAATTTCTCAATGCATAAATGTAGATCCGTTTGGCCACTCCAACTATCCAGCACTATGATTGCTTCTTGACTTGGAGTATGTAATGGGCGAATTTGAGGATGATATTCGTTGCACATTTTCCATAACTTTGGGACCAAATCCCCCCCCCTGGCATTCCTGTGTTACAAGTATTTTATTTCCCACAAATTTTCCAGCGACGTTAATACACATTTGGGTGGTATAGGAATGAGTCGTTTTGTTTTTATTGATTACCGATGCACCCGCGTCTTTAGAACCCTTCATATCGAGAATTCTGTCAGATACAATCTCGTCTTGGAAGCAACTTTGATCGGTGTTCAGGACGTTGAGTGGTTGAGCATTGGACACTGCTCAGTCATTTTTTCACGTTTTCCCGGAATTCGTCGATCACAGATTTCAAAGACACCTCCGGAAACAAATCTCTTTTTATTATGATTTGTGTCACCTTTCGACTTGTTATTTTATGTGCCTGTTTGACATTCTTAATGAAGTGTGAGCTTGCTGTGAATCCGGGAATTCTAAGCTCCAATGATTTGTCAATGGCCCACATTTTGAGGTCCCTGTCATGAACGATGGCTATTAATTGTCTGCGATGAGGATAAAATTGCGACCACACGTGTTTGGAAATTAATTTCATTTTGCTCGGCATGTTTCCACCTTTCCCTACGTATTGTGCCCACCGTTGAATCATCTTGTAGTCTTTTACCTGCCTACATATATGTTGCACAGCCTTTAGTTTATTTTTCTTTGCCTTCTTATACATTTCTACTGCTTTCGCCATTATTTCTACGGATATTCCTTCACTTCCTGTTCGCTTTTTTTCGCAGTTTCTTCATATTGGAAAGCAGGGTTCGTATTTATTTCCATATTACTTGTCAGTTCATTTTCGTCGTAGCTGCTTTCACACAGAATATCTAGCGACCGGAAAAATTCGTTTTCGATCATCCCCTTCACTAAAATAGTCGCTGACTAATGGCCTTCTCTTCAGTCGTTGGCTTCTTTTCCTCGGATTCCCCAAAATATTCTAGCAGTTGCAAACTAAGGGGTGTTGCAATTTTCTCTTTGTCGGCAATAGCATTACAGCGTGGGGACTCGCCGACGACATCTTCAAATCTGGGCCCGACTTCGCATGTCACAGTCACAGGAGTGCGTGCCCCCTCCCCTGAACCACAGGTACTGCTAAAGTTTTCCATGGTTGAACACCTCGTGAACTGCCCCCAAAGGCTCTGCCCATGCCTTCTTTTCATACAGTAAGATCAGGCGAGGAGTAAGTTCCTGATGCTAAGCATACTCCATATCAATGCAGTTGAATTAGTTATATATGATAGTGAACATGTGGTCACAATCTTCTGTTTCTTAGTAGAGGGAACACGAAACCTTCACCAACTTCACACTGGCAACAACAGGTTACATAGCTGTCTTTTCTACCACACAGAGTGTCTTTCCTGCACAGCTAGCGACCTGGAGAAATCAATAAATAACCGAATTCCAAACCGAATCGGCCTATAACTCTTCACCAGTTACATTGGGATGGGTTGTTGTGCATATTTCTTTGATCCCCATGGTAAGAGCATTCCAACGACACCACTGTCGACAAAATCCCCATCTAGCAGTTGGGGGGCCTTCCCTAGTTAGACACGGCTATTCAGCAGCTAAATACAAGATTTATTGGAAATCACCTGCTCATGAAAGACACTGCCTGATTCGATACTCGCTGCTTCAGTGAGATTAAATTGTTAAATGAGCTTGCTGAAGAAGCTCTTAGTTCTCTTTCTGGCTTGGCGAAAGTCAAGAAAGATTATGTCAGAAAATAGTTGCTGAAATGTTTCCGGCACTATGCTGATTAGAATCAATCGCTATTGAGCAACAATTTCGATGTAGTGAGCTCTCATTCGCTTACAGCAAAGAAACAAGCGATTCAGAAGAACTCATTACATATTATGAGAATTGCTTTAAAGTTAATAAGAAATGTAAAAAATGCCTAGTTGTGTATTAGAATTATTGTGCGAGTTGAATGGCTATGGCCGTATTTATCCAACCTTGTACATAGCTTATAACTCAGACTTTATCATGCACTTATGAGCGTGTATTGTCAACACAAAAAATTATAAAGAACCGCTTGCGCTCATCTCTAAAAAAGAACTCTTAGATGATTTTATCCTATTCAATTTTAAACGACCTTTTGATTATGATTATGATAAGGTAATAGTTGGAGTTGCCTTAAGTTCAAAAGATTTATCCAGATATCTGACATTCTAGGTAATTAATGGTGAGGGTATAAAACAAACTATTCAATTTTTAGGTACTATATTGATATTTTAAACAATCAGTAATCGATGTACAAAGTGTATTAGTGTTGATAATTTCAACAAAATAAAATACACAAATGAATATAATGATCTTTCAAATAACAAATTAATGTATGTGTGTCAATTTTAATAGTAATGAACCTTTCCGGTCTAATTTCCTTTTTAACACTAGAAAGCCTGCGAGCAGCCATTTTGACTGCTACCAAATGAATATATCTCGGTTCGAACCAGAAATTTTTTTTATAAAACTAGTTTAAACCATACTAAGAAAAAAAACTGGTTGAATGGATAAGTTAATAATTTAAAAAAAAAATTCTGCTGTGAAATATTTTTCTAAAATTTGAGTAAAATTCGCGGTCTTTCTAGTGTTAATAGTACTAACACTTTCCAGTGTAATATTTACAATGTGGTGTACAGACAAGTGTAAGGTTTTTTTGACGGCATAGTGGTTAGCATGTTAGCCTTCCACGCAAAGGGGCCTGGGTCCAAATTCCGTGTGAGGCATGGATGTTCCTAAGTGCTGTAAATGTGTAGAATTCCCATAAGAAATTTCAAAAGTTTTTATTACGTGTATACCTTTTAATTGTTTAAAGTCTACATATTCAAAATATAAATAAAAATTAAGCAAATTAACCCCCTTCCCCCCACACACAGACAAGAGTTTTTTCACGATGAAATTACTACCAATTGAAAATAAACTATTACAAAGATTCTAATATGTCTCGAATTGGAGTTAAGTCATCTTCATAGAGTTAGAGTAAAGGGTTGTGTTGATAGTCAGTATTGAAACATTTTAACAATGGGGTTATCGATTGGTGGGCCACTACATAAGTCTAGCGGGGTGGGCCAAACTATGCCAGTCCGCCCCTGGGTAAAGGCAAAGAATAGTATTAAATTTTAGTGGTTGCAATCGCCCAACTGTTGCGCCAGTCTTCCATCACTGATTACGTCTTAGCAGGAAAATGAATTGGAGAACTTACGCGAATTTAATATATTTCTTAAATACAGATTATAATTGAAATAAAAAAAGCAAAACGAAAGAAAATCACTGTAATAAATATGCGGAATAACCTCACTATTCTGCGCAATATTGGGTAAAGAGAATGTAAACAATATGTTAAAGAAAGTTTAAGTTTAGAAATTTTTCTTAATAAATACAAACGAAGATAGTGTTATCATTCGAATCGAAAACTCTGCTTTCATGTATAGTAAAACGAATAAACGTATCTAATGATAATTTTAAAAAGAAAAAATAACCCCTTAATTCTCGCTCCCTTCATATTCTCGGGCTGTGTCTTTTAGTCATATTGTTTGATTCCCACCAGTTTTATAAAATAGTGAAATTGGCTATATTTTAGTATCGTTTTTCCTGTCATTAAATAAGGTGAATATTTCTTTTTCATAAAAGTGGTGCCAATAAGCAATTTGAATTTTTCAACCGTAATTTAATTCGAGCGTTAAGGGGTTAAATGATTTTTTAATGACATAGTGAATGTAATTCATAGCGTTAAAATAAACACCAATTTGCACATTAAATATAGCAACAATAAAGTCACAGTTAAACACCGCAGAAATAACCGCATTTTAACATAGAACATATAAATGAATCAACCTTAAAAAACTTAGATGTCATAGAATCCTTTATTTGAAACAAAACAATTAAGAAAATTTTCAGTGGAAAATGTATGTAATAAAATGTTTAATTCTATATTGTCATTAGGTCATAGCTATTTAACCCTTTCCGGCACACTGTGCCCGGTTCGAGATACCTAATTTTAATTCTTAACTTACGAGCTGCACCAAGAATATTTTAGTAAAATTTTGCTTTTACAATGAACATTAAAAGTAACATGTTTTTAATTTCTAAAAAAGTCGTTTTAAAATTCCGGTGTCAGTCAATCATTTCATCATTTTGCAACAAAAATTGCCTGTGCCGGAAAAGGTTAAATGATCATACATAACGTACTAAAGATATTGTTTAGAATTTATAATGCGTATTGCTCTTGCCATGCTTAAAATAGTTCTTTTTCACAATTAAAAAATAAATACATTAAAAAATAAACAGATGATACTCTAATACTTTCTAAGGCGTTGAGAAGTATTTTTCACACTTTATTTCAACCCAAAATGGCGAATTTGAAGAAAAATTAATGAGTAAAACTTTGCAACAATAACATTTAAAATTTAAAGCATTTAATTAATTTAAAATCTATTTGTTATTATATTCTGGTGACAGTAAATTATTTTAACATTCTATCAGCAGAATGTTAACCTCAATTTGGCTTTGAAAGCGTAAATCTACAATGCGTCTCATACAAATGAAGATACTGATATTTTCGAAATAATATTTTAATAATTCAGTATTTAAAAGTATATTTATACATATAACAAAAAGCATGTACCAAAAATGTTTTTACAGTAAATTAAATTAATTAAATCGAAAACAAGGGTTCACCATTTCAGAAAAGTGGTGCCAATCAAGACTGTATGTGAATACTGTGCGTAACTTTAGGAATGAAGACGAATAGGTTTCTTTTTTCACATTTTTTATAACACACAGCACACAAATGTTACAAACAATCACGAACACTGAAGAACATAGAATGATGAGGTGACTTTGGGGTAATAACCCGCTGTTAGAACAAGTGACGTTCGTAAAACATATTATGGGGAATACTCCCGCTATAAGCAACAGAATAATTGGGGATAAGACCCGCTCGAATACACAATGTGCCGCAATGGCAGCTAAAGAACAACATACTCTATACTTGGGGATAAGACCCGCTCGAATACACAACGTGCCGCAATGGCAGCTAAAGAACAACTATATACTTGGGGATAAGACCCGCTCGAATACACAACGTGCCGCAATGGCAGCTAAGCAACAACTGCACTGGGTCACATGACCGCAAAGCTACGGAGCTCGTTCGGCATGCGCACAAGGTCCGAACATGCCGCCCCGCGTTGCAATGTGCGTAGCACATTCAAAATATTAAAAATACACTATAAATACAAGAACTAAATAAAATACCAATACCACAAAATAATATTACAATACAAATACAATAATAATAAGTAGCAACAATAAGGACTATACAATACAATAAAATTAAATTCTTTGTTACAAAATTAAGCTATTTTCTAAAAATAGTTCGATGTATTCTTAAGAAAAGTTGAATGTAAAATAACACGTAAATCTTAGGTGCACTTTAAAATAAGTAGACAATGAGAAAAGGTATGTACATTAGGTTTTATTAATGGGCAAGACACACAATCTAGATATGGATCTAAGAAAGATATTTGAGGCTGTTTTAACCTTTGCAACCCTAACATTACCATCCTTTCCTGGTATAACCTCTAAGATTCGTCCTAGCATCCACTTACAGGGAGGTAAATTGTCCTCCTTTATGACTACCATCGCCCCTGGTTTGATGTTTTCCCCTTTTACCTGCCATTTTGAACGATTTTGGAGATGACTCAAGTAATTTAATTGCCAATTTCTCCAAATTAATTGGACGAATTTAGTGATTCTCTGCCACCTAGATAATCTCGATTCTGTGATATCAATCAACTGAGGTTCTGGAATGGCATTGATAGGCCGACCAATTAGGAAATGGCCTGGTGTCAATGCATTAAAATCATTTATATCGGTCGATAACGGAGTTAAGGGACGCGAATTTAGTACCCCTTCGATTTGGGTGGTGACTGTTTGGATTTCTTCCATAGTCAATCTAGCACCCTTTAATGTCCGTTTAAGATAATACTTGAAAGATTTTACACCAGCCTCCCATAAACCACCGAAGTTGGGCGATCTAGGAGGAATGAACTTCCATTCAATAGCTTCTGAAGTAAAGTAATTAGCTAATTTTTCATCCGGTCTACGAACTAACTCATGAAGTTTGTGCAATTCTGATTTAGCACCCCTAAAATTCGTAGCATTGTCTGTCATAATAGAATCGGCTCCTGTATGGTTAAACGTAAAATTTGGAGTTACTCTTTTTGATGGGAGGTCACCCTTGATTTGTTTAGCAGTAACTGGGTTGTTCCTAAAACAGACAACGCAATCATGCACTACTTTTCGCGCTAAATTTTTTCCACTTACGGGCCAAAACCGCATACGTACGTAATGGATTAAAGTTTCGGGACCAAAATACTTCCTGTGAAAATGCTCAAATATGAGTTTTGTGAGCTTATGGCTTTTCGGCAAAATGATTTGATGCTTCTTATCAAAGTTTAAATCTGAATTTTCCAACCTACCGCCAACTCTTAAGATATTATCTTGATCCAAAAAGGGGGATAAACATTTAATTTTACTGGTAGGGGGAACCCTTGATTCCCGTTTTAAACCCTTAATCTCTTCCTGAAATTCTGCATTTTGTACTAATCTAATTAGAGAAACTTCTGAATTTTTTATTTCTGGGGTTGTGAGGCTGCCTCTGTGCCGGTCTGCTAACTTACATTTGCAATTGTGAAAAAACCTATAAACATATGCCAGTATGCGAAGAATACTATAGTATTTACCACTTATGTTGAGAAAAAAATATACTTCTTCAGGATTCCTGAAAAGAGAAAGAGAAATATTAGAATTGAAATCATTACAGTTATTTTTATATTTTGATTTAGTCTCTGGAATGTAATCTGTTTCTGGCACAGAAATAGTTTCTTGCTCAGTCACTAAGTCATCAGCTGCTAGGAATTTTGGTCCCCTAAACCACATTGGATTCTCTACAAGAGAATTAACACTCGCACCTCTGGTCAAGAGATCGGCAGGATTGTCCTTGCTAGAGCAGTGATACCAAGAGTTCGAATCTGAAAGTGCATTAATCTCTATGACACGGTTTGCCACAAACTGCTTCCATCGCTTTGATGATCCTTTGATCCAGAATAAGGTTATTTTGGAATCTGTCCAATAGTACACCTTCGATGTGATTTTTTGATCTAGGATGGGTTTTACTTTATTGGTCAGTCTTGCACTTAGTAAGGCTCCGAGAAGTTCTAGCCGAGGCAGAGTTATCTCCTTTATCGGTGCAACACGACTCTTTGAAGTCACGAGATTGATTTCCACACCACTCTCTCTTTTTATTCTCAGATAAATTGCAGATCCATACGCTATTTTACTAGCATCAGAAAAGGCATGTATGTCTACAGCTATTACTTGATTCAAGCTACCAAGAATTTTCCTCGGAATTTTTAATTCTGCTAAATTTGGAAGTTCTTCGAGCCACTTTAACCATTTTTCGTGCTCATTAGTTGGTAACTGTTCATCCCATGCTGTCTTCTTTAGCCATAGTTCTTGGAACAGGCATTTTATTCTAATGGTGAATGGCGTCAGCATGCCTAACGGATCGAAGATTTTACCAACTGCTTGCAATAGTAGACGCTTTGAGCTTTTTTGCGATGACAAGAATTCTATTAAACTTTTGACTTCGAATGTCAGACAATCTTCTTCTGTTTTCCAGGACATTCCTAATACCTTGCTTAGATTGCTTCCTAGGCTTATTGCAGCATGTTCTGCTTGAATATTTAAACCTTCCTTTTGCCAGCACTGCAGTAACGCTTCATCATTTGTTATCCATTTTCGAAGAATCATTCCTGCTTCAGACATTATTTTGTTAGCATTCAGGGAAACATCAAGAGCTTCTTGCAGCGTATCTTCGCCAGATATAAAATCGTCCACATAAATATATTTATCGAGTAGGTGAACAGTTCTTGGGTGTAGGTTCGTAAACCGCTTGATGTGCTCCTTTATGGTAGCAGATAGGAGGAATGGAGAGGCATTGACTCCAAAAATAACACGTTTGAATCTGAAGACCTTGAAAGATTTTAAACCATCATCATACCACAGAAAACGGACAGAATCCCGATCTTTTTCAGCTAGTGAGATTTGAAGGAACGCCTTCTCGATATCAGAAGAAAAGGCAATTTCGTATAATCTGAAGTGGATTAAAATATCAAATAGAAGTGGATTTAAGTTGGTACCGGGCCATAAACAATCATTAAGGGACAAATCATTGTTATCATGAGAGCTGGCATCGAAGACGATTCGGACCTTTGTAGTAAGTTTATCTTCTTTACAGACCGCATGATGGGGCAAATAATAAACTGCCCTGTCTAAAACAGGTTCATTTTCTTGCACCTGCTCTATAATTCCTTGCTTTAAATATTCCGTGATTATTTCAGAATATTGTCGAAAAAGCTCTGGGTTTCGATAAAATTTTCTTTTTAGACCTTCCAAACGCTGTTTCGCAACATTAAAATTATCATTTAAATCCTTCCAGTCTTTTTTCCACGGTAACTGAACTTCATAACGATCGCCTACAAATTTGACAGTTTTATCGAATATTTGTTGTGCTTGATCAGTTTCTGATATTTTCGGATCTCCATGTTTAATGCCTATAGACTCAAGCTCCCAAAATGGTTTTAAATTATCATTTATTTCATCGAAATCTCTAACGAAATTGCACATAGTAATATTGTTTGTTTGCGTGTTCTCCTCTAGCGCCCCAGTTGGGATCCATCCAAAAACAGTGTCTTGCAGAAAAAGTTTATCATTTATCTTAATTGAATTATGCTTTAAAATTCTATAAAATAATTCAGCGCCAACCAATGCGTGAACTTTTCCCGGTTTGAAAAATGTGGGGTCTGCCAATTCCACAATATTCGGTAAATTAATGTCCGATACATTTAATTGCTTTGATGGAATTACATCCGTGATTTTGGGAACAATTAAGAAATCTATATTCTCCCTGAAAGAGCCATCTTCGTTTGTAATTACACTCGAAATTTTATGTTTTACATTATAAGTATAACCGTTTAATCCTGTAACGGATACATTAATTATCCTTTTTTTAAATTTCAGCATGTCAGCGCAATCCTTAGTTAAAATATTGACATTGCTAGCATTATCCAAAATGACTCTAAACCTTCGTTTATTTCCGAAATTATCTTCTATAAAAACAAAGCATGTACTCAATAAAATTGATTTTCTTTCTTTACTTATATTATTCAAGGTCTTTAAAGAATCGTCATTATTTACAGAAATGTTTTTCATTTCTCTATTTACCGCACCTGCAAGAGGGGAGGAAATTTGGGGGGAAGCCAATTCATTTTTGGATTTATTTTCTTTTTCTCGATGAAGCCATGAGCTGTGTCGCAATCCACAGGTATTACAATTATATTTTGAAATGCAAGAATTTATGCAATGAGAATTATTCAAACAATTAATACACAGCTTATTTTTCTTCACAAAATCGTATCGTTCAGAAACATTCATTTTTCGAAACTGAGAACATTTGTTCAAATTATGAAAAGCCAATTTACACAGAATACAAGTTTTTCCATTCGATTTATCATTCGAATTTAGCATGAAATTTTTTTGTTTGTTCGAAAGAGGAATGTTTTTGTTTAAGGGTTTTGAAGCAGAGTATCTATTTACGCTTTCTAACGTAGAACTGCGGTTTTCCAAAAATGACATTAATTCATTAAATTGCGGGTATTCTGATTTTTTAATCGAATATTCAAATAATTTTCGAGATTCCTTATCTACCTTTTGCAATATAATATTGATAAGGATAGCATCAGACAGATTGTTTTGTTCATATTGTAATACTTTTAGGGCCCTCAAATTTTTATTTACACAATCAATAAAGGATCTCAATTCTTTAGAAGACTCGTAATGTATTTTTTCATAATTAATTATAGCTGATAAATGAGTGTCAATGAGCAAACGTTGATTTTCGAATCTTTCAGTAAGTGCTGTAAACAATGACTCTAAGGAATCGTCTGGGCTCTCTAGTTGTTTTGCTTCATTTTTTAGCGATGCTCGCAAATAAAACAGCTTCTGAGCGTCATTTAACTGAGCATTATTTATAATTAAATTTGTAAATTGTACTTTAAAGATTGACCACTCTTCATATTTACCATTGAATGTTGGTAGTGGGATTTCAGGTAACTTAACTTTAATATTATTCGAACTTATAGATTCAATACTATCAGCATGCACATTTATTTCAGAAACTTTAAGATTTTTAAGAAATATGTTGAGACTTACCTCAAGTTTCTCGAGACGATCTTCGAGTTCATCTAACTCGTTTTCGATTTCTGGTAAGTCCTTAATCTCAGGGATATCATAATATTTATCCCGTATTTCCGATACTTTTGCTTGAAGTTCAGGTAATTTTCGAATCTTTATTTCGAGCTCGGTACTCGAGTAATTAATTTCGTCTGTATTATCTTTTACGAAATTTTCTAATTTCGTTATAGCACCTTTTAGAGCACCTTTTGTTCTATTTAATTTTTCCATAGCAGCTATTTCGCTGCGAAATCGACGGACCACAACAATGTATGTGAATACTGTGCGTAACTTTAGGAATGAAGACGAATAGGTTTCTTTTTTCACATTTTTTATAACACACAGCACACAAATGTTACAAACAATCACGAACACTGAAGAACATAGAATGATGAGGTGACTTTGGGGTAATAACCCGCTATTAGAACAAGTGACGTTCGTAAAACATATTATGGGGAATACTCCCGCTATAAGCAACAGAATAATTGGGGATAAGACCCGCTCGAATACACAATGTGCCGCAATGGCAGCTAAAGAACAACATACTCTATACTTGGGGATAAGACCCGCTCGAATACACAACGTGCCGCAATGGCAGCTAAAGAACAACTATATACTTGGGGATAAGACCCGCTCGAATACACAACGTGCCGCAATGGCAGCTAAGCAACAACTGCACTGGGTCACATGACCGCAAAGCTACGGAGCTCGTTCGGCATGCGCACAAGGTCCGAACAAAGACGAATGAATTAAGAAAAATTAACCCACTGTTTTCATATTGGATAGTTTGACATGGTACGGATACTCCAATAAAATCTCGCCGTTTTTGAAATTTCACGTGGTTCATTTTTCGTAAACAAAACAACGAAAGAAACGTTTGGGATAACCTAACATTATTTCTTACATCTAGCCTGTAGCTCAAATGTAAACGGCGAGAGAGGCATTATTTCATTCAAATGTTGTTCTATTATGAAAAACATCAAGTCATTGGAAGGAGTGACATTTACAGAAAAAATCTTTTCAAGGCACATCATAGAAAATTCTGAATTTTGTTGTACCCGACCGAATTTCACATGGCTTTTGTATTTAACAACGGCACTTCCCATTTCAGAGTTAGCCGTTATCACTTGAACATAAAAAGGCGTTAGGTGACTGTAGCAGAATAATATTGGTTTGTATATATTTATATATATAATCATTTGTTAATTTTTCTGATTTGAAACTATAAAAAGTATTGTGTAAAATTCATTTTATTTCTAAACATATTTTTTAAATATTTAAAAAAGGCATAAAATTATTTGAACAAATTTAGTTTGCGTAGAACAGCATTGTGAGATTAACTATATTTAATATTAAATAAAATAGGTGTTGCTATCCAACGTGCAATGTATTCACAAATTAAAAGATGATGTAAAATAAGCATATGAACAAAATAAATCTCAACGTTTCGGTTTAATCTTTAAAACCTTCATCAGGAGTAAAATTTTCTAAAATATAAATCGGCAGAAACACGTTATGTGCTACACCTTACAAATCAAATTCAAACTGTGAAACAGTTCAAGGGAAACATCCAAAATCCTTAAAAGCAACTCAGTGGCGTAATCTGTTATTTAAATAAAAAAAGAAGAATGAAAGGCTTAAAAACATAGAAATTTCATAGATCTTTCAAAATAGAAATCCAGATTTCAGAAATGAGACAGGAAACATTATCATTTCAAATTTCTTGGTTTCTTAAACGAATTTCTAAAGATTTACGAACAACTGCATTAAGCGGAATAGTTTGTTTTGAAATAATCCTAGCATGGTCAAAGGCAATAAATGAAATAAATCATTTAAGGAAACTTCTTGAGAGAGCTGTAGAAAATTTGCAAAACTTCAAATCATTTTTGTGTTCTTTCAATCTTTCGAAGAATCGATGTTTAGTCATACCTATATATGAGGACATTGTCCCATCTATAAATTTAAATGGGATTTCATACACCCCTGAGAAAGATGTAAATGGAATTGGATCTATTTTCTTACTCATTAAATTAAATAATGTCATTGAATTAGATGCTACAATCTGAATGTTGTATTTCTTGAAAACATTTTTTAACCTTTCAAATAAGATTGGAACATAAATTATATTATTATAACTATATTTCATAACATATTTACCCTGGAGAGCTTTTATTTTCAGAATTGCGCATATGATTTACATATCTATTATATATACGTTATGAAGTTATAAATAATTATAAATATTTATAAATAATAAATAATAATACGTTTTATCAGTAATATTGTATTTACGTAACACCGAGTAGATTTCATAAATTCATGGAGTGATCGGAGGAGATCGCTGAGACATGTCTGATAATATTCACTTATATATTGAAAGATTATTTCGGGATTAATTTTAACACAATTACTCTAATTGGTAAATAAATCATATCAGATGTAAATTTCCAACTGGGCAAAAAAGGTCCGGACCAGAATTCGAACCAGGGATCTCTTGGCTGAAGCCGCCAATGCTCTACCATCCGAGCTATCACGGGCAAATCTGGTGGTACTTTTTCACCAAGGTAATCTTATTGATTATAGCAACTGGTCTAAAATCTGGTTCAGTTCAACTTGCTAACCTTATTGATTAAAGCATCTGGTCTTAAATCTGGTTCAGCTCAACAAGTTCAGCTGATCCAGATTTAAGACCAGATGCTACAATCAATAAGGTTAGCTGGGTAAAAAAGTTCCACCAGATTCGTCCGGGATAGCTCGGATGGTAGAGCATTGGCGGCTTCAGCCAAGAGATCCCTTGTTCGAATTCTGGTCCGGACATTTTTCGTCCAGTTGGAAATTTACATCTGATATGATATTTTCAGCGTTTATAGAAGAGTATTTCATGTGCGTTAAAATATAAATATATATATATTTTATTATTAAAGGAACCAATACTTAATTTTCAAAAGTAACAACGAAATTTCATTTATTATGAATAACAGAAGCAAAGCAATGCCATACAAATAGTATTTATGTTATTAATATCCACTATTCTTTTTTATTATTACCATTATTAGAAGTAGTGTATTTATTCTTATATATCTATATTATATAGCAATAACATGATACTGACGTTGTATTCATGATGGCAATGACGAGATCATAAACTTTGCCTTTATTGCAATTTTTTAACCCCTTGAGGGGCAAGCAATTACGTTTCTGTAATGCTGAATTCCCACCGGAAATTTAGAAAAATTTTATTTCAAAATAAAGAAAAGCAATTTTACAACTTTTTTTCCAACCAAAGTTAGAAAAGTAAAATTTCATTAAATTTTTCTGGTGCAAATCTTCATTAATCGTAGGTGGGATAAAATATATCCCACCGCCCATCAAGGGGTTAACTTCTAAATTTTGCGCGGTTTTATTTTTTACATTGCCGAATTGGAAAAATATGTACTTTCAAATGTAATTTCTTTGAAAATCATATCTCAACTTGCTGATTTTTTATGTTTTTTAAAAAATATTTTTCAAGAATGAATATTTTTTAATTAGCGAGTAATCCCTTTACGAAAGAATAAACCGTTTGTACTTAAGGGAAGACAAGACTGTGTACAATACTATGGGAAATATTCGAGCTCAGCGATGCAAACGTGTAGGGGCACCGGTATATATTATATACCACCTACGATTAATGAAGTTTTACACCAGAAAAATTTTATTAAATTTTACTTTTCTAACTTTGGTTAAAAAAAAAGACGTAAAATTGATTTTACTTATTTTGAAATAGAATTTTTTAAAGATTCCGGTGGTAATACAGCATTTCACAAACGTAATTGCTTGCCCCTTAAGGGGCTTTAAGAGAAGACAAGACTGGGTACCTATGGGAAATCTTCGAGCTCAGTGATGGAAAAGTGTATCAGCAGATAATTAATTGGCACCACAAAATTTAATTAATATTCTTCCATTAATTTCAACAGAGAATTTCTGACATTTTTCAACACGAAGAATACCATTAAAATTTAGTGGTGACAACTGACCAATTGCTACGCCACTGTTCCATCACTGCGAGTTTTAAGACCCGTTTCCTCGGAAACTACCCGACCGATTTTGATGACATTTTGAATCACTATGCACTGGATTATGCTCAAGACTTACGGCAGACTGTATTTTCAATGCGACTAAAACTTTTTATTTTAGAGCAATGGCAAATTTTCAGAAATTTTCTACTAATAGAAATGTTTTTTTTTCCCTTAAACTAATTTTTTTTAAACTGTCTGCCAGATGTCACTCAGCCTCAAGAAAAGTGACACATCTCGGCAAAAGTAAATTTCACATGAGAGGCAAAGAAAGATTGCATGATTTTACTGTAAAATGTAATTGTAGCACTTAGTTGTGCATGCATGAATATTTACGTGAATAAAACCTTAAAAACCGGTCACAAATGGGCATATAGCGTAATAAATAGATTTTCCGTGTAACTACACTTATGAAATTTTTTGTGTAGCAAGGCATACCTATGACACACCTATTACAGGAACAAAACGTAAGAGGATTTTTTTGCACGATGTGTCACTTTTCTTGCGGGTAGGCGATATGATCTTGTATTTATAATCAACAACCAAAATTATTTTATCGAAATCGCTCGAATACTTTAGGAGTTAATGGAGTTTTTAGCTGAATTACAATTTTTCGGGGAACTAAAAAGCTTTGGTTATATTCAGACTAACATATTCAGACTTTGACCGCTTCTAACTCTTCAGATTTTTGAAAAGGTGCATAAACAAATGTATGCTTTTTAGGGCTGCTTTTAGTAAAGACGCTCAAAGAAAAAAAATAAAATGGCTTTTGCCATTGGAAAATTGGAAATTCGTATAATTTTTAAGTATATACAAGGTAACCTAAAATGAACTGAACGCTTTTTAAATCCCTTTACACTGGAATAACACCTATTATTGTTGTTTGCAATTAATCTTTAACCCTTTCAGAGTTAAGTAATTGCGTTGCTGGAATATCAAATTCACACCGTAATATTCCAAAAAATTACTGAAAAATAAGAAAAACAATTTTTCGACATTTTCCACCAAAGTTAGAAAAGTAAAATTTAATATAAATTTTCTGGTGCAAACTTCATTATTCGTAGAAACCTTTGAGGGGCGCCGTTTGCAGTTTTAATGTCTAAATTGCCAAATGGCACCAGTGATTTTTTAGTACAATTTCTATCTCATAATATACGGGAAAAAAAAGCTTTTGTCTATTTTCAAATAAATTTGTTCGTTTATTAGGGTGTGAATTAATTATTTGAACACTCTTTTGAGCAGAAATGCCTTTCCCTTGAAAGGGCTAAGATGAAATATTCTAAATAATTTTGAGTTATTAGCAGATAGTTTTTTATTTCTATTATAGAAACTGAACAGTAAAGAAGAACGCAATTTTAAATTATTGTGTATTAGTTAACTCATGTGTGACGGGCAATAAACATATGCGTTATATATTTTCCACAAAATTCTTTAATTTGACTACAACTATTTCCAAAAAGAACTTTTAAATTACCTAATCACAAAGTAACAGTGATTAAATAAGATAACAATTACTATTTGGAAATAGTGGCCGATAATAATAAAAAGAAGTAAATTGGTTGCTCCTTCGCAGCGGTTTTTAACCCTTAAATGCATGATTTTTTATTTTGTTTCGAAAAAATTATATAAAATTCCCAGAAAGGTTTATAGGTGAAATAATGAAAATAAATCTGAGATATATTTTTTGTATAATATGTCAACGTTTTCGTATATTACACATCTGCAATACAAGTAAAAACTAAAATGCAGCTAATTAGTTAATATTTCAAAAGTATGAATGTAAATACCTAATTTTACATATTTTTTTATTTTGTAGAACTTAACCCTTAAATGCACGAATTATTCTTTTAGAATTGTTTTTTTAATTCTTATTAAAGATTAGACACAAGAAATTTTAAGACAGAAACGCTTTTTATTCGCGGTCTTGACGACTAGTGTTGCGAGGTGTACCGCGTACATCAATGCTCTAAATGCGCTGGAAACCACTAATTTCTTACAGTTTATTGCTTTATGATTAATCGCCGATATTTCTGCCATTAGATGCGGACAAACACTTTAAAATACTAATGTCCAGAGCATTTTGGGACCGATTTACACGGGACACCTGGAAACTCTAGTGACGAATCAAAACACAAGAAAGGAAGGACACGGACGGTGTGAGGAAACATGTTTAGTATTATTAGCATAGCAAAAAACTAAGAAATAAGTACAAAAAGAGGGACAACAATCGTCATCAAAGAAGTTGTTAAAAATTACGACTCAGAGCCATGATGCAGGACTGACATCCCTGGCGTATGGAAGTTCTAAAGATCTCGAAAATACCGGACGTGTCCCAGACTTCCTCAACGGCTGCCACGATGCGTGCAACAAGTTCCTAAGCTATGTTCAGCATTGTCCCAACATTTTTGCAGTACTAAAAATAATAAACATGTTTTCTCACCCTGTTAGCGTTCTTCATTTCTTGTGTTTTGTGTCCAGGGTTCGCATTCCATAGGGAAACTTTTATTGTTTTTACCACTTTTTTGAAAATAATATCTTCATCGTACGATTCTATAGCATCTTTTAACCCTAGAACTACCGGAAATTTTACTCAAGTTTTATAAAAACATTCTACACCAGAATTTTTACTTAAAACTATTTAATTTGTTTATTTAACTTATTATTGTCTGATTTATACATTTAGTTTGTTTTGAAGAAATTTTCTGGTTTGAATAGATATTTTGAATATACATGTCGGGTCCATTGGACCCTTCTGGTAGACAGAGGGTTAAATAAAATGATCATGAACATTACTGATTAATTGTTCTGGTAGAGACAATAAAATTGTCCTATACAATTCGACCCCAGTATGTCGTCGCTACCACGTCAGGAAAGCGTTTCCGAGCATGCATTGCTATGTTATTTGACATCATACAGGTGTACTCTATCGGTCTTTAAAGTTTGTAACTGCTGTGCTGAAACACCCTGTACATATATTTTTTAATCAGGTGGTTTACTTGCCTTTGTATTTTTTAATCTTATTTTATTAAACAATCCTATACATAAAGTGTGTTATTTTAAATTGTAAAATTCGTTTGTAATTTTATGTCAACTATGAAACGATATTTGTCTTTCTTTTAAAAACTAGATTTGAACATGAAAGAAAAATTGATTAGACTAAAGAGAAATGGGCTAAATCGAAACAAAAAGAACGCCAATTGGGGCAACTCAGTTGCTCTTGTGGTGTTATACTTAAAGATGTCAATGATTTAGAACATTACTTTATACGCACAATGACAGTCTAACATTATTTTGATATATTGTTAACCCTTTCCTGCACAGTGTGTCCGGGTCGGGATACCTAATTTTAATTGCAAACTTACGAACGGCACCAAGAATATTTTAGTAAAATTTTACTTTTAGAATGAATAGTTAAAGTAACATGTTTTTAATTTCTAAAAAAGTCGTTTTAAAACTCCGGTGTCAGTCAGTCATTTCATCATTTTACAACAAAAATTGCCCGTGCCGGAAAGGGTAAAAAAAAAAATACATAAAAGCAATCTTTATCAGAATTCCCCCCCCCTCCCCCCCCCAAAAAAAATACTCTTGCATAATTTCCTAAACAGAACTGGTGGAATTAAAAGTACTGCTGAAAAATTGAAATTTGTAAACACCCTCCATCCACAGCAGAAAAGCGATGATCAGTATAGGCAGTATAAACGAGGTTTGGAGCGGTTTTTTTAGCCACTATATATTTTTTTTAATTTATTTATTTCTATAACACTTTACTCCAAGAGTTCCAGTAAAAATCTCACTGTGAAGTGGTTTACTACGACATTTGCAAGACAAATCTAAAATGAAAAATTTCGCAAGGAAATAGTTCTTGTAAAAGTTTTGATTCTGTCCTCTGTAAAAGAGACCGCTCCGAGCGCTGTATAAGTTGACCCTTTCAAGGACGATGGTCACAAGACGTGACTGCTTAATTTTAATTCTTACTTACAAATGGCAGCACGAATATTTTAATATTAGGTTGAGCAAAAAGTTCTAGGAAATTTTTAATCTAATATTTACCAGAATTTTTATCGTATATAATGTTCGTGCCATCCATGCCGAGCTCTATTGCCTGCAGATGGATCGCGTCTACGACAAATGGGTGCGAAAGAATGCGAGATTGGTCCGCGCGTTTTGTTTCAGCAGAACAATGTCAAACGGCACGTGGACCAGAAGACCAAGGACAAGTTTGCACAGTTGGACAGCGTAGAAATTCTCCCACGTCCGTCTGTATTCCAGACGTGGCTCCATCCGATTATGGCCGCTTTCGACCAATGTAACACTTTTTCAAGGGCCGTCAATTTGTATCTTTTAATGAAGTTGAAGAAGCATGTCAAGAGTTTTTGTATTCCAAGAAGCCGCCATGCTACTTCCAGCAAACCGGAATGATGGCAGTAAGTCGTGGACTATGATGGTCTCTACTTTGAAAATTAGTCATTGATGCTTTTGTTGTTAATTTGCGCATAACAACCCAACTTTCACAAGTTTCCCAGAACTTTTTGCTCAACCTAGTAAAATTTGCCTTCTTGATGAAAGTTTAGAAATTTTTATTTTCTAAGAAATTCGTTTTTAAACTCCGATTTCTGCCCATAATTTTATCATTTTTAGTACAGAAGTTTTCTGCGCTTGAAAGGGTGAATATGAAAGGAAGTGAATGTAAAAACTGAATAATTAAAAATTTTGAAGAAAATCAAATATATACCAAGTGCAAAACAATGAAAAATTAAAAAAATAATGTAAAAAAAAAAAAAATAATAAATAGTGTTACTGTCGGAATCAAAATTTCTGCTTTAGTGTACATTAAGACAATAAAGATAAGTATTGATAATTTTTAAAAAGAAAAGTTATATAAACCATTGTTTTTAATAATACATTTAGTGTAATTCAAGAAGTTAAAATATGCACTACTTTGCACATTAAATGCAAGAATAACAAAGTAAAAGTTAAGTGACGCAGAAATTAAAAGATCTTTAGCAAAAAAAATATTAAGGAATGAACATTATAAAACTTAACATTCGATTTAAACGTCATAAATTCATGAATTAAAACAAATTCTTCTATAAAACTTTAAATATTTAATATTTTACTTTGAATAAGTTATATTTATTTAAATAATTCAACAAACATTCTTAAAATATTTTTCGGAAGAAAAAATGGTTTAAATTTTTTTGTTATTAACAGTAGTAGAGTTATCTAGCATATTTGCTAAATAACATATAACAAGGGATGCATAGGTTATAAGTATATAATAATAATAAATATTAAAAAAAAAGTTTTAAGGTACGTGTCAATATGCAGGGTGACATTGGAGACCTTGGCATAGTCATTCTTTAAATCTGCTATCCATAGAAAACGGAACGCATGTTAAATTTTACCAAACTTAATGTATAAGAATTCGTTTCTGTAACTCTTTTTTTTTACACGGAAAATGATTTAACCCTCTCGTTGCGTAAGTATTTCTTCGCGATGAGCGTCTTTTATAGAAATTTTAATCTTACTTCACCGGTCCGAAGCACAATTTTTTGAGTAGGGTAATCCTAGAAAATGTCCTGATTAAGTCAGACAAAGTTTTTGCTAAAACATAACTGGTGGGAATAACCAAATATTATAAATTAGACGTAAAATTGCATGCCCGAGTATATCTCGGGTTATGCAGCGAGAGGGATAATGTCTCTTAACGCTAGAAGGGGTCATTCTGAGTCACTTGACTAGTTAGGGGTCATTTTGAACCCTGCCAAATTGATAATAGTCGATTCCAACCAGAAATTTCTTCATAAGATATGTGAAATGTACTCAGCACGTAGATAGGCTAATTAACCCTAGATCTACCGGGAATTTTATTCAAGTTTTAATAAAACGTTCTACACCAGAATTTTTATTTAAAACTATTTAACTTATTTATTTACCTTATTGTTGTCTGGTTTATATACTTAGTTTATTTTAAAGAAATTTCTGGTTTGAATGAATATTTTGTATGTACCTGTCGGGTCCAATGGACCCGTCTGGTAGACGGAGGGTTAAATGAGTTAAATAGTTTTAAATAAAAATTATGGTGTGAAACAATTTTTTTATCAAACTTGAGTAAAAAAGTTGGTGGTTCTAGTGTTAAAAACGAATCAAAATTTCGAAGCAAGGAAAGCAAAGTTAATGAAAGCCAGAAAATAGCTATGTTTAATTTTTTTCTAAACTATTAGAGCAAGGATAAATTTCTTTCATGGCGGAATTAAACTTTAAAAATATGAATAATTGCTTTTTTTTATTTTAATGATTTAAATTATTGCGATTAAAATTATAACCGACTAATTGATCAACTAAAAATTTAACGATTAAGCATTACTTTCCAATTATACAGGCCTCGGGGCGGTCTCTTTTTTAGAGACTCAATCAAAACTTTTCCCACCACTAATTCCTTATGAAAAATTTAAATAAATAACCATTCGTCAAATAAATTTTCTGGTTTGAAACATTTTTAATCTGTATCAAATTCATCCACATATGACGGATGTTTAGTGTGTGCTTGAAAGCTCTGCGATATAAACGCAATGCATTTTAAGTATTATTGCGTCTCAGCATATAAATGAATTGGAAAACCTACGAGAATTTAACATATTGCTTTAAATATAAATTATAATTGAAATTAAAGATACAGACATGTTATAAAAAGGTTACTTTTAGTAAATTTTCTTAATAAATAGAAAAAAGTTAGTGTTATCATTGGAATCGAAAACTCTGCTTTCATGTATAGTAAAAGAATAAATGTACACAATGATAATTTTAAGAAGAAAAATTGAATGATATTTTAATGATACATAGTTAGCGTAATTCATAGCGTTAAAATAAACACCCATTTGCAATTAAATATAGCAATAATAAAGTAACACTTAAACACCGCAGAAGTAACCGCATTTTAACTTAGAATATATAAATGAATTAATCTTAAAAAACTTAGACGTCATAGAATTCTTTATTTGAAACAAAACAATTCAGAAAAATTTCAGTGGAAAATGTATGCAATAAAATATTTAATTCTATAGTATCACCAGGTCATAGTTATTTAAATCATCCTACGTACCGTGTTTAAAATATTTTGTAGAAATCATAATGCTTAATGCACTTGCCATGCTTAAAATAGTTCTTTTTCACAATTAAAAAAAACTATATAAAAAATTAAACAAATGACACTTTAACACGTTCTAAGGCATTGAGAAGTATTTCTCACACTCAATTTAACCCTAAATGCCAAATTTGTATCAAAAATATTGAGTAAAACTTTGTATTTTAGCAACCATGTATTAAACATAAAGCACCTAATTACTTTCAAATTTATTTGACCTTATAATCTGGTGACATTAAATTATTTTAACATTCTATCAACAGAATTAATTTAGCTTAGAAAGCGTAAACCTACAGTGCGTTTCATACATATAAAGACAGTGATATTTTCGAAATAATATTTCAATAATTCAGTATTTAAAAGTAAGTTTATGTAAATAACAATAAGCCTGTACCCAAAAAGCGTTTTACTGTAAATTAAATTAGAATTAAATAATTTTAACTCGAAAATGGATCAATGGAATCACATTTGCTGTATCATAAATGTGAAGATATTTTGCATACTTTCGAATTATCGTCCAATAATACATCCATTTTGGTTAATGACGGTAAATATTCTAGGTAGCAAGCTGCTTATTAAATTTTGTAAGTATTCTGACTTTCTATCAAAACAACTTCGTTCGTTTTCTTTTTTCAACTCAATGGCGTTTGAAAACTGTGTTCCAGATGCACATACATTGTTCGGACGCTATTAAGCCACGCCCCATTTTGCAAGGACTCTACCACCAGTATTATTATAAAGATAATTTTCTTCACGATTCATTAGCTAGCAGATAGTTGTATGCGCTTACTGGTGGTAAAGTCCTTACAAAATGGGGCGTGGCTTAATAGCGTGCGAACCCTGATATACACCGCGAACGGGAATGCTCCAAAGATTCTCAATTGGATTTAACCTTTTAATTCGCGCTCCCGTGATATTCACGGGTTGTGTCTTTTATCCAGATTGTTTGACTCACACCAGTTTTATAAAATAGTCTAATTGGTTTTATTATGGTGTCATTTTATCTGTCATTAACCCTTTGAGGGGCGGTGGGATAAAATATATCCCGCATAATTTAAACAAGATTCTCACCAGAAAATTTTAACTAAATTTTATATTGTTAACATTGGAGGAAAAGCATTAGAAATTGTTTTCCCTTATTTAAAAATATACTTTTTCGATTATTCCGGTGAGAATTCAATATTTAAAGACATTTTTGCTTGCCCCTCACTGGGTTAAATAAGTGTCCTATTTATTTTTCAAAAAACTGGTGCCAATAAGCAATTTGAATTTTTAAACCGTAATTTAATGCGACCGTTAAGGGATTAAATCAGGGCTAAGTGCGGGCCACACTATAAAACGAGTATTGTTATCAGCAAACCATTTTTTAGAGTCTTGATGTGTGAATTATCCTGTTGGTCCAAATAATTCCAACCACCAAGAGTTTCAGCAAATGGAAACAAGTAACTATCAAGCCCTTCTTTATACTCTTTAGATGTCTGTTTACTTTAGAGAAAAGCAATATCTGTAGTTTCTTTAAAAGAGAAGGCACCGCAAAACATCACACAACGTCCCCTTTTCTGTCTACTGAAGAGAGTTCGAGGTTCACGTCTTAAATCGTGCCAGTTGGAATTCCAACGATCTGGGTCATACAAGTTAAATCTCTTTTTATCTGAAAAAATGACTTGCATCCATTCGTCCTTCCAATGCATATGATATTTAGGCCTAAGTAGCCTCCGTTCTTTATGTTCTTTTTTCAGTAAAGGAAATCTGCACATTAGGGTGGGTCGAAAAAAGCAAAATTTTTTATATCAACTTCTAAAAGCGCAGAAAAGTTGCCTTTTCTAATTAGAATAACAACGCAAAAAAGATTTTGAAATCGGTAAATCTCTTTAGATCGCTCATTGCACTTGAATTTTGGAAAATATGATGAAAATTGACGATTTTTGAGTTTAATGATGAAAATTGAAAAATATTCAGGGCTACTTCTAATAGTTCGTTTTGTCTAATCGTCGTCTAATATGTCATTTTTTGGTATTAGAAGAATAACACACAAAAAAAAAAAAAAAAAAAAAACATTTAAAATCGGTCAATATCTTTAGGTCGTGCATTGCACTTGTAATTTGGACAATATCACCGAAATTGACAATTTTTGAAATTAAATGATGAAAATTAAAAAATATATATATATTCAGATTTACTTCTAATAATGCGTACAAGTCACATTTCGTAATTAGAAGAATGGCACAAAAAATATTTAACCCTTTAGTGCGCAGCTTTGCATATATGCAAACAATAGCGTTTTGAAATTAATAGATTTCTTTATTCATATATACCTAATTCATTCCAGAAAATTAAAATAGCAATATTTGCTTAAATTAATAACAGACATTCCGTATTTAAATCGAGCGAAATTAACCATTGAAACTTTCTGGTGTAAAGTCAAATTCTCTGAACTGCGTAATTTCTAGAGCGTATCTAAAAGTGCTCTAGATAGCACTTTTATCAAGGAATTAAAGTGTTAAAGGTTAAGTTTTATAAAATAAAAAATTGTATGAAATAAGATATTTGGTGACATACTTATCAAAATATTCACAAATTTGCAACATTTTAGAGTAAAACAGCCACATTACAGTTTTTTTTTATTTGTTTTGCTGATGTGCAGCAGAAGGAAAGGTTGACGTATTCAAGGTTCGCACACTCCTTGGAATTTCCAAGGTCTCTGGCACCACTATTAATGATAAGGAAATTTACATTTAATTTTTAAAACACACCATTCGCAATCACCGCCTTTATTCACAGATTTTGCAATATTTTTCTGTAGTGAAATACTTTGAAAATACTGTAAAAATTTAGTGGCAGAACTGTGCGAACCCTGCGTATTATATGAAAAATGCATCTCTGATTTTTTTCATTTTTTTTTCTTTTACTCTGAACTATTATAACTTCAATGAATACACCGGTGCTCACGAACACAACATTTATTAACAGCTACTAAAAAAAGAATAAAAATCTAAATCGTAAAACAACATTTCGAGCCGAGTTGAGTTGTCGTGAGTCATTACAATTCAGTTACGGTTAGATATGTGACATCTCCTTTTTTTAACAAAAAGCAAAAACCTGAAAATAATACAAATACAAGCAAAATTAATAAAATGATAGTCAGGTAATATAGACATTTAAGTAGGATGGTTTTCTAATAAGTCGTCCAGATTTAGAATATGTCTCTGTTGGTGAGTGAGTGCTATCGGTGTGGGATTTAGTTTTTGTAGAAGGTAAAGGGGTGTTTAAGTTTGGTGTAGATTTCAGCTCATTCCCAGGAAGGTTCAAATCTGGTGTAGGTTTCTCACAATCTAAAAAGTTAGATTTCTTTTTTAACTTCAAACTTCACACTACGAGGACCTATGTGTAGATGTCTTTTATTTCTTTCTAATATCTGTCCATCTTCCTTTAATATACGATAGGATCGTGGTCTGTCAGCATTTCCTAGAACCTTGGCGAGTTCACTTGCATCTTTCTGAGTACCATCTTTTAAAAATACCACATCATCTTCCTGCAAAGGTTTAAGTAATTTACAGCCTCTGTCATAATAAGATTTTTGAGTTTCCTGTCGAGTAATGAACTTCTGTCGAATGTCATCATATTGGTTAGTAGGAAAAAATCTTCTTTACGTGGCATAATTCCATTAATTTTATGACCAAATAACAATTCTGATGGCGAAGGAATATTATTGGATATTGCTGTATTTCTGTACTCTAAAACTACTAAATATGGGTCTTTGTTATCAAAATCAGCTTTCTTAAGCATGTACTTAACAGTCTGTAAGTGTCTTTCAACCATTCCGTTTGATTGAGGGAACCTGGGACTTCATGTTTTGATCTGGAAATTCCAAGATTTTGCAAAGTTTTTGAACCTTGAATAGTCATACTGCGGTCCATTATCAGAATAAAGAAGTTTGGGAATGCCAAATCGTGCAAATATACCCTTTAGTGCTTTAATAGTAGCAAGACTTGAGATTTCTGTTAATAAAGCTGTTTCCACATATTTACTAAAATAATCTATAACAAGCAAATGTTCTCGACCTTGGAAGTGAAACAAATCAGTTCCTAAAAGTTCCCATGGGCCATATGGAACTTCTTTTGGCATCAATGGTTCTTTTTGGTTTGATTTTCTATACGATAAACACGTTTTACAATTTAAAACAAGATCTTCTACTTCTTTTGACATACCAGGCCAAAACAAAATTTCTCGTGCTCTGTTCTTGCATTTTTCAACACCCATGTGCCCATAATGTATTCGATTAAACATATCCTTTCTAAGATTTTTTGGAACAACAACCCGAGAGTTTTTAAAAACTAATCCATTTGCAACTGTTAATTCTTCACGAAAACTAAAATAAAGCATTGCAACTTCCGGAACTTTAAATTTATTTTCTGGCCATCCTTCCAAAATTAAATTAGATACAACTTGTAATTCGGGATCATTTTGTGTTTCTTTTTGAAAAATTTTAAACTTTTCACTTGACATAGGAACACTCTCAGTAATCATACCAACGTATGCCTCGATATCACCTTCAAAAGAGTCACATGTTTCTTCTAAAAATGATCTAGATAAGGCATCTACCAAAAACAATTCTTTACCTGGTTTGTAAAAAAGTTTAAAATCATATGGTTGTAAACGAATTCTCATTCTCTGTAATCTTGCAGGGCACTTATCAAAAGATTTATTAAATATTGCTTCAAGAGGTTTATGATCACTTTCAATTTTAAATGATCTTCCAAAAAGATACTGGTGAAATTTCGCACAACCGAAAACTACAGCTAATGTCTCTTTTTTATCTGTGCATTATTTTTTGAGCATCATTTAAAGATTTAGATGCATATGCAACTGGTAAATTATTCTGTAGAAGCACTGCCCCTAACCCATCTTTACTGGCATCAACTGATAAAGTGGTTGGTTTCGGCACATCAAAATATTGCAGAACCGGATTTTTTGCTAAAATATTTTTTAATTCCAAAAAACTCTTATCATGAATAGAATTCCAATTCCATATGTTACTTTTTTAATTAAATCTCTCAAGATTGCGGTTTTTTGTGAAACATGTGGAATAAATTTTGAAACATATGTAATCATACACAAGAAAGTTTCTAGTTCTTTACTGTTATTAGGAGGTTTCATAGCTATAATTGCTTTAATTTTATCTTTATCAGGCTTAAGACCATCTTTAGAAAATTTGTGACCTAAATCAGGCATGTGATTTCCGCGTTTTTGGACACCGGTATTTTGTTAGAGAAAATGTCATTTTATTTAATCGGAACATTTTTGCGATTTAAGAGAATAATATTTTCTCTAACAAGGAGAGGGTCCGAGGTTGGTCTCACGGAATCCAGCGATCCTTTGTACATTGATAGAGTATAGTTAATAGATAAACATATCAACAGGATAAAGTGCAATATTCAGGAGGGTCGTAAAAAACGAGCCCCAAAGTTCACCCATTATTGACTCTTTAGTATATAACCGGATAAATTACTCGCGCTTGCGAGAGGCTCGGTAGTACAGTTGGCAGCGCGCCAGACTTTTTATTTTCTCCTTCTGGGACGTCTGCGGGTTCGGTACTCCAACAAGCTTTTTTTTTTTTTTTTTTTTTTTTTTTTCAGCCAAAATAATGATCAGTTATTTTCAAACCATAATTAAAAAAATATATCTAATTATTTAAAATTAGACAAATATTCATAAAAAGATGCTTCTGCACGCAGACACACACTTATATATATTATGTGCTTATTAATTTACAGAGATATTGACGCTTTATGCATCTAATGGGGGGAAAAGGGAAAATAACTGAATTATTCAGTCGACAAAATTTAATTTTATTCACATTTATTTATAGACTTTTCTATCAATAGATACCTGTTGTTTTCAGCGAAGTAAATTAAAATACGCTACATAAAATTAAAATATGCTATTTTATTTTTATCTTGTATTTTAAAATGTTATCATTTTTAATTTTTTTTTTAATTTTTTTAATTTTTAAAACATAATTATTTTTTATCATGGGATCTCATGTTTGGAATTAGAATAACTGTTTTCGGTTAAAAACCTTGTAACGTAGATTTGCAGGTGGTTTTTAAGCAAAACAAGTACGCTATAGAAAATGAACAGGGTGGGTTTAAAATGTTTACCTTTCTTTTGTTGAAATTTAAGCACCCATCTGCCGCAGAGCGAATGAGTACGGCATTTTGTTTTTAAAGTTTTGAAGTGATTAGACGTTGTTCTCTATTATAGTGTCGTAATTAAAATGAAAAAAGCTATTTTGTAAAAAATGTCTAGTGAAGAAGCTTCTACATTTACAAATATTGAAAAGCGAATTTCATAATACACAATTCATAGCGAATCATCAAAATTGATATTAAAAGATGTAGTCGTGTATTACACAAAGTTACTGTCTGAAAACAATTTAATTTCATCGGAGTCTTCAGACGCTATTTCTTGTGAAGCCAAGCTTATTCCCCCGGGAATGAACTTTTTCACAATAATCTAGAACTACTTTGTGATAGAAAAACTTATAGTTGAAGCACAGCTTTGGTAAAACTAGGCGACGTTTATTTTTATAGGCAGGTGAAAAATATGATTAAGCGGTTACAAAATTGTAATTGTTTAATTGAACGGAAAAGAGAAATTAATTCTCGCTAGGATTGTCTAAAAATTCATTCAATTGTGCATTATCAACTCTCTTCACCTATATTTTGTAACATAATAAAATACGCCTGTCATGCATGGAAACTTTCACATAAAAGAATAATATTTATGAATGTCAATGAAGTGTGTTTTCCAAATGATCTTTTTTAAAACGCCTTGTTCCTGTAAAAACACTTCTTTTATTATTCGTGCACGCTGTCGCAAAAGTTTCTGTTTCATATGTTTTTATGATAATTATCATCCCGGTTCCTGCCCGTAATCAGAACCTCAATTTTAATAGAACACATTTATTTTTTAAGTACATAGTATAGACAGAAATGTAAAATAAATTTAAATAAGTGTAAAATAAGTGTACGTCATTGTGAAATATATGTAAGTAATTGTAAAATAAATATAAATGATTGTAAATAAAACTAAATATAAAATTTACAAAAATGTTGAATGCAAAAAAATACGTATATATTGCATAAGATTCTTGCTTTTTTTTTCATTATATCCATAAGGATGCAATAAAACTGTCTCTCTCTGTAAATAAATAAATATGTGTGAATGCGCCAATATTTATATTTGTCTTACATTTAAATAGTTATATATATATTTTTTAAATTGTGGTTCAAAAATAATTTATCATTATTTTGTCGGGAGAAAAAAATCCTCGTTGGAGGATCGAACCTGCAGATATCCGTAAAAACGAAAATTAGAAGTCTGGCGCGCTGCCAACTGTGCTATCGAGCCTGTCGCAAATGAACCTAATTTATCCGATTATATACTAAAGAGTCAATTGGGTGAACTTTGGGGCTCGTTTTTAACGGCCCCCCTGAATATTGCACTTTATCCTATTGATATGTTTATCTATTGACAATACTCTATCAATGTACAAAGGATTGCTGGATTCCGTGAGACCAACCTCGGACCCTCTCCTTGTAAGAATATATTGGTGTGCAAAAAAGCGGAAATCACATGCCTGTAAATATTTGACTTTTACTAATATTTATATATAATATTTGTAAATATTTGACTGTTACTCCAATTTTGCACTTACTCAAATTAAATTTAATATTTCATTCACGAGCTTTCTCAAGAACTGTTTGAGCCTCTTGGGGACGAGCGACACGTATACGTGCCGCATGAAGCGCTCAGAATCCTTGTTTTTTCTCACCAGTAAAATTTTACTGTAAAATTTGCCTTATTTAATCAGCGGATATTCTCGATTCAACAAGACACAAATTTCTGTTTTTAAAAAAGATGATAAATGATTAAAAATTTCGTAAAAGGCTCCCGTCCCGAAGGGGTTAAGCCTCATATCATGTTCTTTTTTATCTTTTCCCCAAATTAATAAATCATTTATATATATTTCAACTCCTTCCTCTCCTCCAAAAACTTCACTGAAACTTCTATGAAACACTTCTGGAGCTGAGCAAATGCCATATGGTAACCTTAAAAAACAAAATCTTCCAAATGGAGTGCTAAATGTTGTTAATTTTGAACTCTCTTCTGATAACTTAATTTGCCAAAAAGCCTTACTAGCATCCAAAATGCTAAAAAATTGAGCACCTGCCATTTTAGAAGCAATATCTTCAAATGTGGGTAGATAAAAATGTTCTCTCAAAATATTAGAATTTAAATATTGTGGATCTAAGCATATTCTTAAACTTCCATTAGGTTTACGTACAATAACTAAAGAGTTAACAAATTCTGTGGGTTCATCAATCTTTTTAATTATTTTAGCGTTTATCATTTCATTTAATTCCTTTTTCAATGGTTCCATTAAACTAATTGGTACCTTTCTACAAGCTTCAACTTTACCTACAGCATCAGGTTTGAGCTTAATATCATAAGTAAAACCCTTTAAATCACAAATTCCCTTAAAAAGATCAGGATATTCCTTCAAAATTTCAGGCATTTCTTCTTTATAAGAAGTAATTGAATTTACCCTGTTAACTAAATTTAATTCAACTAAGGTAGGTAACCCTAACAAAGCAGGAGCCCTATGATCACAATCAACTATTTGAAAATCTACTACTGCTTTTGCACTTTTAGACGTTTCACATATTAAAGAACATTTACCAACAACATTAATTTCTGTACCATTATAATTACTAGTTAGCTTCATGTTTGAATTTTTAAGTACACTTTCTTTTAAATTCAATTGCTTAAATTTATGTAATGGCAACACGTTACATTGAGCAGCCGTATCTAATTTTGCAAATAAATACTTAGAAACATTTACTTTAAGCTTCTCAAACCAATCTTGTTTATTTTTACTTTTATTATTTTTTATAGCTCACAACACATATTCATTTGAATCATCATTTTGTGCTCGTGGAAAACACACTGATTGGTTAGTATCATAACTTCTCAAAACGTTAACTTTCTTTTTAAATCTACACATATTAGCAAAATGATTTAATTTTTGACAAATATAACATTTTTTATTATTAGCAAGGCAAGAATTTTTAAAGTGAAACTTACCGTCTTTTGCACATTTTTGAGCTTCAAATTCTGTACGGTATTTGCGAAACTTTGAGTTTCCAAGAACACGATTTTTACTTATTGCATTTTCATTTTTATTAACAACGTTTCTTAATATGAATGCTGTGCATTTTTTGATTTTATTTTGACTTCCACGACTTTCTCTTTATTCACCGTTTTCATTTGCATTTCTGCAATTTCTTGCGTTTTACACATCTTAATACATTTTTCCAAATTAAGATCGGATTCACGTAGCAGTCTATCTTTCAATTGTTGGTTCTTTATTCCGCTTATAATTCGATACCGTATTAAACGATCTCTTAGTTCACCAAAGTTGCATGTACTTCCAAGTTTCTTTAATGAAGATAAGACCTCATCAAACGTTTCATCAGAATGTTGTGTACGACTAAAAAATAAATGGCGATCAATAGATTCATTGGATTTTGGGATACAAAAATCTTCAAACTTTTGCATTACTTTAACAACATCTTTCTTATCGTCTGCCGTAATTTCCACAGTATTATAAATTTCTAAAGCATCTGTTCCAATGACATGCAATAAGATTGCAACTTGAACTTCAGGCGGTTTTTTATTATTTTCACTAGCCAACATATATAACTCGAACTTTTGCTTCCATTTCTTGAAATTTTCTGCAACATTACCATCCATAGAAAGTGGATTCGGAGGTATTAATCCCGATGTAGCCATTTTCTTGCTCTAATAACAGGATAATATGAAACAAAAGCGAACTCAGACAGTTAGCATTTTAAATTAAATAATTACCACAGTATATTCGTTATTTTTCTTTTCTTTTTCACAAATAGCAATGTTCTTTTTAACCGGCTGCGCCATATTATAACTTCAATGAATACACCGGTGCTCACAAACACGACATTTTTTAACAGCTACTAAAAAAAGAATGAAAATCTAAATCGTAGAACAACATTTCGAGCCGAGTTGAGTTGTCGTGAGTCATTACAATTCAGTTACGGTTAAATATGTGGCAGAGAATCATACATATTTTTTTCTAAACAAAATAAAAAATCCGCATTTAAGGGTTAACATTGATTAATAATCTTTAGATCGCCTCATCGCACTTGAAATTTGAAAAACGTTGTCAAAAAGAGCACATTTCTCCAATTCTGGAGCCAGGGTCAAGATATATTAGTCATATAACTACTACAGCTGGAACAGGTAGAGATAGTTTTAGAAGTTTTTTTTTTATTTATGTATCTGAGAAAAACATCTCCTTAGATGAGGTTGATGTAGTTGGATGAGACGGCACATCTATAAACATACGATTGAAAAAAACGGGTTATTCGAAATTTAGAAAAGCCGATAGGGAGGCCCTAGCATTGATGTATTAGCCTTTTTCATTTCATTGAATTGCGTTTTAGGCACTTGTTTCAACATATTGATGGCAAAAGCAAAGAAACGGCATTATATTCTGGTCCTATACACAGGCATTACATGATCACAGATGTGATCTTGCGATCGAGTTTTTCTCTAATCTTTCACGATCCACCAGATCGTTTTCTCGTATTTAAATTGTAAGTTTTTGATAAAACTTTATAAACTGCAGCTGCGTTTCTCTCCGTTTTTTTATATATTTGAGAAACTTTTAAACCAACGTAATTTGAAAATCTCATCTTTAGAAATTTTAATGTACCCTGGCATCTTTGCAATTTAAACAAGTCAATCAACTTTGATTGTTTGGGTAACTTAAAGCTTATTTCTGCGTGCGCGCATTATTTGTGTACGCGCGCTTTCGGAAAAAAGGATAAATATAAATCAGTTTCAAATTTGTCTTTATATTTACGAGACAGCATAATTTTTAATTTTTTTATTATTCGAGTTGAAATTATTTTATTTAAATTTAAACCCCGATAACAGACTCATTTCGTTGTTCTTAATATGCGGCATAAAATTTAATTTTTTATACTGAATTAATAAAATGTAATTCCAAAAACATTTGTGTCTTTATATTTATAAGACGCACTGTACTTCAGTTATAGTCCAGGCAATAGAGAATTTTACCTAGCAAAATTAATGGTAGTACTGGAAATCGGCTTTTTAGATGTTTTTTGGGTCGCTGAATCCGAATTGGTAACTTCCCACCAAAATTTCCTCCGGCAACCTCCCACATTTTGGTAAAAAGACCCCCAAAAAGGTTTTTATCAAAAAAAATCCATTTTTTATTGTTCTAGAGAAAAAGTACCTAGAAATTCAGAAATTAGACAAAATTTCCAACAAATTAGATATATGACATTATGACTTAGGATGAAGGGGAAGGGGGAACTGCCTCGGAACATGCGCGCGGTGCTGCGTAAACTATGTTGCGCAATTCCACTTAACCACTCACACGCTTACATTCGCCCTCCCATCTCCCCTCCGAACTTTCTCTATAAAGTTTACTTTAAGATATTTGGGTCGCTGAATCCGAATTTTTAAATTTCCCCCAAAAATTATTCCACCCGAAACCCCCTCCAAATAGTTCTTTTTAACTTAAATTTCTTATTGTTTTAGGGGAAAAGCATTACAAAATTCAGAAACTAGACAAAATTTGCAACAAATAGGATATTTAAGTATTGCGCGGCAGCGGAATACTTATTTATTTCCAGTGTCACTTCTCAATGTTAATTTAACATAGAAAAGCCCATGGAGATCGTAACTTTTTCATTTTTTCTTCCCACCTTTTTGTCCCTGATGCCACTCATTTTTAATTCTTTGCTAATTCTAATAATATTATGAATTCAAAGTGTAAAAACATTTGCCAGACGTCAGGATCAAAACGGATCATAAAATGCCTTTGCATATAGGTGGATTATAATCTAGAGAGTAAAATGGGCTAATTTTTATTTACATTATTCAAATATTTTTCTTAATAATTCCAAATTTCACTTTCTTTCATTGAGAATTTACGGACATTTTCTAATAAAATTTAACATTTTTCTTTCATTGTTGTAAATAATTCAAAAGCCGTAATAATAATTTGCCTATTTTTAGTTGAATGATTTTCACGTGAAACATGAAACTGAAGAAACTGAAATAGTTTTTTTTTAAGAATTAAAAAGAAGATGAATATGACGTCATAGTGGGGGAAAATGACATTTTCAAGCAGATGTTTTAAGTTCAGATTGTAATTTTTTGACCAAACTACAACAACCTGCATTACTGCACTGGTGAAACATTTTGAATTATACATAGGTAAATTGCATCACAAATTGTGATTCGATATCGCGCAAATCAAAGCCTGATGATGACACCCTTCATTAATTTTGAAATGTGTTTGTCTGAATGCAGTAGTTATTAAAAAACTTGACATATTAAACAAAAACCTAATTTGCAGAACAAATTAAAAAAACAAAATTTATTTTCTAAATTGTTTAAGCCCGAGAAGGGGCAGATATTAAGATATTTCATTCAATTCGTTCTACATTTAATGCTATTTTTTTGTAACAAATAAGCTAAACCAATTGAACATTAAAAAATAAAAATGAAATTCATACAATATAATGCTTTAAACACCTATATCCTTAGATTCCGTTCAAATGAAATTGAAATAAATCTTAGACTTTTTCCATTTTTAAGTTGTAAATATTTGTACTGCAGATTTTGCATTATGTTTATGCTTATTGTACATAATATGATAAGGTACATGCAAAATACAAAACTTTAAAAAAAGTCTAAGATTTATTTCGATTTCATTTGAACGGAATCTAAGTATATAGGTGTTTAAAGCATTATATTGTATGAATTTCATTTTTATTTTTTAATTTTCAATTGGTTTAACTTATTTGTTACAAAAAATTAACATTAAATGTAGAACGAATTGAATGAAATATCTTAATATCTGCCCCTTCTCGGGCTTAAAAAATTTAGGAAATAAATTTTGTTTTTTTTAATTTGTTCAGCAAATTAGGTTTTTGTTTAATATGACATTATGAATTAGGATGAACGGGGAGGGTGAGGGCTGCCTCTGAACATGCATTGCGGCGCTCGTGCACTAAATTATGAAGTCCAGGCAATAGGGGATTTTATCTGGCAAAATTAATACTAGTTCTGGATTTCGACTCTCTTTATGTTTTTGAGTCGCTAAATCCGAATTTCTAACTTACTACAAAAATTTCACCCGGCACCCCCCCCCCCCCAAAATTGATTTTTTGTAAAAATTTGGTTTTTGAGAAAAGCGCGCGGGGAATGTTCCGAGGCAGCCCCCTCTCTCCCCGTTTATATTACGCCATAATGTCATGTATCCTATTTGTTGCAAATTTTGTCTAGTTTCTGAATTCCGTAATGCTTTTCCCCTAAAACAATAAGAAATTTAAGTTAAAAACAACTATTTTGGGGGGGGGGTTTCAGGGGGGGGATTTTGGGTGTAAGTTAAAAATTCGGATTCAGCGACCCAAAAAACATCTAGAAAGCCGATTTCTAGTACTACCATTAATTTTGCTAGGTAAAGTCCCTATACGGTCTCTATTGCCTGGACTATTATTAACACTAGAACGGTGGCGAGGGGTCATTTTGACCCTTGCTGAATGAAAACATTTCGATTCGAACCAGAATTTTTTTTATATTATAAGATTAATATATGCTACTCAAAAATAACTTAAATAAATAAGTTAAATAGTTCTAAATAAATAGTCTGATGTGAAATATTTTTATAAAACTTGAGCAAAATTTCCCGCCGTTCTAGTGTTAAAGTACAGTAGAATTATCTGGCATAATAAGAGATTGAATAAATATATTTTGTGACCGGAAAAAGTAGCAAATATAATTTTAATGGGTTTTACAAGAAAATTAACTTTGTTGCATTTTTATACTATAAAATTAAAATTATGATTAAATCGTGTCAGTTAGCTACCTACTGGCGGCAAATTGCGAAATATTATAAACGTAGCTGGTGGGTTTTGAACGCCGTTAAGCGGCGCTTTTCGACGAGAAGCAACCATTGGACCACTCGGTTATTTTCTGTGGGATGGATTTCACTGTGTGGTAGAAGGATAAAAAATTGCTTTTTCTCGTATGAATGGTTTATTGGGAAAAAAATTCTTTTGGAGGTAATTTTGTAGTCGCAAAATTATACGTCTTAAAATGGGTGCTTTTCTTTGTTCTCATTTATGTAGATTTCGTAAGATACTACCTATTGCAGTCGTTACCATGGTGAGACTTTTGAAAAATTCCTTCATAACTTTTCATTACTCCCTTCATAACTTTTCATTTCCACAGGAACCCAAAACCAACCCCACCTAAAAGTTTATATATATATGTATGTACTAAATTTTGTCCGCACGATAAAAGTCACAAATATGCACGGTTATGAAGTTATGGTCTTCAAACTCGCCAAACACATTGAGATGGTTAATAACTCGCCGGGGACTGCAAATTAGAAAAATCGGCCCAAAGCAGCAGAAATGGAGGAGAGTTAAAAATTTTGAATACCGCCTTAACATGATTCTGATAAAACAAGAAAAATGGCAGGAAAATTTAAAAAAAAAAATTGTAATAGCAGTTGCCAACAATTAAAAAAAACACAATAAAATTTTTACCACAACAATTGCTTTTCTATTGCAAGATTTCCACGTCAGAAATAAAAATCTATATATATATTACGTTATCGTATCTCCATACATATAAGGGGTTTACATTAGGGGGGGGCATTGAGATGAGATAACATGGAGAGAGCATCGGCAACCTTTTTTTGACCCCTTGATAAAGTCACGTGACACTTGGACATTTTCCTCTCGCCGAAGTTTGACCGCAGTTGCCGTCCATTGGATTTATATGGAGTATGGAGTAAAACAAACACATTGACAGTTTTATTTTTTATTTTCTAAGTAATAATGGTGGTGTATTGCAGCGCATACGAATGCAAATCAAGATATGTCAAAGGAGGAGGTGTAACCTTTCATTGGTGAATCTTACGTTTACTTTTTAAATTTATTTTATTTAAAATAATAATAATAATTGTGACTTGAAGCAGTGTTATTAATTGATAATGATTGGTTTTTGCCTCGTAAAAGAGACATATCACTTTATTTATTTATTTATTTTTTCACTGATATATTTACTTTTATTTTGTGTAAATTATGTAAGTTTTAAATCACAATAATTTTATTATTTATTTAAACAAATGAGAAGCTTTCGTTTTCTATCTTGGCGACATATTTTTGCGCCAATTTGTAATTTTTGCCTCTCATGTAATATATTTGTATTTCTGACTACTGTAAATCTTTCTTAAATTATTCATAATGTGCCAGTATAAGTAATTTTAAAATATGTATTGAATAAAAAAATATTAGTATTTCAAAAAAAAATTCTGATTAAAGTTTTTCTAGAAATTTATAATTACAAAAAATAAATATTTTTAAGAATTGGAAAAAATTGAGGAAACAATCTCAATACGTCATCGATGTTATAAATTAGCGTAATTTTTAGATAAAAGCAACAATTGTTTTCATTATTCCAAAATGGGAAAAAAAGTTACATAAAAAAGCCTATAGAAATTAATGCTTGAGTTAATTAATCCTGAAAAAAAAAAAAAAACCCTGTAAAAATATTAACGTAAATTTAAAATTTTCATTCCTAATATTAAGACGATATAAAGATGACACTGTCTTCTTAATCCTGTTTTAAAATGTAGAGCTTTTAAATAAGTGAAGATAAACAGCATTTTGCATATTTATTATACAATATTTTCTTCTGTGATACAGTATCAAATGTGAACATGAAAGTATTTTGATAAAAATTTAATAGTGAAAAGGTTTGTGAAGGAAGATGTTTCATTACACATAACACACGCACATATTTATATATACTCCTACAGGATGCCCCCAAAATATTGTAACGCGCTTTAATTGTTTTCACACTTTTGCATTTTGCATTGGCTAATTTCTAACTGGTAAAAAAAAATTAAAGAGCATATCAATATATTTGGGACATCCTATGTGTGTGTGTGTGTGATATGTATATAGGGCTGTGCATATATAACGTTGCCATTTTAGGGGGGTGGGGGATCTGACATTCAGGGCCGTGCAAAGCGGGGGGGGGGCGAAGGCCCCGGGCGCAGAAATTGAGGGGACGCCAAATTTATACTACAAACTTCGTTTCATATTTTTTTAAAATTATATTTACATAGTGTAATTTTCTTTCTGTGCTTGTGACAAAAACATATACTCTCAAAATAACATGGGTAGGGTTTCCTTCTGGGAATACAAAAGGATTGCAAACTGTTATACTGTACTATTGTATATTATGTATACAAACTGTTATACTGTACATTTTTTTCTACATCCGTTTCCTAAATGCCCTTTGTCAAAATATAAATGCAATTTTTCCTTATGTTATTTAGTTGTTTGGAGTTTCTGAATTAAAATTAAACGTAAAGTTCCAAGATAAACGCGAAATATGTATTCAATAGAATTTATTATTATTAAAATGTTTAAATGATTATAAAATTATTTAATTCCAAAATATGGAATACACTAACGTTTGGCATTCCTATTCTTCTGTCATATGTGTATGCATATATAATCCGCTGTTAGAGAAACCATATGCGAAGTATGTTTGAAATGATACTTGTGTTTGCTAGTAGATAAAAGAGAAATAATGTTGTCCACCTTTTCTGTTGATAAGAAATTCTGTACCCCCCCCCCCCCCTAAGGGGCATGTGCAGAAAGACATTATTACTGTTGAATGCATTATGTAACAAAAAGCTATTATTAATTTTTTTTAAATACTATTTCTTTTAAGTGTTATTCGATATAAAGTTATTTCATGTATAAAATGATATTTTATTGACTTCACTTCATTTTGAATCAATAAAGTATACGAAAAATAAATGTAACCACATTTGTATGTAACTCTAAACAAAAGAAGAAAAAGCCAATTTTAGACATTGATAACGATATCATTACTGCCGGGGGGGGGGGGGTGTCGAGGGATGATATCATAAGGGGGGGAGGTCCAAAATTACCAAAAACATGATAACGTTATATAAGTACAGCCCCATATATATGCGTGCATGTGTGAGATATGTATATATATATATGGAGCATTCTCACAATCTTTTGACTTTTGGGCAAAAAAATCTGGCGAAATTAAACTTGCTAAAATAACATTTTAATCTGATAGACGAATACCTTAATGATTCAAAATAAAGAAAAAATGGTCAGCAGCGAAAATTTTTTTATTTAACTGAGGTTTATGTTAAACGTGCGAGTGAGTTTAATTTTTCCTTACCCTTTTACCCCTATAACTTTTTATTTTCTTCTAAATTTTTACTTATAATGAATTTGCATAGTCATTCAAATAAGAAATAATACAAATGTAGTACTTTTAATACAGAATTTTTGTATAACATTGTCTTAAAGGGGTGTTAAAGAAGGGACGGTAAGGTAAAAAAAGGGACGAAATGGTAAAAAAAGAGACGGTAAGGATGGAAAGGTAAGAATGGAAAGGAAGGATGGAAAATTACCACCTATTTTTAGGAAAATCATGTTAAGATTAAGTGATAGCCACAATGTTCATTGATTTTTAGAAACAGTTGTTAACATTGGATTAAATTATTATTATTATTATTTTAATTTACCTCGAAAAATGGAGGAATAACCCTTGGGGACGGTAAGACTACCAATAAAGCCACGGTGCTTGAAATTGTTATTTAAATGCTGATTTATGTTCTGCAGTAAATTTCCTGTCAAAAAATTTTAGATATTCTTTCTCTAGCATACTTCTGCATGAGTAAAAACTTGAAAAAAAATTCTGTCGCTGCATCTGAAGTGATTTTCTGTATCATTTTAGAAGAGGGATGGTAAAAAATCTAAAACCCAGGGACAGAGTTATATATATATATATATATATATATGCAGTGAAACCTCCCTGTGCGACTACCTCCATGAACAATCATTTTTTCACGGAACGAAATTTATTCCCATAGGCTCAATACTAATTTTACATCCATTCAGAGACCATCCCAGTTGACCTCCCTCCGTGAGCAACCCATTTCTTTGAAGAAAATGAAACAAATTCCGTCTTTTTCTGGTCGCTTGAAGAAGATTTTATTAGGAAAATAATTCCGGAGAGCGTAATATTAAAAATTCAATAAAATATATTTTTCTGTATTTTCTTTGTTATTAATTATGCTTTTATTTTTGCAGGATTTTAAACGTATACTCGTATATAATCTTCCTATACTTATTAAAAAAAAAAAAAAAAAAAAAAAAAAAAAAAAAAAAAAAAAAAAAAAAAAACCCTTATATATATATATATATATATATATATTTTAATTACTTATTTGTGTGTGTGGCATTAATCGAATATTCTGTACCGAATAGAGCAGCGATGGGAGGAAGAATCACGAGACAATATTATTTGATGCTAAATAAACAGTATCATAAAATATGTTTCCTTATGGGCTCAAAAAGTGTGAAAAAATTATACTATTTTGGGCATTTACCATTTCAAGAGTGCAAAAAGTATTGATTTTTTTTTCATGTTTGATGTTTTCTAAGTTTGATTTTTGTTTTTAGTAGAAATGTCTTTCTTAGTTTGAATATAACTCAATATATGTTTGCCACAAAGCAAATTGAACTTATACCCTGATCCAAATACCCTGAAATACTAAATTATATTTTTAAAAACAGCTTCAGATTAAACTAAGAATGAAAACATGTGTATTCAAATAAAACTAGAGATTACAATATTTATATTTATATATTTCAGTATTTTATTGTTTTTCAATTCCCTATCTTGCTTGTAATTATAATTTATTTTTGGATATTTTTCATAAAATATGCCACTTCATCTTTTATTTTTATTTTCCCACTTGTGAAAGATAAATTTGTCTTGTTTCATAATGTTTATATGCAACTGTAGCACGAAATACTTTTAAATTAATTTCCCTACGCCAAGAGTTGCGCAAAATCGGCAGTATTGCACACCAAAATACCTCACACACGTGACACATGTCGACCCCACTTTCCAAGGCTGAGCTGAATGGGGATGAGCGGTCCAGGTTATATCAAGTCTATGGGGTGGGGGGGGGGGCGTGTTTGGCGCCAAATGCTGCCAAGTTTGTTGCCAACTTGACAATATATCGCCAAAATTGGCGACCAAAATGAGTCGCCAAAAGGGACTCCAACTTGTCGATATCTCTAATATTTCGCCAAATTCCCATAGACTTCCTCTGTAAACCAATAGGGTTTATTGCTTACAGAAAAACAACAAATTAAGATATTTCAATGCAACAAAAAACAGCTTTTACAGAAAAATGAAATTAAAATCTCATCAAAAGCAGCCAGATAAAATTGATAAACTGAATTTATCTCTAGTCTTCATTTAGTTTTTGCTGGTGAAGTTGTACTTAACTTCTAAATCTACCTGCGCTTGTAGGCCGTGGCAGCAGGGAATTTTTTTAATTCTTACGGTTTAACTAAAAAAATTAAATTAACTATAATTATTTAAAGACATAGGAATAAAAATTCATAAATAATAAAGAGAAACTTGAAGTCGATTAACTATAATTTATGTTCATTTTGACAAATCATCCCTCTGGTTTTTTGTTAGAACTCATAAGACTTTTCCATACAGGGCTGCCACTGGCGACTATTTTTATGTTCCATTCGTACTATTATTTTTCTTAAATAAATTTTGTAGTCTACGTGTGTTGCAGATCTTGTCAAAGTGTATGTGAAAGATAATTGTTTTGAGAAAGTGGTGCGGAGTAGATTTAAAAAATAGTAGCCTGTGGCAGCCTATATTAAACAACCAGCTTTATTTCCATTCAATTACATATCTCAAAAAGTTTTTCTTTATTTATTCAGACTCTTAGCATTCTAATGTGCACTCGCAATAATTGGAATTTTCTATTAATTCGAACTACTCATTTAATATGAACAAGTCATAAAATCAAGAAATTTTTTCATAAGAACTAGTTTTAAAACTAATTCGTTACTTCGAACTGTTCTTTTATGACATAGCTTAGTTCGAAATAAAAAAAAAATCAATATCTTCAAAATAAATAACTAAATAAACAAAATAAAATAAAACACGATGGAATACTTCTGAAGATAAAGTATTTGTCACTTTGTAAATCTCCTTACTTTCATTAATCACTAAAGAGCAAAATTGATATGTAATTTTTTAGAGGGCTAACAGCAAAAAACTCAAATGTTATTTTCGCAATTATTATTTTTAGTGTTATTTTCTAAAACTAAAGTTTTCTTTATACTTTTTAGGACACAATGTATGCAAAAGTAAAATTTTAGAAAGAATATTGGCTACATAGGAAGCCCAATAGCGCAGTGGTCAATGCACCTTCTGCTAAGCTACAGGTCAAGAGTTTGACTCCCTGCTAAGGTACACTCAACCTTAATCTCTTCAGGGTTGATAACATGAGCACTAAGTCATTTTGGGAACAAAACACTGGGATTCTTGCGTTAGGCTGAACACCGGAGTAGGACACATGGTCGTGGCTGCCACGTGCGACTATTTTTTAATTGTATCTCCTGCCACCTTTTCAAAAAAGTCGAAAAATGTTCCTTTATCTTTAGAACCCTCAGAAAACAATTTATTTTCGAAATTTATAGAAGAGTTTACAAAAATAAAATTTTATTAGCTGCCCGTAATTTTCGGAAACTTTTCCTAGTAGCTCTTACGATGCATTAATCAGTTTTCTGTACCCACAAAATCGGTTTTTAGGATTTTATCAAGTAAATATTTTCAGCTGCATAACTGAATTTGTGCATGCAATTATAATAAAATAATGTTAATTTTCATGTTCATGTTATTCCGTTAATATCGTATGTTTGTCTGTTAAAAATGTTTTCTGAATATTAAGATATTTACCTGAGAATTGATAGCATCGAAAAAAGTGATATTCCGATTTCAAAAAACTGATTATGTGTGAAAGTTACTCAGAAACGTTTCCGAAAATGACGGGCAGCTAATAAAAATTCATTTTTGTAAATTCTTCTTTAATTTTGAAAAAGAAATAGCTTTCTGTAGTTTTTAAAAGTAAAAAAAAACGCTTTTCGGAATCATCGGGGGCTTGGAAAATGTTATTGTATATTTTTGTTTTTGATTATAGTACATTTTTATAGATTAAGAAACATCTGTCATTTTTACAGTGTACATAGATAAAAAAAATAATGTTTGTGTTTTAATTTAAAATCTGGCTTCCGCTTATAATATAACAAAAATGTAAATACTGATCAAATTTAAAACAAAAAATAACATTAAATATAGTTTTTATAATAACGCAATTTGTAATTAATGTACATCGTGATTCATATTAAACTATGTTCATATTATCATATTAAACTGCATAATAAGGTTGATTTTAACAAGAAATACCGAACAAGTAAGCTCTAGTAAACATTCACTGAATATCGACGCACCGAAATCCCTTTTTTTTTGCAGCAAAAATAGGCATATTAATACTCAGAATAAGATTAAAAAACGCATTTAATTTCTAGAAAATATATCTTAGCTTTTAGTATGAGAATGAAATATTTCATACTATTCCTAAAGATTTAAACGGGTGTTCTATCTATTCGCAATAAAATGTAGATTTGCCCAATGAAGTTTGCTTTTAATCTCAATTTGCCAGCTATCACAAAAATAAAAAAAAAATAAAAATAAAACTTCAAACCAAAGTTTTCTACGCAGAATGTCAATAAAGAATTTTTGAAAAAAATGTTAAAGAAACAAAAAATGTAAATCTTTTGTTGAAAATGCTTTAAGACGAACTGCACAATATTCCCAATAATGTAATATGCCATTTTTTATTACAATAAAGATAAATCATTTTCTTTGATTTTATTTTATTTTTACAGTTTTGTATTCGTATTCTATTAGTTTACTGTTTTATCAATTTTTAAACTATTAAGAAAATTGAAGATCGATTGAAGTTGCGATAATAAAAAGGGAGAAAATTGTTCTGAAAGAAAGTTTGTTTCTTCTGAGAATTCAACACCGCAAAAAATGACAGCACTTTTTGATTGTACATTTGATTTTTAAAAGGGGGGGATTCTAAAAAAAAAACCGGAAATTTTTTATCCGTCGAAAAGAAAATTGATTTTCTTTTACATATTTTTTCTTATCGGAGTGTAAGGACACTTTTTTGTTCTTGAGTTATTTGCGATTAGAATAACAAATAATATTTTAACTCAAAATAAAAATGACTTAACCCTTTAGCGGGAGGTGTCCACGAAACAAGACACCTGATTTTAAGAGCACTATCACCAATAATATTTAATTAAAATTTTCCATTTAAAGCGGACGGGAAAATAAGCGCTTTTTTAGTTTCTAATAAATTCTTTTGTAAATTCTGGTGTCTGTCCATCATTTCATGATTTGACAAACTGAATTACTCCACGCCGGAAAGGGATAAGTGACTCTTTCTTACTCTATATGTGCCTTGCACTTTTGCAAAAGCACCAATGTTACTATAATTACCCATTTTATATATATATATTTATTGTACGCCATCAAGCGTGTTTTAAGGAGAGTAGCTCTGTACAACAAAGTGTTTTCTGTAAAAACACTCTATTTTGTATCGACATTTAATTTAATCTACACTGTTACTAGTATAGTTTCTTTGTGATTAAGAGAAATCCCTCAGGAACATACAACATCCGAAAATTGAATTTGAAGTCAATTCGAAAATCTACATAAAGCCGGCACTAATTTAACAAGTACTATGTAAGATTATAGAAATAAGTTTTGTCACCGGAAAAATTAAAAGACGTTCTTTATATGCATTACCAGGCTATTCCAATTTGTTTTAAAATTTGCAGCGTTGTAGTATTGAATAATAAAAATCTGCTCACGTATGACGGGCAGTAGATCGAAACCCTTGTACGGATTAAGTTTTTCAGGGGCAAGTAATCGCGTTGTTTTGATGTTGAAATCACAGTGCTATATTCGATAAAATTTCTTAATTTTTCATCTTTTCCCGAGCAAAGTTATAAAAGTAAAATTTAATTAAGAGTTTCTGCTGTAAATCTTGATTAAAATTAGGTGGGATATAATATATCTCACTGCTCCTCAAAGGGTAAAAAGTGTGTACATAGGGTTTTTTGTCTGGTCCCTTCAGATTTCTTCTTGCTAGGTTTTGCTGTAGTAAATAATAGTTTTATACAGTAAAATCAATAACATAGGAATCGTTATGTGCTGCAAAAAATTCCGCTTAGGAGAGATTTCCGGTTGAGTTTGTCAAATGGTATGATATTTTGTAAAATTCCTTTCGTATGGAAATATTAAATTTGTACGTTTAAGGCAGCATTCTGCTATAAACAGGTTACTTTTTCATAGTATTTACTGTACCAAATACTTTAAACCATGTAAAAACAGAATCACTAGAGACTGTCAACTATTAAAATTTGGATAGTTTACGGTCCTTTCTTAGCCAGTAGATTTGTACGTTACTCTTATTTGCACGTTTATAAAATTTTACGGTATAACAAATGAATAGCATGTTACAAAAAGAAACAAATTTGTGCATCATCAAAAATCTTCGGTCTTTTGCGACCCGCAGAGTGGTTTCGCGAGACTAGAGAACTTGCATTTTACACGGTCATATTCATTAAGGCTTCTTTACGTGGAACCTAGCCACTTGAAATAATCGAGAACCTCTCAACCGACTTTAACACGAATGTTTTCTATTGTAATTTTTATTGGCCCTGTGTAGAATTTTTTTCATTTTTCGATTTTTTACAAACAATTTAAATACATTTTTCTGGAGCCAAATTGCATTTTTTTTTTCAAATGGCGCCGTTTTTACAAATATTTTAATTTAAAGAAATCTAAGCTACACCTCAGCAAAAACGAGAAAAATTAATTGCAATGAGTTTTTTATTTATTTATTTAATTTTAATTTACTAGGTGGCTCCGCCCCCTACGAGCTACACTCGCCAACTCCCGTTCAGAGACACCAAAATCCAAAAAGCACGCTAATTTGACCGGCTTTAAAAATATTGAATTAAAATTAAAAAAAAAAAAAAACAGTAGCGATCTCTCTGTAAACGGGTTTCCATTCGTTTTTCTTGCATTGGGGATTTTTAAGACCATATCTGCTGCTGTTAAAAGATACAATGGCTGTTTTCGTATTTAATTAAAAAAATTAGTTAAACATTCGAAAATAAGCTAATGTAAAATGAATTAAGTAAACAGTGTCATTGTCTTCCAGTATTTTTTAACAGCGCTATAAGATAGTTCTTTTAAATAATTCATTTTAAATGTATCGTTTTAAATCTGACGTAATTTAAACCAAAGTTTTATTTCTCTTATTAATATTCACGTGAAAATACTTTTGTTGTTAGAAGGAAATATTATTTGCGCTGTCTTCGAATTCACGATAATAATTGAAAGTATTATCTCAAAATATCAAGTAAATGTCTCGCGCAGATATATTTTTTAATTTAAATTGTTTTGCTATATTTTTGGCCATTTTAAATATGACGTAATTTCTTCCATTTACAGGTTTTAACGCATAGTAATGATTTTTTTATTTTAACATTTTGTTTCTCTTTTAAAATTCCAGTGTAAATATCGTTCTTATGACGCAATTTTCCTGTTTTTAACATGTAATCATTTTATTCTAATTAAAAATTTTTTTTCTGTTTACAATAGTCCCGTGTAAATAAATTTTTAATTTGAAGTAAACATTATTGTTTCCGCTGTTTATACAGTTGGCAACAGTTTAAATTAATAACATTTTTTAAATTTGTAAAAAATATCTCTCGAAATACTGAAAATTTGAATTTAAAATGGAAATAAAACCTCAAAAAATAGTCAAATAAAAAAAATAAATAAATGCAATCTGCACACCGGGAACTTATAATCTATAAAACGATCTAAAAATGATTAAATTCTCATGTATAGTTTTTGCTCCAATAAAACTTTTTTAATGGAACGATTTTGTACAACTTTAGCATTAAATATCTCTGAAAGTAATTCTTCGATTTGAAAACTGTCTGCATCAGCGTGTTTATCAAATATTTCTTTATAATACCACCGATTTCCATATTTTTGTATACGACAGTTTTTTTAATACACTGCTTAAAACAATTAAAGGATATTTGAAGTTTTATATAAAATAAAGATATAAACGAAATTTTTTTTGCCGAAAATAGAAGAAGAGAATCACAAATGCAAATTTTTCTAGTTTTCAAACTGTGGAGTACGCAAATTTTGAGTTCGACGTCAAAAACGTCGCTTCAGAGGCAGCGAATGAAATTTGACTTTCAACTGGATAAAAGAGAATGAAGACAAGGATGATCGGCATTCAGTGATTGCTTTGTTTCAATGAGTACGATGTCTCAGCGAAGTCATTTGACAGATTCAGAAGGTTTGAGAATTGTTGGTAGGTTAGAAGGGGGCCAAACTCAAGCCGAAGTAGCGCAAGCCATTGGAGTGTCACAAAGTGTCATTTCCAGGATCTGGAACCGTTTTTTGGAGAGTGGATGTGCAGGCCGAAGACCAGGGCAAGGTCGTAGACGGGCAACAACGCCCAATGAAGATCGGTATTTAGCGTTAACAGCTCGGAGACACCGAACCATGAACGCTACTCTTCTCCAACAACACCTTCGCTCGGCTACAGGCACCACGATTTCATATCAGACTGTCCGAAACCGGCTCCATGGTGTAGGTCTGTATGCTCGCCGACCGATGGTATGTGTTAGATTAACATCAAGGTATCGTCGCGACCGCAGGGAGTGGGCAACCGAGCATGTCAACTGGAGGAGAAATGAATGGAGCAATATTCTGTTTTCTGACGAGTCCCGTTTTTCTGTGCATCCGGATAATAGGCGTATTTTCATCTGGAGGGACCATGGCAGTAGGAATAATCCTGCGTTCGTGCACGAAAGTGTCAGATTTGGCGGTGGAGGAGTGTTGGTGTATGGTGGCATCTCCATTGACGGGCGCACTGACCTCTACATCATTCGAGATGGAGCTCTGACTGGTCGCCGATATAGGGATGAGATCCGCAGACCTATTGTAGTCCCTTACGCTGCAGCAATCGGAGATAACTTCATTTTAAAGGACGATAACTGCAGGCCACATCGTGCAAACCTGGTGGAGGATTTCCTTTTCGAGGAAGGAATCGTTCGAATGGAATGGCCAGCGTGTTCTCCAGACATGAATCCAATCGAGCACGTTTGGGACGCTCTAGGAAGACGAGTTTCTGGCCGCCAACAACCCCCACAAACTCTCCAAGAACTGGAAAGAGCTCTTCTGGAAGAGTGGGGCAGAATACCCCAACTCGTCATTAATAGCCTCATTGAGTCCATGCCTCAAAGGTGTTCAACATTGTTGGCCGCCCGTGGAAACCATACCCCCTACTGAAAATGATTTTCTTTGAAGAAAACACCTTTTCTTATTCTTTTTTTCTCATATGCACAAATTGTGTTTTTTCCTTTAGTACACAAATGCGCAATAAAATGCATTTTTTTTCTGCCAAACACGTGTAATTTATTCTCATATAACCTACTATGTCTGTCGACCATGTATCAATCAGCTAAACAGTTTACCAGATACAAAATCCACCTAAAACTGCAATATCCTTTAATTGTTTTGAGCAGTGTATTAACGAAGAAAGGCCATGCTCAAGGCATACTTAGATACTACTACAGGCAGACTGATTTGCGTTTAATGTATGAAGTCGCTCGCCAGAAGACTCAGATACCCTGCCCAAAATTGAAATTTGACTCTGACCGTAACTGAAACCACCTGGGGACGGTAGATATGTAAACAAACACCAAAATTACGTCATGTCGCCATGGTTACGTTTACAATTCTGCTGACATTCCGATCAAGCTTAGAAATGACAGCTAATTCGAATGCAGCTGTTAAGGGTATAAACTGTCCATATCAATGTAAATGTAAAGTTCTATTTATTTAAGTGACTAATATAATGTGTTTCTCTTTAAAACTGTTAAACCAATACACATAAAAATATATAAATAAAAAAAACACATGCTTAGTCTAAAACATCAATATCCCAAATTTATTTGGTACCACTTAGTTATCCCGTCGACCAATTTCGCCAAGTTATATAAATCGCTAAAACACTCGCCAAATTGTACAAATTGACATAATTTTTATTTTGAATAACGAAAGAACAAATAAATTAGTATAACATTAATAAATGTACAAATAAAACGTCGAAATAAAAATCACTTGATGACATAAACACGTGTAACTTGCTTACAGTCAAGTGAATGTGACATTTACGAGCAAGCATTATTGGCATTTAATCTTATAGTTTGGCGATAGATTTTTGGTCGACGGGATAACTAAGTACCATTTATTTACTATTTTCACTGCTGAAACAATAAAACTGATAGAATTTTTTTTAATATATTAAAATACTCATAAAATTCCTAGTAATAATTAATAAATGTAATTTATTAAGTAACAAATACCCTTACATGATTTAATCAAAATTGCTTGGATAACATAGAATATTGCAACGATATTTAAATCCGTAATCACCATTTCTTTCTCTGATTAAAAATAAGAATATTTAATGTTTAAGGAAGATCGGCTTTTTTTTCTTCTTCTTCTTGGTTCGGGCGATATTAAAAACAAATATTTTATCGGTAACAGTAAATTAATCAAAAATAGCTGCTTCAAGTCAGTTATGAGAACTGTAGTTTGATAAAAATCAAATTTTAATTTTAAAACGTGTATATGAAACCAAGCTATTTTTATATAAATACGGGACATTCAAAAAAGAATAACAGAACCGGCCTTTTTCATGAATTAACCAAACGATCAAAGTAAACAATAAATAATTTAGCTATCAATGATTCTGAAACCTCGACGATGGGAAACAAGCTTCTATCTGGGCAGGGTATAAATGTAAACAAAGAGCATGTTGTGAAGTTTTGGTTCAGGGTTTGAAGTTGGATCCGACTTCACTTTTTCGGTAAAATGCGCGGGCAGTTATATATCATAGTAGGCTATGGCCATGCTTAAGCCAAGACTCCCTTATCATAAAACAGACTTGACAATCCGGAGAAAGTCTATGGGTGAAAATGTCCCCGATAATTACCAACGTATTAGCTGGCTTTGTCCCGTAAGTTACGCCACCTGGTGTATACTCCTGGTAATACTCCATAAACAAATGCATAGTAAAAAATTGAAAATGTTGTGTTATTGGCAAAATTGTATAAAATATTTTTCGAATTCCAGTAAAATAAAGGCGTAAAAAAAATATTTCGCACAATTATGTTCTGGCATTAAAAAATGAAACATATGAAAAATGAAGATTTAAATATAAGATTTATTGATAACTTTTCAGGGTACTTATTAGTTATCCCGTCGACCAATTTCGCCAAATTATATAAATCGCCAAACTACTCGCCAAGTTCTACAAATTGACACAATTTTTAATTTTAAATAACGAAAAAACAAATAAATTAGTATAACATTAATAAAAATACAAATAAAACGTCGAAATATTGGTTTCATTGGCCATTATTGGCATTTAATCTTAAAATTAATTAATTTATGGCAAACCATTATTGGCATTTAATCTTGCAATTTGGCGACAGTAATTTGTTCGACGGGATAACTAACAAGTATCATTTTCAGTATATAGGACTTTGCGGGTTATATTTTTTTTAAATCTTGGCACAGTTTGGGCTTCGGAAAGAGCGATTTGTTGTCGATTGATGTAAACAGTTATGAAAACAAAACTTATGAACTGTCAGCTTGTTTTATAATAATTTACGGCACAGATGTCATATACGCCCCATATTGGCGCGATTTTTTTCCGACGCCAATTTTGCGAAAACCTCGTTACCATATCATCTATATCCGGATAACCATATCAAGGAAAATAACGACACTTTGGTGTCAGTTAAGTATCCGGTGCGTATATGACATTTACGCCAGAAAAAAATCGCGCCAATATGACATCTGTGCCGAATTTACATGTATAAATTTAGTTTCTAGATATTATTATTGTTTTTTATATACGATTTGTTTATATTTGTATATAAAATAGATAACTGCCTTTTTTTTATTAAATAAATTGTACAAATATTGGAAAATTTTGCTTCTTTATGTGAAACAGTGAATATGCTTCCAGAAATTACGTTGCCAAATTTTCTTCTCTCGCCAAGGACCCTATACTTGAAAAATACCGATTTATTATTATATAATGTAGTATTAGCTAATGTTCTGTAATCTGTTCCACAGTCAAAGTTGACTGCAAAAACGTGATGCTGGAATAATGTGGTATCAAGTATACGGTTTAAAAATAAAATTAATTTTGCGCCAAACTACACTTACGCCAATTGGCTCTAGGTCTGATTAAGGAAGAATAATCAAATTAAGATTTACAAACACCAAAATCGTAGCATGACGCGAATACGGTATTTGCGGAAAGTTGAGGGGCATGTATAAATTTAAGTGATTATTAAACTTTATTTTTCCAATTTTTTAAGTGTTTATGACTTCAGTCTGTTTTTTGTGTATCTATGCGTGTTTTAACTTTCCTAAAATACTTTGATACATTTTAGTAAAACTTACATAACATATGTCAGTTAAAACAAGAAAATTAATTACGCACCAAACTATGCCCGCCAAGATATGCCAATTGGCTGTGGAGCCAATTATGAAACTTTCCATAGATTAATACATACAAACTTTATATGAAAAAACAGTGAAGCTTTCATCTAAAGTATGCTAAACTGCTATCCATTTATTTCAATAACTAATATCACTGAGAAATTCATGGTAAAATAATTTTCTTTCCTGATTATTATTATTATTATTATCATCATTTATTTACATAAAGGAATACAGCAGTAAACATTTTTTGTTTAACAGTAAAATATGTTCATTTTTTAAATAAAATGTCTAGAACGTATGAAAATTTTAAGATTAACAATTATCATTTGCAAACTACAAAGCACATCGTAAAGAAAATGGTAAAAGACAAATGGAAAACAAATTAAAAAATATTTCTGTTTCTCACGTTAGATGGCGCTAGTCACGGGAAACCATGTGGTTTCTAACCACGTGTACAGCGGACAAAGGAAACTTAGCGATTGCGAGGCCTGTTATTTCGATAAGGAGGCCTTGGCTTAAGCATTTAAATTGGATGAGTTCTACACGGAATATCTAAGCAGATTTTCATTGGTCCATTTCCAAATCAAAACTTTTTTTATATATATAAAAGGATTTTGAAGCTGGATGTTCCAAAAATGCTCTGCGCAAGCGGCCATCTAACTCTGCATTTTCAGATTACCCTCGTTTACATACTTTCTTTATAATATTATTGAAATCCACATTAAATTTCCTAATTATGACTTAATTATTATTACTTAATTAATTATTACTTAATTATTATTTTTTTCACGCTGAAATTGTTATACCCCTCCCCCGCACACACACACACCTTACTAAATTTGTCGTTAATAAACCTTGCTACAAACGAGAATAAAGCATGCTTTCATAAAAAAAGGACAAAATAAAAAATGGTGAGCTAATAAACAAAAGGTAAAAAACAAATTGAAATTAAACGGCCTCTTGATAAACTTTTTTCTGGCAAAAGTTTTATTTAAATCCATTAACACGTAATGTACATCTCCTATCAAATTATTAATCCTTATTTTATACAATTTAAAATACCGTAAATATCAATAAATATGATCAACTGTGAATGTTTAAAAATGAATACTAAATGTTACCAAGGGTCGTATTTGTCCTGAAATTTCACGACCGGGAAATTCCTCGGTACCAGTATTTTCCTGTGGAAAAATCTCTTCTTAAATAAGGCGAAAAAAAGCTAAGGAATGGAGCTGGAATATAACGAAGAGAAGCACCACACCAATAACAATTGTCAAACTCATGCACCAGAAGCTGTTTTGCGAAAAAATCCTGCAAATTCAAAATAAACTGCAGTGGAAAGTGTGGCTATAGGAGTGCAGGTTTGTTTTGTTCGCTCCTTCGTATGAACTGCGATGGCCATTGTGTCAATCTCACATACTTTATCGCCGAAAATGACTTGGAAATAGAGGTTGACAAGCCAATTGTCTAGGATATATTAAGCCAAGTGAAGACCCAAACTGAGCAATCAAGATAATGATGAGCCTCTTTTCGAAGAACATCAACCAGGCCTTTCAAAGCTACCAAAACGACATTAATGCGAGTACAACTCTGCATTTTTCTTTTTTCCCGTTTACAATCTTCCACTTATGTTGTTATATTAAACTTATAATAGTTATGTTTGTACAGTTATAATCATGTAATAGTCATAATCAGATTGATAGGAAAATAAGAATTGGTGCTCTAATCTGTTTGGTGTGTTTGTGATTTATGTATTTCTTAATTACCTGATTTCAATTTATTTTGTTAATAAATATATAAAAGGTTTAAAACTTGGTAAGCAAATGTTAGCATATTGGAAATGCAACTTCAATTAACTAAAAAGCTTCAAATTGGTGATTGAAATGGTTGCATTGTGATTGTATTGCGTTTTCGTCTTCCGGTGATGAAATTTGAATATATCGCTAAAATTCTTTTTGCTCGTATTGCCAAAAGTATTCATCTTAGACAAAAACGTTGTGTATGAAAAATGTAGGAAATTTTCTCTAGTTTAATTTGATGCAGAAGTTTTTTGTTTTAAAAGTTTAACCTTCTAGCGACTACAATGGAAAACAAGAAAAAAACTCAAATTTTTTCAGGGTTTTTCGCTTTTAACTTTTTAAGCCGTCCAGATACGAGGAGGCAAAGTTATAAATCGTGTTCAGCACTCCCAAAAACATAAAGGAAGAAAGAGAAAAAACTTCTCCAAAACTTTCTAGGCAGAATCCTAGATTGACTGGACTAAATGGAAATAATTAAAATCGAGTATATTTAAATCCACAACATTTGATAATATATATTAAATAATATTTTATCTTTTTTTTTTTTAACTAAAGTAAAAATACGTAACAAACTTGTTTTACTGTTTGGAAAAAGACAGATATGAATTCTATAACAAAAAGAATTTTCTTAGAATTTCGAAAACTACAGTTGTTCGATGGCCAACATTTCGCTATTTTAACAAATAATATTAATTCTAAAAAGAATTGTTTTTATTTAAATAATTAACTATAATAAATAAATAAAAAAACACGAATAAAAACTAATGGAATATCTATTACTGTCAGGATATATAAACTCTACAAACAAATGAAAACACGACTTTTGCGCTTGCGCAGTTATTTCATACATGTACAATTAATAGATTAACCATAAAGAAGAAAACAGTTAGGCATCTCTCTGTAGTTCAACCCCGTCTGCTACGTGGCGTACGACCTTGATTGATGGGTCCTCGCCTTTAATCTTGAGGTTACCTCTCCCATTTAGGATAGGACGCTTACTTTATATCACTTTATTGATAATTTAGCGTAAAGATGCTTCTTCAAAATTTCCGGTCTGAAGTCGAAATTTTGAGATAAGAATGGAGGCCAAACTGGCAACCTTGATCTTTAGTTCATGTGAGTTTGCTATTACGATGATGGCGAATAGTAATTTTACATACAAAACAATAATGGAAAATGGAGATTGCTGGACAGGACCACACAATCTGCTTTGTGCAAATATTAGGCCACTCGAATATATTCGAAGATAAATATATGCCAATCAGTAATGACATAGAAGGCCATTTTTTCAATTTCTTTAAATGACTTAAAAATACGGTACACACATACGGTATATAAACACAAGGTGCATACACCCCTTTGAAATTTCCAAGAATTCACCTGGCGTTTTTAATTTGAAAACTTCTACTTAACCACCTAACGATATCTATTTTCTTAATACAATAAACTTAATATACGAGAGATATACCACTTTTTCGAACTAAAATATTTGCCTGATTTAATGAAACAAATGTCATTAAATAAAGCGAAGGTCATAATTAAAAATTAGTGGTATGTAAAAGGTTTGAGTAACGAAGCATGTAAATCTTTCTTGCCGGAAGGGTGTACGGATAAAACCACAGACCCTGAATACTAGGCTTGAGCTCTGACTCAAAACTGGCGGCAGTCATAGGCGTTTTTTTTTAAGCGTATGCGCAATCCCCTGAATTTAGATACGAGTATTTTTCAAAAGCATCTTTAGCTTATTTAATCTCAGAAAAATAAAGTAGAAAAAACTTTAAAAGTTATTATTGCTCAAATGCAAGGGACCGTACAAGCGCTAAAAATAAACCGCCTACGACCGACGCCATTTTTTGCGTCACTGCTCTGGCCTTGCATTCAGGGGATGGTGGTGAAACTGTTGAGTGATTAATTTTTATATTCCATAATTTGAAATCACCGTCTTTAATCGTGTATTTTGTAACGTATTTCTGCAATAAATAAGGCGAAAAAAATCTCTTAAAAAATTGTGAAAAAAAATCTGAAATAAAAAGCTTTAATGGTGCAGTGAAGCTATGAATAAATAGGAGGATACATATAGTATAGGTTTTATTGATTGCGAGTGAAGTAACTGACTACTTTGCCACACAATGGCGATTGTTGTTTGTTTACATCACATGAAGGATCTACCATCAATGAAAATGAATAAAACTAACATTTAAGTCAGTAGGATTTACTACATTGAGTTAGATAATTAGAGTATCAAAGTTTCATTCCGAACCTTTTGATCATGGGCTAGGACTGGTGACAATTTTAAAATCACTGATACAACAATTCAAAAAAAGATTTCTTTTTGGTAGATTTCCCTCCAAAATATCCAATTATAAGTGTATGGCAAAGAATATTTTTCAAAAAGTGATGCGAATAGAGTAAAGAAATTGTCGCTGGGACGCCATAATCAAAGGATAAAGGCAGGTCGTTTCTCTTTGGAAAGGAAAGGCACTCAATGTATTATTTATTTATATACTAGTAAAACTCGCGGCTTTGGTTACGTAATAGTTGAAATGTGCCAAGTGGTATTTGTGTGCCTATTTTTATTAGAAGAAATTACACTGCTACGGATATTTGAAAAATTGCTAATTAAGCCACAGTTTGACAAAACTTTATTATTACACCGCATTAGGCAAAACTGAGACTTGAATTAATCAGAAGAACTAAAACTAATTCTAAACAAATGATAACTTAGGATGTATTTTGAAGCGTTTACACTCATTTCAGTTTTTATTTGAAGTTTTTAATTTAATAGAAATCGCTCTTAGCAAGTATTTACACCTTAAAAGTCACCAAGATGAAATATTCCAAGCTTCTAGTCTAACGATCAGAGGTGCAGGTGTCAAACCTTGGTGGTAGCGTCACCAGCATAAAATATAGCGTATCTTTAAGCACGGAATGTCACTATAAATTTGCCAACATTACATTTGAAATCGGTTTTGTATTTCATGAGATTCCACAGAAGTCGTAGTTTAGAGCACAAAAATTATTTAAAATTCTAAATTGCAATAAATGTAGTAACTTTATGTCTTATAAAAATATAGAATTGTAACTCCCCGCACTCTCCCGAAATAAAAGAAAACAATATACAGGAACCTACTTTGGAAATAATGGGCTGCTCTGGTTACTCAAAAGCAATTTCCTGGTAAATTCGGATTTCCTTTAATCTAGAATAATACGGGAATAAATAAAATTCAAAGCGGAAAAATTAACAAATTTACTTTCAATGCATTTACAATTAAACCTCTATACTATAATCCTGAGGAACGAAAGTTTATGTGTCTCTTCCAGTACATCTACTGCTTTTTGGTGGTAGATAACAATGTAACATATATAAAAGTAGCAAGGAAAGCGTTTGTGTAATAATATTAAAAGGCAGGAAAACCAACGTTTAAAATGCAAAAATAATACATGAAAAGCAGCAAACAGCTGTTTCGAATCTACTAGCGAGATTCTTCTTCAGTGCAAGATCGAGAAAAAGGAACAGCGTGCTAGCCTTGCTTTTTCTAGCACGCTGTTACTTTTTCTCTATCTTGCACTGAAGAAGAATCTCGCTAGTAGATTCGAAACAGCTGTTTGCTGCTTTTTATGTATTATTTGTGCATTTTAACCCTAGATCTACCGGGAATTTTATTCAAGTTTTAATAAAACGTTCTACACCAGAATTTTTATTTAAAACTATTTAACTTATTTATTTACCTTATTTTTGTCTGGTTTATATACTTAGTTTATTTTAAAGAAATTTCTGGTTTGAATGAATATTTTGTATGTACCTGTCGGGTCCAATGGACCCGTCTGGTAGACGGAGGGTTAAACGTTGGTTTTTCTGCTTTTTAATATAACATATACATAGACAATATGGTAATTGGAGAGAACGTGTCCAAGCCGCAGGCACTCCATAATGAACCGTAATTTCCGGCGTATAATCCGCGCATCGATCCTTTAACTTTCTTAATCCGTGTCGTGCATCCAGAACAGTGTTGCGAGTGGACTACTTTTTTTAAATTCAGGTTTCTTGATTCGTACCAGTTTCTTGAAATAGCAAAATTCGCCTTATTCAATGACATATCAATTAACCCCTTGAGGGGCAAGCAAAAATATCTCTAAATATTGAATTCTCACCGGAATAATCGAAAAATTTTATTTTTAAATAAGAAAAGGCAATTTTTCAACTATTATCTTCCAAAGTTAAAGATATAAAATTTAGTTAAAATTTTCTGGTGAGAATCTTGTTTAAATTAGGTGGGATACATTTTATCCCACTGCCCCTCAAGGAGTTAAGGCGAAAAGAAGGGGAAATTTACCATTTCAGAAAACTGGTGCCAATCAAGAAATCTGAATTTTACAAATTAACCTCTGCGAATCACGTCTCTCTGTGAACTCATTATCGTAATCCAGTACATCTTCTGCTTTTTGGCGGCAGTTCACAACATAAATATACATAGGCAATATTTTAACACGTTCACGCCGTCGCGGTGGGTCACACTTGACTGTCTCAGAGCTTCCAAGTCTCCGGCTTTTTGGATACCAGTATTTTAATACAGAAAATGTTGTTTTATTTAATTAGAACAATTGGGCGATTTAAAGGAACAATATTTTCTCTAAAGTAATAGTGGTGTGTAAAAAGCCGGAGACTTGACAATTCTGAGACAGCCGAATGTGACCCACCGCGCCGGCGTGATCGTGTTAAAATGGTGTCTACAGGTTATAAACGTAAGCACTCAGTAATGTACAGTAATTTCCGGCTTATAATCGGAGGATCAAATAATCGTATCGTGCATGCAAAATTCTAGAGGTGCTAACTTTTGAGAATCACTTTTTCGAAGTAGCAGTCTCAGCTTAATTAAATTGTAGAATTCTGTGATTGAATAAGGTGAAAATTAATATTCGAAATAATTTTACTTTCAGATAAGCATCTCCAGTCACAGTAACTGGTTTAAGCCTATTAACTTTTATTTTAAGTATTGTCAATATCCATAAATAATAGCGGTATCCAATGACAATATAAAAAAAGTGAATTTTAATACTATTACACTTTTTTTACATCTTTTAAATTAAAATCGGTATCTCAAAATATTTTCAAACGCGTCTATGTTTATATTTTGTGTAAATGTTGATCTACTACAGAAAGTTCTCTCTTATCTTTGGTTTCGGTAAGTAATCTGTTTAAAATGTTTCGGATTGCTCTATTTGTGTTTTAAATCAGTGAAATTTTATAACAGTGTTCGATATTTCTCCAAATAATTAAAAACGAATCTCTGAAAATTTTGAACACATATGAGAAAATTACAAATTGACATTTTTGTGAACCTATTCATTTAATTGAAATTAATTATAAAAATCTGGTGTAGTAACTGCATTAATAAATGAATTTTTAGAAAAACTAAGTTATTTTGAATGTTTGATTTAAAAAACAAAGCAAACAAAAAAAAAAAACATGTTGAGCTTGATATTTTAAATACTTTTATTACTTGGACGGCTGCAGTTTAATAACGGCAAGTAGGAAAGTAAAATTTACGCAATCTAGTTAACTGGTGTGTATCAACCACTACCGAAAAATGAGCAAATGTTTCATGATATCGGCAGTAGTAAGAGGTGTAAGAGCCTATTCATTTTTTTTTAATACAGTTACATTTATTATTTTGCATTTATAAGGAGTACACGAATAAGTTCCTATTCCGGAAAAAAGTAACAAATTCAATGTGTTAAAAAAAATGTTTTTGACGGTGTAAGATCAGACAAAATAAAATTCGTAACATCAGATAACAAAGTAAAATCTAAGCATCTATGATAACTACCAACCAGAAAGGTTGACACTTCATATTGTAAATGGTACAGGGCGTTCGTGATATGCAGAGCTGTAAAAGTCTATTCCGTTTGTATAACAAAATAAAATATAGTTTGCATTTATCAATTTACGATTAAGAAGAATTAGTGTTATAGACTCCCATTTATCCGACTATCTAATGATCATGGTTACGTTGTAAAATTTCAATCGTTAGGTTACCGGGAAGGCATTATTGTAAGTTGATTATACTTTTACGTACTTTCGGTTGCTCGAATGTAGTCTTTCCTGATAAAAAAATCGCTGGTCAGTGGCCCGGAAAACCAGTATAGGCTGCAGTTTGTTTATTCTTTATTTTTAAAAACGTTTCACTGAATGTTTTTCTTACAGTTAATTTCAATATTTATTTTGAGGTATTTAATTATTAGTCACTATTTGGAATTAAACTTAAATGTCAGCGCTAAACTTGTCTAGCCCCTTCGGGACGAGCGTCTTTTACAGAATATTTAATATTTAATCACCGGTTTTTTAAAACAGAATCTTTTGCCTAATTGAATCGGGAAGATGCTGGGATTAAATAAATCAAAATTTACAGTACAAATGTACTGGTGAGAATAATCCCCGATTCTGAGCATCTTACGCGACACGAATACCGGTCGTTCGTCCCCAAGGGGTTAAGGTTCATAAAGGATGGTATGCTATTATAATAAAAATATTGTACTTTAGACATAGAAATTTCCATGTGAAATTTCAGCATTTTAGCTGTAGTGTTTTGGCACAAATTTTAATTCTTATAATGAATTACATGTGTTTGGAAGGGATATCCCGCATTTTCACGGGATTTAACAAGCAAAAACAATTTACTGGGAAAATAAGGTGAAACTCCTAATCATCGATGCCTAACCATTAACTGACATTTCTGCAAAAACACATGTAAAAGGATTGACGTATTTACAGTAGGTAGAAATTATTTAGGTAAAAAAACCTGTAAAATTATCATAAATGTGTTGCCAGTGGGCTCCTTTTTTTAATTCAGATTTCTTGACTGCCTCCAATTTTTTGAAACGGTAAAATTACCTTTGTTTTCGCCTTAATTAATATTTCATTAAATAAGGCGCATTTTACCATTTCAAAAAACTGGTGCCAATCAAGAATCTGAATTTAAAAAAGTAGCCCATCTGGCAACACTGAATGTGTGTTAACCAAATCAATGTAAAAATGAAAAGATGAGGGTGAAGAACAAAAAGCAGGTGCGTGTTTCCCACGAACCCACGATCTTGTCTCAGAATTTTAATGCAGTTAGCAGGCGCATAGTCAAATTTATGTTTGTTTTCTGTATTTTTAAAATGAACTCGAGAATTATATGTAGATTTAATTCAGCATCGATTTTTAAAAAAAAAAGTATTATTTTAAGTTAGGGCATTAAGGACAAATTATTGTTTGAATACTAGGAGTCATTTTTAGAATTTAAAAATGTTTTTTGAACCAAAAGATTATGGGTTCCAACGTTTTTCACTGTCTTACTTATTTGGCAATCTAAAATACACATTTGAAAATACTTTGTGTGGTGAGAGGTTGCCAATATGTGCCTGTTTTGTACCCCTTTTCAGATTTGGCAAACGGTCTGTGTTATGATAACCTTTTTAAAGTATGAAGCCAAAAAATTAATACTGTAATGAAAACTATTTTTTGAGAAAACTAATTAACCAGAAAAAACTGAAGTAGGAAGTAGAAAAAATTAGTCAAAAATTTAAAAATATCTCTTGTAAAATGAAGAAGAAATGATTGAAGACTCACAGATTGACAAATTAGTTTCTATCTCAAGGGGACAACTTTTAAAACAAATGTTTTTATTTCTTCGAGAGATTTTTCTTTTAGCTCTGACACTGAAAGCATTGTTGCCAGTGGGCAACTTTTTTTTAATTCAGATTTCTTGATTGGCACCACTTTTTTGAAATGGTAAAATTCACTTTGTTTTTGTCTTAATTAATACGTCACCAAATAAGGCACTAAATAAAATTTTTGTGTCAGCGCTCAGATCTAGCATTCAGGGAACGGTGGCCTGATATTGTAAAGCGAATCAGCAATGAGGGTCAATAAAAAAAATAATAATAAGTACTTGAAACAAACAGTATCCTTTAAAAATAAAATCCACTCGAGCAATTGAATTAATTATTAGCAGTAAAATGACGATGCAGCAATATACGAGCCGCTGATCTTAGAAGAGGGGCAAGTCCATTTTCTAAAAAAAATGTTAAAAATAAATCTTACAACGACTTACATAAAATTTGTGTTTTTAAACAATTCACAAAAAATATATTTTAATATCAGTGAAAGTTTGTCACTGCAATGTATTTGGCCAGCCATAACTCAAATGAGTTCTAAAACTTATTTTTATACTCCTATAAACAGTTGAAAAATCCATTAAAAATCCAATTATAAAATCGCTTTTATTTCCGTTCATCGAAACACAGATTTTTGAGAAATCTTTCATAGCGAAAGAAGAACGGTGTTTGAAACGCAGACGACTAGCTATGGAATAAAAACCTCAAACCGCAAATGATTTTTATACTTGGATTCTCTGAAACGGCATCAAATTTTTTAAATACAACTTTTAGATATTTTAAAGTTTTGAATCTACCCCATATTTAAACGCTGTTTAGTAATATCTAAATTTTATAAAAAACGATGCGCAAATTTTTGTTTTGTAAAAAATTCACTTTTTAACCTTCCTACCCTGAATGGGTCTAATCGACCCATTCCTATAATTCATTTCATTCGATTCGAACCAGAAATGTTTTCGTAAAGTAAGATAAACCAAAGGCAACGAAAACTAATATAAATAAATACATTAAATAGTTTTAAAAGAAAACTCTGGTGGGAAATGTTTTTATTAAGGTTGAGTAAAATTTCAACAGGGTAGGAAGGTTAAAAAGGAAAAGAAATGATTTTCGAATTTGGAAAAGGATGAACCGATCGATTTGGAACTTTCAGATAGTTTATAACACATAATAAAGATTTTAAAAAGTAGGGGGCGATCAAATATTTAATACTATATACCGTTTTCTACCGTTTTAGATGCGGTTTTTCTACGGAGCCCGGGGTAAATATAAATTCTTTAATATAAAATTTTCAAAAGTATACTTACCACTATTTTCGAATAGTAATTTCAGCAAATCTCTTAAATTCTTGCTTAAATCCACCACCCCCTTGAATAATATAGCTACAGGTAGGTTGTTTAATGGAGTTTCGTTCAGAAACATTATTTTAAGAATAGGCTTACACACCTGGTGGTGGAATGTGGAACTAAAAGATTCGAGAGTGGTCTTTTTGCAAGATTTTGCAATGCGTACGCAGCACGACCGCTAAACCCTCATGTAATATATCATCGGAAAACACTTGGACCAATCTTTCTTATTATGAACTTTTCTGCCCCCTCATTCAAATTTGTCCCCCGCGTGGTGTGAATTGTCTGACTCAGGTCTTAATTAAGCTACAGCAAGATTCAACCTCATTTGAAGGCTTGACCGAAGGTGAAACTCTTCACGGGCCTTCGATTGGTGAGGTCTATTTCCGACCCCAGACTATTAGGGGCATTTCCCCCGTGTGTTGGACAGAAATAAATTTTTCCATTTGACATATTGTTTTAAAGCTTTTGGCCTGTACATTTCTAAGCCCTCATTTCTCTTCTCTTTACTCTTTATCAGTAGAGGGTATTTTATAATTTTAATTTGTTCATTACAACCCCATACATTTTTTCAAAAATCATGAAAAAAATTTACATAACGAATCTCAACAATTAGCAGCTTCTCCCTTATTTTTGCAACGTGAGCCGGTACGTATTTCAGACAAAGTCGAGTTAAAGATATAAAATCATACAAATTTAAGGTTTATTTTAAATTATTACCCCGGGGCCGGACAACGCCAGCCGGATCAGCTATTATTGAAATAAAATGATTTGCTGAATAAAATAACATATTAGAATGCTTTGGCATCTACCAAAATCATGTTTTTCTTTTTTATCATCCACCACGTATAACCCTTAATGCATATTAAATTTACATGAAATAAGACCACAAAAAATATTTAACTGTATTGCTGCTTAAGAATATTTAAAAAAAACACTCACTTGTAAAATATTAAATAACTACCAATAACATAAAATGGACATACCGGACATTCAAAATCAACGGGTTACATATCTGTCGAAAAATAAATGAATGCCATGGCAGTAATATTACAAATTATAAGGAATTATTATCAGGAAAAAGAGTCGTTATCCGAAAGGGATAATTAATCCTTTAGTGCGCAGCTTTGCATATATGCAAACAGCAGTGTTTTGAATTTAATATTTTTTTATTCGTATATACCTAATTTACACCAGAAAATTAAAATAGCACTATTTGCTTTAATTAATAATAGACATTCCGTATTTAAATAGAGCAAAATTAACCATTAAATTTTCTTGTTTAAAGTCAGATTAACATAATTTTTAGAACGTAATTTCTAGAACATATTCTATCATGGGAATTAAAGGCTTAAAGTTGTGATGTACAAACTTTTTGCCAGAAAATTGTTTGCCGCCACAAAAAAATTAGAAGTAACATTTGAATTATTTAATAGCAAAGATTCTGCTAATTAATTAGGAAAATTATTCTGCTTAAAAACAGCGGTAATACCGGTGCCCGCGGGCCATAGGTTGTGCACCCCTAGCTTAAAGGTTAAGTTTTATAAAAGAAATAATTACATAAACTAAGGTATTTGGAGACATACTTATTAAAAGATTTACAATATTTCAGCGTAAAACAGCCTTGAACAGTAGTTTTTACTTGTATTGTAGATGTGCAACAGAAGAAAAGGTTGACGTATTATATGAAAAATGTATCTCTGATATTTTTCCATTATTTTTCGTGTGTAATAAACCTTTCAGAGAATCACATATAGATATAGTTTTTTCGAAACAAAATAAAAAATCACGCATTTACGGGTTAAAACCCACGTTTCAGCAGAAATCTTAGTTTAATCATTCGTGAACCATACAATCAATAAAATAGTTTGGCCTACCAAGATTCATTTCGAGGTGTTTGCAACGAAGTTATTTCGTGCTGTTTTAATTTTTTTAATTTTAGGATTATTTTTTCCAACAGAAAACTGTACATAATACTTGGGGAATATATCATTTTTTAATTATTGTTTCTTTTTGTTGATTCTTTAGAAAGCATTTTGTTCATTTTCAACAGACAAGGTGCAGACAGATCAGGTAAAATCACAGTCAAATAAAACAGAAAATTCCAGTATTTTCTTTTACGAAAAATCGCCTTGTTCAATCGCGCGACAAAACTACTTAAATTTCTCTAATGGAATGTATTGGCGCAGGCTCATTATTTTAATCCTTTATCTACTGACGGTTCTTATAAGTACCATTAAAATAACATATCATAAATTTCATTTAATACATCGATTAGTAGTAATACAATTTAGAATGATTTATAGATGCATTACTATTCCAAAAGCATTATTGGCTACACAACACAAAAACTTTTTTTAAATGATGATTTGTTCTGTCTTTGCATCTTTTTAGCTTTCTTGGCGGGGGGGGGGGGGGGGGGGAGGGGGGATTTTTCAATTCGGAAATATTTCTATATTTCTAGTGTAAGGACATTATATTTGTACATTTACTAATACTACTGAATACTAAGAAAAATATTTAAAATAAGATTTGAGTGGGTTTATAAATATTGCACAAAATACCTATAAATTAAATTTAATGAATCCTTCTAAATCCTTCAATCCTTCTATAATCCTTCAAAATATATTAAGAGTTTATGTAAATCTTCTAATGTGGTTTAAACAATTCACGAAAAATACTTTAGAAGATAAAATTTTCATGAATTCATAATTCAGTACATAAAGGGTTAATTGTATTTTTACTTCATCTAATGCCAGACTGATAGATCATTTAATATACTGATAGATCATACCTGTTCACAGTACACATTTATTAAGTTTTTCAAAAGTATGTGAAATTTTACTTCCATTTGTGAAACTTTTTATGGTGTATATATACAATAACAATACATTGGTTTATTTTTAACTTTCGAATCTTTTACAAACCGTTCTTACTTGGGAAAACCCCACACTGTCAGTTCTAGATTTTGAAGAGAGAGGTATCGTTCGAAAGCTATAGTCACGAGAATAAAAAAAAATTACAGGAACTATACACTATATAGCCATTAATCACCTGACATTTTCAATTTTAGACATGTTGTCGAATATTTAAATATAAAGTTGTCGAATTTTTCGACAACTTCAGAATTATGAGAAATATGTCGATTTCATATTTATGAAATGCAATTTGATCAGAAGGGCAATTAGGGGGACAACAAAAAATCAAGGAAAGATAATAACATTGGAGAACACCCTGTAAAATAAAATGTATGAAATGATCCATCGCACAGCTTACGAATATCTGAATATTTCACAAAGTGTTTATTTATTTTTGTGAGAGTAGCACGTATATTCTTGGAGATATATTGATTTTTTTTTTAATTCAAAATAATTTTGTATGTTTATTGTTTATATCATGCAGAGTTTTCTACGAAATTTAACGCCAGTTTCAGAAAATTTGACAAAGTGTAGTAGAAATAATATATTGCTATTAGAAAGTAAATATAATAAATATTTGATGAAATGTGAGCAGTTGTATGAAATATTTTTTATCTGCGCATGCGCGCACGATAAAAAATATTTATTTCATAATTTAATAGTCAATTTTATTGAGCAACTCATTAAAAAAAGCCCGTCAAATATCTTGAAATTTTAGAAAGATATCGGTGATAGAGTGAGCTGATTTTTAGTTGCTCTCTAAATGGGGCTGAATGATAAGGGATATCCCATAAATTGTCAATTTTTATTAAGTCGCTTTCAGCAAAGTAGATTGTTTGAAATGGATATCAACAAGTAGATTTAGTAGAAATGCTTAGATTTTGATTCTTCTTTTTTTCTTGTAATAGGCCGTTCAGGTGTTTTTCCAAGAAGAACTAACGCATCAGTAAAAAATGAAAATTAAAAAAATTAATAATAATATTAAAATCTGCAATTTATGGAAAACCCCTTAACATTCATCTGTTTTTAGGAAAAAACTAAAAATCAACTCATTCTATCGCTGATATATTTCTGAACTTGCACGACATTTGACCGTTTTTTTTTTATGAGTAGCTCCATAGAGTTGACTATTAAATCATGAAAAAAATTCTTATCGTGCGCGCATGCGCAGGTAAAAAATATTTCATACAACTGTTTATGTTTCCTCAAATGTTTAATATATTTATATTCCAGTTGCACTATATTATTTCTACTGCATTTTGTCAAATTTTCTTAAACTGGCATTAAATTAGATAGAAAACCCTACATGATACGAACAAAAAACATGCAAGAATCGTTTGAACTTTAAAAAAAATTGATATAGCTCCATGAAAATACGTGCTAGTCTTATACATATTGCACAATAACCACATATTCGTAAGCAATAGATCATTTCGTGTATTTTATTTTACAGGGTGATCCCAAATATTATTATTTTTCTTTGATTTTTTGTTGGTTTCCTAATTGCACTTCTGATCAAATCGCCGTTATTAAATATGAAGTCAAACATATTCTTCACAGTCCGGAAGTTCCAGAAAAATTCGACAAGCATATCTTTAAATATTCGACAATATGTCTAAAAATAAAAGTGTCCAGTGATTCATTGTTATATAGTGTACTCCGGAATCCAACTATTAGCGAGATGTGGCCCGCTTTAAGTTTCGCAAAAAGAGATAATAAAGAAGGGAAAACAGCATGGGATTCCTTCAATTCTATCGAAAGCAGGATAATTTTGTCTTACAATTAATTATGATAATATCATAATTCATTAGTGGTTCTCCCGATAGTGTTTCATTGCAGAGTGGTAATGGGAATACTATCATGGTACTGGACAGATGGAGTGGCCAAGCAGTTGAAACTTTATACAGAAAGAATCTATGTTTTGCTATCAGCCAGTCTTCTCTTAGCTGGATCGACAAAATACCTTCAGTCACTGGATGTTTACTTCTTCCAAGACTACAAGTACTTGATAAAGAAAATAGGAGAATTCTAAAAAATCTCATCGAAGTATTTGCTGTTATGTTAGCAGTGTAACTATATAAGGCATACTAAAAATACGTCACTTCGCCTACAGCGAGGCTAAAGAGAAAAGCCAACGTCTTTTCGGTTAGCCTCGACCTACAGTCAGTTATTTTCACCTACTTTCGCTGTGATGCGTCAGTATGCTTTCCGAAAGGCGGAACACGGATCCAGCCTTATGACCAATAAAACATGTATGCTTCTCTGTTACAGCATTGCCAGTAGGCTATCCTTTTTTAAATTCAGATATCTTAATTGGCTCCACTTTTTTGAAATCGTAAAATTGTCCTTAGGTTTACCTTAATTAATTTGTTATTAAATCAGGCGAATTTTACCATTTCAAAAAAGTAGTGTCAATGAAGAAATCTGAATTAAAAAAAGTAGCACACTCACAACACTGCACTGTTACTAAACAAAACCAATCTGTACTAACTGTCAAACAATAATGCCCTTCCTGGTTTGTGCCTGGTGTTGGAAATACATGTGTTTTTAATAATTTTAAATAGAAAAACCCTAGCATGGTTAATTGTAAGACAAACTTCCTCTATTCGATAGCATTTGAAAGAATCTCATGCTGTTTTCCCTTCTTTATTTCTCTTCTTCCGAAACAGAAAAGTGTCCATATATCATGATCTAATGGATTGGTGAGTATAGTTCCTATAAATTTCTTGATTTTTCTAACTAGAGCTTTCAAACAATAACACTCTCGTCAAAATCCAGAACTGGTAGTTAGAAATGAGTTTGTTAGAGACTTTAGTTAGAGAGCGTTTACATCTTATGAGTACCTATCTTTAACGATTCAATGGAAATCGTAATTTAGAACACTTTAAGAGGGCTTTTTCACAGTTCACCCTTTTAAATTTTGAAATTTTTTGCAACTGTTATTAGAGATCATTTACATTTTATAAGCATCTACCACACCAAATTTCAAGTTTCTATCTTTAACAATTCCATAGCAATAGCAATTTAGAATGTTTTAGAACGCTTTTCGCACATTTTTACCCTTTTAAATTTGGAATTTTTTATAAACTGTTCATAAAGAGCATTTATGTCTTATATGTAACCACCATGCCAAATTTCAAGTTCCTTCAGTATCACAAAAATCTCAACTTTAGAACTTTTTTGCTACTGAAATCGTCTGCTGGTAGTGGTACTCATATAAAATATCTTATGTTAGAGCAGTTAAGGTCATTATCAATTTACAACCATTAATAATAAAATCGGTTTTGTATTTCCTTATATTCCATAGAAATCGCATTAAAAAATATAATGCTTTTAGCTCGCCCTACACTTTTGTATTTGGAATTTTCTAGAAACTGTAGCATTTACATCTTACGAGTATCTACCATGCCTAGTTTCAACTTTCTATCTTTAGGAATTCCATAGAAATCTCAATTTAAAACGTTTTAAGAACGCTTTTTGCGCATTTTCACCCTGTTTAAATTTAAAATTGCTTATAAACTACTCTTAGAAAGCATTTACATCGTGTGAGTAACTACCACGCAAAAATTATAATTTCTAGTACCTTCAATATTACAAAAATCGCATTTTTAGAACGTTTTTTATTCCTTATCCCTTCTGAGGGTATTGTCTCTGACATAAAATATAAGCTATGTTAGAATGGAATGGTAACCATCAATTTGCCATTATTACTGTGAAATTGATTTGGTAGTTCCAGAGATTAGCCAATACAAACAAACAAACAGCTTTTTTTTACGATTCCGTACTTAAAAAGTAATACGTAACCAATCTAAGATCACAAATTTAATTAGAATTAATCACATAATTACTATGCGACTCGCGACTAGTTTACATTGAGTGGTTCTTTCAATACGAAACTCACGTCTTTAAATATTAATTAAAAAACTTATCTGGAAAAATGTGGCACGGACCATGTCGCCATTGCATCTTTGCTACCCCCTTTCGAAGCACGTTTAGCACAATGCCAAGTTTAAATTTTGAACAAGGGTTTTGTTTTAGGTACACTGTAAAAAGAAAAGATTATGGCTACGCTGAATTTGTGTTTATGAAATGCCAAATTAAGTTTAAATACGCACAAATTTTATTGTCATAATCGAATTAATTTCATCATAAACATTTAGCAAAGGTTTTTTTTTTAATAATGCAGTTAATAATTAATATATTTATGGTACGAAACTTTCTGTGCGCGAGTAATACTCGTACTTGACCGTTTATTATAATATTAATATAGATTTTTTTTCTCATTTTAAGTAGTATCAATTATATTCTTTTGAAAAGTGGACAGAAACAGTTGTAATCCTAAACTTCACGAATGTTTCTTTTGAAAGAACATTTTCTATTCTCATATGTAGAGTTAGATACCACAAATTTTGTAAACTAATTCTTTGCCATACTTCATAATAGTCTTTTGTGATTACATAAACCGAGTATTTTTATTCAAACATAGTGGTTACCAGGGATTGAATTTATTTAATAAAATATTTAAATTTTAATTATTTCATAGATGCATGGCTGCGCAGGTAGGGTTAAGTGATGCCGAATTTTAAACTTCTCGTGAGAAATTAATTTGTTTGTGTTACTAACAATATCAAAGGAAGAAACTAAAAATACTCATTATTACATATCTAAAACCATTTCAGGATTACTTATAGTTTCAACTTCTATACATTTTTGTACTCATTAGATTATATTTGCAATTCTAAATTGCAATAAATGTAGTAACTTTATATATTATAAAAATATGGAATAAAAGCTTGTAACTCTCCACCCCCGAAAAAAAGGAAACAATATACAGGAACCTACTTTGGAAATACTGGGCTGCTCTAGTAACTCGAAAACAATTTTTTGGAAAATTCGGATTTCCTATATTCTAGATAAAATAATACACGAATAAATAAAATACAAACCGGAAAAATTAACAGATTTAGTTTGAAATTATTTACAAATTATCCTCCTTACAATACCTTTGAATAGATTTTCATTTTTGTTCTAGCTCATCTGCTGCTCTTTTGCGGTAGATAACAATATAACATGTTCGTATACCATCTTCGGCAACTTTCCCTTCAACATCCGTAAAATGCGAGTTAAATTGAGCCAGGTTAAGCGCGTTTCGAACCAGAAATTTACTAAAGAAATTAATTCAAATAGATTTCATAGAGAAACAAGATTTTTAAATGTATAATGATAAATCAAATAAATTTTCTGGTTAGTAACGTGTATAACCTGGGTCAATTTAACTCATATTTACGGAAGTTTAGTTAAATGTTGGCAAGTATGCGTATACGATATTGTAAGTTGTTGAGTATGGGTCCGAACTGCAGATACTCCGTAACAAAGCGTTATAAGTAAGCGAGCAAACTTAATGCTGGAATCAGGCGTAAATTAACACAGTTGCGCCACCTTGTGGTCGGAGTGATAATTCACATACGCGGGCTTTTAGTGTGGCGCGTATATTCTAAATCTTTAGTCACTCATGTAAATGAATTTTGTTTGCCACATTTATTGCAAAATAATGGCGTAACGAGAGGAGAATCCAGATGGCGAAATTCTAAAATGGAGGGCCAAAATCACAGTCAGGTGAAATCCAAGTACCTCATTGGTCATTGAGTCGCGTCCTTTCCAGAGAGCAATTTCTAGCGCTAGGGGAAACGTCGAACACTTCATTTTCCGAGAAATAAATCATGTCGCAATTTTGAAGTAATTTTTTTCTTTTTCATTTAAAATAAGCCGTCGAAATTAACTGAAGGTATTTTGATTTCTTTTTATAACATGTGAATGAAAGATTTCGATTTTAAGCTGTAAAAAATTTTAAATAATATGGCAAGTACTTTTTTAGCTAATGAAAATTAAAAATGAAACTTCCATTTTTCCCCCCCTTATGTTACTTTTAAAATCCAAAATAAAACAAATATTCGCACCTTTCTGTAGAAAAATTTAATAACTAACTTAGAATACAAAAAACTTTCGAAAATTTGTGCCTAATGGAAAATAATGATAAAAAAAATAATGTCAGTTTTTAAACCGATTTTAATCATTAAGAATAAATAGAAATATTACATGAACAATTTTGTAATAGTGTGTACATTAAGTTATTTGTTTCTTGGCTCATGTATTTAAATCTGGAATTTTTAAATCTATTTTTCACTGACTTCCTGGTAAGCTAAGTTTATAAAAATTATGAAAGCAGGTGTGTTTTCGATGACAATATAACATTTTAAAATTTTGAGAATTTAATTATAAATTAATAATATGTTTCCCTAAGAAGGGTCCATGTGATAAATTGCTAAATATTGTTTATGGTTATAATTGTATAAGAGTTACAAGAAGAATGGAATTCATTATGTGCGAAATCATGCACGTTAAAATATGCCAATTACCTGTGAAACTGCAACAATGAAATATTTTAAATATTAAAAAGTAAAAAATAAAATATAAAGAATGTAATATATATTTCAAAATGCTCTTTTATCATTAATTAATTAATTAATTTATGATTTTATGTTTAAAAAAATTTAGAAATCTTGAAAGGTAATTAAAATTATGCTTTTTTTCCCTTTTGCATATGTTAAAAAATAATAATAAATAAATAAATAAATAAACAGAGGAAAATTGTGATTTTTAAAATAAATGCACAAGTTCATGCTTTTCTAATCGTAAATTAAAACGAAGGAAATTTCCATAATCGGGGTCCATGCCAAATTAACACATTGTAGAGGACTTAAATAGCAGTCATGAAACTAGGCGTGATTTTTCAGATAAACATTGAATGTCTATAAAAGAATGTCTACCTTTTATGTCCCAAATTATGAATTTATGAAAAATTCATCTTCTAAAGCATGTTTTGTGAATTTTTGAAGCTACATTAGAAGATTTACACAATCATTTAATAAATTTTAGAAGGATTTTGCCGAAATTAATTAATTAAGTTGAATTTATTGGGATTTTGTGCAATATTTGTAACTCCCCTCAAATCTTTGATTTAAAATCTTTTTTTTTTTTTTTTTTTTTTTTTTTTTTAGTATTTTGTAGAATTACAAAATATACAAATATAATTTCTTACAATAGAAATATTTCCGAACAGAAATTTTCGTCTTCCCCCCCCCCCCCCCCAATCTGTCAACGTCAAGAAAGCTGAAAAAGATGCAAAGGCAAAATAAATTTTTTTTTTCCTTCTTTGCAACCAATAATGTTTTTTCGAACAAGATAAAGTAAAATATCTATAATTCATTGTAAACAGTATAACTACTAATCGATGTATTAAATTAGTTTTATAACAAGTTATTTTAATGGCACTTTAATGTACCGTTGGTCAGAAAGGGTTAAAAACAGAAAAACTTTTTTACATTCATATTTATTTTATGGGCAGAGAACCTGGAGTGACTTAAAAAAAAAAGTTTTTGGATTTATTTTTAAGGGTTTCTTTTTTTTCTTTTTTTTTATATTTAATGCTAAAACATTAAATTCTGTATTTTTTAAATTATTTGTGTAATTTTTTTTATATAATTTTGTTAATTTAAAGTCTAGAAAAAGGTCTTTATTTGATAGTTGTTGACTTTTTCTAGAATAATATTAATTTTTGTGATTTTATGGATTTAAATGGTGTGTGTGGGGGGGGGGGGGGGTGTAGAGGAGAACATTTATTGAGATTTTTACCAGACGGAATTTATAGACAATTTTTAAATGATAGTACAAGTATTTTTCAATGGAAACTAAATTTTTATAAAAGAATATTTGTCATGTCATATCATTTAAAAATTGTTACAACTTATAATTTAAATTATTCACTCTCGTTGTATAAAATGTTATCAAAATATCTTAATTGAGTTAATTTCGATTGTTTATTATAAATAAAAGCGAACAAAATAATAAGGTAACAATCGCTTCAAAATTACTTTTCCCCTCACTTCTTTCAAAAATTCAAATGGAGAAACAAGTTGGTGATCCTCACCCTTATCTGTCTTAAAACCACGCGACCATACGACCAATGAGGGTGGCTGTATTTGACCTGACTGTGATTTTGGCCCTCCATTTTAGAATTTCGCATCCAGATGCACTTGACATCACGAAGTTTACTTCGCCTTATTAAAGGCACTTCAGTTATTAATCAAGGTGACAAAAACTTTACAATTTTAGTGGTGTGAGTAAGGAAACAGTTAGGTATCTACCTGTAGTTCACACTCCATCCGCTAATTGGCGCATGACCTTGATTGATGTGACCTCGCTTTTAATCTTGCGGTTATTTCTCCCATTTAAGATAAGACGCTTACTTATATCGCTTTGCTCCGTAATTTCCGGCGTATAATCCGCCGATCAAATAATCATGTTTGACCTCTTTAACTTTCTAAATCGGTGTCGTGCATCCTGAATACTAGATGTGCTTACTTTTGAGAATCACTTTTACTAAATAGCAATTTTAGTTTAATTTAATCGTATAAAACTGTGACTGAATACGGTGAAAATTAATATTCGGAATAAATCACCAATAATCAACGTTTAAACACAGAATAAATAAATTAGGCAATGTGAATAAAACCAGACGTATACGTTTCGCGAGTTCCAGGACTCGCATCATCAGTGTATAAAATCTATGTTTAAAAACAGTATCCCCCACAACTACATGCAAGTCCAAAACACAAATGTCAGTAAACACAGCACCGAAAGACCATCAAGTTCGAGCCACCAATAAAGCCACCAAGTGAAGCATCGTCTCAGGTGGCATAGCAATATCGGCCAATATCGGGAACAGCGATTTCGCAATATCGGACAATATCGGTAAACACCGGATCGGCCGATATTGCATGGCAAATTTTTTTACCAATATTGTCCAATAAAGGGACCCAATGCCGACCGATATCGGCGAACGCCGGGCTGGTCTATATCGGGGAGCGCCGGACCGACCGATATTGGCTACAACTGGATTCGTCACCATAAAATAGTAAAGCTTTTTTTCTATATAGGGAGAGATACTAATTACCTGTCTTGACGTAGTATTGGTAATTAATATCTCTTTATATTAGGGGGGTTATGTTTGCCATTTTATATTGGTGAATCCAGGTTTGAAAATATATGCATATAAATATATATTTTCTAACTATTTCAAATATTTTTTTGTCTAATATAAAAATATATATTTATATACATATGGAAAAGCATAACTAAGTTCACTGTCATGATAATGTAAAAAATATCTGAAGCAAAATTTTTCATGATTATGTTGAAAGTGGAATTACTCTGAAATAACTTTAAAATTTTGGAGAATTTCTTTTCTTTTATTAAAAGGTGTATCTTTTCAGGAAAATTCAAATATAATTAATAAAATAATTTATTCAAAAATTTCTAGTAAATACATTCTTATGTTTTTTTAATTTTTTCTTTTTCGTGGGAATAGTAAGGTTGAAAAGTGTTATATTGTATTATTTGAATAAAATTACTTTTAATACCATATAAGCAATTTAGATAGATTTTTTTCACATAATCAATAGAAATATTAAACATATATTGAAATTAAAAAATAATAATATGTAGCTAAAATGATTTATTCTTTTCTGCCTTTACAATAAATATAAATGTTCAAATTTGTTTAATTGTAATGATGTATAAACTTTGCAAAAAAAAAAAAAAAAAAATCTGGCAAAACAATGTATGTTAAGCTACATATGTAAAAATCTACCTTTGTTGTTTTTTCAAACTTAACTTTAATTATTCATACCCAATTAACTTAGAAGAAAATTTATATTTTATCTGTATGACCATCATCCTGGATCAGAGTATGAACTTATCAATTCTATAGTGCTGGAAGACGAATACTCTGTTCCTTAAGTTTACTCAACATTCTGGTGGTTTTCTCTTTTTTTACGATGTTCATTGTTCTACATTATACATGTTATATTGTACACATTATAACATTAAGTTGTTGGAAAACTCATAATAAAATGCTACTTTTTCATTAAAAGTAAAAATTTATCTGTAAAATTATGTCCATAATACCAATTTGTGGAAATAGTAAGGTTGAAAAATTGAATATAATATTAACCATCATTAAAATAACAAAATAACTTGCAGCTGAAACAATTTATTTTTTATGCCTTTACAATAAACGTTAACATTTAAACTTGCATATAGTATTTATATACAATAGAAGATCTTTATAATGCAAACCAAAACATACAACATTTTGCGTTATAAAAATCATTTCACACATTAAAACTTACCTTGTAAATAGGGCACTGTATGTCTGGAACAAATCAATTGCAGTAGATCTTAATATTGCAGTCCTTAGGAGCAAAAGTTGTGCAGGTTATAAAGTTTTGCATAATATTGATCATTTCGCATATTGTTAAATCACCTATAAAATTATGCAAACATGCCGGGACAAAATCATTGGATTACTTAATTCCAAAATTTTTACATTTAAAAATAGCAATATTTTCATTAAAAAAAATTTGAATTAAGCAGATAAAGATGAAATAATGTTTGAAATTTAATCCTCTAAAGGGTATCAAAATTTTTACAATATGGATTACAGGTGCTTCAGATACAAAATTCATTGCTTACATCTCAGAAGATGTGAATTATATAGGATTATAAAGATCTTCTACTGTACAAATAAAGTGTTCCCCTTTCTCTCCCTCACCCCCCCCCCCAAAAAAAAAAAAAAAAAAAATCTAGCAAAATTTGGTTGAAAACAGTAAATCCACCTATTGTTTTTTTTTTTTTTTTTATCTAACCAACTTTATTTTAATTACTCCTATATTAAAAATTTGTAAAATATCAATTTATATTATTAATTTCAAAATTTTTAAGTCCTCAATTAATTTAAAACAAAATTTATATTTTATCTTTATACTCTCTTCATTCTGAATGAGAGTTTGAACAATACTACTAAGGGATAACACTTTGCTAGAATGTTTTTCATTAAATAAACACAATTTCCACCAAATATTGAGCAAAATTTATAAGTTTTAATGGCAGTGTAAAAATTGAAAGTGCAGCCGAAATAACCATATTTAAAAGAATCAACAAATATTTTACCAACAATGTCATTAAATTAAGCGAGAAAATTTATTCTGAAACTAGAATAGTAAGTTTATTATTTCCATTTTGAAGATCATTGTGCCTAAATGAGACGCGATTCCCCATATTTTTGTCGCATTTATTTCATATTTGGCTTTTTGCTAAATAAATATGTATTTTATGAAGCTGAAAATTATTGAATACTGTGCCTTTAGTTCAAAACTAACTCCTTTCCTAAAAATTTAATCGTAATTTTTGCTATAAACCAACAATGTACCATTGTCGTATTTAGGTCATTTTTGTCGCATTTACGGCAGTTGAATGAGACGTCCATTGTCCTAAATGTGAGAATGCGTTTTATACATGTCTGTTCATCTTAAAATATTCATTTAATTGCTATACATATTTTAATTAATAAAGAGTTAAAATACATAAAATTGAAAGTTGAATAGCTTATTATTGAACAATTAAATAAACTAATAATTTAAATTAAAAATCACAACGGTACGTTATCTTGAATACATTGTACTTAAATAATGAATACTTCAAAATCCATGTTTAACTGACTTTTAACTTTGACCATCGATAAAACAAGAAGTAAATAATGAATGACTGATACAACAAATTTTACCATATCTTTTCCTTTTCAGTTTGCTTTTAATTCATTTTTGATTTTCACCTTCTTTCTAGGTCTCATTTTTTTATTTTGATTTCTAAATGGTATGGTTCTATATAGATTAAGGTTTAGGTTGTTGCAGCTTTACTTCCAGGTTGTTTTAGTAACTGACTTCAGGTTTCTAACGAATCTTGTTTTTAAAATACTGTTTTTGATTTTTTTTACGCTTTAATTATTTTCTCTTTTTTATTTTTTGACGCTGCTTTTGTTTTTCAGTGTCTTAGTTTATTTTTTTCATATGGGAGATTCTCAAAATGTGGGATCATTAAACGTTAACTATATGTAATTTTTCAAAATTTCAAATTTAAGGCCAATTTTTTTTAATAGTATAGTATTTTGTCTATAAATATAATATATAAATATTTTTAATAGTATGTCTACAAAATTATACACAAACATTTAAAAAACAGCAACTCTTCTGTAAAATTAATGATTAAAGCATTTAATTAGCAGTTGTGTACGTTAAAAATTTTGGACATTTTTTCGCACGTACGTTACAGATTTTGGACGTTGCTCTTAGTATTTAAAAAATTCTTAAGACTAAGAATGTAGTAAATGTGTCTGTATACATACATACATATATATATATATATATATATATATGTATAATTAAATTTTTGTTATCCAGTAATAATAATAATAAAATCAAATGCTTTCTTACGTACGTTACTTTCGGACATAACAAAATACAGAAAAAATATTTATAGAAAAGTCCTTCTATCTTCAAAAAAGCAATAAATCAGTCTGCCACCTCTTTACGAAATTATCAAAAAAGCATCCGTTTCTTTTATGCATTCGTTGTTTACCATTAGAACCACCTGGAAAAAAGTTAAAACTCATTTTCTTGGTGGTACATTGGAGCAGTTAACGTTTTGAATGTCCGAAATTGGCCTCTTTAGCATAAAATAATAAAATTTTAAGATATTTATACAAAGCTTTTACAATAAATTGTGTCATTTTCTGTCTCTAAATAGAATTAAAAACTCAGTGTAAAAAAAAAAATAATAAAGTCTATGATAATTAAAGTTATGTTTGAAAGGCTTAAAGTTATGACGTGTGTCCAGTGCCCAGCTTTTGAGAATCGCCCATATACGCTATAGTTTTTAAACATGCAGCAAATGTTGATTCTATGGCTTTTCGCAGGATTTTAAATTGTTTGCGAAACTGTTTTTAACAATTAAAGACAAGATGGATTAGCTTCTGCAAAGTATGAAATTGCAGGATCGTCCCATGAAAGAAACGGCCATATGCGTTCCCACGGGTCCATTTCAAGCGAACGTCTGGCGATGAAGACGCATACACTTTTAGCACGCAATAGCAAACCACTGCTCGGGAAGGTAACGTTTACGTTTACGGAACACACGGAATTTGGCAAAGGTGATACAATGTGTAAAGTAAATTTATATTTCTACGTTGCTTTTAGTGTGAACTGGTGGCGATGAAGTTTTACATAAGCAGATTAAAAAAAGAAAAACATGACATCGTAAGCATATTTGACAGCAGATAAACATTTTAACCTTTAGACCCGAAAACATATGATAAAGTTCCACGTATATTAGAAAGAGGTTTGTTCTTTTGAAGCTTTTTTATAATAATTACAACATTTCTTAAATATTCTTTTTTTTTTCTTTTTAAAACATTAGTTCCACAATTTCTGTCATTAAATAAAATGCTCTTCAGAAATTTTGATGGCAGTTTGTTCACTGGCAACGGGTTCGCCCCCCCCCCCCTCCCGATTTACAAAATACAGATTCGTTTTTATGAAATTTAAAATGTTTAACAATTTTCGAAATTATTAATGATATAATAATTTTGTCCGGATTTTGCTAACAAATAAAAAAGTATATTCCCACCAGTGTACACTAAAAGCATTGTTCTGATATATATTTGTCATGTGATCTTATCGTAATGCTGGTATAGTCCGCGAGCCAAGTACAGATTTCGTCATTTGTTTCCTCTTGGTCGCTAACTTGTAAAATGTTCAGAGAGTTGTGCAGGCATGAGATTTCCGCTTTTTGCATACCAGGTTTTGCTTAGAGAAAACGTTATTTCATTTAATCGGAACAGTTTTGCGATTTAAGAGAAGAACATTTTCTTTGACAAAATATTGGTGTGGAAAAAAGCGGAAATCTCATACCTAGTTGTGTCATGCCAATCTGTGAACTTCAGCTGCGGTACCGTGGGTGGGTTGAGCAGCGGTAACCTCCGACGCACGTAACAAAAAAGCAATTTAACAAATTACAACGACCATTTGGAAAATGATTTTTTCGAAGACTAAAATTTAAGACATAAAAAATCGCACGGAGTTAATCCTACATTACGTGCGCCATGAATTAAACATTAATAGTGCTATTACACGTAAAAATTGCAAGCAACAAAAATTGCCTGCGCCCCGTCAGATTTCTTAAAACTTACGTATTATCCACCTGAAACTTACGTATTATCCAAGCATTTCATTGGCTGTTCGGGAAAAGGCTTTTCCAGCGTCATATTTCCAAGAAATCTGACAACCCATTTTAAATGAAATTTCATTCTTAAACTTCTAAACATACCACACTATTACTTTTTACACCGTCGTATAGAGAAAAAAATGTACTTTTATATGCAATTTGTTTGTAAGTTGTATCTCAATTTGTTTCTGAGTTATTAATTTTTTTGTAGTTTTTATTACTTTTTTGTCATAGTGGTAACAGATCTCTGTTGAAAGTAAAGGGAAATACATATTACTGTATAGACCAATCAGAATACGAATAAAATGCGGATTCAACCAATAAAAAGCTTCAGATATGTTTTTAATTTCCTACCCTGACGAAGAAAATAACCATTTTTCCAAATGGTTAAATCATAAAAATAAATAAAATAGTCATTTCCTCCCGATTGAAAATTTAGGAAATGATTTTTATCCGAATATCTTGTAGAAAAAAAAGTCAGCTGATTATAAAGTGGTGGATAATACGTCAGGTGGTCACACAAACATTAAAAAAAAACATATTCAGTGGTTTCCTCTCAATTTAAAATTTATCAGATGATAGTATATATGCCATTTTAAATAAATAAACATATCTTCTGGCTATATCTCAGAGGAGAAATTGTCAGCTGATGTCCTGAAGGGTGTTACGCAGGAGCCAGACAGGAACACCTATCACTTATTTAATAGCACCAGCTGGCGAGTTTTCCCTGGGCATATTGCTAGCTGATTTTTTTATTATTATTATTACGTACAGGATCATATTAACTATCAGCTTACGGATATTCATCCGAGAAGAAATAACCAATCTTAACACTTTCATCTCGAGGGACGAGATAACTCGTCTTCCAGGAATATTTGCTACCAATCATGGAAAATCAATTCGTACCGGAAAAGTCTGTCATTTAATTATTAGATATTGATTCCGATATCTAAATGTCTAATAATTACCGGGCAGAATTTTCCCAAACGGACACGACACTTTATAATCTTTTAATGTTTGTAATTACAAATAAATCATTAGAGTGAGAAATGATATTGATTATTATTTTTCAAAGTAAAATAAACAAGTTTTAAATGAATTTGTGTTTTGTTTCAATTTTAGCGCTGCGAGGAGCGGATCAGGCTCTTAGCGCAAAGGGTGGTACAAAGGCGTGCCATTGCTACAATGAAAGTGTTAAGTTATTTGACATTACTCTAACTGTAAGATATAGTTTTATTGTGGTGTTTCATTTACATTGATATTCTATATAGATATTTTAAAACTGATAAACATATAAATAAATAAATGATGAAATACTGTGATAAGAAAATTAATTAATTAATAATTTATTGAAACTTAAATATGTAGTACATATTATTTATTTTAAAGATTTACTCAATTTAATTTTGTAATTTAATCATATTCATTTTCGCTTTGTCTCCTTTTGCTCTCATTTCCCGCTTCACTGTCAGAAGTAACTGCCACCATGTCTGCATTATCGTCATGTGTACAAAAATACAACGAAAGAAAAATTAAATATATATTTTTAACGTAACATAATCAACATCATTAAAATTAAATAAAAAATGTTACATTTTTCGGGTTGAACATTTATTTGATTAATCGATGATGGTAAGTGAGGTCCAGAAAACTAATTGAATTCATTTAAAATAATAAAACTTTGTAAAAAATCACCATAAAATTAAAACAAAACACAGGACGCGTTTCGAGCTAAAAACATAACAGCTCGTCATCAGCTACAGCATTTTTGTTTTAATTTTATGGGGATTTTTTACAAAGTTTTATTATTTTAATTGCTTCTTATCGCCAGTTTTCGGTGCTGTTTCGCTGTAATTGAATTCATATTTGTTGTCGATTTCTACCCAGCCATAGTCTGACGGTTCATCTGTAGTTGGCACTTTTAGATGTTCGTGTGACCAAATTTGCGCTATGTAACATGTTCGTTAAAAATGCTGATATAATTCCAATTTGCGTGGAGGTAGAGACGACAACGAGCCATCAATCTCTTTTTTGCTTAGTTGGAACGAGTCATCATTGTCAAGGAATTTGTATGTTTTTTTGAACCGTTCCGTTTTTCCTAACCGCTAGGGCTGTATCTCACCTTAGGTGGGGATAAACGAACACAAAGAGGTAAGAATAATATAACAGGAGTTATCGCTATGAGCGCTGACGGCGGAATGTTAGAGCGGAGAGCATTTTCTCCGATCCCAACCGTTATATTTGAAATAAGAAATTGCGCATGCATGTGGACTTGAACGGAAATTGTCTTACTAGAAAAATTTTACAGGGTTACCGAGTTTGCTATATGTCATCATGTTAAATTGGCGATTACTCTTTGGCTTTCGAAAATAAAGAGAGAAAGTTAAAATTAAAATAAAAACATAGGAAAAGTATTTAAATAGTTAAAATAAATATATTTTATCAGTAAAAATGTAAATAAAATAAAAACGGAATAACTTACACCCATAAAGAGTGAAAAAAGGAAAGAAAAATTTACTGTGCTGCCATCTATGTCCAGTGAGTTAAACGAAATTGGTTATTAAAAGAATTTTATAATTATCTGAATAGGTAGCTTGTAATTGCTTATAATGAAATTAAAAAAAAACAGTTCTAAGAAGCTTATTTAAAAAGGAAAGCCGTAGTAATTTTATTCAATAAAAAATGTATTTAATATTTAGTAAAATTACATAAAAGATTAGAGTATGATGTAAAAAAATAATACATTATTAAATTTGTAAAAATCATAAACTATCACATTTAAATTTTTATGTAGGGCTTAAAATAAATTAATAATGCCTTTAAATATATACTATTTTGGCAGCAGACCATACAAGATTTAAAAGAATATATTTTTAACTTTATCTTAAAAAAATAAATATATAAAATAGAAATAAGATAATCATTCTTCTTCTTATTATTATTATTAAGTGTGGAAATGAATAGTATATATTTGCAACTACATTTTTATTAGTTTAAATTACTCAGTTCATTTGCAAAATGTCACTCTTTATCTGTTGAGTAATAAATAATTTCCTAATTGTGTAAATAATTAAATACTTTAAGAAAATCACATGAAGCCAGAGCCTGATTACCCTCGGGGCAAATTCCTATCACTAAAAATAAACAGAAAATTTTTCCTCATTCATGACAGAAATATTGCATGAATACGACGTTTAGATAACTAGAACTTTTCTTTTAAAATTTATTGGTGTAAGTGTGCCCCGTTGGTAATCAGGCCCTGCATGAAGCTCTCTCTAACGCAGTGTTGTTTGTCAGTAAATATATAATAATAATGTAATTGACATAGGAAATTACAAAATAAATAAAAATAGAACATTAAATTGATGGTAGAGGTATTTTTTATTTATTATAAGCCATTGGCTTTTTACAACATTTACAGAAAGTTTTAGAATTTCAATCTAAGTCCACACGCATGTGCAGTTTCTTATTTTAGATATAACGGTTGGGTTCGGCGAAAATGTGAGCGGAAACAGTGAGTTAGAAGGGGATGAGATTTTAAAAGTATCTATAAAGAATATTAATGTAAATGAAACATCACAATAAAATTATATCTTATATCGATAACAAGACATTATTTGAAATGTTTTCAGTTTTAATGTTTGTGGCAGTGAGTGTGTTGTCTGTAATTTAAGCTCCATAGAGGTAAAAAATCCCTTGATGGTGACTTGTTAGAATAGGGCTGAAACGTTGGGTGTATTTTTAATTTTAAAGTGGGTTTAATATATTTTTTATATAAGTAGTACGCTGATTAGTATTTAAAGTGTTTTTAATCAATAAATTTGACAGCGTAAGTTCAAGTTTTTATTGAAATTAAAGTGTACAGAACATTTGGAGCCTCGATTTATCCTTGAAACCTGGCAACACTAGCAGGAGGTCAAAATTTTCAAGATAGGTAGGGAAAATAGAAACTAATCTAGTTTTGATTAGAATTATCTAAGTGATAGATGTGTATTTAAACTTTTATTAAATGAAGCAATAATTAGAATTTTATGTTTTTAGTTTCAGTATTACTTACCCATCATACGTAGTATAGGGTAAGTCTTGTAATCGTTTTAAAAATCGAAAAAAAAAATTTGACGGATTTACGCGTTTCAGACATTGGAAATTCCGAAAAACATATTTTTAGAAAGAAAAAAATTGTCCGTCCGTCTGTATGTCTGTGTGTCTTTAATCGCTCTATCTCCCGAACAAATTGAGATAGAGACTTGAAATTCGGTGTGTTCTTAGGGAGTAATAATGGAAAGAAGCCTGTTGAATATCAGTAACCTCGATTAACCGGAGCAATTTTTTCGGACTCTTGAAATATTCATTCTGATAAAAGGTACGCAAAATTTTTCGAAATTGTTTATTTGAAGGACTGAATATAAAAGAAAATAAAAAAAACATACATTTTGCATCATGAATGAACTCGATCGGATAATTAGTTGCCAAGATATTTGTAATTCTATTTTTCACACTGTTCGATTTTTCATGACCCTGTATTTCATTCAAATTTCAATTCAAAGATATATTTTAATTGGAAATGAGACGATTAATCCGACGCAGTAAACTGTTAGTTAATAGGATTATAATTTTTCGAGTTATAAGGATGTTTCTTTTACGCAATTCGGTACTACTCGATTATCCCGCCGACCAAAAGAACTATCGCCAATCTATAAGATTAAATGTCAATAATGGCTTATCGTAAATGTCAAGCATTTAATGCCTCTTCATACCTATAAGGGAGTTACCGTAGGTGGGGATACAGTTTTGTTGCCAAATACCGCCAAGTTTGTCACCAACTTGGCTGCCAAAATAAATCGCCAAAAGCGACTCCAACTTGGTGGTATCTCTAATATTTTGCCAAATTCCCATAGACTTCCATTATAAACCTAATCGGGATTACTTGCTTACAGAAAATCAACAAATTGTGATATTTTAATGCAACAAAAAGTAATATTAGCTTAAGGGGTTATATTAATTGTATTTAAGGGAATCCAAATAAATTAAATTATGAATAAAAGTAACTTGGTACAATGCTTAGCAAATATCACACGTTTTATTTTCATATTTTATATTATCTATATCCATGATGGGTAAGTATTACGGTGCCCCCCCCCCCCCCCACACACACACACACACACCTCCAACGATTAGTTTTTCTTTGCAAAAAGAATTTTTTACATATAACTATCATTATCATACATACTCGTATCTTGCACGTGTCATTTGAGTTGGAAATTAGTTTGTCTCAAGTTGGGAAATTTTTTGAATTCACGCATCCCCCCCCCCCCCAAATAAATATCAGTCGCTACGCCCCTGGGAACACCACACCATATAACAGCTTAACCGGAAACGGAACTTTCTTTCGACCGCTGGCGATTAAGGTCTCAGAGATTTACTTGTGAAAAGATAAAATTATTGTGTTTGTTCTGCTGTGAAACCCACTAAGACGGAATATCTAGCGACCGGATAAAGACTCCTTGAAGACATGTTTCCTTCTTAGTAATTCTATGGCATTTCTCATTTAGCGGAAATGTTTTTTTTTCTTTTTTTGCGTTTAAGCTAAGATTCAGTTACTGACAGTTCCGTTTCATTCGCTTGCCTGTATTTTTTAGTCCAGGAGTGTCCAACTGTGGCCCGCCACATACCACTAAAATTGTAAAGAAATTGTCTACAAGTTGAATCGCGGAAATTCGACGATTAGATAAGGTAAAGATAACTATAAAATTTTAGTGGTATTTCGCGGGCCACAGTTGGACACCCTGTTTTAGTTCAAGCAACACCGGATACAATACAGACTACTTGGATTTCTAACTACCTCTATGAAGAGGCAGAATATCACGACACATAATAATTTCATCGACGAACCTGCTCGGGGAGAGAATTCTGACGGATTACCGAGGAGCCTGGGGCCAACCTGCTCGTAAACAGTGAACAGTGAACAGCAGTGCAGTTCAATGGGATTCCTAGTAGCAGTGCTACTCCACTCCCTGTAGATGAGTAAGTGTATAGCAAATCCTAGAGGAGCCATGAGGAAAGAGTTTAAGCGTAGCACACAGTACTGCAATAAAAAGTAGAGAAGATAAAAATTTAAAATATGGAGAGGCTGAAAATTACTGAGAGGGTACTCCGAGGACTACAGTATAAGTATAAGTAAGTATAAGTAAAATTTTAAATTGAGGATAGATAAAGATAAAAAAAAGAATAAAATGAAGATGTTAACACTGTTCATAACACATAGCAAGACCGCTCCAAGCAAAGCAGGAAAAATATACCAAATCCCTTAAAACCAAAAAGGCTGTTTTCAGCGCCATACATTTAAAGTTTAAAAATTACAGTAAGTATAAGGCTTTACCAAGGTAAAGCAATAGTAATAATATAAATAAGAAGAATATATATATATATATATATATATATATATATATATATATATATATATATATTTTAATTTTATAAGAAAAGAAAAGAAAAGAAAATAAGTATCAACCGAAGAGCGCGACTACTCTTCGATAATAGTAGTATAACGGGGCCTCTTACGTTTAGATGGGCTGAGAGCATCATAGTCCGGTAATTCGTAAATAATTTCATTAGGAACTTTATAAAGTTGGCTGTGAAATTTTTTAGAAAGAAATTTAATGCGTCTGACCAGAGAGGTAGTTTTGAGATCGTTTCTGATCGTGGTGTTCCGAAGAAATCTAGAGCCATTTCTGATACGGCGAAGTTGACCGTTGTGAAGCTCAGAAAGCCGGTCCATACTCGTTCTACAGAGGAAGCCCCACACCGGGCAGCCGTAAGTGATGATGGTGAGAATGCAGGCATTGTAGATTAAAAGTTTGTTATGGTAGGACATACTAGGGCTCCTTAAAAGAGGTGAGAGACTTTTAGCTACCCCCGAGGCTTTACCGCGGATATTTAGCATATGTTTTTTGAAAGTAAGGCGTTTGTCAATGATAACCCCCCAGGTACTTAGCATCATCAGACCAAAGAATGGTAGTATTGCTAATGGTTAGTCTATTGGGAACAGTAAAGTACGTGAAAAGTAGACAGCTTTGGTCTTACTTTCATTAAGTTTGACACGCCACTGATTGCACCCAGACTAACTAGTAAATCTATCTAAATAACTTCTGTTTATTTTTCCGGTGAATAATTTGTTTTTTTTTTAAGTGGTTTATCATACACATTGCTCGATAAATATTGTATTACTTATCACACTTTGTTATTAGTAAGTCATAAAATGTAATTAGTTTAAAGTGACGTGATACGTTTTGAATATGCTATTTATTCAGTAAAGTATAAATTTTGGAGATAAGTTTAAAGTATGGCCATAATTTAAAATTAGAAATACATATGCAAATTCTAGCTTACGAAACTATTTTAACCCTTTCAGGGGCAAGTAATTGTGTTTCTGTAATGTCGATTGACACCGGAATCTTCGAAATATTTTATGGCAAAATAAGGAAGAGCAATTTTACGCCATTTTTCCACCAAAGTTAGAAAAGTAAAATTTAATAAAATTTTTCTGGTGCAAATCTTCATTAATCGTAGGAGGGATACCGCCTCTCAAGGGGCTAAAAGAGATACCGTATATACTCGCGTATAAGTCGACCCCAAATTCGGGAGGAATAACATACTAAATACCAGTATTTAAAAAAAGTTATCTCCGTCTTATCTAAATGCAGAATTTGCTGATATTAAACAAGCTGAAGATGGGTACAAGAAAATACTGGTATGTAACATATTTTTTTCACGAATTTAGGGGTCGACTTATACGCGAGTACATACGGTAATTTAAAAAAATTCTCTAATGTATAGCGTGCTAATTACTAGGCTAGAGCTGTTTCGTTTCTATTACAGTTGAGGCCAGGGTTGACAGTTTTGCTTGCATTTGTATTCGAAATTACAAATTCGTACCAGAAATTCCAAGTAGAATTTTTTCTTTATTAAATAACCGACATTTCGTGGTTAAGTAAAAATTCTACTTGCGAAAATACCAGTATAAATTTCTGAATAAAAAGAGAGATCATACTAGAAATTAAGGAAATGAAGTGAAATATATCGTTGGTACCTTGTCAAACTGTCCAATATCAATTTCATATTGGATAGTTTGACATGGTATCGACTATATAAAGTGAAATTAAAGATTTTTTTTAATAGTTCTATTCTAAAATATGTATTTCTTTTCATATTAAAATAAATACTACATTACGTTAGTTTTGCGTTTGGCGTACTCGGTATTTAATTTTAAAGAAAATTTATGTATCAAAGTTCATACACTTTTATGTGAATTACAATTATACTTTTATATAGAAGTTTTATAGAAACTTTTATATAGAAAAAAATCGACTTATATAATCGTGTGATTGCATAAGGCGTGTTTGTTTCCAAGAAAATGCTGATGTTTATCTCACCTAAGCTCAGGGAAATTCCTTGATGTGTAGGCACCCTGCATATATATACCGAGTGTTTCAAAAGTTCGGAGCAAAAGTAAAACGCGATTTAAAAAAAAATGTATTGGTCAGACAGACACGCGTTTTGCAGATAAATATTCAGCGTGGTACGGGATTTTGTATGACACCAACAAAAAATTAGGTAAAAATCTCGACAATAGAGGGTGCTACTGTAGATATGTGTAAATAATTCCACATTAATCAAACAACTCAAGATTTGGATATAAAAACATTAGGGAATGTTGCATATACACTCTTTTGAACCCAAATCTAGCGTTGCGTAAGCAATGTGAAATTATTCCATGGAATTATCTGCAGTAGCGCCCTCTGCTGTCGGAATTTTGAACTAATTTTTTGTTGATGTCATACAAAATCCCGTAGCATGTTGAAGATGTATCTGCGAATCGCAGGTGTCTCCGACGCAGAGATCTTTTTTATCGCGTTTTTCGCACCGAACTTTTGAAACACCTGGTATATATATACATGTGGATCATTAAGGTTATCGAAACTGATTTTTGAGTGCCGTCATTTTTTAGCCGCACAGAGGGTCTAGTAAGAAAATTCCCAATACAGTTGTTTTTTTGTTTTTTTTTTTAATTTTAAAAGTTTAGGAATATTTATGTCATTCTTTTTAGACCTGTTTAAATGCATACAACAAGATTTGTAATATATTTATGAGCAATATTATTTCAGTATTACAAAAACGTATTATTTTGCAGCAGCCGCATTCAGTGCTCATTTTAGTTGATAAAAGTCAAAACACGTGTAAAGGTAAAATCATTGATGTATTTACAGTAGGTAAAAAGAAGTTAGGTAAAAACACATGCAAAATTTTCATAAATGTATGAGGGCTTAGATGTATTATAATCCCGCATCCGCATCTTGGATTTTTTCCTTGTATGAAAAGTCCTTTTTCGCCAAGTAGTAAATGTCGCCAATGTTTAAATATTGTTGATAGATTAATATAATAGAGAAAAAACTGGAGTATAATAATTATATTAATTAAAAAACAATTTTTAGTTCGCACCAAGACAAAAATCCAAGATCGCGGATGCGGGATTATAATACATCTGTTCCTGTATGAGAACCAAATCAATGTAAAATTTCCCAGTGAAAAAGGGAGCATGAAGAACAAAAAGCAGATGCGTGCACTTCATGTAATTCATGCGATCTGATCTCAGAATTTTAATCCCAGTTAATTTTTGCATATCCAAGCGGTGTTTGTTTTTTCTGTATTTTAAAAATGACATCGAAAATTATATATAAGTAGCCTTAATTCAGCATTGTTTTTTTTTTTATATTACTTTAAGTTAGGGAATTAAGACTAAACAATTGTTAGAATTCTAGGTGAGTTTTTTTTTAATTAAATTTTTTTGGAGCAAAGTTTATGGGTTACACTTTTTTTCACTGTCTTACTTGTTTGGGAATCTAAAAGACACATTATAAAATACTTTGCGTGAAGTGAGGCTGCCAATATTTCCAGTTTTTTATCCCCTTTTCTAGATTTGGAAAACAGTCTGAGATATGGTAAAAGTTAAGACCTATTTAAGGCCTAAAAGATTCAGACCTCTTTAAAGTAAAGAACCAAGAAGTACTGTAATGAAAACTAGATTTTTCAGAAAACTAATTAACAAGATAAAATTGGAGAAGAAAGGGAAGAAATAGGCAAAATTTTTTAAATATCTCTTGCAAAATGAAAAAGAAATGATTGAAGGGCCACAGATTGACAAAACTTTTTAAACAATATTTTTATTTCTACGAGAGAATTTCGCTTTAGCTCCTAGACTGTAGGAGGAACGAAAAAAAAAAATCTGTTAAAGTAAAATTCAAACGATGCCGGAAACACAATGCATTTTTTAGCGTAGCAGATAGTGGCAAGCGAGACAAGTCCGATCACCACACCTGAATACTAGCCTTCAGCCCTGACATGAAGATGGCGGCTGCCGAAGACGGATTTTTTTCAGCGTTTGTACGGTCCCTTGAATTTTGGTAACAATAATGCTTTACCCATTTATGTTTGAATTCTTGTTTTCTCAAATTTGTTGGTAAAAGCACTTTAAAATGTTGCAAAATGAACTGGAAAAATACTAAAAAAAAATACGCTAAATTTTTTGTGTATTTATTTGATAAAATGTGAACTTATTAAATAAGGGAATATGCATAATATTTCTAATAATATAATATGCATAATTATATGTTTTGTGTAAATTTATGTTAAATAAGCTTTTAAATGGTATATTATACAGTAGCGCTCAAAAGTATTTTGACAACCTTATATTCTCTCTTATTTTATTTAATATACAAATGTAAAAGAAAATATATTCCTTATAATTGAGAACACTTTGATTGCAGTTATTCAAGTGTATCAAGTTTCAACTTGTTTGTTTACATTCGGCGCCACCGAAGAAATATGACTCCTCCTTAGCTCAAAAGTATTTTGACAATTAGTTTGCATTTAATTGTTGAAGGTGTCAGTGGCGCTATAGCTTCGATTAGTGTTTATATTGAATTATTGTGATTATTTTAAAATGCAGAAATGTAAAAAATATTGAAGTGATTCTAGAAAAGACGCTGTAAATGTACTTAAGAAAGGTAGACTGCAAGCAGTATTAGCTCGTTTTTTTAACTTGTCTCGGCAACTTGTTATTACATGGAATAAAGTTTTTAATAAGCAGAAATACTTCGAAAATAAGCCTCAAAGTGGCCAACAGAAAAAAACAGCTTGCAATGTTGACTGTATTATAAAAATGATATCTACAAATGATTGTTGTAAGTCCGCTATAATAATGAAAAATGAATTCTAAGAAAATTACGGCATAGACATACACGTTTCATCAGTCAAACGACGCCTAAAACTCTGTGGTTTACATGGCGGAAGACAAGCAAAAACACGTTTATTATCTACTAAGAACAAGAAGGCTAGATTTGCATTTCTGAAACGGCATAACCCTTTCAGGGGCAAAGCAATTCCATTGCTAAAGTGTTGAAATTAATGATCGACACCGGAATTTGAAAACAAAATTATTTGTAAATATGAAAAATGTATATTTCACACACATAATAAACTGAATATTTTTTAACCAAAATTCTGGTGTCAATCATTAATTTCAACACTTTAGCAATGGAATTTCTTTGCCCCTAAAAGGGTTATGCCGTTTTACAGATGCAACTCTAGCCTTCCTATTCTTAGTAGATACCAAACGTGTTTTTGCAGGTCTTCTACCGTGTAAACCATAGAGGTTTAGGCGTCGTTTGACTGATGAAACATGTATGGCTGTGCCGTAATTTTCTTTCAATTCATTTTTTATTATTATAGCGGACTTACCACAATCATTTGTAGATATCATTTTTATTATCGGTTGGCCACTTTGAGGCTTATTTTCGAAGTATTTCTGTTTATTAAAAACTTTATTCCATGTAATAACAAGTTCCCGAGACAAGTTAAAAGAACGAGCTAATTCTGCTTGCAGTCTACCTTTCTTAAGTGCATTTTCAGCGGCTTTTCTAGAATCACTTCAATATTTTTTACATTTCGGCATTTAAAAATAATCACAATAAGTCGATATAAACACTAATCGAAGCTATAGCGCCACTCACACCTTCAACAATTAAATGCAAAAATAATTGTCAAAATACTTTTGAGCTAAGGATGAGTCATATTTCTTCGGTGGCGCCGAATGTAAACAAGCAAGTTGAAACTTGATACATTTGAATAACTGCAGTCATAATGTTCTCAATTATAGGGAATATATTTTCTTTTACATTTTTATATTAAATAAAATAAGAGAGAATATAAGGTTGTCAAAATACTTTTGAGCGCTACTGTATAATATAATTAGTATTTTTATGAACTACTAAAAAATATATTTATTTCTTTACAGAGATTAATAACATTATATAATTAATAATAAACTAAGAATAATCATATTTGAGGTTTAAAAACAATTTAATTTATAATCATCTTGAAAAAGATATTACATAAATAACTGCCCCCTAAATGGATAATAAAACTATATACCCAATCGTTTCAAGCGCCATATATGTTGTACGTTACAAACATGCATAAAAAATAGGTTTAAACATATAATTTCTCTTTAAAAAAATACGTATTTCAAAGAAATCTACAAGCTAAGATTATCACTTATTTATAATATTTGGATCCTTGATCGAACGCAACTACAAACGCGAATACAAATAAATTCACTTTTTATATTTCGCCATCTTAAAAAAAGAAAATTTATAAATCACCGAAAAAAGCCTTCATTTAAATAAGTAAATATCCACTTTATGCTGTTATCTCTCAGTAACAGATAAAATCCATTTATAAAGTTTGTTTACGTGCATTTCACTGGCCCCGCCCCATACTCTTTTTGAAAATTCAACAGCCCCATTCGTTTGTGCTACGTTTGTGCTGGTTTGTGCCGCAAAAATTTTCGTTTGTGCCACTTCCGTTCTCTCGTTATAACGAACACAATGGGGCGGGGCCAGTGAAACGACAGCCCCGCCCCATCAATGAAATCAAAATTTTATTACTGCATTCGTTTGTGCTAGGTTTGTGCTGGTTTGTGCCGCAAAAATTTTCGTTTGTGCCACTTTCGTTCTCTCGTTATAACGAACACAATGGGGCGGGGCCAGTGAAACGACAGCCCCGCCCCATCAATGAAATCAAAATTTTATTACTGCATTTGTTTGTGCTACGTTTGTGCTGGTTTGTGCCGCAAAAAGTTTCGTTTGTGCCACTTCCGTTCTCTCGTTATAACGAATTATTATAATTCAAGGTCAAATAAAGAAAATCACTTATAAAAATCGTAAATAACTACATGTCACGAAATGAAATATGTAAATCTTTAGTCCCATGTAAATGTCGGTTTGTGCCGCAAAAAGTTTCGTTTGTGCCATTCTGGTTCCCTCGATATAACGAATTTTCTACTATTTCAACACAGAACGACCATTTCAGTGGCCCCGCCCCATCAACGAAATCTAAATTGTATTACGGCATTCGTTTGTGCTACGTTTGTGCTGGTTTGTGCCGCAAAAAGTTTCGTTTGTGCTACTTCCGTTCTCTCGATATAACGAATTTTTATAATGCAAAGTCAAATAAAGAAAATCACTTATAAAAATCGTAAATAACTACATGTCAAGAAATGAAATACGTAAATCTTTAGTCCCATGTAAATGTCGGTTTGTGCCGCAAAAAGTTTCGTTTGTGCCATTCTGGTTCCCTCGATATAACGAATTTTCCACTATTTCAACACAGAACGACCATTTCGGTGGCCGCGCCCCATCAACGAAATCTAAATTGCATTACGGCATTCGTTTGTGCTACGTTTGTGCTGGTTTGTGCCGCAAAAAGTTTCGTTTGTGACACTTCCGTTCTCTCGTTAAAACGAATTTTTCAATTTCAAGGTCAAATAAAGAAAATCAATTATAAAAATCGCAAATAATTACATGTCACGAAATGAAATACTTAAATCTTTAGTCCCATGTAAATGTCGGTTTGTGCCGCAAAAAGTTTCGTTTGTGCCATTCTGGTTCCCTCGATATAACGAATTTTCCACTATTTCAACACAGAACGACCATTTCAGTGGCCCCGCCCCATCAACGAAATCTAAATTATATTACGGCATTCGTTTGTGCTACGTTTGTGCTGGTTTGTGCCGCAAAAAGTTTCGTTTGTGCCACTTCCGTTCTCTCGTTATAACGAATTTTTTAATTTCAAAGTCAAATAAAGAAAATCACTTATAAAAATCGCAAATAATTACATGTCACGAAATGAAATACTTAAATCTTTAGTCCCATGTAAATGTCGGTTTGTGCCGCAAAAAGTTTCGTTTGTGCCATTCTGGTTCCCTCGATATAACGAATTTTCCACTATTTCAATAGAGAACGACCATTTCACTGGCCCCGCCCCATCAACGAAATCCAAAATATATTACGGTATTGGTTTGTGCTACGTTTGTGCTGGTTTGTGCGGCAAAAAGTTTCGTTTGTGCCACTTCCGTTCTCTCGTTATAAGGAATTTTTTATAATTCAAGGTCAAATAAAGAAAATCCCTTACGGAAATCGTAAATAACTACATGTCAGGAAATGAAATACGTAAATCTTTCGTCCCATGTAAACGTCGGTTTGTGCCGCAAAAAGTTTCGTTTGTGCCATTCTGGTTCCCTCGATATAACGAATTTTCCACTATTTCAACACAGAACGACCATTTCGGTGGCCCCGCCCCATCAACGAAATCTAAATTGTATTACGGCATTCGTTTGTGCTACGTTTGTGCTGGTTTGTGCCGCAAAAAGTTTCGTTTGTGCTACTTCCGTTCTCGCGATATAACGAATTTTTATAATGCAAAGTCAAATAAAGAAAATCACTTATAAAAATCGTAAATAACTACATGTCACGAAATGAAATACGTAAATCTTTAGTCCCATGTAAACGTCGGTTTGTGCCGCAAAAAGTTTCGTTTGTGCCATTCTGGTTCCCTCGATATAACGAATTTTCCACTATTTCAACTCAGAACGACCATTTCGGTGGCCCCGCCCCATCAACGAAATCTAAATTGTATTACGGCATTCGTTTGTGGAACGCTTGTGCTGGTTTGTGCCGAAAAAAGTTTCGTTTGTGCCACTTCCGTTCTCTCGTTATAACGAATTTTTCAATTTCAAAGTCAAATAAAGAAAATCACTTATAAAAATCGCAAATAATTACATGTCACGAAATGAAATACTTAAATCTTTAGTCCCATGTAAATGTCGGTTTGTGCCGCAAAAAGTTTCGTTTGTGCCATTTTGGTTCCCTCGATATAACGAATTTTCCACTATTTCAATAGAGAACGACCATTTCAGTGGCCCCGCCCCATCAACGAAATCTAAATTGTATTACGGTATTCGTTTGTGCTACGTTTGTGCTGGTTTGTGCCGCAAAAAGTTTCGTTTGTGCCACTTCCGCTCTCTCGTTATAAGGAATTTTTATAATTCAAGGTCAAATAAAGAAAATCCCTTACGGAAATCGTAAATAACTACATGTCACGAAATAAAATACGTAAATCTTTAGTCCCATGTAAATGTCGGTTTGTGCCGCAAAAAGTTTCGTTTGTGCCATTCTGGTTCCCTCGATATAACGAATTTTCCACTATTTCAACACAGAACGACCATTTCAGTGGCCCCGCCCCATCAACGAAATCTAAATTATATTACGGCATTCGTTTGTGCTACGTTTGTGCTGGTTTGTGCCGCAAAAAGTTTAGTTTGTGCCACTTCCGCTCTCTCGTTATAAGGAATTTTTAAAATTCAAGGTCAAATAAAGTAAATCCCTTACGGAAATCGTAAATAACTACATGTCAGGAAATGAAATACGTAAATCTTTAGTCCCATGTAAATGTCGGTTAGTGCCGCAAAAAGATTCGTTTGTGCCATTCTGGTTCCCTTGATATAACGAATTTTCCACTATTTCTACTCAGGGCGACCATTTCAGTGGCCTCGCCCCATCAATGAATTCTAAATTGCAGTACGGTATTCGTTTGTGCTGGTTTGTGCCGCAAAAAGTTTCGTTTGTGCCACTTCCGTTCTCTTGTTATAACGAATTTTTATAATTCAAGGTCACGTAAAGAAATTCACTTATGAAAATCCTAAATAAATGCGTGTCATGAAATAAAATTCGTAATTATTTAACGCTATGAAAATGTGCACGAGCTTTTTTAAAACTCGGCAACTGTAAATAAAAACAGATATTTGTTATTTGTAAAGAAAATAATTTGAAAAAAAAAATCGAAAAAATAATTAGATTTAAAAAATGTTTGAACTTTACAATCTAATCAAGCATATTTGCATCCAAAAGCTAATTAAATTGCTATTTTTGATTAAATTACACTTTTTGAACATATAAAACTTATCCAACTGAACTGTATCGACAGATTTCAACATTGAATAGCACTTACATAATTCTTCGATTTAAAAAGTGCTTGCCTCAATACATTCTTATCATATATTTCTGTATAAAACGATCAATTTCCCAGGATGTATTCGTGTTAATCGATTAGAGAAATTAAAAAGCCTTAAAACGTCCACTTGGCGAGCTTTTATTGTCATTTGAGATAGGGTATTTATATAATATTACTAGGATATAACAGTAATTGAAATTTTTAGTAAACAAACTTTAACTAGTTAGTAGACATTTTTTTCAGTACCTTATTAAGTAAAATAATTAATGCATTACTAAAATAAAATACATATATATATTTTTCTTTTTTGGGGGGCGCGCGGGGGGGGGGAGATGAAGAAAAAGGAGAGGATTTTTCAAGAAAAGCTACGGAGAATCCAAAACAAATCATTGTTTCTTTTTAACTATTAAGATCTCTTCCAAAAGTGTAAGAATTAAAACAAAATATTTTCGAATTGAATATATTTCAGAAAAAAAAAAAAAAAAAAACCTTTAAATTTATGTGTAAATCTACTTGTGTGTTCTAAATAAAAATTATAAAATGAAAGCTCATTAAATTCTAAATTAATGTAATTGAATCTCTATTTCTCCACATTCCCGTTTTTGAACTGATATGCAACTTTTTTCTTATGTTGATGTATGGTGTCAGACCTGAATTCGTAGATTTTTTTTCCATATACACAATTTCTGTGATAATTATTCTACCAAATAAAATAATTCATGTTGATTCTTCACAAAGATATCTAAGTTCACTGTGTTGATCACTTTTAAGAATAGACATTTAAATTATTAGAATAAAAAGTACTTCAAACAGTGAATTAATTATAAACTGAGAAACTTTCAACAACATTTTAGAGGAAATAGTTGTGAAACAAATTCTTATCCGTTTTGTCAAGATGGTGATAATAGTTAATGAGCAAACAGATCGGAAATAGGCGTGTCTGTACACTCCTATGTAAAAGCAAAGTAACAAGAGTTAAAAGAGAGGGTTAAAATGTTAAATAAAACTGTTTTCAGTCTGTGTAAAAAAAAAAAAAAAAATCGAAAAAATATTGATATCTAATTCTAAAAGTGCTGTTTTTTCTACTTGCTTTTTCCCCCCTTTTGTTTGTTTGTTTTCGCATCGGGTCTTAACGGAATAATAAGAATAAATAGTTCTTATTCTCCGAACTCTCTGAAATTTTTATCGGTTAAAAAAAAAAAAAAAAAAACGGTTTCAAAGTATTCGCAAAACTTTTGTGAAAAAATATGCAAATTTCGCTGTAAAAACATGAGCCGAAGCTGCGTTTTTCCGTTTTAAATAAAAATTTCGATTTTTTTTTTTTAATAGACACTTCTACTTGTCTGAACGTTTCACGAATTTTTTTTATGTGATGTAAATCCGGTGTGCTGAGAATGTGTGAAAATATTGTGTCAAAATACCGACATTTAGTTTCTGTAAGCGTAGAAAAAAGAGCGACTACTGGAGGCGTAAAATGGCCTGCAGTCGGAAAAAAAAAATAAAATTTTTACTTTAAAAAATTAATTGCAACTCCTGTTAAAGTGGGCATTTTTTGTTAATTGGTATCTCTGAAATGAAACCCTATTAGACATTGCCGGCGAAAGGGAGAAAAAAAACCCCACCAAAATCGAATCTTTTGAATTATTTTTAAAGACGGTTAATATTAATTTTTAATAAGACTTCGCAAAACGCAGAACTGAGCAAGTGCGGGCGCGCTCCGTGATTTTTCTTTTCTTTTCTTTCTTTTTTTAAGAATGCTTTTTCGATGAATTTTTAATTAATATATCAGCTAATTAAAAAAAACCCTCAGGTTGATTGGGACTTGCCTTGCACTATCATCATATAAATCTTCAGACCTCTACGCGCGGTAGATTTCCCTAGCCATCGCAGACGGGCATATATCGCTTAGATAGTTATCTAAGGTACGCGTATTTAAAATTTGCAAAAGTGCATTACTGTTTGTATTTATGTCTGTCATATATATTTTTAAGAATTATTAAACTGTAAATTATTTTTTATTTCAACAATTTTCGCTCATTTATGGTTATCTCTTTCAAGTGAGGAAAGAACAGTTTCACATTGCCATAATTAATTCAAAGAGAAGAAAATTTCACTTTTTAAACACATCCATTATTTTATATCAAAAGTATTTTTTCATCAATTTATCCAATATAAATTCTATTATATGAAATTTCCTAATGTGCATTTCCGCTTGTAAGTAAGTACATTGTGCATGTATTTTGAAAACATTTTAAAAATTGAAAATTATATTTACGTCCTGAAATTTCAAGGATCCAAAGTTATATCTCTCTATAACGAGGAAAGAACAAAAAAAAATTTTCTTGTTAAATTCTTGTTATTTTTTATATCAATTTATCTATGATATATTTTATTATATGAAATTTGCGAATCTGCTTTTCTGTTTTCATACCTAGATAATACGTATATATTTTGTAAATATTATTGAAATGTAAATTTCTTTTTAATTTCACTTTTTCTCATTCATGCTTTATCCTTCCAAAATTTACGAATGTGTATTTATGTTTGCATTTTCCTTTACTGCATATGTGCATATAACTTATAAATATTATTACACTGTAAAATCGTTTTTATTTTGCCTAATTTTATGTATTCATGCTTATATCATACTTATCATCATTCATGCTTATCATCAGCAAGGAAAGAACAACCTAATATTAAGATAGCTTATCTTATGGATATTTTTTTAATGTAATATATTTTTTTTTACATCGAATGTATTTACACCAATTTATCCAAAATATGCTTTAACATTTTAAAATTTCGAATCTGTATTGCTGTTTGAATGCATATATACTGTGCATATATTTTGTAAATATTATTAAACTGTAAATAATTTGTTATTTCATAAAATTTATTGCAACCATGCTTCTATCTGTCTAAATCGAGAAAAGAACATTTTTGCATTAACATATTTGATTTATTCAGGAAAAAAATTACTTATTATTGTTATTTTTTATATAATTTATTCATGATGTACTTTATTATATGAAATTTGAAAATATACTTTTCTGTTTTCATATAAAGATAATGTGCATATTTGTACATATTGTATAAACTGTGGATTAGTTTTAGGGTTTCGTACAAAAAAGTAAAAAAGGAACCATTATAAGATCACTCCTGGTGTCTGTTTGCCCGTCTGTCACATCCATTTTACTTGTAAACTATGGAACGTGGAAAGTTCAAATTGGCTGAAGTAATAAAGGCTATTGACCCACCATCTTTATAGATTATTAACCATTCACAAATATATTTAGGGAAAATGTAGAGCAGCTAATTAAGTTACTTGAAGAAAAAAAAATCCCCTCCGAAATTTCCCTTCCGAAACGCTCTTATCAGCCTTGTACTCTACGATTTAAAAAAAAAAAAACTTCCGGATGACCTTCATTTGACCTTGAGTGAACGCCGGGAGCGTAGAACTGTCATTCTCACACTACTTACAGAAATTTTTATTTGCGGGCGTTCAGCAATGGTATTGAGGAGCGCTTGAGGTACCTATCATCACAGAAATATAAAAGGATTGTTGATAATGCTTTTCGAAGAACAATGTCGGTAATTGCCGAGATATTTACCCTTAAGGAGACGGAAGTTTCGGACATATATAAAGACACGGGCGGGGGACTCTATGCGCTAGCGGCTTGATAGCCTAGATAACAACTTTTAATGATATATTTGTATAATGCCAATGTCCAGTAGTCGTATGAAAGCAATAAACGCCAAAGTGTTAAAAACAGACTAGTTTAATAAGAGTTAATCACATAATTACTATGAGATTCGATACTAGTTTGCACTGAGTGGCTCTCTCAATACGCCACCCGTGTCTTTAAAAGCTAATTAAAAATCTATCTGTAAAAACGCGCCACGGACCAACGCGGCGTTGCAATTTTACGACCTCCTTTCGAAGCGCTTTTAGCACAATTCGAAGTTTAAACTTTGAACAAGGATTTTGTTTTAGGTACACTGTAAAAAGAAAAGATTACTATTACGCTGAATTTGTGTTTATAAAATGACAAATGAAGTTTAAATATGCACTATTTTTATTGTCAGCACCAAATTAAGTTCATGATAAACAGATTAGAATGAGATTTAAAAAAAAAACGAGTTATACAGAGAGCAATATTTGATACTACTTAGGCTTCATATCTCTCTGAACTTTCATGGTATATCCATTTATACTTTTCTAGTATATACAGCTATACCCAACCGTACCTTGTATGGTTTTTTACAAAGTCTTATTATTCTTTTAGAAACGATGTTTTGTATTAATGTATTTATTATTCCATACTGCTATGTCTTTAAAACGAGGAAAGAACAAACTCTCTTACATTAACATATTTTTTTTAACAGGAAAAATAATTATTTGTTGAATTATTGTTTTTTTATACGATTTATGCATTATATATTTTATTATATGAAATTTGCAAATGTGTATTTCTATTTTCATGTATAGATAATGTGCATATATTTTTTACATATTTTAAAACTGGGAATTATTTTTATTTTATAAAATTAATCTCATCCGTGCTTCTGTCTATCTAAAATGAGGAAAGAGCAGTTTTACATTAGCATATTTTTTTTAAACAGAAAAAAAGTTACTTGTTGAATTATTGTTATTTTTTATACAATTTATTCATGGTGTACTTTATTATATGAAATTTGCAAATGTACTTTGCTATTTCGAATGTGTTTTCTGTTTTCATCATGTATAGATAATGTGCATATATTTTCTTTATCTTATAAAGCTGCAAATTTATCTAATAACAATACAGGTATCCACACTATCTCTTTAAAAATAGTCTCATACTAATTTAGCTTACTTAGCACATTCATGGAGAAAAATATTTATATTTGTATATACACTCTAAATCGAAATGTCTTAAATTCAGACACTTAAGTGTCTGAAACGGAGTGTTCAATTTTCAGACATTTTAAAATGTCTGAATTTTTTCAGACACTTTTTGCGTCTGAATTTTAGACACTTCAAACGTCTGAATCGCAGCCATTTTTTAAAAGCATTACACGTAGCCATGTTTGACCACGTTGATCCTGGAAAAGTATATGGCCATTATTCTGCCCTACTTCCCCCCCCCCCCACACACACAGCCTTATTTTAGGGGATCCAAAATATGGTATGCAATTTTCATAAAGCTGATAATCGAAATCTTTTTCGACTTTGTACTGATTATAATCAATATTTTGAATTTATAGAGTAGAATAAGATTAAAAATTAAAATATTTGTCACAATACAGTAAAACCTCTCAATAGTAGGCACCTTAGAACCGTGGAATTTGTTCGCTATTCGGAAGTGTCTGTTTTTCTGAGGTAAAAAATATAAAATATGTGCATGTTGTTAATAAAAAATGTGCTTCTTAAATAGTTGTGTCCTCTATGTAGGAGTGTCCGTTATGGAGATTTTACAACAAAACTTTCATAGGACAATTTTCTTCAGCGAACACTGACCTTTTTCAAGATAAATACATTTTTTTTACCTCATAAAAGCGAACACAATCGAATAGCAGGCAAATTCAACGTTCCAAAACGCGTTCAATTCGCGAGGTGGCCGCGATTGAGAGTTTTTACTGTATTTATTTTTTTATTTAGTTTTTAATCTAATTCTACTTTTAAAGTTCAAAATGCTGATTATAATCAATAGAATGTTGAAACACATTTAAAATATAAGCTTTAAAAAAAAATCCATATCGAATTTGGAGCACGTAAAATCGTAGGGGGGGCAGGTCTGCCCATGCTTTAATCAGGCCCTCCTTCTGGAAAAAGTCCAACCCTGTGTTATGATTCGATAAATGTACGTGTCAGTTTTAAGTGCAAAATCTAGCTATATGCAAATAAATATTTTATAAAAATTTACCTCTTTACTTTGTATTCATTTTTAATTTCAAATTACTTTTTAACTAAAAGTAATCAAAAAATCAATATTATATAATTATTTCAAATGAAATATATCTGTATATTTTTACCGCATTCTTACAATTACGTTAACGGTACATGATTACATGAATTTAAGAATCTAAAAATAATCATTAAAATTTAACAAAGTGACTACAGATAACGCGAGATCCTTTTTCTAAATCTTTGTTGACATCAACAAATTTTTTTCTGATTCAACGTCTACATTAGTGACGTCAATTTCCGTTCTGAAGCTGTGGTTTTGATTTTTGAATCATAAAAAGATTATATGTTGACTATTCTCAGTATGGCAAATGGGATATTTCTAAAATACTCGGAAACACTAAAATTATAGCAAAGGGAAATCTTTTAATTAGAATGACCGGATTTAATGAGTTTTATCAGTCAAAACATTTTAAAATAAATAAATGAACACAAGTAATTCGCTGTATTAAATATATGGGGGAATCAATGAATGGAAAGATGTCCGAACTATATTCTTTTTTAAAATTTATGATGTAGACACTATGAGGCAGAAGAAAACTTCATTAGACAAGAAAAGCATAAATAATAAATAAAAGCAGCTATTAACAGGAATGTTTACTATAAATGCTTTTGAATTCCAGTACATAACACATAATAAATCTATCAGAAATGTAAAAATCGATGTAAACATTACAAATGCTGCCGCATTAAATGCTTATAAAAATATTGTATACGTAAATAAATAATTAAAAAGGGTACTTCAGAGTAATAATTACACCAAAAAATACTATTAAGGTAGTCTTGATGGTAATTAAGAAGTATGAGCCAATCAACAGGCGATGTCACTGCGATTTTTAAAGTAATGGCTACATAAGAAAAGGCTTAGGAAGGTGTAAAATTAATAAATTCAGTAACCGCTAATATACACCATGCGGAGACACCAAAATTTATTTTAAAGATAACATTGGATAGAAAATAATACAGAAATATGATTGCAGATGATTTGAAGAGTAGAAATTTAAATATTAGCAAAATAAAATTTTAACATGGAAATACCATAGGCAAAATGCTTTGAACATATTTTGGCATAACTCAGGAAATAATAAAGCTATAGACTCGTGTGAGGTCTTCATTTAAAGATAAAACAATCACAGAGAGTTTTAAATACATATAGTTAAGACCCCACTTACCTGGGAAAAGGTCTGATTATTCCAAAAGCACATTCGCCCAGGGGACGTCCGGATTGGAGGCTACGTTAGTATCCGTTAATTAGGCAGTCTTGGATATTTAAAAAATAAAATCCCCTTGCACATCCGGCTAGCTCTGTTAAAAGGATGGAAAATTTCCATCCTGAAAACATAGCCCGCCAGACAACAGTTCTCTTTACAAATTTGACGAGATGAAGAACACTGTATTAGTTTTATAGATAAATATTAATACGGAGTACCACTATGTCGATAGAAATTAAATCCCGGAACTTCACATTCCGCAAAAAACAATCAAGTCAAAATAAATTATTAGTTAAAATGTACGCGTACATAAAAACAAGCATTCAGTTTGAATTACAAACGAACAACGAGTTCGAAAGGAAGACGCATGCGCAACTGAGAGTGCCCCCTGGTGAATGCGGAGCGGAGTTACAAAGTGTCTTAAAATTAGACACTTGCAGATTTTTTAGACACTTTTATCAGTTCGTGTACACTATGATCATAGTAAGACACTTAGGTGTTTTAAATTAAGACATCTTTTGTGACTGAATTTTCAGATTCAGACACTTAAGTGTCTGAAATTCTTTTTCAGTCACATATGTATCTTAATTTAAGACGCCTTTATTTGCAGTGTATCCATTATTTATGTCATATGTATATTTTGAAATTTATATGAGAAATATACCTTATAATATAAAATTTGCGAATATATACAATTTTTTTTTTTTTTTTTGGTGTATAGATTTTGTGCACACATTTCTTAAATTTATTAAACGTTAAATTATTCTTTACTTCATAATATTTCATTCATTGACGATTTTCCCTATTTAAAGTGAAGAAAGATAATTTCGTTTTAACGTAGTTGTATTTTTTTAAACTCAAATCCTATTTTATTTACTGTAAATATGCAATGATTTCACATTAGGAGTAATATTTATATAAATGCAGCCAATAAATCCTTGTATCACTTAAAGTTTGTAAATTTTTATTTTTATTTTGATGTAGGTATTATGTGTATTCATTACGCAAGTTTTAACAAACTGTAAGTTATTTATTACTTTGCGAAATATTCGAAGTATTCAGGTTTATCCTTCAGTAAGTCAAGGTAAAAGTATCTCGTATTATTACAGCTTATTTTCCTTATTCATACATAAGAGAAAATGAAAAGAAAAGAAAAGAAAATCTGAATTTGTTTATTGTAAATGTCCCCTTTTTTACAATAAATATTTTAAATATAAATTCAGCCATAATATGATACATTTTTTAAGTTTATGTTTATTTCTCTTAGTGCAGATAGAGGAACCTAAAGATTATGAAACATGCAATAATTGTGCAGCTGTTGGAGACAAATAGACAATGTAAATTGCAAAATTTTCCAAAAATAAGATGTCAATAAAAATATGTCAATGAAATAGCCCTGTCATTAATTTAAAAAAAAATTGTATTAATTTTTTTTTTAAATATTACCTCTCCCCTCTACCACCTTAGCAAAATATGTCAAATAAAATATTTTCCATGTTGTTGGAACAGCATGCCTCCTCTCCCCCTTCAGAAAAATACTTGTATTTTAAAAATTAGGGAAAATAGTGTTATATATTTAAAAAAAAAACATTTTATTTACTCATTTTATATATTTTTTAATAATAATGAGAAAAGGGATTTTGCACAAAATGGAAATTTGCACATTGCACGATTTTGATTAATATTTGGGGCTTGTTTTTGAAATTTTAAAACCAATTTTTGTTGTTTAGAATGTTTTTCTATTTTTTCAAAATCTTATGGTTCTTATTATACATTGTAGAGGAATAAGTGACTGTTTATCTAACATTCATGTAAACACTATAAACTGAATGGTTCACTGCGGAACATTAAAAATATATACAGTGTCATTCATAAATATCGAAACAATAGGCTATTTCCTTAAATATTGCCTCCAGGCTTCCAATTGCAAAGTTTCATAAAAAAGTGCAACATTTCATGAGATTTTGCACTATTTGAGAAAATAAAAAATTAAATTTTTATACTGCCCCCTTTGAGTAAAATTTCCAATTAGGAATTTTTTCTTTATCCAATTCCTGAATTAAACAAAAAACAACAACAACAAAAAAAAAAAATCATCTCGATGTCTCCAAAATTCGCAGAAGTATTGAAAACCAAATTTCGTGACTTACACCATATACCCGTTCCTCTGAGCGACGAGTATTAACTTATTTTTAATGCGGGATCATCCACAAATTGTACGTTATTAAACGTCGATTTAAGACAGCGCCTCTCCTTTGGACATAAAATATCAGCATACAAGTTTTATTTTAAACTTGTTTTCAAAATATGCTCGAGGTCTGCACGAGTCGAAATATCCAGGTCTGTGCTTGGTCAACCCATAGCAAAAAAATTCGGCCCGGCCTGTAAAAAAGTTACAATGTAAGCCCGAGCTTGGACCGGTTTACATTAACTGGTCTGACTGAATTTCTGCAAAACATAGTTTTTTATGTCGATATGGTTAAAAATTGTTTCTAGGAGGAGTTCCGACCAAAAATGCTTACTATAGCTTTTATTTTTCATTTTTATAATGTTCACTTGTAAAGAAGCGTCGTAGGCTGTGATATATATATTATTTTATGAATCTCTATTTGCATGTAAATGTTTCACTTATCATTAATATCGTTAATCCATATTCTATGTATTGGAGACTTTGAAAAACGCTATACACTAAAATCTTCCAAGTCGGAATAATATAGGAAATGAAAAAAAAAATGCGTTATAGACAAGTTCCATTCTTATCAGGTCTAAATGTAGTCTATTCTTTTTTTTAGGTATTATTATATTCATTTTGTATGGTTCAACACATTTTTTTCGTTTCAGACAGGACTCCGTCATTGGCAGGTTTTTTTTAACTGGTTTTTACTGTATTTTAATTTTTTTTTTTTTTTTTTTTTTTTTTTTTTTTTTTTTTTGCCTAGAAATCAACTGTTCTTTTTAAAAAAAATGAATTTTTAAGTTTAATTGTAAAATAATTGCAATTTAAAAATATATGCATTTTTTGTAAAAATTTTTAGGCTGAGCGAAATTTTACTGATTTTTGCACGGATCAGGTCAGTCACAGGCAATGATTTTAATACGGGTTAGTTCAAGAGAAAATTTCTCCCCGTGTCGACCTAGGAAGAAAAAATCCAATCTCGGTTTGGTATGGAAAAATATACCCTGGGCCCGCCCCAGCCGAGCCTTCAGAAAAAAAGTAAGGTCGGTGCCTGGCTCGGCTCCAGAATACAGACACTTTTAACAACCTCGTCGGGACGATTTAAAATCTGAAGTTGTGAGATCTAAATTATGAAAAAACTCTTAATCGACATGTTAAAGAAAAACCTTGTTTTAATCAACTGACGGATATTTAAATAGTACAGAAAGAAAGTGGAAAGGGCAAACGTTAATCTGAATCAGAAGTTTCAGCTACAGGAAGGAGTTACTTTACTCCCCCGCAATTTTTTTAAAAGCTATTTAAAACATTTTTTTAGGAAACAATCTTTGTTTAAAAATTTAAATGCGTTTTTCTGCATGGTGGTTTTTTTTTCACCTTTTCTCGTCTTTAAATTGTTATAAGTCAAAAATCGTTAAAGAAAAAAGGTGTAGACTTTGAACATGTCTTTTTGGATTATTTTAAATTAATTTTTTTGACAAATTAGAAAAAAATATTTATTTTTCAAAATATGATCTTTTTTAAATAACTTGCATCATTTTTTTAAATTTGTATTTTTAACATTTTAAAAAATTAATATTTAAACAAATCCTGAAACAAACTTAAAATTATATTTTCCTCTTTTAGACTTCTTCATAGGCCCGGGCTTGGCCCGAGGCCTATACTGATTTAATTAATTTGATTGACTGGTTGATTTAATTGATTTTTTCACGGTTAGGGCCGGTGCTGTTTTCACTAATTTTAATACGGGCCGTGCCGAACTTTTAATTTTTACACCGAACCGTGCGAAGATAGTTTTTATTCGGGCCAAGCTGAGGCCCGACCTGTAAATTCAAACCCATGCAGACCTCTAATCTTTAATTAAATGAAAAAAAGTTCAAATTCGATAAATAATGTTTCGAGTTATAATAATTTTAAATTACCACACTTAAAAAATAATAATCATTTTAAATTTTTTAAAAAAATTTATGAGAAATTTCAGGATGTGACTTTGGTTGCAAATTATGCAGTTAACCATCACAAAAAAGAAAAAAAAAAACAAAATTCAAACTCAATAAATATATTTTTTACAGGTTTCCTGGAACTCTTAAAGTAACATTTTTCTTTGGATTACACGCATTTCAATTTGTGTCTAATCCCTTAAAACCTGGCGAATTATTTAAACGGGCATAACTCTGTGAGTTTTATAGATATAGAGGTGGAATTTTTTGTGTTTAATTGAGGAATGGATAAGAAAATTTTTCCTAATTGGAAATTTTACCCTACGGAGGCCCTATAAAAATTTAATTTTTGTATTTTCTCAAATAGAACCCCCAAAGGAGTTGCAATTTATCTCATCAAATTTTGCACATTTTTTTTTTATAAAACTTTGTAATTGGAAGTATGCGCCTAGGGACAATATTTAACCACTTCCTGCCTACTGTGACATATATGGCAAATACTGAATTTACTCAAATTGTTTGATTCCCACCGGTTTTATAAAATAGTGAAATTAGCTATATTTTAGTAACGTTTTTACTGTCATTAAATAAGGTGAATATTTCTTTTTCATAAAAGTGGTGCCAATAAGCAATTTGAATTATTCAACCGTAATTTAATTCGAGCGTTAAGGGGTTAAAAAGATAGCCCATTGTTTCGATATTTATGAACCACACTGTATACGTCGTAGGCTAATTGAGAAATCCGGCTGTTTGCAAAAAGCCGTGCTAATTGGAGAATCATCTCTGTTTTTCGAAACTGTCTGATATTTTTTCAGGCTTATTGCAACGAGACTAATGAACGTTAGGCTAATTGCAATAAGGTAATTAATTTCTCAAACAGTCTAAATTTTTCTAGGCTCATTGCAAAGAGCCTAGATAGCGTTAGGCTAATTGAAAAATGTCCACTTGCTTCAATTCCATCGAGCCATAACCAGGGATGTAGTGGAGGGGCTACGGGGGTATACGCCGTATACCCTCTGGATTTTTTTAAGGAACACCGTATACCCTCTGTTTCTCAAGAAAGCTATAGTATGTACCCTCTAGGGTATACGTTCTGCCTTGAGCGTATACCCTCTGCTTAGAGCGTATACCCTCTGCTTTTTTTACGACTACACCACTGGCCATAACCCGATCCAAGCAAGACAAAATAATTCCCGTCTAAACGCATCCTGACTAGAACCTGAAAATTCTATTAGAATTCAACCAGAAACACGATCCGAACCCGATCCAATCACGAACTGACCAGAACCTAAAAATTGTAACTGAATGTACCCTAAACCCGATCCGAACCCGACAAAAAAAATCCAGTCGTAACTCGATTTTTGAAAGATAAAATATTTTCCGTCGAAACGCAACCCAACCAGAACTTGAAAAATCCATTTGAATTCAATCCGAACGAAAAAAATTCCACCGAACCGTAACCCGATCGGAAAAAGACAAAGTAATTACCGTCGACAAACACCGACTAGAACTTGAAAGTCAAACCGAAAACTATCCGAACACGAAAATAAAAATCCATCGAACCGTAACTCGGTCCGAGAATGACAAAATAATGTCCATCGACGAGCACCGAAGAGAACCTGAAAATTACAACTGAAGTCTACCCTAAACCCGATTCGAAGAAGTCAAAAAAGAAAACGTGACTTCCTTTAAAGCCGAAAAAATTCTAGCCGAAACCTACAGGGGACTGTTAAAAATTAAAATACGGAACTGAGATAAGGAATCCAGTTTCTTCTTATTTCCTTTTCACCCTCCCTCTCAACCCTGTCTCATTACTGTTCTCCACACCCCAGCCAAATCCTTATCTCCGAGGTCACGAAGGGTCACTATTTCTTTCTCCTTACTGAAATGCAAAAGACACATACTGTTTTTTTTTCTTTTCAAATAACTCTTACCTTATGGAAGATTATTAGATTTGATTCATAAAAGTTGCTAACGTTGCATAAAGTTGATTAATTAGTGATTCATATAACCGGTATTTTTTTGTGTGTGTGTTGGAGGGAGAGGGGGGGGAACAGGGCCGAAACTAGCCTTTTTTGCACACGGGGCAAACATGAATTTTGGCAACCCCCCCCCTCCCCCCCCTCTTCCGCAAACCATATTTACAAAGAGAATTTTACTAATTTTCCAATCACCGACTTATTTTAAAATTTAAAATATGTAAGCATAAAACATGTAATACTGAACTACTTAATCTACAATGGCGGATGTCACGGGGGTCATTAGCCCCCTCTGAACACAACAAAAATATTCTAAAGATCATTTTTAAAATGAAATATACAATCAGAGTCCCGATTATCCGAGTCCTGCTTAACCGAGTTTCCGCTTTTACCGAGTTATTTTCTTCTGATGGACTGATGGCTTCTATTATTATGAAACAGCCATTATAAATGAAGTGTTAGGTGAAGATGAAAGAGCAGTCATAAAAAGTTAGAACTCTGATTTTCTGGTCAGAATGGGAAGAAAAAAAATGGCCATAATTTTTTAATGGCCATAATTTTTTAATGGTCATAATTTTTTTTTGACAAAAAAAATTATGTAGTTTAGTTTCGGCCCTGGGGGCGGTCTTAGTTTCGGCCCTGGGGGGGGGGGGAAGGCAAATATGCGTAAAAAGCTAGGGGCAGTGGCATATGCAAACGAGATATTTTATAAAATTCTTAGCGCGAGTATTTAGGCTAATTTCAAAAAATATCAGAATAAAACTATATCAGGTGCTCCTCAGATGCGCACGATAAAATCAAAAGACCGCCCCCCCCCCTCCCCCATTCAAGAAAGTTTTGAAAAGAGGCCACTGCCCTATTTAACTAAGCAATAATGCGCAAAATTTGTTTTTATCGTCAATTTGAGCGTACCTAAGCAAAAAGTACCTGTAATGCTATGTATCTGGAACAAAACAAAAAGGAAAAGAAAGTGGGGAGGGGGCGGTGCATTTTTAGTGAACTGTTATTCAAAAACAAGTTAAGTCTCAATCATAAAATTTACAATTTAACTTTGTAGTACAAAGATGTTTATTATCCTAAGTTTTCAGAATTTCTTAGTCAGTCGTTTTTGAGATATTAATTAGTGAAAATTGCCAAAAGCAGACTTAACGCAGTTTTTAATGAGCTGTACAAAAAAAAAAAAAAAAAAAAAAAAAAAAAAAAAATGTTTTCAGGATTGAAATTTATAAAAATGAATAGTCCTATAAGAGATCTTTAAAAAATATATATATTTAAGGTGAGTCTCATTTCCTTCATAAAAAACAATGGCAGCGTAATGTGGGGTTTGACCTTTTATTTCTTCGGTTTTTCAGCATGTTTTTGGTCTAGATCCTTAAGTCTAATGAAAATTTTATAATTACATAAAATGTCGACAATTTTAAGACTAATGAAAATTTTATAATTACATAAAATGTCGACAATTTTATGCTTAACATTTTGGTTTTAGATTCCTCTTGACAGGTAGAAAAATAAAGCAGTTACAGCATTTTCCGTAAAACAGGTTTTTCTCCCAAAAATGGCTGTGTAGTTTGTTAAAAATGGCCCCTCAAAAAAACTATATGATAAAAAAAAATTTTAGTCATGTTTTTAAACTCAGAAAACTATGAAGAAATCTTTGTTAAAAGATTGGGAAAATTAAAAATATCGAGCGACACCACCTGGGTGATTTAAACTGGATTGACCCTAATATGTAAATGGTTATTTTGCGTCATTAGTATCCAAATTAAGTTAAATGTATGGGAATGGATAATATGACGCAATGAAATAATTTACATAATTTTTTGTTAAGGTTTCGGATAGCATGGCGCAAAAGATAAACCACATTATTCAATAAATACATTTCAATGCATAATATAGGTTTAGGGAAAGTGATATACTTATCAGTGTATTGAAAAAATAAACGTATAGTTTGGTTGTCTAAATATACTTTAGAAGACAAATCAAAAATACTTTAAATTGAAACTTAATTTATAATTTTATCAAAATTTTATTTTTTATTTCCCCTTACATGAATAAAATGTTTAAACGGCTGCATACGTATAAAGTCTTTAGAATAACTTTCAAAGATTTTTTTTATGATTATTTTGATTTATTAAATTACATATATTTATTCTCTTTTTTAATTTTCTTAATGTTTCTCTTTTGTAAATTAAAAAAAATAAATGTTAAACCTTTTGGAACTATATGTGCAATGAACATGGATCTCTATTGCTCTTATATATATATATATATATATATATATATATATATAATACAGTCAAACTTTTTTTAAAAATGAACCATTTTAACAAATGAATTCAATATAACAAAATAGTAAATAATTTATAAATACTTGTGGTTATTCCTTGCAAAATAAGAAATTAAAGTCCTTGAAAAAGTGCTTTGATTTTTTTTTTTTTTTTCAAACAAAAAGACGTATATGCACTTGTAAGGATAAAAATATATGCTTTTGTGAAGTGTATTTATAAATAACTGCATTAATAAGGTTTTTGTATATAGACACTGAAACAGCGAAGAAAGAAGAGGGGGGGGGGGTTAAAACTCTTCCCGTGTAAATTAAAACTGTATAAACTAAATGTAAAAACTTCTGTGGTATGATCAGCAATCGATTTGTAAAAATAAACAACCAAAGTAAAAGCAAAAATAGTTTTTTTTTATATATATATATACTAAATTGTTTAATGTATCAATTGTCTCAAGGCTCCATAAAAAGGGCACTAACTAGGCTTAAACTGGTATTTATGTGTATTAATATTTTCTGGGATCGAAATTTGGACAATAATCTAGAATATTACTTTTTCTTAAAAGTAAATGAACCCAATCGCGCCAGTCGGCCTAACCGTTTAGAGTTTTCGTGGTTTTCTTAGAACCTTGAATTTCCTTGCATAAATACGGGTTAGGTTCCCTTAGAAAGACCCCCATGGAGGGCACCCCCCCCCTTTAGGGCCCATATCCCTCCTGTTGGTAATTGGCCGTAATAAACACAACCAACCTTAAAAGTAAATGAAGAAAAATATATCATTTATATTACAAAATATAATTCAAAATAGCGCAATAGGATATAGGTTCCTTTTTAATTTCTTTATAATTTTCATAAATATCAATATTTCATTATTTGAATAAATATTTCAAATGATACATTTAATTTAAAATTGTCTTCCATTTTCTTTTTTGTTGCCATAGCTTAAATAAGAAAAATAAAAATGTTTCGATAAAGTATATTAAATTGGAATCTTTAATGCATGCTTTTATATGCAAAAGTGATGTGATATTCAGTAGAGAATGTATATATTTTTCTTTTTTTAAACCCGAATTTTAAACACATGCAAAAATATTATAGTCATATTTTTTCACATACATTGAAATGTATGTATATGTAGATAATGCAAATAAATGCCGATTAAATCATTTAAATAAGATTAAAATAATAGATTAAATTTAATGTACACAGAAAGATTCTCAACATGATTGTGTTATTAGTGGCATAATTTTCGCCTATTTTTCTTAATAATTGTATATTTAAATATAATATATTTAAAAATTTACTTTTGTGCATATTTTCATAAAATTAAAACAGTAGAATTTTAATCATAGAACATAAAAAGAAAAATAAATGTATTCAATGAATTTAATTAATTTATTTTAAATTTTTGAATGAAATTCTATATTTTCCTTTAACCATAGTGTCAATTTCACTGGCCAGCTATTCCACCTATTCCCTAATCAATTCCAACTAACTTTGAAAGACTAAACAAGTAAAGTATTACTACATGGAATCCTTTCTTAGCAAGATTTTATTTTTTCAGCCAAAAATCAATTTCATTGGCAAAACGTTTAAAATAATAAAGTATTACTCAAATGATTTTCATGTGAAAATTGGCAAACAAAACAAAAGGAAACAAATCAGTAAATAAGGAAACAGTACAAAAAAATTAAACATTTTTTAATTATTAAAAAGAGCTAAAGCGCCCACAAAATTTGAGTAACGCATAGAGAGACGCCAGAAAAAATGATAAATATTTTCCAAAAATAGCCACATGGCATTCAGAAAAAAAAAAAATTAATAAAAAAAAGCTTCATGAAAATAATTTAAAACAATAAAAGAAACAGCACACGTACTTTGTTGCTGTTGCTTATAATTCTCTCTTTATTGTCGACACTAATTATGGATTTGTAAATTAGTTACGCCTAAAAATTAAGAATTCAAAAAATATTTCGTACAAATTAGTAATTCGACATAGATTTCATTCAGTAGAAAATTTTTATAGTTTCACGAATCATTGATTATAAAGTTAAATTATGTTTTCTTTTTTTTTTCTTTTTTTCTTTTTTTCTTTTTTTTTTTTTTAATTGTGAGAAGATAATTCTGACAAAATTTTCTAGATTTTTTTGTCTGGTTACCCTTTTATTGGTTAGATGATATAATGCATAGTAAAACACTACTGAGCTAAGTTGAACAAGTGGGTAAGTGTGATCATACATCGCACAAAGGGTTTCGTTCAATATTCCTTTATAAACACTTTCTTTCAAAACGTCCAGTACATTTATCGCCATGGAATACCTTCTAAATTTTGGCAAACACATCCTAAACTATGTTAAAGTTTCAAACATATTCGCCTTGTTATATTTCCTAATTTTGTTCGCCCCCCCCCCAAAAAAAATGCTACGATATATCACATGACGGGTATCTGCCAAATTTTGAAAAGTGCCCCCCTTGGGGGGGGAGTGGGCAGATGGTCACCATGATGTTTGACGCGGCCTGATTTTAAAAATTTATGTTATGTTTTATAAGCCATATTAAAGTCTCAAACAGATCGTCCAGTTATATTTCCTAATTTTGTTCGCGCACCTCCCTCAACCCGCCCTCCTTGAAATGCGACGCGCCCTTCTTCTTTATAATTTATTATCGTGTTTTATAAAGTATCTTAAAGTTTAAAACAGATTGAATTGTTAGATTTCCTACTTTAAATGAAATCGCGGTCTGTTAATTCCACATTCCACCACCAGGGAGCGCACTGTATTCTTAACAAAAGCGTATCTGAACGAAACTCCTTTACACAACCCATTAGTAGATATGTTACTCGAGGGGGTGGCCGTCTTCATCAAGAATTTAAGATAATTGTTGAAATTACTATTCAGAAATAGTGGTAATTTAGCTTTCGACATATTTATATTTAATAAGTATAAGTAGCATGTATCTGAGGACTCCATCAAAAAACGCACCTGAAACGGTATGAAACAAAAAAGAAATATTTTGCCCCTCCCCCTCTCCCCACCTTCCCGAAATTTCACGCGCCATTTTTTATAAACTTTTTCTAATGTGTTATAAACTATCGTAAAATTTCAAACAGATCGCCTTGTTATATTTCCTAATTTTAACAAAAATGTTAGTTCCACATTCCACCACCAGGGAGCGCACTCTATTCTTAACAAAACTGTATCGGAAGGAAACTCCGTTAAACAACCTATAAGTAGATATATTACTCGAGGTGGTGGCGGTCTTAATAAGAAATTAAGATATTTGCTGAAATTACTATTAGGAAATAGTGGTAACTAAACTTTAGAGAATTTTATATTAAATAAGTAGCATATATCTCAGGACTCCCTCAAAAAGTCACCTAAAGCGGTCAGAAACGCTAATTTTTTAAATAGAAATCCAGCGCACCCCCTCCCTCCCCGGAATTTCGCGTGTCATTCTTTCTTACACTTTATCTTATGTGTTATAAAATATCTTAAAGTTTCAAACAAATCGACTTGTTAGATTTCCTAATTTTAACAAAATCGCGTTATGTTAGTTCCACATTCCACCACCAGGGAGCGCACTGTATTCTTAACAAAAACATGTGTCAACGAAACCCCTTTACGCAACCTTTCCGTAGATACATGGGTCGGGAAGGTGGCGGTCTTAACCAAGAATTCTGTTAGTTCCACATTCCACCACCAGGGAGCGCACTCTATTCATAACAAAACTGTGTCGAAGGAAAGTCCGTTAAATAACCTATCAGTAGATATGTTTCTCGAGGTGGTGGCGGTCTTAAGCAAGAATTTAAGATATTTTCACAAATTACTATAAGGAAATAGTGGTAACTAAACTTTTGACATTCTTATATTTAATAAGTATCATATATCTCAATGTGTTATGAACTATCTTAAAGTCGCAAGCAGATCGCCTTGTTATATTTCCTAAATTTAACAAAATCGCGTTATATTAGTTCCACATTCTACCACCAGGGAGCGCACTCTATTCTTAACAAAAACATGTCTGAACGAACCCCTTCACGCAACCTTTCCGTAGATACATGGGTCGGGAAGGTGGCGGTCTTAACCAAGAATTCTGTTAGTTCCACATTCCACCACCAGGGAGCGCACTCTATTCATAACAAAACTGTATCGGAAGGAAAGTCCATTAAACAACCTATCAGTAGATATGTTAAACAGATCGTCTTGTTAGATTGCCTAATTTTAACAAAATCGCGTTATGTTAGTTCCGTATTCCACCACCAGGGAGCGCACTGTATTCTTAACAAAAACATATCTCAACGAAACGCCTTCACGCAACCTTTCCGTAGATACATGGGTCGGGATGGTGGCGGTCTTAACCAAGAATTCTATTAGTTCCACATTCCACCACCAGGGAGCGCTCTCTATTCATAACAAAACTGTGTCGAAAGGAAAGTCCGTTAAACAACCTACCAGTAGATATGTTACTCGAGGTGGTGGCGGTCTTAAGCAAGAATTTAAGATATTTGCACAAATTACTATTCGGAAATAGTGGTAACTAAACTTTTGACATTTTTATATTTAATAAGTAGCATATATCTCAATGTATTATGAACTATCTTAAAGTTTCAAGACACATCTACTTGTTATTTTTCCTAATTTTAACAAAATTGCGTTACGTGAGTTCCGTATTCCGCCGCCAGGGAGCGCACTCTATTTGTACCAAAAGCGTATCTGAAGGAAACTCCTTCACGCAACCTTTCCGTAGATACAGGAGTCGTAATGGTGGCGTTATTAACCAAGAATTCTGTTAGTTCCGCATTCCACCACCAGGGAGCGCACACTATTCATAACAAAAGTGTATCTGAACGAAACTGTGTTAAAAAACCTATCAGTGGATATGTTACTCGACTTGGTGGTGGTCTTAAGCTAGAAATTAAGAAACTTGCTAAAATTACTATTCGGAAATAGTGGTAACTAAATAGTTGACATTTTTATATTTAATAAGTAGCATATATCTGAGGACTCCCTGAAAAACGGTATCTAAAAAGGTCATAAAAGCTAATTTTTAAAAAAGAAAACCAGCGCCTCTCCCCGTTTGCCTAAAAAGGATCCAAAACGCACCTCATTGTCCACTACACATGCAGATTCATTAAATAAAAATTAATATCGCAACTTACAAATAAGCTATCACGTACAGAAAGATAGAAATTATCCGATAACGGGCGAAGCACGCTGGTCTTTGTCATAATAATATCTGTAATTCGATTTAATTGGGATATTTAATCAAAAGTATTACCCCCCCCCCCCTTCCCATCGATACAAACCTAACAAAAATTATGCGATAGCGGGCGAAGCACGCTTTTTCTCACCTCGAATATACTTATCTGATAGCGCTGAACCTCATGCAAATTGATATATTTCCTAGTGATGGGCGATAACGAGATGTTTTTCTCGATTCTCTCGATTGTATGAACATCTCGATAGTTTTCGATTGTGTAAATATTTTCTCGATGACTCCAGCTTGCCAACTGCTTTTATACTTCATAAATTTATCAAGGATCGTCTGCAGGTAAACTGGAATGAGTCGGCGTTAATAAGGACTAAGTGGTTTCGCCCGCTAGCGGGCCCTTCCTTTAGTCGGGGCCTCTAATTTATACGTAATCTTGTAATATGACATCTCGAACTGGCTTCCCGCTATATAAGGCACTGTATAGCAGGCGTGGTGTGTACGGACTATAAAATGTTGTAAAAAAATAATCTCGAACCAGATCCCTGGGGGGGAGGGGTCAAGGTGAGGGGAGGAGCACAGCAGCAGCATAATAGGAATAAATCGTCATGGGGCATTACGCCTTTCCAACTATATGTCACATGGCACATGAGGGATCGCGATCTGAATTTATAAAAATGCCCTCCCAGTGGGGGCAAAGTGGGGGGGGGGGGGCGGGAGCTGCATAACGTGGGTAAGTGGTCGCAGACCTTTCCGACAATATATCACAAAGGGGGTCTCTGGTAAATTTAGAAAAGTCACATGAAAGTTCCCGGCTAAATTTATAAAAATGGCCCTCGTGGGACAAAGTTGGGGGGAGAGGACCGCGGGAGGTGCATAAAATGAGTAAGTGGTCACAGACCTTTCCAACAATATGTCACATGAGGGGTCTCGGCTAAATTTAGAAAAATATCCCCATGGAGGCGAAGTGTGGGGGGGGGGGCGGTTACCGGAGGTGCATAACATCAATAAGTAGTCTCAGACCTTTTCAACGATATGTCACATGAGGGGTCTTGGCTAAATAGAGAAAAGTACACCCGTGGGGGCAAAATGGGGAGGGTGGACACCGGAGGTGCATAATATCAATAAGTAGTCACAGACCTTTCCAACGATATGTCACATGAGGGGTCTTTGCTAAATTTAGAAAAGTTCCCCGTGGGGGGGCAAAGTAGGGGGGTGCATAACATGAATAAGTGGTCACAGGCCTTTCCAATATGTAACATGAGGAGTGTCAGCAAAATTTAGAACAAATGGGTAAGTGTGATCACAGATCGCACAAAGGGTTTCGTTTAATATTCCTTTCAAAACACTTTTTCTTTTTGAAAAATCTGTTAGTTCCACATTTCGCAACCAGGGGGCACACTCGATTCTAAACAAATATCTATCCGAACGAAAACTCGTTTTACATACTATCCGTAGATATATTAGTCGAGGGGATTGGGCCCATAGCACCCGAGATCAGTAGGCGCACCTGGCAGTAAAAAATGGAACTAAAATAAGTAAAATATGCATAATATGAAAGAAGGTTCAAGTGTCGGCAAAAGTTGGAAAATTTCTCCCCGGGTTAAAAGGGCGGAGGCTAGAAAAATTACTTAAAATACACAAGTTAGAGCCCGGGGGGGGGGTTATATTATATAAAACTTTTTAAAGATTTTATGATTTGTCGTGTGGTCTGAGGTATTCAACTATACGTATGTAAAATTTCATGTCTCCAACTTTATTAGGGGCTCTCTTAGAAAGAATTGCTTCAAATACGTGTGTGGTAGCTCAAAGGGTTAAACGTAAGACTTTTTCAAGATTTTATGATTTGTCGCTTGGCCTCAGGTGTTCTGCTATAAGTATGCAAAATTTAAAATCTCCAATTTAATTGGGGGCTCAGTTAGAAAGAATTGCTTAAAATACACGAGCTGGAGTTGAAAGGGTTAAACATAAAACTTTTTCAAAATTTATTATTTGATGCGTAATCTGGGATGTTGAGCTATAAGTATGCAAAATTTCACGCCTCCAATCTAAATAGGGGCTCACTTAGAAAGAATTGTTTAAAATACACATGTGGGAGTCCAAAAGGTTAACTGTACGACTTTTTCAAAATTTTATGATTTGTCGTTTGATGTGAGGTATTCAGCTATATGCAAAATTTCATGCCTCCAATCTAATTAGAAGCTTACATAGAAAGAACTGTTTAAAATATACATGTGGGAGCAAAAAGGGTTAAATGTACGACTTTTTCAAAATTTTATGATTTGTCGTTTGATGTGAGGTATTCATCTATATGCAAAATTTCACGTCTCCAATCTAATTAGAGGCTTACATAGAAAGAACTGTTTAAAATATACATGTGGGAGCCCAAAGGGTTAAATGTACGACTATTTTCAAAATTTTACGATTTGTCGTATGATGTGTGGTGTTCATCTATAAGTATGCAAAATTTCAAGTCTCCAACATGTATAGTTTCTGAGAACAGGCTCTGTGACAGGCAGACAGACGGACGGACGGACGGACGGACAGACCGACCGACCGACAGAGGAGCGATACGAATAGGGTTTCGTCAGATGAACGAAACCCTAAAAATGCCCCGGTGGCAAAGTGGGGAAAGGGGCAGGTAGTTGCATAATATGAATAAGTGGATTTTCTAATGATGTATCACATGAAGAGTGTCGACAAAAGTTAGGAAAGTGCTCCCCCCCCCCACCCCAAGGGGCCAACTACCACACTCCTCGGAATACAACCCAACTTTTTGAAATTTCATGTATTATAAATAATACCGGGTGGCTCCGTAAAAAAATCCGATCTAAAATGATGAGAATGCAAAAAAGTTTGAAAACGACCCCCCCTCACAGTGAGAGAAAAATTGGGGGGGGGGAGACGAAAGTCTCATAATATGAAAGAGTTATCCAAGAGCTTTCCTATGATATGTCACATGACGGGTTCAAAAAATGTCTGAAAATTGCTTCCCCGACCCCTCTCCCCAGTGGGTCCACTCTTTTGCCCCGGAATTGATGCAGCCCCCACTTTCAAAAATTTTATGTTTAATAAATAATAAATACCGGAAGACTCCATAAAAAAAATTCACATCTAAAATGCTATTTATCATAGAAATCGCTACGGTTTTAAAAATTTGTTCGCCCCTCCCCACCCCCAAAATTCAATTTTGGGGGAAGAAAGGTTCATAATATGAAAGAGTAGTCAGAAAGATTTCCGAAGATATATCACATGAGAGGTTTCATAAAAGTTTGAAAATTGCACCCCTGTGGGTCCACTCTCACGCCCCTTGAATACTACCGGAATTCCCCCAACTCTTAATATTTTTATATTTAATAAGTATTATTTTTCTGAAGGCTCCGACAAAAAACCCATTTAAATGATAATTATTCTAGATATCGCTACAGTTTTAAAGATTTGTCCGCGCACACCCTCACCCCCGCATCCTGAAATTCAACTGTGAATGGGAGAAAGGTTCATAATATGAAAGGGTTGTCAAATTCCGATGATGTATCACATGACGTGTTCGGTAAAAATTTGAAAATCCCCCCCCCCCGTGTCCACTCTTGCGCCCCCCGAAACTCACCAATCTCTGTCTTTGAATTTTTTTTTATTTAATACATAATATTTATCGGAAGGCTCCATCATTTCACTGCTTATTGTCATACCTATCTCTCTTTCCAGCTCTCCCCTCGATATCTCTTCTCGGCCCTTCTTGACCGAGAACGAGAAATCAGTTTTCTTGACAATCATCGAGAGTAACATGTCGAGAATGGAAGAAAAGTGATTTCCCATTCTCGTCCTTAGTTAGAACCGAGAAGACATATCTCGAGGTAAGCGAGAGGTTTTCATCGAGGAGAGGTATCTCTCGAGGTTTTCAAGGAGGAGAGGTATCTCTCGAGATAAACGAAAAGTTTGCATCGAGCAGACTTTAGTTGAGGTGCGAGAGAGAGAGAGAGAGAGAGAGAGAGAGAGAAATGAATGAGCATATTCCATCTACGTCATGATTGCGTAGGCTGGGTTGGCTAGCGTAAAGGAGGGAAGTCACCGAAATGAATGTGATGTAAATCCCAGCTTAGAAAAACAGTAATGGAGCCCTTTCTTATGAGTTAGAAGTTCTTTGGGTATTTATTTAGCTTTCACAGTCAGATTGACACTTGGTGCGTTTTTGGTTTAAGTCATAGTTTCTCAAAGAAGGATACAGGTTAGGAGGCGTGTGATTTTGTTACATATACTTAAGTTGAAAAGGGTTTAATTCAGTTTGTGTGGGTCATTTTTCCATTTTTACGTTCATCTATCTTTACAAGAAGGAAGTTTTGGATTCATGATAAATTGGTCAGTTTTTAGAAAATATCTGTCTTTTATGTGACAAAAATTTTGATAACGCTCTATCTCAAGAAGTAATACGCAAAATTTAATAATACTTCATATTCAGTTAGACCTAGATGTAGAATGGTGTTGATTTGTTTGTTGTGCAAATAGCCCAATAGGTAACGCTGCTATATTTCAAAAACTAATGCACGGAATTTAATCAAACTTCATTAGCTATTGCTAGAAATTGGAACCAATTCCTTGTTAGACAGGTTCACTCTTAGCAAATATATTTGTCTGGTTCCCTTTCCGATAAAGCTCTTTTGTTTTCGATCAACTTTGAAATTCTACAGCATTACACATTTAGGGTAACTTTGGTCTGTATTAAATCGTTTGCCTTTACCGAAAAAAGGAAAATGCTGTTCGATTCTAATGAGTTCGTGAATGTCTCACAAAGATACTACTTTGGATTTAGGTACAGATGGGCAACAGTCATGTTAGGGGCCCATTTAGAACCTGGAAATCAATTCCGTTTTAGACAGATTCCGTCTTAGCTGGTTTGTCTAGTTATCCTCCCATTTTTTGATAAAGCTCTTTTTCTTTTGACCAACCAGAAAATTCCACAGAATTAGACACGCATTCAACATTTAGGAACTTTTCCTCAATAAAACCTTTTACTGTTATCGAAAATGTGAAAATTCAAATCGATTCTAGCTAATGCACCTAAGAATAAAAATGAGTTAGAAAGGCGCTACTTTAGATTTGGGTACAGACAACGAAGAGTTATGTTTCAATCGCTAAGGACCAAAGACCAATTCCGTTTTAGACAGTTTCCCTCTTAGCTGGTATCTCTATGCGGTTATCCTTCCATTTTTGGATACAATGCACCTGAGAATAAAATTGAGTTTTTAAATGAATCAAAAAGTAACTACTTTGAATTTAAGTAAAAGTACAAACAGAAAAAAATATTTTGAAATCATTAGGGAATGGAAACCGGTTTCCGTCTTAGGTAAATTCCCACTTAGCTGGTATATGAGTCCGGTTATCCTTCTGTTTTTCGGTAAAGTTCTTTTGTTTTCGATTAATGGTGAAATTCCCCAATATTAGGCTCGCATTTACGAAAATTTGAAACATTTGCCTTTAGCGAAAAAGGAAAAAATTCGATCCTAGCTAATACGCTTGAGAATAAAAATAAGTTCGTTAATGTGTCAGAAAGTAACTATTTTCAATTGGAATGCAAATTTAAAGAATCATTTTAACATCGATAGGGAGTGGTAAGCAGTTTCCGGTTTACACAGGTTCCCTTTTTAGCAAGTATATTTGTCTGGTTTTTCTTCCCCTTTTTCGATAAAACTCTTTTTTTGTTTCGATCAACGGGAAATCTTACAGCATTAGATGTTTAGGGGAACTGTAACTTGCATCAAATTTTTGCCTTTATCGAAAATGTGAAAAAAGCTATTCAATTCTATCGAATGCGCCATAATTACGCGATTTAGACATCGCACTTTCATTAAAAATAAAAGGGAACTTATAACAAAACAAAATTAGCAAAAAGATATTACAATCGTTGAATAATTTAAATAATATTTTTAAAAGTAGGTAAATGAACTGAAAGTATTTTCTTAAGTTATTTAGCGTTCCAAAATAGCGTTGTTCTTACCATTAAAACTTTGAACATATTTCTTGATAACATATTGATCTTATATTTGAAAAACTTGTTTGAAAAGAGTGTTTTGAAAAATTCTGAGGTGTTGGGATTAACGTGTTCAACTCATTTTGCTGGCATCTGGTTCATCTGTAGTACTCTCAATTTACTAGACTTGCATACATAATACACATTGCCATACATAAAGTAAAATTTGATATGAAAATCCATGATACTTATTATTAATATGCTCAAACATTACAAACTTAAAATGTTTTACAGTGTTTTATCGAAACATTAGTATGCACACTTTATTAAAGAAATTTATACGGAACATATCTTAAAGATATTAATCATTTAGAGTTTATTGGCCTGTATTAAAATATAGAATGGCACATAATATTCGAAAGATAAATACTATAGCGGAGATGTTGTAACATTAAAGTTAATTTCTTAAACGCATTTCTAACAATTTGTTAATTGTCATAAACCATTAGTACAGAAAAGGGGGTAGGTTTAGGGATTAATATTTCTTTCAGAAGGCTTAAAAACTGATAAGATATATTACATAACAAGTTGCATTAAGATTATTAACAAATGTTAGAATACAGCTTTCTAAAGGCTTCATATTAGGTGCCCCTCCATCAATTGAAGTTGAATGAAAGAGTTAATGAAAACGATAGCAGCAAACTACATTACTGCTTCTGTTTTTTCACAACCTTTCATTTAGCTTCAAAGGAAGATCTTTTCTCAGAGCATCTCAGTGTTAAATTTACATCGATTTCTTGGTATGTTGTTTTACTCCATCTATCTTTAGTTGCCACGTATTTACTAAAAACTTAAAAATTACTCTATAAGCCTGTAAAATAATAATCAATAATCGATTGTAAAAACATCTCGATTGTCTCGATTGTAGATTCCGGGAAGTAATCGATGACTGTATCGATTGTATTTTTTTACGATGACGATTTTTCTCGATTGGTAAAATCTCGAGAATCGCCCATCACTAATATTTCCTAATTTAAATTATTTCGTGGTTTAAAAAGCACGTGCCACCCGCATTTCATGGAAATGAAACCTAATTAATTAAATAATAATTAATATCTCCGCTTGTAATTAAGCTAGGAGTTTGAACTGGGTATGTATGAAATCACCGAAGAATTTCAAATCAGGATGGCAAAAAATTTAATCAAAAAATTTAATATTTAAAAAGTTTAAATTTCCTATTAAAATAAAAACCGCGAGCGCGCCGTAATGTCTGAGATAAAAAATCAAGTCTGCAGTTTGCTAGCCTCGCCAGATAAAATCGGGCTTCAGCTTTCGTGAATCCTCCAATGGTAGTGCTCCGAAGCTAGCCTCGCAAAAAGGGTCCAATTGTAGTCAGAGAGCTGCTTTTGATAAATTAAAAAGGTGGATTGGTTAATTTTAGAAGTTAATTAGCCCGTAATTCGGTTAATTACCAACCTTTTCAAAATTTTATGATTTGTTATTTGATGTGAGGTGTTCAGCTATAAGTACCCAAAATGTCAAGTCTCTAACATGTATAGTTTCTGAGAACGGGCTCTGTGACGGACAGACGGACAGACAGACAGACAGACAGACAAAGGAGCGAGACGAATAGGGTTCCGTGAGATGAACGAAACCCTAAAAAAGAAATAAAACGATAAATTCTGCCGAAACCGCAACAGCCGCAAAATCCGCAACAGCAAACCGCACAGGGTTCTTTTCTAAAATGGAGTAACTCTTCGTGATTTTGTTCAGATTCAGAGGGAATCAGAACTAAAGCGTTGACACTATGCAACTCCTGTATGACCCCTTACATTTCGCCCTCTTAATGAGTTTCGGCTAAAATCTTTTCGGCTTTAAGGGAACAAACCAAAAGAAAATTCCATGCAATCGCAACCCGATCTATGCAAGACAAAATAATTTTCGTTGAAATTCAACCCGACCAGACCCTGAAAATTCCAATAGAAGTCTACTTTAAACCCGACCGGAAACCGAGAAAAGAAAATTCCATCCAACCGTAACCCGGTCTATGCAACACTAAATAATTTAAGTCAAAACGTAATTCGGCAGACCTGAAAATTTCATTTTAAGTCAACCCCTTTGAAGTTATACTTATAATCTTAGTCGTTGTCTTCACTGCACATTATTTTATATCGTTACGTGCGGGGGAGGGGATCATTTTTTGTCAATAGAAAAAAGTGTTTATTTATTGCATAAATCGAATCTGCCAATAAAGAGGTTGTCATTTTCTTTTCTCTTTTTCTTTCTTTCTTTTCTTTTTTTTCTTTTTTGGTTTAATTGAATTTACTCAGCAACCAATAAACTCACTGTGGGTGATTTACCGATTCTAGTCGGTCAAAAGTCGATTTTTAAAAGTTCATCCTACCGTAATTTATTTTTTGGCTGTTATAGCTCAATAATTACGGCGTTTTACCCTGATATTGGTTTTGATATAAATATAATTGTATGGTCCATAGACTAGTGCAAAGTTGGTGCTTCTTAGTTGGGAATTAATTAATTAATTTGAATATAGTTCTTTAATCTGTTACTTGAACCGGAATAATATATACTGCTCGATTATGGACACTTCCAAACAAATATATGGACTTTACTTTATCGGAGTTGTGTGCATAAATTAAGCACATATGAGCTGTTATTTCATATTTAATGTCGAAAAAAACTTTTTTTTTTTTTTTTTTTTTTTTTTTTTTACAATTTTTCAGTTTTAATATAGAAAATGTTATATGATAAAGAACGATTAAGCTAAATTTTTCATATGATTAAATAGCTTAGATTATTATTTTTTCGTTTCACTTTAATTTGTATGCCTTTAGGTGCCTCCCCAGTTTTTAGAAGTGTTTTTAGCTTATTAAGACTAGATATTTTTTTTCGAAATTTTAGTTTAAGTACCATTTTCTTTTCTTCAAAGACAGCAGAATTTAAGTTAGTCACATAAGCAAACATTTGCAGTGGTGACCATCCCCCCCAAACCCAATGACGCAAATTCCCCCCCCCCCAAAAAATCTTCATACATTAACACTGAGTCCCCCCCTAAACAGAACATCAATTGTAAAATATATTCTTATTATTAAATTATTTAATAATAGTGTTCTTACGTACTGTCATGCAAACATGAAATAAAAGTTTTAACAGCGTAATAATAATAAAAGATATTTTTTATTATTAGCAATCTGATTATTTTCACATTTATAAGTTCTGACTGACAAGCCCGTGTTAATACGTTCACTATATACGTTTTAATAAATAAAGCTACTCTTTTATGAAAATAAATATTTACTTACAAGTATTTAAAATAAAAATCTTTTAAATTATTACAAAATAAATCTTAAATACAAAGATTGCATATCGTTTTAAGAAAACGAAAATATTAAGACGAGTCGTTTTAATCAAACGCATATCAAATACATTTGCATGTATACATACGCCCTTGTTTAAGATTAAATCTTAACGCTTAAGATTTCCCAATCATTTTTTTATACTATCTAGTCATACAGTTTAATCTCACCCTCCCAAAAAAATTCTCTAAATCACCCCCCCCCCCCCTAAAATAAACTGGATTGAAGCGCAAATATTTCAGTACAAATGTTGCTTTATACTGCTTTAACAACATACAATATACTCTTATACAAGTACCGATTCTTATAAAATGGCAGACATTATACCATTAAAACATAGTCCTAAATCTATTGTAAGCCTCTGTATAGGTATGTTAATTTGGGATGGTGAAAGAATTTTTTTGGGAGGGTGAGATTAAGTACCTTCTGTATAGGTATGTTTTTCTTTCACACTATAATTTTTCAGTCTCGTTACCTAGTAATTAATCCTCCTTCCCCACCCCCCGCCCCCCAAAAAATCTAATTTTTCTATAAATTTCTCCCTTCCCCCTAAAATAATTCGTGGCTGAAAATAGTGATGGGAGATTCTCGAAAAATTTACCAGTAAAAAAAATCGTAATCGTAAAAAACACAATCGATATAGTCATCGATAACTTCCGAGAACTTACAATCGAGATGTTCTACAATCGTTTATTAAAATCATTGTTTTTATATGTTTATAAAGCAGTATTTAGTAAATACATGGTACCTGAAAACAGATGGATTTAAAAAACAACAAACCGAAGGGAGGCTATAATGGAGCCATAAAAGTGGAAAAGTCATGTGACGGCGTTCTTTGGTTGCAAAAATTTGAAAAGTCGCGAGTAGGTATGAAACGGTAAGAAGAGTTTAAGTATCAAAAATTAGAATTTTTCGACAATTAGCAGCAAATTGGCCAAAGAAATAAGAATAAAAAGCACCCCTAGTGGCAAAAACATGAACTAAAAGGATGATAAATGGTATCAATATTTTTATTGATTTTTTTACGTCATTTGAGATCAGTTCTATGATTTCCCCTTTATTAGAAGACCATCTACTGGAAAGCGTTAAATGACCCCCCTGGGGGGGAAAGTAGGGGAGGAGCAATAAATGCATAATATGAATAGGTGGTCATAAGGCTTTCCAACGATATATCACATGAGGGGTGTCGGCTAAATTTAGAAAAGTGACCCCCCGCGGGGTCAAAGGGGAGAAGGGCGCGGGAGGTATGTACAATGAAGTAATAGTCACAGAGCTTTCCAATGATATATCATATGAGGGGGTGACGGCAAAAAATAGAAAAGTGCCCCCAGGATTCCAACTATTGCGCGCCCCGGAATACACCCTCCCCCCCCCTCTCTTTTAAATTTTAATATATTATAAATTATTCATCTGAGGGTTCCGTTACAAAATCCGATCTAAAATGATAAAAACGCTACGATTTCAAAAAGTTCGAAAAGCGCCTCACCTGGGGTGCCAAATTGAGGAGGGGGGAAGAAAGATTCATAATATGAAAGAGTGGTCCAAAAATTTTCCAATGACATATTACATGACGGGTCCAAAAAGTTTGAAATTTACCCCTCACCCATGGGTTCACTCTTTCTTCCCAGAATACACCCGGAAATCACGCAACCCTCACTTTAAAATTTTTATATTTAATAAATAATATTTATCGGCGCGCTCCATCAAAAAAACACACTTAAAATTTTATTTCTTGTAGAAATCGCAACGATTTAAAAAGCTCAACCCCTTACTGCTCCTCCCCTCCCGAAATTTACTCCAGGAGGAGAAACGTTCATAATATGAAAGAGTGGTCAAAGGGCTTTCCGATGATATGTCACAGGAGGGGTTCGGTAAAACTTTGAAAATTAATCCCCCGTTGGTCCATTCTCGCGCCTTCCAGAATTCACTCACCTTCCTCTTCTGAAATTTTTATATTTGATAAATAATATTTATCTGAGGGCCCCAGGTATGGAGCAGCTTGACAGAGCTAAAGTAAGAGAAACATTGAAAATTCGGGGCAAAATAACACTAAATTCAACAGTAATTATTGAAATTAGGACTATACAGAACTGAATAAATAAACCACTATGCCTCCTAACCCATATCTGTTAATAACAAAAAGAGATTGGATAAGCAAATGCACTCCTTCGAGATATTATGACTTACACCAGAAATGCGGTAAGTTTGAAAGCTTCATTTCTCTCATTCTCTGGCATTTCCGCAAATCTCATCTCGATGATTTCACCGGCATTTCGACTTTTGACTTCTCGATTATTCCTCTCGCGTTTTTCAACATTTCGCATGTTGGCCGAGAATGAGAAATCAATTTTCTTCGCTTCTCAATTAGTGTTATTTCATAGGTTGCCGAGAATGAGAATTCACTTTCTCGTTCTCGGCCGAGATGAGATGTGAGAAGATTTATATAGACGAGATAGAGAAAGAGGCATGACAATGAGCTGTGAAATGAAGCCCTAATTTTCCAAGTTTCTCTTATTTTAACACTATCAAGCTGTCACATACTTGGAACCCTTTGATAAATACTATTTATTAAATATAAAAATTTCAAAGAGGGGTTGCGAAGGAGGCGAACGAATTTTTAAAATCGTAGTAATTTCTACAATGAATATAATTTTAGATGTGTTTTTATGATGGAGTCCTCCGGTAAATATTATTTATTAAATATAAAAATGGGGTGATAAATATGTGGTGATAAATGTATTAAATATAAAAATGGGGGGGGGGATTTTCAATCTTTTTTAAGCCCTTCATGTGATATATCATTGGACAGCCCTCGGATCACTCTTTCATATTATGAGACTTTCTTCTCCCCTCCCCAATTTGGTCCCCACGGCGGGGGGCAGTTTTTGAACATTTTGCGGGGCTGAATTCCTGGGAGTTTGCGATAGTTGGACCCTCGGGGGGGGAGCACTTTCCTAATTTTTGCTGACACCCCTCATGTGATATATCACTAGAAAGTCCTGCGATCACTTATTCATATTAAGCACGTATCGTGCCCATTTCCTCACTTTGACACCCAGGGTGGCACTTTTCTAAATTTAGCCGAGACCCCTCATGTGACATATTGTATGAAAGGACTGTGACCACTTATTCATGCTATGCACCTCCCGCGCCCCTTTCCCCCACTTTATCACTCCGAGGTGCATTTTTATAAATTTAGCTCAAGACCCCTCATGTGACATTTGGTTGGAAAGGCTTGTGACCACTTATTGATGTTATACCCCTCCGATGACCCTTCCTCCACTTTGCCCTCCCGGGGGCACTTTTTAAAATTTTGCCTATAACCCTCTTGTGATATATCGTTGGAAAGCCCTGCGACCATTTATTCATATTATGCAGCTCCTGTGACCACCCTTTGACCCCCCCCCCCCCCCAAGGATCCGGTACGAGGTTCGTTCGAGATTTTTTTTTGTTTACAAGATTTTGCAGTGTGTGCACACCACGCCTTCTATACGGTGCCGTATGTAGCGGGGACCCAGTTTGAGATTTCCTATTACAAGATTACGTATAAATTAGAGGCCCTGATTAAAGAATATGCGCACTAGCGGGCGTAGCCAACTAGTCCTTATTAACCCGACTCATTCCAGTTTTCCCGCAGACGATTCTTGATAAAATCAAATCGGGTATGGTATAAAAGCAACTGGCAAACTGGAGTCATCGAGAAAAATTTTGTACAGTCAAAAAATATCGAGATGTCCATACAATCCATAAAATCTATAAAAACATCTCGTTTTCGACCATCACTAGCTGGAAGTCTTTATCTCTGTACAGGTTGTTTACCTTATACGGTTTTAATGTCATATATTACTACTCTTCTAACATCACTAAAATATACTGTACTTAAATCCTAGTTTTCTGAAAATCGTCAAGTAATTTTGCGTTGTCTCTTCCTCTGAAATACTTATTTTGTTGTTATTTCTTATCTTACCCATCAAGAATGTATTTTTGCACTCGGACTGTACGATTCGACCCTGTCAAACAATATAATAAATTACTCAACACGCTTCTGGAAAGCTATTCCTATTATCACGTCTTGCGGTCCTAATTGCCTTTCAGAATGTGTTAAACATTTTCCCACCTGTATACCAAGTATTTTTTTTATTCCCGCACTTTCAAAGATATTAAGATGCAAAATCGGTTCTTATTGCCCTTATCTAGAATTTAAAGAATGAAAAAAACATGACCATTTCTGGAAATTGAATGTTGAAAATAAGTTAAAAGTGATATTAAAAAATTCAAAAACTTATTTAATAGTGAAAAAAAAAATGAAATAGTATTAAGATTTTAAATATCCCCCCCAAAATGTACTTTTTCTCTAAATTCCCCCCCAAAAATAAATTTTATGACGCATTTTGCGTCACCAAACCCCTCTCTGGGCACCCCTGAACATTTGCACCATTATACAACGGCAACAAGATTTAAAATTTAACGAAAACGTTAATTTGGTTGAAAATGTTTTGTTTTTAGAGGAAAATTACAATGAAGCGCACACGAAGTTTTGCAAGCCCGAAATGTTTAAATTTATGATCAAATTTGGACAAAAGCTGCCAGTTGTATGGAAATATCTCAGGCAAAATGATGTAAAATATATTACTTGGCTGCAAATTTCGAGTAGTTACAATATTGATCCAAACAAATTCTCCAAATTCAGATTTGATATAATGCAAAACATAATGTAGGTATTTTCCCATGATATCTTATGATTCCCTTTCTTTACATAACGTTCATCTGTGCAGAGAGAAATATAAATATACAATAGAATATACAACATAGCATTTTTCATAAAAGCTGTCGAATGCTTGTCCCGTATCTTAAATTTTAGAAAAAGAAATTTTAGGTTTTGTTATAATATCACAAAAATAGTTTTATATCTTTAGCTTCCAATATCGTTAAGAAAGTACCATTAAAATTATCAGGAATAACGTAAAATTATGCGTCAATCAGATTATGAGACATTTCTCAACGCATTCGGACTTCTATAATAAAACTGCATAGCTTAATAACGTGAAAAACGATGTCTCTTATAACAAGAAAAAAAGCCCTGATAATTTTGTACATCCCTGTATATGAACTATAAATTTATCATATAAATCACAGAATGCTAAAATTTAGAAAAGTTAGGGAACGCATAGCACAGTTGAAAATTCAGCAATTTCCGTCAATAAACGGAAAACTTCAGATGTTTTGTGTAGCCCTGTGTATGATTTATAGAATTTATATACCCTAAATAGTATGCAATTTTTATAATTTAAAAAAGTATTCCAGAACTGAAAACGCACTTCCATCAATCATTGTTCATAGAGAGAGAAATATAACTGATTTATTTTGTGTGCCCATGTATATGAAAGACTAATATTCAATAGTTAAGTATCTTATAAAGCACCTCGGAGATATATATCAATTTAAATACTTTTGAAATAGTGTAACATGAGCAAATTATACCACAAGCAATTTTTCTCCGTAGACCATAATATAACAAAATTATTTTTAGTGTCCCTGTAAAATGATCGATAAATGATGCTATCCATAACATATTCTATAGCAATCATCTTGTAGTGCACTTCATAGATCAATATATAAATTTCAAAGTGTTTGAAACCATGAAACATCATTAAAATTCATCGCAAACGATTTTTCCCCATAGGCCGTTATTAATGAATTTTTTTGAATGTCCATGTAAAAAAGTTATGACTGTTACACGCTACATTTGGCAATACCTGACATCCAATAGTGAATATCAATAACATTTTTCAATTTCATGGCGATGCGACTATACTGACGCGAAAAATAATTTTGCCCAACTAGAATCGGTAAATCACCTACCGTGCAACTCTTCGAAAAATATTAAAATCTTCTTCAAATGCGGATGTAATTGTTACACTTTTTTTCTTACTTATTTTTATATTGTTTTGATTCAGCAACCCACCTGTCTAGTACACAAAGGTGAAAAACAACAAAAGTCTGCCTCATCTGCAAATGTAAATATAGTAATCATTTCCTAAAATATATTTCATAATTTTCAGTAGATACCGATTTTCTGTATGTACCCTTGAATTATAAATATTCGTTATAATGAAAGAATGGAAGTGGCACAAGCGAAACATTTTGAGGAACAAAACAACACAAACGAATGCCGTAATACAATTTAGATTTCGTTGATGGGGCGGGGCCACTGAAATGGTCGTTCTGTGTTGAAATAGTGGAAAATTCGTTATATCGAGGGAACCAGAACGGCACAAACGAAACTTTTTGCGGCACAAACCGACATTTACATGGGACTAAAGATTTACGTATTTCATTTCATGCCATGCCTTTTTTTCATAGGCGATTTTCTATTTGTGCTCTTGGATGAAAAAAATTCGTTATAACGAGAGAACGGAAGTAGCACAAACGAAACTTTTTGCGGCACAAACCAGCACAAACGTAGCACAAACGAATGCCGTAATACAATTTAGATTTCGTTGATGGGGCGGGGCCACTGAAATGGTCGTTCTGTGTTGAAATAGTGGAAAATTCGTTATATCGAGGGAACCAGAATGGCACAAACGAAAATTTTTGCGGCACAAACCGACATTTACATGGGACTAAAGATTTACGTATTTCATTTCGTGACATGTAGTTATTTACGATTTTTATAAGTGATTTTCTTTATTTGACTTTGCATTATAAAAATTCGCTATATCGAGAGAACGGAAGTGGCACAAACGAAACTTTTTGCGGCACAAACCAGCACAAACGTAGCACAAACGAATGCCGTAATACAATTTAGATTTCGTTGATGGGGCGGGGCCACTTAAATGGTCGCTCTGTGTTGAAATAGTGGAAAATTCGTTATATCGAGGGAACCAGAATGACACAAACGAAACTTTTTGCGGCACAAACCGACATTTACATGGTACTAAAGATTTACGTATTTCATTTCATGCCATGCCTTTTTTCATAGGCGATTTTCTATTTGTGCTCTTGGATGAAAAAAATTCGTTATAACGAGAGAACGGAAGTAGCAAAAACGAAACTTTTTGCGGCACAAACCAGCACAAACGTAGCACAAACGAATGCCGTAATACAATTTAGATTTCGTTGATGGGGCGGGGCCACTGAAATGGTCGTTCTGTGTTGAAATAGTGGAAAATTCGTTATATCGAGGGAACCAGAATGGCACAAACGAAACTTTTTGCGGCACAAACACCGACATTTACATGGGACTAAAGATTTAAGTATTTCATTTCGTGACATGTAATTATTTGCGATTTTTATAAGTGATTTTCTTTATTTGACTTTGAAATTGAAAAATTCGTTATAACGAGAGAACGGAAGTGGCACAAACGAAACTTTTTGCGGCACAAACCAGCACAAACGTAGCACAAACGAATGCCGTAATACAATTTAGATTTCGTTGATGGGGCGGGGCCACTGAAATGGTCGTTCTGTGTTGAAATAGTGGAAAATTCGTTATATCGAGGGAACCAGAATGGCACAAACGAAACTTTTTGCGGCACAAACACCGACATTTACATGGGACTAAAGATTTAAGTATTTCATTTCGTGACATGTAATTATTTGCGATTTTTATAAGTGATTTTCTTTATTTGACTTTGAAATTGAAAAATTCGTTATAACGAGAGAACGGAAGTGGCACAAACGAAACTTTTTGCGGCACAAACCAGCACAAACGTAGCACAAACGAATGCCGTAATACAATTTAGATTTCGTTGATGGGGCGGGGCCACTGAAATGGTCGTTCTGTGTTGAAATAGTGGAAAATTCGTTATATCGAGGGAACCAGAATGGCACAAACGAAACTTTTTGCGGCACAAACCGACATTTACATGGGACTAAAGATTTAAGTATTTTATTTCGTGACATGTAATTATTTGCGATTTTTATAAGTGATTTTCTTTATTTGACTTTGAAATTGAAAAATTCGTTATAACGAGAGAACGGAAGTGGCACAAACGAAACTTTTTGCGGCACAAACCAGCACAAACGAATGCCGTAATACAATTTAGATTTCGTTGATGGGGCGGGGCCACTGAAATGGTCGTTCTGTGTTGAAATAGTGGAAAATTCGTTATATCGAGGGAACCAGAATGGCACAAACGAAACTTTTTGCGGCACAAACCGACATTTACATGGGACTAAAGATTTACGTATTTCATTTCGTGACATGTAGTTATTTACGATTTTTATAAGTGATTTTCTTTATTTGACTTTGCATTATAAAAATTCGTTATATCGAGAGAACGGAAGTAGCACAAACGAAACTTTTTGCGGCACAAACCAGCACAAACGTAGCACAAACGAATGCCGTAATGCAATTTAGATTTCGTTGAAGGGGCGGGGCCACTGAAATGGTCGTTCTGTGTTGAAATAGTGGAAAATTCGTTATATCGAGGGAACCAGAATGGCACAAACGAAACTTTTTGCGGCACAAACCGACATTTACATGGGACTAAAGATTTAAGTATTTCATATCGTGACATGTAATTATTTGCGATTTTTATAAGTGATTTTCTTTATTTGACCTTGAAATTGAAAAATTCGTTATAACGAGAGAACGGAAGTGGCACAAACGAAACTTTTTGCGGCACAAACCAGCACAAACGTAGCACAAACGAATGCCGTAATACAATTTAGATTTCGTTGATGGGGCGGGGCCACTGAAATGGTCGTTCTGTGTTGAAACAGTGGAAAATTCGTTATATCGAGGGAACCAGAATGGCACAAACGAAACTTCTTGTGGCACAAACCGACATTTACATGGGACTAAAGATTTACGTATTTCATTTCGTGACATGTAGTTATTTACGATTTTTATAAGTGATTTTCTTTATTTGACTTTGCATTATAAAAATTCGTTATATCGAGAGAACGGAAGTAGCACAAAGGAAACTTTTTGCGGCACAAACCAGCACAAACGTAGCACAAACGAATGCCGTAATACAATTTAGATTTCGTTGATGGGGCGGGGCCACTGAAATGGTCGTTCTGTGTTGAAATAGTGGAAAATTCGTTATATCGAGGGAACCAGAATGGCACAAACGAAACTTTTTGCGGCACAAACCGACATTTACATGGGACAAAAGATTTACGTATTTCATTTCGTGACATGTAGTTATTTACGATTTTTATAAGTGATTTTCTTTATTTGACTTTGCATTATAAAAATTCGTTATATCGAGAGAACGGAAGTAGCACAAACGAAACTTTTTGCGGCACAAACCAGCACAAACGTAGCACAAACGAATGCCGTAATGCAATTTAGATTTCGTTGAAGGGGCGGGGCCACTGAAATGGTCGTTCTGTGTTGAAATAGTGGAAAATTCGTTATATCGAGGGAACCAGAATGGCACAAACGAAACTTTTTGCGGCACAAACCGACATTTACATGGGACTAAAGATTTAAGTATTTCATATCGTGACATGTAATTATTTGCGATTTTTATAAGTGATTTTCTTTATTTGACCTTGAAATTGAAAAATTCGTTATAACGAGAGAACGGAAGTGGCACAAACGAAACTTTTTGCGGCACAAACCAGCACAAACGTAGCACAAACGAATGCCGTAATACAATTTAGATTTCGTTGATGGGGCGGGGCCACTGAAATGGTCGTTCTGTGTTGAAGCAGTGGAAAATTCGTTATATCGAGGGAACCAGAATGGCACAAACGAAACTTTTTGTGGCACAAACCGACATTTACATGGGACTAAAGATTTACGTATTTCATTTCGTGACATGTAGTTATTTACGATTTTTATAAGTGATTTTCTTTATTTGACTTTGCATTATAAAAATTCGTTATATCGAGAGAACGGAAGTAGCACAAACGAAACTTTTTGCGGCACAAACCAGCACAAACGTAGCACAAACGAATTCCGTAATACAATTTAGATTTCGTTGATGGGGCGGGGCCACCGAAATGGTCGTTCTGTGTTGAAATAGTGGAAAATTCGTTATATCGAGGGAACCAGAATGGCACAAACGAAACTTTTTGCGGCACAAACCGACATTTACATGGGACTAAAGATTTACGTATTTCATTTCATGCCATGCCTTTTTTCATAGGCGATTTTCTATTTGTGCTCATGGATGAAAAAAATTCGTTATAACGAGAGAACGGAAGTAGCACAAACGAAACTTTTTGCGGCACAAACCAGCACAAACGTAGCACAAACGAATGCCGTAATGCAATTTAGATTTCGTTGATGGGGCGGGGCCACTGAAATGGTCGTTCTGTGTTGAAATAGTGGAAAATTCGTTATATCGAGGGAACCAGAATGGCACAAACGAAACTTTTTGCGGCACAAACCGACATTTACATGGGACTAAAGATTTAAGTATTTCATATCGTGACATGTAATTATTTGCGATTTTTATAAGTGATTTTCTTTATTTGACCTTGAAATTGAAAAATTCGTTATAACGAGAGAACGGAAGTGGCACAAACGAAACTTTTTGCGGCACAAACCAGCACAAACGTAGCACAAACGAATGCCGTAATACAATTTAGATTTCGTTGATGGGGCGGGGCCACTGAAATGGTCGTTCTGTGTTGAAATAGTGGAAAATTCGTTATATCGAGGGAACCAGAATGGCACAAACGAAACTTTTTGCGGCACAAACCGACATTTACATGGGACTAAAGATTTACATATTTCCTTTCGTGACATGTAGTTATTTACGATTTTTATAAGTGATTTTCTTTATTTGACCTTGAATTATAAAAATTCGTTATAACTTGAGAACGGAAGTGGCACAAACGAAACTTTTTGCGGCACAAACCAGCACAAACGTAGCACAAACGAATGCCGTAATACAATTTAGATTTCGTTGATGGGGCGGGGCCACTGAAATGGTCGTTCTGTGTTGAAATAGTGGAAAATTCGTTATATCGAGGGAACCAGAATGGCACAAACGAAACTTTTTGCGGCACAAACCGACATTTACATGGGACTAAAGATTTACGTATTTCATTTCATGCCATGCCTTTTTTCATAGGCGATTTTCTATTTGTGCTCATGGATGAAAAAAATTCGTTATAACGAGAGAACGGAAGTAGCACAAACGAAACTTTTTGCGGCACAAACCAGCACAAACGTAGCACAAACGAATGCCGTAATGCAATTTAGATTTCGTTGATGGGGCGGGGCCACTGAAATGGTCGTTCTGTGTTGAAATAGTGGAAAATTCGTTATATCGAGGGAACCAGAATGGCACAAACGAAACTTTTTGCGGCACAAACCGACATTTACATGGGACTAAAGATTTAAGTATTTCATATCGTGACATATAATTATTTGCGATTTTTATAAGTGATTTTCTTTATTTGACCTTGAAATTGAAAAATTCGTTATAACGAGAGAACGGAAGTGGCACAAACGAAACTTTTTGCGGCACAAACCAGCACAAACGAATGCCGTAATACAATTTAGATTTCGTTGATGGGGCGGGGCCACTGAAATGGTCGTTCTGTGTTGAAATAGTGGAAAATTTGTTATATCGAGGGAACCAGAATGGCACAAACGAAACTTTTTGCGGCACAAACCGACATTTACATGGGACTAAAGATTTACGTATTTCATTTCATGCCATGCCTTTTTTCATAGGCGATTTTCTATTTGTGCTCATGGATGAAAAAAATTCGTTATAACGAGAGAACGGAAGTAGCACAAACGAAACTTTTTGCGGCACAAACCAGCACAAACGTAGCACAAACGAATGCCGTAATGCAATTTAGATTTCGTTGATGGGGCGGGGTCACTGAAATGGTCGTTCTGTGTTGAAATAGTGGAAAATTCGTTATATCGAGGGAACCGGAATGGCACAAACGAAACTTTTTGCGGCACAAGCCGACATTTACATGGGACTAAAGATTTAAGTATTTCATATCGTGACATGTAATTATTTGCGATTTTTATAAGTGATTTTCTTTATTTGACCTTGAAATTGAAAAATTCGTTATAACGAGGGAACGGAAGTGGCACAAACGAAACTTTTTGCGGCACAAACCAGCACAAACGTAGCACAAACGAATGCCGTAATACAATTTAGATTTCGTTGATGGGGCGGGGCCACTGAAATGGTCGTTCTGTGTTGAAATAGTGGAAAATTCGTTATATCGAGGGAACCAGAATGGCACAAACGAAACTTTTTGCGGCACAAACCGACATTTACATGGGACTAAAGATTTACATATTTCATTTCGTGACATGTAGTTATTTACGATTTTTATAAGTGATTTTCTTTATTTGACCTTGAATTATAAAAATTCGTTATAACGAGAGAACGGAAGTGGCACAAACGAAACTTTTTGCGGCACAAACCAGCACAAACGTAGCACAAACAAATGCAGTAATAAAATTTTGATTTCATTGATGGGGCGGGGCTGTCGTTTCACTGGCCCCGCCCCATTGTATTCGTTATAACGAGAGAACGAAAGTGGCACAAACGAAAATTTTTGCGGCACAAACCAGCACAAACCTAGCACAAACGAATGCAGTAATAAAATTTTGATTTCATTGATGGGGCGGGGCTGTCGTTTCACTGGCCCCGCCCCATTGTGTTCGTTATAACGAGAGAACGGAAGTGGCACAAACGAAAATTTTTGCGGCACAAACCAGCACAAACGTAGCACAAACGAATGGTGCTGTTGAATTTTCAAAATGAGTATGGGGCGGGGCCAGTGAAATGTACGTAGTTTGTTTTATTTCCGTTCATAGAAACACAGATTTCTGAGAAATATTTCACAGAGAGAGCAGGTGTTTAAAACGCAGCCGACTGGCTAGGGAACACAAATCCCAAACCGCAAATGATTTTTATATTAGAAATCTTTGGAATGTCGTCAATTTTTTTTAATACACCATTTAGATATTTTAAAGTTCTGCATCTGGCCTTGTCTTTAAACGCTGTTTAACACGTTCACGCCGGCGTGCATCACTGGTGGGTCACGCTTGACTGTCGCATCAGGCGGCGTGCATCACCGGTGGGTCACACTCAACTGTTCCATAGATGGCGTGTACTACATGTGGGTCAGATTGACTATGCTATAGACGGCACGCATTACAGGTGGGTCACACTTGAATATTCGAAAATTCAATAATAAAAACAATTCATTATTAAAAACTTAATACATTCACGACGGGAAACGAGAATTCTCGTTTTCAATCAAAAAAAAATCATTGACTAAGGGCGTGGCTTCTACCTTACAGACATGCATTTATATCATGTTACTCATATTTCTTTAGATTATAAGACATTTTATATTAAATTCGTAGATATGTAGTCAATAAAATCATGTCTCTAAGTAATTTTCTTACTCCTAACGAATATTCAGACTTTCACAATCAACTCTGCTTGTTATATTCGAGTTCAATTGAATAAATATCAGAGGGGCGGGTCATTACATACAGTGTCCGAATAAGCGACAGTACCGCGCCCCCATATGAAGCGAAATATGAATTCGAACGCCTTCCCACAACGAAAAACATGAATATCAGCGCAGGCGTAAACGTGCTAATAATATCTAAATTTTATAAAAATCCACTCCAGAGTTTTTGTTTTATAAAAAATTCAATTTTTAAAAAGGAAATGAAATGTTTTGTTGAAATGCGAATTTGATAAAATTAAGAAAACTGACGAACTTTTGGATTTTCTGGAGCGATGTGGAACTTTTAGATAGTTTATAACATATAATAAAGATTTTAAAAAGTTGGGGGCATCAAATTTCGGAGAGGTAGGGGGATGGGGTGGAGAAAGTGTGTTTAAGTATATAAAACCGTACCCTTTTCTACCGTTTTATATGTGGTTTTTTGACTGACCCTTGGATAAATATTACTTATTTAAAATAAAATTTTCAAAAGTGTACTTACCACTATTTTCAAATGGTAATTTCAGCAATTATCTTAAATTCTTGCATAAGTTCGCCACCCTGTTTACTAATATATATAACGACGGGTCAGTTATTTAACGGAGTTTCGTTCAGCAACAATTTTGTTAAGAATTGCGTTACCTTTTGAAGGAATCTCACACTGTTTCCTTTCTTTATTTCTCTTCTTTCGAAGCAGAAAGGAATCCATATCACGTGAAATGTTGGATGCGGGAATCTAGTTCCTATACTTTTCTTGATACTTGTAACAAGAACTTTCGAACGATACCACTTTCGTCAAAATACGTAACTGACAGTTGGGGATGTTCCCTAGTTAGAGAGCACTTACATCTTATAAGTGTCTACCATGCCAAATTTCAAGTATCTATCTTAAACAATTCCGTAGAAATCGCAATTTAGAAAGTTTTAAGATCGCTTTTCACGCATTTTAACCCTTTTAAGTTTGGATTTTCTATAGAAACTATTCCTAGAGAGCATTTATACCATATATGTAACTATCATGCCAAATTTCAGGTTTCTAGCTTTTTCAATATCACAAAAGAGTAATTATAGGAAGTTTTTTGCCATTGCAACCATCTGATGGTAGTGGTACCGACTTACAATACAGTCTATGTTGGAGCAGGTACTGTCACCATCAATTTACAAATATTACTTTTGAAATCGGTTGGGTATGTCCTGAGATTCCATAGCAATCATAATTTAGATTATTTTTAGAATATTTTTAGCTCATTTCACCCTTTTAAATTTTGAATTTTTCATAAACTAAGATTTTAGATAAACTTAGTTCTTCGAAAGCATTTACATCTTAGCAAATCTACCATGCCAAATTTCAAGTTTATATTTTTAGCAATTCCATGGAAATCTTAATTTCGATCGTCTTTTGAATGTTTCTGGGTGATTTTCACCCTCGTTAAATTTTGATTTTTTCTTAAACAATTTTAAGGAAGCATTTACATCTTATAAGTAGCTACAATGCCAAATTTTTAATTTCTAGGTCCTTCAATATCTCAAAAATTGCTTTTTAGAACTTTTTTTTTTGCTCTTGCAGCCCCCTAAGAGTAGCGGCACCAACACAAAATATAGTCTTTGTTGGAACAGGAAGTGTCACCATCAATTTCCCACTTTTACTTTTGAAATCGGTTTTGTACTTCCAGAGATTACACCTACAAACAAAGAAACTACCGTTATTTCCTTATAATATTAGTATAGATTTATTTATTTTGAGAAGTATCGCTCATGGTCTTTTGAACAGTTGTCTGAAACAGTTTAAATCCTTCACTGCACGAATGTTTCTTTTGGAAGTACATTCTCTATGCTCATATACAGGGCTATTACAAATGATGGACCCGATTTTTAAAAAATCATATTTTCGAAACTCCTGCACAAATTACAATAAGTGATACATGAATTGAAAGAGAAATATACTAAGTATATACTAAGATTTTTCAGTTACAAATGTTCGATGTGTGACCCTTTTGTTTCACGGCATACGTCCAATCTGTAATCGAGTTCATTCCAAACATTTTGTAGCGTAACTCTGTCAATGGTTCTGAAAGCTTCACAAATGCGTTCTTTAAGTTCTGAACACTTTGTTTGCGGTATTGGTGGTACATACACAATGTCTTTGACACTTTCAGAACTTAAAGAACGCATTTGTGCAGCATTCAGAACCATTGACAGAGTGATGCTACAAAATGTTTGGGACGAGCTGGGTTACAGATTGGACGTATGCCATGTAACAAGAGGGTCACAGTTCGAACATTTGTAACTGAAAAAACTTGGTATATTTCTCTTTAAATTCATGTATCACTTTTTGTAATATGTGCAGTAGTTTCGAAAATAGGATTTTTTAAATCGGATCTATCATTTATAATAGTCCTGTATAGTGTTAGATAGAATACTAATTCTTTGCCTTATTTCATAGAAGAATTTTGTGATTATAGTAAAGTGGGGACAGATGCCGCAATTTTACTTTTCTTCTTATAAAAGGCACAATAAAGCAAAAAACAACAAACTATGTACCAGAAATCATTAATCAAACCCTTTAAAAACAATGTTCTATGTTAAAGAATCTATGTCTTTCTATGTTAAAGAAGTTAAAGCCCTCCTTATAAAGCAGACATAATTATTTTCCCAAACGTCTTTTTTTACAATACTTTTTTATGTGCTGGGTAAGATGTCGCATGGAGAAAAAAACTCTGCTGTTTACTTTTTTTCAAGTAAATCACATTTTTATTTCCTCAAACTACTTAAAATGAAAATAAATAACAGTAAACTTACATAAATTATACATATCACTAAATTGTGAAGAGTTTAACGAAATTGCAAAAGTGCAAGCTCAAAAAATAAGACTTGAGACAAAAAATGAAAATGAAAAGAAAAACATTTGAATTTACATGGATAGACAGCATAATTATTGGAAACAATAGACAGCTTAATTACAAAAAATACATAAATCACTGGTTTACATCCGGCGAACATTGCAGTTTGCTCTTAATGTAAGTATTAGTTCTATTCTATTTAGGCCCTAGCCTGTTTATTTTTTGCCTTTCTTCTCATTCTTTGATTTTGTATTACCATTTATCCACAATCACACCACACTTACCTTTGGAAAAGTAAAGTGAGCCTTTTTCATGTAGCTATCAATTGAATTTGATGTTCTGAAACCTATCCGCTTTCGACTTTGTTTCTTGATAAAAACTCCAGACACTCAACGCATCCAGAGTCATCAAATTACAATCAAATATTGCCATCAGAATCCATAAGTTGAACTATTTATTCATTGTCAGAAGATGTGTCATATTTTAGTTTCTTCCTCAAGTAAGGTGTTTTCAAGTTTGATCTTTCCCTTCCCTTTTTAGCATATTTTACTTCCGCCAAGCTGAAGTTCTTTGACGCTTTCTAGTTTCTTTTGCTTTTTATTTTCTTCTTCTTTTTTCTTGTTTATAAACTCTGTGCTTGTAATTTTTGCATCCTTTTGCTTTCTCTTACTTGTCTGGATAGGTCTTTTGACCATTGGAATAGGAGATATTTTGTTTAACAGTTTAGACTGTGGGAATTGTAAACGGCCTATGGTTTCCTTATTCACACATGGTGAACCAACTTTGTTGCTGAGAGTATTTTGATAAGTAGCAGAATGTGCTACTATAGGTTCATTTAAATGTAAGTTCTACTTTAATCGCAGTGATGAATTTATTAAACCAAAAAACAAAAATATATTTCGCGGCATCTGTCCCTCAGCCTCGGTGCGGCATCTGTCCCATAGTGATGGGTAAGATGACGCACCGCCATTTTGTGTCATGTGAGCGACGGGAGAGAAATGCAAGTACATGTCTGAATTCTACGAGGATCTAGTCTACAGTTGCAATCGGTTTTGGGATAAAATCTCTGTTTATTTGGCTTAAAATATGTAATAAAACTTTATTAGAATAATTTTAGAAGCTTACCACTCAGGTTCGAACCATAAAAACTGGCATAAATATGTAAATACTGACAATTAAGCGGTGGAAACGCATACAACACAGCACACAGCACTTAGGCACTCAACGAAATTCTTAAATTGGTGTAGGGAGCGCTAGTGTCGCCAATGCAATCTCTGCGGCATCTGTCCCACCGCGGCGTCTGTCCTCACTTTACTATACATAAAGCGACTATTTTTATTCAAATACAGTGGTAGGCAGGGATTGAATTCATTTAATAAAGGTTAAATTTTAATTGTCGACATACGTTTCAAAACTCGCCCTATCCAAAATTTAAAAATTCTATTTTTCTCTATAAATCTATTCTTTTGGTAAATTTACATCGGAAAAACCCTACAATCTGCAAAAAACTAGTTTTATCGTGCATTTCTGACATTGCAAAATGTTGGTTTACAATGAAAACCAACGGACCCAGTCAGAGGTTTTTTGCAATTTCCCCAAAAATTGATTATCTGCATAAGGCAAGTTTTGAAACTCACGTCCTCAATTAATTCTAAGGTGCATGGCCGCGCAAGTAGGATTAAGCGATTGATAATTTTAAACTTCTTATGAGAAATGTATTTATTTGTGTTACTAACAATAATACAGAAAATACTACAAATACATATTTGGCGTTATTACATATCTAAAATCATTTCGACATTGCTTATTGTATCAAGTTCTATGCAATTTTCTACGCATTCAATTATAATGCAATTCTAAATAGAAATAAATGTAGCAATTATATGTATTATAAAAAATATAAAGCAAAAGTTTGTAACCCCCCCCCCCCAAAAAAAAAAAAATGTATATATATATATATACAGTGAAACCTCCCTTTGAGACCACCTCAATTAAGCGACCACTTCCCTGAACGAGCATTTTTTTGTGGAACGAAATTTATTCCTACCTCTATTCAGAGACCACCCCAGTTGAACTCCCTCCATCAGCGACCAATTTCTTTGAAGAAAATGAAACCAATTCCATTTTTTTCCTGGTCGCTTGAAGAAGGTTTTATTAGAATATTAATTCTGGAGAGCGCATTATTAATCAAACTTCTAAACTAAGTTTAGAATTTTTATTCATTCCAGTAACTTTTAAGTGTTGAAACCCCTTTGTGCTTTTTTAGGCAACAAATTTAACTCTGATGGCAAAGTAAGGATGACGGTCAATAAACGCCCCTGCCCTATTCTGTCAGGAAACTCTAAAAGAAATAGATAAATTAATGAAATCGTCATAATTTGTTCCAGTCCAAAAAAAAAAAAAAAATGCCTTTATTTATTGAACTTTGAAAGGACTTGGAAAAAAAAGTTATACGAGATAAAACCGTAAAATCAAAGCAAATTTATTTTTTAAACTCTGTACTAATTAACTTAAGTAATTAATTTTTGTTTTGATGCTTAAATTTTCATATTTTTTCCTAATGTGAAAAATAAATTGTAGTAACATTAATTGTTACCTTTTTTCAACAATTAAAATCTAGAATTAAACATGACCTCCATTAAGAGACCACCTCTCGGAGCGACCAATTTTTATTGGAACGGAACGTGGTCGCTTTAGGGAGGTTTTACTGTATATCCAGGAACCTACTTCGTAAATAATGAGCTGCTCTGGTTACTCAAAACAATTTCTTGGAAAATAATTATGATTTCCTATATTCTAGAATAACACACTAATAAATAATTTTCAAACCGGAAAAAGTAACAAATGTAGTTTGAATCTATTTACAAATAAAACTTTGTGCCTTCTGCGGTATGTTTGACTTTGAATTCTTTGTTCCAGTACATCTGCTGCTTTTGGGCGGCAGGTAATAACATAACATAAAATATATACATAGCCGATATAGTGAATTGATCAAAACCGCAGGAACTATCTAATGTACCGTAATTTCGGGCACATGTTCCGCGGGTCAAACAATCATCCTTTAACCCTTTGAGGGGCAAGTATTTGTGTTTCTGTAATGTCGAATTCACAGCGAAATCTACAGAAAGATTTATTGCAAAATAAGGAAAAGCAATTTTGCGACTTTTTCCCACCAAAGCTAGACCAGTAAAATTTAATAAAAAATTTCTGGTGCAAAACTTCATTAATCGTAGCCCTCAAGGGGTTAACTTTTTTAATCCGTATCGTGCATTCGGAATACTAGAGGTTCTTACTTTTGAGAATCAGTTTTTCTAAATAGCAATCCTATCTTAATTTAACACGTTCACGCCGGCGCGGTGGGTCACACTCGACTGTCTCAGAGTTGTCAAATCTCCGGCTTTTTGCACACCACTGTTATTTTAGAGAAAATGTTGTTCCTTTAAATCGCCATATTGTTCTAATTAAATAAAACGACATTTTCTGTATTAAAATACTGGTATCCAAAAATCCAGAGTCTTGGCAGCTCTAAGACAGTCGAGTGTGACCCACCGCGCGGGCGTGAACGTGTTAATCTTAGAATTCTGTTATTTAATAAGGTGAAAATTATATTCAAAATAGTTTTACTCAAATATAAGCATCTGTAGTCATCGTAATTTGTTTAACCTCTTGACGGGCGGTGGGATAAAATATATCCACCTAATTTATACAAGATTCTCACCAGAAAATGTTAATGAAATTTTATATTTTCAACTTTGGAGGAAAATCGCTGACAAATTGCTTCTCCTTATTTAAAAAATAAAATTTTTCGATTATTCCGGCGAGAATTCAATATTTCGAGACAATTTTGCTTGCCCCTCAAGTGGTTAAGTCAATTAACTTTTATTTCACGCAATACCAATATCCATAAATAATAGTGGTATCCAATGTCTTTTTGATAAATTACTGAAATAATGTTTGATGTTTATTTATTTTTTTTTTTCTGGAAAAAACTTTACAAGATTCATATTATTTTTTGAGTGAAAACTATAAAATTGCCCTTTCTTAGCCACAAATTCTCTGTTTTCTGCAATAGAAAAAATACCCTCACATAATAAATGGCAAACTCGGTGGAAAAAAGAAATATCATGCATAAAGCACACCTTACACTTCCCAACCCTTCTACAAAACCTTATCAGATCTTCAACGCTTAACACTAGAACGGCGGGAAATTTTGCTCAAGTTTTATAAAAAATATTTCACATCAGAATTTTTATTTAGAACTATTAAACTTATTTATTTAAGTTATTTTTGTGCAGCATATATTAATCTTATATTATAAAAAAAATTCTGGTTCGAATCGAAATGTATTCATTCGGCAAGGGTCAAAATGACCCCTCGCCGCCGTTCTAGTGTTAATAAGATAAAATATTATGTCTAAGTAAACAATTTTGAAAACGCTTATCGCAGTTCAAAATCCAATGTCAAGAATTACCATCAATAATTACCACCAATAGTCGGAAAAGTATCCGCATACTTTCGAGCATCCTGTAATTGATATATAGTTTCGTATATTTTATACATATGGTTTCCTAAAATTTGGAACAGTTATTATAGGCATAGCAAAATTGTAAACTCCCCTTCAGCAATTTCCGTCAATGAACGGAAATGTACTCGAGATCTTTCGTGCTGCCCTGTATATGATCTATAGAATTTATGCACACAAAGTAATACGAAAAATATTAGGTTAATTCAAAAATGCTTACCACAACTTAAAACGCACTTGCAGTATTTACAATTAATAGACAGTGCTGTAATCAATTTTTTTTGCACTGTAAAAAAAAAAAAAAAAAAAGATTTTACAGTATAATACTGGCAGCTGGGGTGCCAGCTTAAAAACGTAAAATTAGCAAGTAATATGGTGTTTAATTTATTTATATGGTATATTACTGCTTATTTTACGGTTATAAACTGGCGCGCCTGCTGCCAGTATTATACCGTAAATTCAGCAATATTTATTTTTCAGTGTGTTTTGTCCCAGTAAATGAACGATGAATTCAAGAATTGTAGTTGTAGTAATCTAGTAGTATATATCAGTGATATATATCAATTTGTTTTAAATAGTGTAACATCATTAAAATACACCGCAAACGATTTTCCCCCATACACCATAGTGTAACGGAATTATTTTGTGTGCCCTACCACAAACGATTTTCTCCCATAGACCATAGTGTAACGGAATTATTTTGTGTGTCCCTACAGGGCTGCCACAGTCGACTATTCTTATATTCTTTTCGCACCACTATTAAAAAAATATATATTTTGTAGTATATTTATTTCTTTTGCAAATGTTGTCAAAGCATATGTAAAAGATTTTTGTTTTTAAAATGTGGTGCGAAATAGAATTAAAAATAGTCGCCTGTGGCAGCCCTATCCCTATACAATTGAACCACAAATATTATACATTTAATTTTCAATAACGAACATGCTATAATAAACTTTATTAACATAAATCAATTTCATGGAAATCTGAATATACACTACTGAGTAACCATGGTTAGAGCACGGACAGTCAAGCAGCAAACATACAGACTAATCCAATTCATGAACACTTTTGAACTTCGCTGGAAACTGTTAAAAAAAGGAGACGAGCTATTTCCATGAGCACTTGTAGTGTAAGTCACAATGCTAGGATTTTTGGCTACCAGAATTTTAGAATGAAAAAATATGACTCATTATTTCGGAGATATCTCATTGATTAAATAAGGTGAAGCAAACTTTTCGAAAATAACGTTGGCAGTTATCAGCAGTGTGACTTACACTACAAAAACCCATGGAACTATCCAGACGGAGAACATAGCAAGACAATATATAGCATAGAACGTGTAAGCTAAAACCCCATTTCCGCTTACAATTATAATGAAGAAATAGTTTTCGGCAGACTTGCATTATATCTATATAATATTTTTTAAATAACAACATTATTGTACACGCGTTTAAAGCTTCCCCTTCCCCCCCCCCAAAAAAAAAAATATAAAAACATACATGTGACCTGTGGCAACAGTCTGTAAGAGACGACGGCAGCGCCACGAGTCGGCGTAAAAGAATACCTGTTTAGAACATTGGAGAGACGCGGGAAAAGAAGGTAAAAGAGTGGTTGAAAAACACCGAGCTCTCAACGACGTTTAGACGCATTAAGACGAATGAGTGTTTAATTTCATTAATGTTCTACTTAATTGTAATTGTATATAGTGTAAATAGTTCATTTAATATATTTAATTCTTAAAGTTAGCAAGTGTTATTATTCGAGTATGAGTCTCCTTTTCCCCGTCACATGAGAGCTTGAGCCGGGATGGATTGGATTATTTTTTTTTCTTCAATTCTCTACCCTAGACAAGTCAAGTATCATTTTTATATCGACGCCACAATTCTTTCAGAAAGTAAGCCGGAGCTGTAAATTTATAAAGATCATGTCGTGTGTGAAGAATACATTTTTTTTTCTACAGCCTTGGCAGCTGGCCAACTCTTCAGTTGTTTTGAAATAACTGCAACAACAATATATTATTCCAAACTGGGAATCGATTCATCTTTTTTCAAAGACAGAAATTAGTGGGTGAGTACTGTTTACTGTTTTTGTTTTTTCTTTTCATCATGATTTTAAATGACATTCCAGTCATCGCTTTTGCATTGAAAAACGAAAAGACTAATCGAATAAAATTATTCCATAAACTTTTGTTTTCATCTGAAGGCGATCGTTTAAATCGATCGCGAATAAGAACATTTACGGGATTTCCATTCTGTGAAACCGATGATGAATTTACGAGTGAAGTAGAGGAAACCGCTAAAAATTTTTCTTTACTTGAACTTATAACTATTGCCACTATTTTACGCATCGAAATAGATGGCACAGAAACTGAGTTATCTAAACGCATAATTTCGTTTTTAACTAATTTGGAATCCCTCCAAAAACATATTGAAACTAATGTTATACAGATGGCGAATCGGAAGAAATTTTCAACAATTCGCCAGTGCCAAACGATAAGTCAAATATTAAAATTTCTGAATTTACCAGTAAATGTGCTATTAATGCTTCAAACATTGCTCAGGATTCTATGTTTATGCCGTCAGTAAATTTTCGCGATGTTGAATCGCTGGTACTTACATTCAATGGAAAGAAGTATGAAAATGTTCATTTATGGTTACAAAAATTCGAATCATTTTCTTCCTCTTTTAATTTAGGCGAAATGCAAAAATTTATTTTTGCGCAAAGAGCGCTCGGAGGCATTGCTTCTTTATTCGCTAAGAGTGAAAGCAACATTCGTTCTTTTCCTGAATTGAAACATGCCTTAGTTACCGAATTTGGTTCGCAGATTAATTCGGCTGAAATACACGAAATGCTTAGTCATCGGCATATTAGACAAAAGGAATCTTTTTTTGAGTATTTCTTAATTATGAAAGAAATGGCTGGACGGGCCAATATTGATGATCAGTCACTTATACGTTACATAATCAATGGCATTCCTGATTCTCCTCAAAATAAGTCCATACTTTACGATTGTTCTGATTTGCATGAATTTAAACGAAAATTGAAAATTTATGAAGAGATTACACACCACTCAAAAAGTGATTCTGGTAGAAATATAAATCATTGTCAAAATATGAACTCGAAACAGAACTTTGATAAATTTATTCACGAGAATGTTCCTAAATTTAAACCAAAACATGCGAATGCTGAAAAGCCAGCATTTCATTCTAATAATTCAAGAAATCAAAACACTAAAATCTGTTTTAATTGTGGGGAAAAAGACCACATTTCTAAGTATTGTTCTCACAAGAACAAAGGATTTAGATGTTTTAGCTGTAATTCTTTTGGGCATAAAGCCTCTGATAATAAGTGTTCTACTGAGGCACGTAACCCTGAAATACAAGTGAATAATGTGGATTCCGAGAAAAATTCTCGACACGAAATGCATAAATTAGTTAAAATTTCGGGTGTCGAAATTGATGCTCTTATCAATACAGGTAGTAATCTTACTTTGCTTTGTGAAGATAAATATTCACAGATGAGTTTGCCTACGTTAACACCGGTCGGTTTAACATTAACTAGTTTTGGTAGTGGTAGTACCACACCACTTGGCTCGATTCAGGGGGATATAAATATAGATGATAACATTTTTTCAACAAATATTTATATAATTAGTAAACATCATATGAATGTCCCTCTTATTATTGGTACTGATATAATTACGCAAGGTACTTTGCTTTATAATAAAAATGGTATTTCCCTTAGTAAACCACCATCTGATGATAATTTGTTTGTATACTTAGTTAATTCAATTGAAGATCCTATCAAAATAGTAAGGTCTACTAAAACTGATAAATCTTCTGAAAAGACTGAAGTTCTTATCAATTGTCATAAAGTTCCCTTAGAAAAAGAAAGGAAAAATGATCATTTGACATGCTCTGTAGATGTTTTACATTCCAAAAAAGTAGAAAAGAAATCCTCAAAAAAGCCAAAAGATATAAAAAGCAGTAGCAAAGATGACTTGCTTAAACAATCATCCCAAAAACATTTAGTACCATCAAAAGATAAAAATATGAAGCCTAGTAAAATTAAAAATGTTAAAATGTTAGTGTCTCATAAGGAAAATATCAAAAGTCCTATACATGAAAATGTTAGAAAATTGATTTTTAGTCCTGATCTTTCTTCTCCTAGCATTCTGAAGAAAACCCAGCCTAATTTTCAAACAACTAAAGAAATAAGCGTTGATACCCTTTTAAATAAAGTTATATGTGATGATAATTTAGACAACAGCTTAACAGATGTGTTAGAAGCTCCAAAATGTGAATCAAAAAAGGTTTCTTTTGCTCCCACTGATGCTGTTTGTAATTTCAGAAGAATGTCTGTATCAAGGAACTTTTCTTCTTCCTTTCTTCCCTTCCGTTATATAAAGAGAAAGAAAAAAAAATTCAAGAATTCGTCTTTCTACAAAATATTTTCTTTTGTGTGTTTCTTCTTTTTTTCATCACCTGTGTTTACATCAAGAATAATTTTAACAAAAAGTTAAAATTTTGTTTGTGAAATATGTGTTTGTGAAATATTGTGATTCAACTATCCCCGAGATGTCATTTTTTTTGTTTTCTTCAATGCTGCTGCTGCTGAAAAGTGTGTTCCGTAAAGTATTGTGGTTTTTTTTCTGTGAACTACAAAGACATTTTTTTTTTACTTTTTTGTGCTTTGCATAAAGAACATTAGAACTGTGGACAGCTCCATTTTTTTTGTTATATGAACATTCTGTGACTTTATTTGATTACAGACTCTAATTTTTTTTCTGCATGAAGTTTCAATTTTTTTTAAAAGGAAGACGATGATTAGAAGATGCCGATTTGTGTTTTTTTTTTCTTTCTGTTTTTCAGACGTACCACTTTAAGACGTATATAGGTGGGTATATTTTTTTTAATTTAAGACGAGTATATTTTTTTTATTTGAGACGAGTACGAAGTAAAGACGAGTACGAAGTAAAGACGGGTACGATTTAAGACGAGTACCATTTAAGACGGGTACGATTTAAGACGAGTACCATTTAAGACGAGATGGAAGACGAAATGCCAACCGGCATTGACGACGATTTTCATTTTTTCTCTCTGTATTTTTTTTTTCTGTTTTATTCTGTGTAATTTTTTTTTAAAGATATGGTATTTTTTTTTAAGTTTGTGTTTAAGTGTATGGTGCGCACGAGGTCGTGCGTATCAGGATGGACGAGTGTGACCTGTGGCAACAGTCTGTAAGAGACGACGGCAGCGCCACGAGTCGGCGTAGAAGAATACCTGTTTGGAACATTGGAGAGACGCGGGAAAAGAAGGTAAAAGAGTGGTTGAAAAACACCGAGCTCTCAACGACGTTTAGACGCATTAAGACGAATGAGTGTTTAATTTCATTAATGTTCTACTTAATTGTAATTGTATATAGTGTAAATAGTTCATTTAATATATTTAATTCTTAAAGTTAGCAAGTGTTATTATTCGAGTATGAGTCTCCTTTTCCCCGTCACATTCTCTTCATTCAAGGAAACATTTTTATATGCAAAGTCATCAGATCTCCAAGTATGGCTGTTACTTTGAATCGAACAACACTTTTAAAAAAGATAAATAGTCGATATTCTGAGTCATGTTCTCTGGACCTTCCTGTGCAGCCTTGCATTGAAAATTTATTTAAAATACAAACTTTGGTTTAAAAAAAATCCCTTGTCTTTATGTGAAAAAAAGAAACGCCATTCGATTTCTTATTACCACAGTCTGGGGCTACTTTTCAATTGTGGGGAATTACTTTGCACGTACTATGTATATAGTGGTAATTCTAATAATTGCTTCCAAACAATTATAATTATGCGAGACAAGTAAGTAGAGGTTATGTATATTTGCTGAATTATTTTCAAAGAAAGGTTACTGTACTGTTAGAAAATGAATTAATTAGAAAGCAAATGTCGTTTTGTTAAATCGTATCTGTAAAAATTAACTGCACTATGTACGCCTAATAATCGGATGAAATATTTAACAGTAACAAACACAATATCCATCTATAAGCACATGTTTTTATAGCTGATGTTTGTAACTCAGAGCATTATTATCGCCAGGCAACAGTAAAACGTTGTATCTTCAATAACTGTACTGCCATTGTATCCGGCGAAATTTACTATTAGGAAATGTTGGCGACTGCGTGTTCTTGCGATAATCAGCATATGATATAACATTTATATTATAAAGAAAAAACGTGCCCTTGCGAAATGCTGACAACATAGCAAACGATTTCCAAAGGCAAAACAATTTCCATCAGTTGTTTGATAACAACTGCTGATTAAATTTCGGTTTAGCAAATTTTGATTCTGCAATTTTTTATTCCTCCGAGCGTCTTGGGTACTTTCCTGCATTTTCATAAAAAGGCTTATAAAATAAACTTAATTAAAATTTTCTTTCCCGGTTTGTTTCTAAGATACACTTCATGCATTTTTATTTGATATACAATTTTGTTTGAAATATATTTGTTTACACAGATATAAGTTGCTTTTGGGAAACCAAAAAATACGTGAAAACCGCTCAGAAGGTATTTCAAAACATCGCACTTTTCCAAGTTTTACACCGTCGTATAATGTGAAACAAGTACTTTCAAGTTCAATTTGTGTGAAAACTGTATCTCAGTTTACTGATTTAATGAAGTTTTTCAATTAATTTTTAATCATCAATGTTTATAATCTATCCTCCATCGCGTGCAGGCTCCATTACAGAAGAACAAGAACTAATTTACACCATAAAACCACTATAAATAGTTCAGAACAAAAAAAAATTATATATTATATTATATTATATTATATTATATTGTATTTTAAACAAACTTATTTTATTATAAGCATATTATATAATAAACGTATTATATTATAAATAATTAGTCTCCGGCTAATTTCCCATAAGCAAGTTAAAAATTTATCAATAAATAAATAAATAAAATAAAATAAAAGAATTTTAACATATATGCAGGGCTCGCACCGTTCCTAAAATTTTCGCACTTTGCTACCAGTATTTTAAATAAGAATTCTTCGTGTAGATTCATTTAACATCTATAATAGATTCATACAACAAAGATTATCATTTTAATTTAGTGGTAGCAAAGAGCGATAATTATAGGAACGCTGCGAACCCTGTATATGCAATCGAACAATTTCAATTTAGCCACGGCCGTATTGGGAAAATATTTTTCTAAGGATTATAATTTGTTTGAAAATTGCTTCTCATTTACTGATATTTTTTTCTTTTCTTTTTTTAAATAATCTTCAAGCATAAATTGCTTATAAAACTATGTATATAATGTGCAGCCCGATAAGATAAGTTAATTCGTTTGCATTAAAAATAATATAAATATTTCAACATTTGTTTCTGTCTAATATTCCAAAACGAAATTAAAACTTCATCGATGAATAACATAATATATGATATAATATAAAAAAAACCCAGAAATTTAACAGACTACACGTTTAAACCGCTGAAATTATCTGACTCAAAAAAGTTGAAGTACGTAGTGAAATCTTTGGCGATTTCTTAAGTTATTAACTCCTAGCATGCGTCTATACGAAAGTAAAGCTATTAATAAACTTCAAAACTTTGTTTAAATATGTTATTGATACCTTCGATATAAAAATGCTTTTTTATGTTAATAGGAAATCTAAATAAATATATTAAATGTAAAAAAAAAATATTTTCAAGCATTAGAAAAAAATGGTTCTCACTTACGTTCTATAATCTGGAAAAAAATTTTTGGAATAAAAGGAATACTTAAATTCCAAAATCCCTGTATAAATAATCAAATGGTCCTTATTGTGTTAAAATTTTGTATACAATAGTACCCTGACTTACGTCGCCCGCATTTACGTCGTCTGTCCTGAAAAAATAATTTTCTTTAATTAAGACACACTTTGAACTTTTTCGATTACTTTGGTTCTATGAAGTGAATCTTTCCCGCGACAGTCCAGTGGTAGTGACAAACAAATAAAATAAGTCACTAGAAAAAGCTTAGAAAACCCACTCTGCTCTGAAAGAGCTTCTTAAAGTAAAAAAGAAAAAAATGTCGGTTCAAACTTTATTGCAAGATTTTTTGCATCTTCAGAGACTCCAGTTAGAAGAACAATAAATTGCAAGTTAACAACCTAATTCTTGCATTTCAAACACATTTTTTGCTAATGATAAATGTGCGCAATATAATCCCTAAATACAGTAGAATATGTTCATTAGATTTTGGAGAATTTTTATTACTTATCCATAACTGCCAACTCTCCCGCTTTTTTTGTACCACAAAAATTTAATTCGCTTTATTTAGTACGCAGATTACGGCGATTTAAAAAAGTAAAATTTGCTATAAATTTTTTGTGATACAAAAAAGCGAATGGGTTGGCAGCTATGCTTATCCATTTTTGCTTATCTAAATGTACATCGACTTACGTCGTTTTCGACTTACGTTGCTAGTCTTCGACTTTACGTTGCTGACGTAAGTCGAGGTATTACTGTATATTTATTTATGTATCTATCTCATAATTAAAAAAATACAAAATATGACATTTGATGGGAAAAAAATATTATAAATAAAATCTGTTATTGGTTCCATTAAGCATCAGAATTTTAAGTCACCCATTTTTCACAAGAAAAAGAATGTTACTTAGAAAATTATATTCTATATTATTATTTTTAAACATACATGCACATAAAAAAAAATTCCCACCACCCTTCACAAGCAACTAAAAATTATACATATAAGCAAATGAATTTTTCAATAAATAATTTTGAATATTTTATTATTCTAAAATGATTATTATTTAAAGTTCTTTTTAAATTTCGTTTTATACTTTTATACAGTCGGACCTCTATTTAACGAACCTCTATTTTGCGAATTTCTCTATTTTTCGAACTTTTCCTTGGAACCAAGAACATTTTGCGAATTTCTTCGTAAAATAACCTCCAAATAGCGAAGTGCATTCTCTATTTAACGAACTTTTTCTTGTGATCTATTTTTTTTTCTCCCCATTTCTCAAAATATTCCTGGGCATTTCAAACTTATTCTTTCTTTAACCCTAGAACTACCGGAAATTTTACTCAAGTTTTATAAAAACATTCTACACCAGAATTTTTACTTAAAACTATTTAATTTGTTTATTTAACTTATTATTGTCTGATTTTTACATTTAGTTTGTTTTGAAGAAATTTCTGGTTTGAATAAATATTTTGAATGTACATGTCGGGTCCAATGGACCCGTCTGGTAGACGGAAGGTTAAACATATTTTATTGTGTTCAATGGCCTTGAACTGGTTTTACCAGGCACCTTCTTTGTCAGCAGCGAGAATTCGGTAAGTACGGAGGACGAAGACGATAATTTCCTATAGTAACTTAAAAAAATGTGGATACAGATGAGAAAAAAAGAAGAAATTAACCATGATGTGCTGATTGATGATTGGATTTCACTTAATTCTGACACTGAGACTTCGGAAACAGTATCCGAATTGGATATTTTCGTCAGTGTGAAAAATAAAGACAATACAGCAATAAATTGCGATGAAGACGAATATGATGATGATGGAAATTATCATGATGCAGGAATTAACAAAACTTCGTACGATGAAATGCTAAAATCATTTGAAACAATTCGACGCGGACTATAGTTAGAAGAAAATACGCATGAAGGGGTGTTTGGTGCATTGCAAAGATGCGAGACGTATTTTGAGAGAAAGTACTTTTTAAAAGAAAAAACTCAGACAAAATTAACAGAGGTTTTCAGAAACTAAATTTAAGGACGCATATGTTAATGTATGGTTTAAATTATTTGTTATGATAATAATAAATACGATAAGGTCACTAAAATTCGTTAATTTTAATGTAAAACTATTTACTAATAGAAAATACATTGTATTCCCGGACAATGTTTTGTTTTCCTTGCAAGTTTCAAAGATTTAAACACATAGAAAAAATGAATTGATGATGAATATTAGTGGGTAAAATAAATAAAACAAATCGATATAATTTATCAGAAAAATGTGATTAATTACTTTTAGTAAAAATATTTAGTGTTCATGAATTTAAAATCTGTTTTATGCAGTTTAAAGTGTTTTAAAAGGTGAATCTCTATTTAACGAATTTTCCATATAACGAACTTTTTTTCGGGATTTAGCGACTTCGTTAAATAGAGGTTCGACTGTATTAGGAAAATATTTTGGAAAAAAGATTAAGAGTATTTTTTTAACATTTTGAAGTAATATTAGATCCCGCAGTTTAAATGTATAACAAAAATATTTAACAATGTATTCACAAATTTCCGAAGTATTTATTTCCTAAAGCTGTGTGCTAATTTAAAAATTAATAACTTTTAAATAATCGATTTGGCGTGACTGATTATTGTCTTAAATACAAAAACTCAAAATTTGTAAAGAAAAATTAATGTACAATTATACGAAATGCATTCAAGTTCTAAGGTCTCCATTTTTTTTTTTTTTCTGACTAACAACTCATCCGAAAACTATGAAACTGGTGTTACTTCTCGACGTAATCGCCCTGCAGACGTACACATTTTTCACGACGTCGACGCCACGACTTCATGGCCGCGGTGAAGGCTTTTTTAAAAGACTGTTTTGACCACTGTAAAATCGCTGAAGCAAATCGTGTTGTTTCTACTGTTTCAACAGTTTCTTCATGAAAACAACTTTGAAGGGATTTCTCATGTTCCCTACTCACCCGACCTGGCTCCTAGTGTCTTTTGGCTATTTTCAAAAATGAAAGACACTCTCCGTGGCCGCACATTCACCAGCCGTGCTGCTATTGCTTCAGCGATTTTCCAGTGGTCAAAACAGACTTCTAAAGAAGCCTTCGCCACGGCCATGGAATCATGGCGTCGATGTTGTGAAAAATGTGTACGTCTGGAGGGATATTACGTCGAGAAGTAACACCAGTTTCATAGTTTTCGGGTGAGTAATTAGTTAGAAAAAAATCGGAGGCCTTAGAGCTTGAATGCACCTCGTAACAATATTTAAATTCAAACATAAATATAAGCGAATATTTTATGATATTATATAGTTATTGGTTTTTATAAAAACTTTACAAATTTTTTCTGTTTATGTTAGCTCTGTAAAATTTAAATTCTAATCTATTTTGAACGCAACAAATTTTTTTTCCCTTTTCATGTATAGCACAGTTTTAGTGACAGACGATCAATTTCATCTTTTGTAATAAACATATCTCATCCGAAAATAAAGAACTGGCACTTATAAGTTTAATCTATTGTATATTAATCCTTTGGTTCTCAAGCATTTAGATCTTAGAAGTATCTACCGTGCCAAATTTCAAGTTTCTATGTTTAACAATTACATAGAAACCTTACTTTAGAACGTTTTTAGAACGCTTTTCGCGCATTTTGACCCCGTTAAAATGTCGATTTTTTATAAACTGTTCTTAGAGTGTATTTTTATCGTATAAGTTACTATTATGCGAAATTTCCAATTTTTAGGTCCTTCATTATCACAAAAGTTGAATTTATAACTTTTTTTTGCTCCTGTATCCCCCTACCCTACATACATTGAGGTTATTTGCACCGACATAAAATATAGTCTATATTGGAACAGGTACATTCACCATCAATTTGCCACCATTACTTTTGAAATTGGTTTAGTAGCTCTAGAGATTACATCCTGCAAATAAGCAACCGTTACTTCTTTATAATATTAGTATGGATTTATTTGTTTTGAGAAGTATCAATTATAGTGATTTGAACAGTTGACTGAAAAAGTTTTAATCTTACATTGCACAACTGTTTCTTTTGGAAGTACATTTTCTATACTCATATTTAGGGTTAGATACCACAAATTTTGAAAAGTAATTCTTTCCTTTGCTTCATAGCAGACTTTTGTGATTACATGAAACGAGTATTTTTATTCAAATATAGTGGTAACCGAGGATTAAATTTATTTAATAAAGGTTAAATTTTTGTTAATTTACAGATTATATTTAAACTACAGTTTCTATACATATGTGTACGCCTTCTGTTATATTTCCAATTCTGTAATGAAATAAATTTAGTAACTTTATGTATTATAAAAATATAGAAAAAAGGCTTGTAACCCTCCCTTCTTCGGAAAAAAAATCCAGGAACCTACCTCGGAAATAGTGCGCTGCTCTGGTTACGCAGAAACACTTTCGTGGAAAATTCGGATATCCTATAATCTAGAATAATACATGAATAAATAAATTTCAAACCGGAAAAAGTAACAAATTTAGTTTGAATGTATTTACAAATTAACCTCTTGTTACCGTAGTTCTTTTTTCTCCTTATTCGAGTGCATCTGATTCTTTTCAGCGGCAGATAACAACCAAATCGATATAAGTAAGCGTCCTATCTTAAATGGGAGAGGTAACGTCAATCAAGGTCAAACGCCACCTAGCGGACGGAGTGAACTACAAGAGGATTATTAACTTCTTTCCCCTTTGTGGATGATCTATAAGTTCGATATCTATGAAATAACTATGCGCAGGCGTGAATTTATTCGTTTGTCGTCTGCAGTACTTAATTGTTGGAAGTATAGATATAATTCGATTTATTTATTCGCCATTATTTATTTTATTAATTGGAATTAGTTATTTAAACAAAGTGAGTTCTTTTAGGAACTTATATTATTTGGGAAAATGCCACGTTGGCGTTCTAATTATTGCAGTTTTCAAAACTGCAAAAATAACTCTCTATCTGAGAGAACTATTTTTTTTCGCTTCCCAAAAGAGAAAAACAGATTAGTTTTGTGTTTCATTATAATTTATAAAAAGTTAAAATATTATTTAATATATATTATTAAATGTCAGTGATTTTAATACGTTCTATTTGAATTATATTTTTGTAATGCAATGAACAAGGACATATAAAAATTAGTTAATGTATGTTAAGATAGAATTTTACAGCAGCGCTTTTAATTCAATTCCTGATAAGATAAAGTTATAAAAATTACATAAACATGTGTATTTCCAATGAGAATTAAACGTTTTATTACGCTCAGAGTTTAAATATAAATTATTTAATTAATTTTAAGCCATATTTTTTATTTACCGGGCGCAGGCGATAAATTGCCAAATATTCTCTTGATCGAATTGTATTTATAATATTTAAAATAGAAGCATTTCATTCATTCCATTTAAAACTCATTTAATTTTACATTAGGATCCACTTTAATTTAAAATGCAAGCAGTAATTCTTGTACTATTAAACCAGCAATAATTGATTATTTATAGTTTTAAATATTTTGAGAATTTTAGACAACAGCTTTAAAAAATTCCTAAAATCAACAAATTACTTTTCTTTTAAATCTAGAAATATGTCGGTCATTGTGTCATATCCGGGAAAAATAGTTTTCATGGGATACCTGCACTTCACACAGGTGAATAACATTGCAGAAAGCATACAAATTATAGAAGAAACTTCAAAAATTGGAATAAAATATAAAATATTTACAAATAGTACGTGGTATGCTCAATTAAACATTTATTATCTTACACCTGTTCTTCGCAGGGGTAAAATGGATAACTTTCCGTAATCGGGCCGATAGCCATGATTGGCGTCAAATGAGAAAACTGTATACAATTGTAACTGTATAAAAGTTAAATAATGGTTAGAAAATGAAAGTAACTTTTATAGAAATAACCCAATTGCGGAACATTCTCCAAATTATGAAACACACAACAATTGCCAATAACTGAAAACTATAGACTAATAATAAGCTCGACGTAGCAGTTGTTGGTCGGTAGCCAATAATTTCAAATTTCCCTTTTAATTTTGTCCGGTTAACTTTTTTTTTTTTTTCAATCTGGTTTCCGCAAAAGAGTCGGAATAAGTAGTAGAAAAAAGAGCTGCGGACGGAGATGGGCCAATTGAACGTATTAAAATCACTGACATTTAATAATATATATTAAATGATATTTTAACTTTTTTATAAAAAAATATAGGGCTGAAAATCACGTTTAAGACGCTTAAAGGTTTTAAATATTTTTCTTTTGCAATTTCCCAACCAGCTGGTATATTTTAGAAATCGTAGTTTGTTACATAACTTACTCAATTGTTGTACGTGTATATACAGTTGTAACAACCATAAAGAATGTTTAAGGATTTATCAGCTACGTTTAGATAACGTAAAATTAATTTGCTAATTTATAATCAAGTTGTAAAAATACTAAAATGTTGTTAACACATCCATGTACATAATTTTTTTTCTAGCCTATCTGGGAGGGAAAAATCGATTAAATTTTTTTATCTTTTCATATATATGAACAGGGTTAGATTAAACAAACAGTGTAAAAAAGTACTTTTATGTTAGCCGGCCGCAGTTCATAAACCGTCAAATATCAAAACCCGCCCATCACCAGCGTTTAAGTTGCATTCATTTCATTCAAATTATAAAATCATCATTTTAAAAATATACTCGTCATTTGAAAAACATAACTTTATTTAAAATACATACATACTGGTATATTACATCAATTTAAATACATGCTTTTCGCTCATTATATTTAAAATACATTTTTTTGTAATAAATAATAACATAAGCCCAAGGTGGGCAAGTTTCTTCCAATGTGGAAAAAAACCTGGAAAAACCTTGAATGAATTTCAAATATTTACTCACTCATGGAAGACGAATCTTGCTTACCAGATTTATTGCAAAATATTTTTGTTACAGCTTGTTTTGATAAAAATATATGTATTTAAAAAATAGTTGCAATGTCAGTTTAGTTTCGGGGCAAAAGGCAATACTGTTTACGTAGCATTAGTGCTTTTTCTCCCGAAATTAAAATGACATTGCGATTTTTTTAAATACACATATGTTCATCAAAACAAACTGTAACAAAAATATTTTGCAATAAATCTGGTAAACAAGATTCGTCTTCCATGAGTGAGTAAATATTTGAAATTCATGATGAAATTTTTAACAGGTATTCTCTAAAATAGCTTTGTCTGCTTTTCCGCCTATAACTCTTAAATTGTAAATGTCTTCAAATAGACCTGCGCACGAGATGCGCAGATGGTAGATATTCTGTCATATATGACGTCATACAAAAAACCCGCGTATTTGCGTTATTCACTACATCCACAAGATGGCGCAGATGTGTCTTTTTACGGCAGATTCCAGCATTAACTTTGTACGCTTACTTATAGCGCTTTGGATAACAACGTGAAACATGCTCAGTCGGTATTTTAAAATTGTAATCACGGCTCAGAACCGCAAGCACTCTGCAATGAACCGTAATTCCCTGTGTATAATCGGATGATCAAAGAATCATGTTCGATTCTCTTACCTTTATTAATCCGTGTCATCATGTTTGATCCTCTTACCTTTATTAATCCGTGTCATCATGTTTGATTCTCTTAACTCTATTAATCCGTGTCGTGCATCCGGAATACTAGAGGTGCTAACTTTTGAGAATCACTTTTTCGAAATAGCAGTCTTAGCTTAATTAAATCATAGAATTCCGTGATTTAATAAGGTGAAATTTAATATTCGAAATAGTTTTATTGAAAGATAAACATCTTTAGTCACTGTAACTGGTTTAAGTCTATTAATTTTTCTTTTACGCAATTCCAATATCCATAAATAATAGCGATATCCAATGTCAATATGTATAAGTGAATTTTAATATTACACTTTTTTATAATTTTTTAATTAAAATTGGTATCCCAAAAAGTTTTCAGAGTCTTCTATGTTTGTAATTTTTTTTATTTGTTGATCTACTACAGAAAGTTATTTCTTACGTTTTCTTTCCGTTTAATTGTCTATAATGTTTGCGGCGCGGAGGTGATTTATTTTTACACGGTGACTAAATAAATCAGCAACCACGTTTAAAATGAATTTTGGTAATTTAAAAGCATCAGAGCCTCAAATTGTATTCGGACCAGACTCCTTCTAACCAGTAGAGGGATCCTACTCTTTCAAAAGATATACCAATATCTTTAGCTAAAAAAAACTCGAATAGTATCGTTGCACGATTTTCTCTAGAAGTGATTTCCTCTAAGAAAATATTGGTGTTTATCTGGTGTTTATCTGTAAGAGAAATTTCAATGCGATAAAATGTAAGCGTCCTTTCTTAACCCGTTCGTGACCGTTGGTGCATATATATATGCACCAATATGCACCCTCAAAATATGCTTAAGAAGACAAGGGACTTTAAAATATTTTTTTTTTTTTTTTGTAAATTTCACCTTAAATATTATTCAAGGGTACATTATATGCATTATGGCATGCATTTATCACAAAAAAAAATTATTTTTGAGAAAAAAATGGAATTTTATGCGTTGTTTTAGAAATCTTCGAAATGCCCCCAGCGTTCTCCATATCAATGAAAATCCCCAATATTTTTTATAAAAGTTCGGTTCATATATATAAATAAAATAGAGCATCGAATTTTATATATTTGAATTTAAAGGTTAAAAAAATTGAAAATTTTGGAAATTTTTTCGAAAAAATTTCCAAATTTCCAAATTTTTGAATTTTTTTTTAATTTATTGCAAATTTCATCTTAAATATTATTCAAGGGTGCATTATATGCATTATGACATGCATTTATCACAAAAAATATAAAAAAAAATTATTTTTGAGAGAAAAATGGAATTTTAATGGAATTTAATCTTAGAAATCTTCGAAATGCCCTCCGCGCGTTCCATATCAATGAAAATCCCCAATATTTTTTTTATAAAAGTTTGATTTATATATATAAATAAAATAGAGCATCGAATTTTATATATTTGATTTTAAAAGTAAAAAAAAATTTAATTAAAAATTTTGAAATTTTTTCGAAAAATTTTTAAAATTTTTCATTTTTTTTTTTTTTTGTAAATTTTATATTAAATAATATTCAAGGGTACATTATATGCATTATGGCATGCATTTATCACAAAAAAATGTAAAAAGAAATTATTTTTATGAAAAAAAAATGGAATTTCACGCGTTGTCTTAGAAATCTTCGAAATGCCCCCTGCGCGTTCCTTATGAATGAAAATCCCCAACAGTTTTTATATAAGTTTGGTTTATATATATAAATAAAATAGAGCATCGAATTTTATATAATTGAATTTAAAGGTTAAAAAATTTGAAAAAATTTGAAATTTTTTCGAAAAAATTTCAAATTTTTATTTTTTTTTAAACCTTTAAATTCAAATATATAAAATTCGATGCTCTATTTCATTTATATATATAAACCAAACTTATATAAAAAATATTGGGGGTTTTCATTAATTTGGAGAATGCAGGGGGCATTTCGAAGATTTCTAAGACAACGCGTAAAATTCCATTTTTTTCATAAAAATAATATTTTTTTTGTGATAAATGCATGAATTATAATAAGGTGAAATTTACACAAAATAAAAAAAATATATTTTTAGGGATTTTAAGGTCCCTTGTCCCCTTAAAACGCTTGTGTTTGATACCAGTAAAAATGAAAAATAAATTTTATTTTATTTTATTACGATATTTTATTTTCGTGATTTATAAATTTAATTCAAATAATTAACAAAAAGTGGTGCCAAACGAATAAAATTCTTGTGAAAGATGCCGGTCCTGAACGGGTTAAATGGGAAATGTAACCGCAGGATTAAAGTATAGGCCACGTCAGTCAAGGTCATGCGCCACCCAGCGGACGAGGTTGAATTACTAGAGATTAACTTATTTCCCCTTTGTGGGTGATCTATAAGTTCTTATATCTATGAAATAACTATGCGCACGCGCAGTCGTGATATTATTTTTTTATCGTTGTAGTATTTAATTGATGAAATTATATAATATTTGATTTATTGTTATTCACCATTATTTAATTTATTTATTGAAGTTAGTTATGTAAACAAAAACAGTTCATTTGAGAACTAGTATTATTTAAAAGATGCTAAAACGTTGGCCTTCTAACTGTTGCAGTTTTCAAAATTGTAAAAATAACTGTTTTTCTGACAGAATTCATTTCTTTCGCTTCCCAAAAGAGAAAAAAACATGTTAGTTACGTGTTTTCATTGTAATTTATAACAAGAAAGAAAAATCCTGCGTTAAGCATAGATTATAAAACACCTTCCAACACTTCCTGAATACTTTAATAAAACTTCGTTATTTAGGGAAATAGGGTAAATAAGATAACTAAGTAAACATTTTAGAAAGCTCATAAAGCATTTGAAAACTGATTTCAGCAGTTACCGTCCACAGCCGAATATGTATTCTAATTCTTTTGAATAGTCATGTATTTGATCTGTAAGTTGATATATATATGCCATATAATGGGAAAATGTAGGTAGTTTATCAAGAAAACGCATAACAGGTTGAAATTTCTCTAACAGCAATTTATACTAATTGACGGAAACATACTTGAATACTTTTGTACAACCCTGTATTTCACCTAGAACCTTTATTACACACCACTATTTAGCTAAAATTGAATTCAAACTAAAACACACTTAAAGCTACTGAAATCACATTTCCAGAATTTATCATTTATAGACGGACATGTATCCAATTCTTTGCGTGACCCTGTATATCATTTTATCTATATTCTACAAACATTTCTTAGCAAACTAAATGCAGTTCAGCGTAAAAAAAACATATTTCCTTTAAAATCCAACTTTAAGGAATCTGCACTCATATCAAGTAACCTTTACGAATTCTTTTTTGTAGCCAGCCCTGTATCTGAATTATAGCATTTATACACACCATATAGTATGCATAAATATTGCGAAACTTAAAAGCGCTTATTTATTTAATTTCAGAAAAATAAAGCTGAAAAAACTTTTAGAAAAATTATTGGTGTTAAAAAAAATTGCAAAGGACCGTACAAGTGCTGAAAATAATCCTCCGACGACCGCCGCCATTTTTGTGTCCCCACTCAGGCCTTTGTATTCAGGAGGCGGTGGTAAAACTGTTAATGGGTTAAATTTTTAATTCCATAATTTGCAATCAAAGTCTATAATCGTAGATTTTGTACCATATTTTTGCAATCAAATTCTATTAAAAATTGTGATAAAAATGTACGCAATCTGAAAACCAAATGCATTAATGTTACAATGGAGCTATGAATAAGGAGGAGAGAACATATAGTGTGGTTACTATCAGAGTGAAATAACTGGCGATGTTGCCACAAAATAGCGGTTGTTGTTTGTTTACATCGCATCAAGGCCTGATTAGTGTCGGGGGGAACCTTCCACAAATAAAAGTGAATAAAACTAACTTTTAAGTCAGTAGGGTTTATATTGAGTTAGATAGTTAGAGTATCAAAGTTTCATTCTTAATGACATGGAACACTGTTTCGAAAGAAAGGATACTCAATATATTATTTATTTATTTATTTATTTTTTACTAGAAAACCAGCGGGTTTGTTTGCATAATAGTTGAAACATGCCAAGAGGTATTTGTGTGCATTTTTTTATTAGAAGAAATGACATTGCTACGGGTAGTTGAAAAATTACTATTTAAGCCACAGATTGACGGAACGTTATTATTACATCGCATTAGGCGAAAATAAGACTTATATTAATGAGAAGAACTAAATGTAACTCTAAATAAATGGTAATTTTGAATGTAGTATTTTGAAGCCTTTACGCTCATTTCTATTTTAAATTGATGTTACAATTTTCTAGAAGCCGTTATTAACAAACATTTACATCTGAAACGTAACCATCAGAAATATTCCAAGCTAACGGCGAACCACCTCGTTGGTGGTAGTGACACCAATATAAAATACAGCGTATCTTTGAGCAAGGACTGTCACCAACAATTTGCCAACATTCCCGTTGAAATCTGATTGCTTGGTATTTTTTGAGATTTCATAGAAGTCGTAATGTAATAAGTTTTAAGAATACTTTTCGATCATTTTGCCTTTTTAAATTTCGAATCTTTTAGTAAATGTTCTTAATGATCATTTACATCTTATAAGTACTTACCATGCCAAATTTTAAGTTTCTATCTTTAACAACTACAAAAGAAATCGTAATTTAGAATGCTTTTAGAACGCTTTTCGCGCATTTTCGTCCTCATTTGGAATTTTTTAGGAACTATTCATGGTGAGCATTTACAGCTTACAAGTAACTACCATAACAAATTTCAAGTTTCTTGCCCTTTCATTATCGGAAAAATGGCAATTTAAAAACTTTTTTGCTAATGCAACTCCCTGGTGTTTGTCGCATCGACATAAAATATAGCCTATGTTGGAGCAGGGACTGTCACCACCAATTTGAACCATTAATTTTAAAATCGGTCTATTATTTCCTAAGATTCCATAGGCTAATTTCATGGGTCTTTGTAGTGTAAGTCACACAGCCGATTTCTGGCCACCGTTATATTCAAAAAGTTTTCTTAGCTTTATTCAATTAATGAGATATCTCCGATAAAATAAGTCAAATTTTCAGTACTAAATTTCTGGTAGCGAATATTATATAAATTTGAAACTATGTCACTTACACTACAAGTACGCATGGAATTAGCCTATAGAAATCATAATTTAGAACATTTTTAGAATGTTTTTCGCTCTTTTCACTCTTTGAAATTTCGAATATTTTCGGAACCGTATGTCTCCAAATACCTTATTTTATATAATTATTTATTTTATAAAACTTAACCTTTAACCTAAAGCGCTATAAGTAAGCGTACAAAGTTAATGCTGGAATCTGCCGTAAATTGACACAGCTACGCCATCTTGTGGATAGAGTGAATAACGCAAATACGCGGGTTTTTTGTATGACGTCATATATGACAGAATATATACCATCTGCGCAGGTCTATTTGAAGATATTTACAATTTAAGAGTTATAGGCGGAAAAATAGACAAAGCTATTTTAGAGAATACCTATTAAAATTTTAATCATGAATTTCAAATATTTACTCACTCATGGAAGATGAACCTTGTTTACCATATTTATTGCAAAATATTTTTGTTACAGTTTGTTTTGATGAAAATATGTGCATTTAAAAAAAATCGCAATGTCATTTTAATTTTGGGAGAAAAAGCACTAATGCTACGTAAACAGTATTGTCTTTTGCCCCGAAACTAAACTGACATTGCAACTATTTTTTAAATATATATATTTTTATCAAAACAAGCTGTAACAAAAATATTTTGCAATAAATCTGGTAAACAAGGTTTATCTTCCATGAGTGAGTAAATATTTGAAATTCGCGATTAAAATTTTAACAGGTATTCTGTAAAATGGCTTTGTCTGCTTTTCCGCCTATAACTGTTAAATTGTAAATATCTTCAAATAGACCTGAATTTTATGCAAGTTATTCAGGCTGAAAGAAAACCATTTTTGTTAATAAAAGTTATATGCGTAACTTTTAATTCCATGGTTTTTTTTCAGGTTTTTTTCCACAATGGAAGAAATTTGCCCACCTTGGATTTATGTTATTATTTATTTTAAAAAAATGTATTATAAATACAATGAGCGAAAACATGTGTTTAAATTGATGTAATATACCAGTATGTATGTATTTTAAATAAAGTTATGTTTTTCAATGACGAGTATATATTTCAAATGATGATTTTATATTTTGAATGAAATGAATGCAACATAAACGCTGGTGATGGGGAAAATATTTGACGGTTTCTGAACTGCGGCCGGCTAACATAAAAGTACTTTTTTACACTGTTTATTTAATCTAACCCTATTCATATATATGAAAAGATAAAAAATTTTAATCGATTTTTCCCTCCCAGATATGCTAGAAAAATAAAAATTATGTACATAGATGTGTTTCTAGTAACAATACAACATTTTAATATTTTTACAACTTGATTATAAATTAGCAAATTAATTTTACGTTATCTAAACGTAGCTGATAAATCCTTAAACATCCATTGTTACAACTGTATATACAAGTACATAAATTGAGTAAGTTATGTAACAAACTACGGTTTCTAAAATATACCAGCTGGTAGGGAAATTGCAAAAGAGAAATATTTAAAACCTTTAAGCATCTTAAACGTGATTTTCAGCCCTATAATTTTTTATAAAAAAGTTAAAATATTATTTAATATATATTATTAAATGTCAGTGATTTTGATACGTTCAATTGGCCCATCTCCGTCCGCAGCCCTTTTTTCTACTACTTATTCCGACACTTTTGCGGAAGCCAGATTGAAAAAAAAAATCAAAAATTGAAACCGGACAAAATTAAAAGGGAAATTTGAAATTATTGGCTACCGACCAACAACTGCTACGTCGAGCTTATTATTAGTCTATAGTTTTCCATTATTGGAAATTGTTGTGTATTTCATAAGCCTTTTGCAAATTTGGAGAATGTTCCGCAATTGGGTTATTTCGATAAAAGTTACTTTCATTTTCTAAGCATTATTTAACTTTTATACAGTTACAATTGTATACTGTTTTCTCATTTGACGCTAATCATGGCTATCGGCCCGATTACGGAAAGTTATCCATTTTACCCCTGCGAAGAACCGGTATAAAATAATAAATGTTTAATTGAGCATACCACGTACTATTTGTAAATATTTTATATTTTATTCCAATTTTTGAAGTTTCTTCTATACTTTGCATGCTTTCTGCAATGTTATTCACCTATGCGAAGTGCAGGTAGCCCATGAAAACTATTTTCCCCGGATATGACACAATGACCGACATATTTCTAGATTAAAAAAAAAAAAAAGTAATTTGTCGATTTTTGGAATTTTTTTAAAGCTGTTGTCTAAAATTCTCAAAATATTTAAAATTATAAATATTTAATTATTGCTGGTTTAATAGCACTGCTTGCATTTTAAATTAAAGTGGATCCTAATGTAAAATTAAATGAGTTTTAAATGGAATGAATGAAATGCTTCTATTTTAAATATTATAAATACAATTCGATCAAGAGAATATTTGACAAATTATCGCCTGCACCCGGTAAATAAAAAATATGCCTTAAAATTAATTAAATAATTTATACTTAAACTCTAAGCGTAATAAAACGTTTAATTCTCATTGAAAATACACATGTTTATGTAATTTTTATAACTTTGTCTTCTCAGGAATTGAATTAAAAACGATGTTGTAAAATTCTATCTTAACATGCATTAACTAATTTTTATATCTCCTTGTTCATTGCATTACAAAAACATAATTCAAATAGAACGTATTAAAATCACTGACATTTAATAATATATATTAAATAATATTTTAACTTTTTTATAAATTATAATAAAACACAAAACTAACCTGTTTTTCTCTTTTGGAAAGCGAAAAAAATGAGTTCTCTCAGATAGAGAGTTATTTTTGCAGTTTTGAAAACTGCAATAATTAGAATGCCAACGTGTCCTTTTTTCCAAACAATATAAGTTCTTAAAAGAACTGATTTTGTTTAAATAACTAACTTCAATTAATAAATTAAATAATGGAGAATAAATAAATCGAATTATATCTATACTTCCAACAATTAAGTACTGCAGACGACAAACGAATAAATTCACGCCTGCGCGTGCGCATAGTTATTTCATAGATATCGAACTTATAGATCATCCACAAAGGGGAAAGAAGTTAATAATCCTCTTGTAGTTCACTCCGTCCACTGGGTGGCGTATGACATTGATTGACGTGACCTCGCCTTTGATCTTGCGGTTACCTCTCCCATTTAAGATTGGACGCTTATTTATATCGCTTTGCCTTTAACCCTTTGATTCCCATGATAGTATACGTTCTAGAAATTACGTAGTTCAGAGAAACTAATTTTATACCAGAAAGTTTCAATGGTTAATTTCGTTTTATTTAAATATGTAATGTCTGTTATAAATCATAGCAGATATTGCTATTTTAATTTTCTAGTGTGAATCAGTTATATGCGAATAATTTTTTTGATTAAATTCAAAACACTGTTGTTTGCATATATGCAAAGCTGTGCACTAAAGGGATAACTCTTTCAAGGCCGGTGGTACGTTTATGAAACCATTTAATTTTAATTCCTAAATGCGACAATGTCACGAGAATTTTGAGTATAAAATTCTCCGTTTATTACGTATGTGAAATATAGCATTTCTCATATTTGGAAATAAATTTGTTCATAAATTCCGGAGTCATTCATTCATTTTAACATTTTAGCAACGGAAGTGCTTTGTCCCTGAAAGGGTTAACAACTCCATAGAAACCTTGATTTTAAAATGTTGTTTGAACGCTTTTCGCGCGGTGTTCTTAGAGAAACTTTACTTATAAGTGGCAATCATGCCAAATTTCAATTTTCTAGGTCCTTCACAAAAATTGCTTTATTACCGTGTTTCCCAACATTTTATTGGCCACGTCCCACCAAAACATGTATAAAGTCACAATGCCCCCCCCCCTCACTTTGTAAATTATGTCTTTTTTTAATTAAAAAAAGTTTACTTTATTCACGCGGGGAAAGTGTAATACAGCCGTAACAATAACTATTCATTTCACATTTTTTAACTTATCAAAGAGGTGAATTTTCTGTTACAAATGTGTTTTTGATATAATTCTATAAATATAATGAGGCTATACATCTTCATCTTTGTGCCAAAAGGAGTTTTGTATTACTTTTCAAACTTACCCCAATGTTAAAGAAAAGTTTTATATGGTCTGTATTTTTATCGTTACAAAATATTTTGAAGAGAGTGTTAAAATTGATAACATTCACACATTTTATAATTCCTTTCTGTAATTTATTAAGAGTTAGTAGAAAATCTTTGGATATTAAATTTTCTTTCTATAGAAAACACAATACACAAGAAGCTTTTCAAGATTCTCATCTTTATCAATTTTCAGCAGCTATTATTCCGCATCTGAACACATTTTCTCTTTCCTAATATCAGGGCTCCCAAATGGTCCCCCAACTGAATACCAATATTTTTTTAGAAAAATTTTCTTTTTAGATTTTACTTACAAACCGCCCCGGAACCACCTTTGAAAGTTAATTCTAGTGCAAACCTACCATAAAATTTTCTGTTAAAATTTATTGGTATTCAGTTGGCGGACCATTTGTGAGCCCTGTAATATCACCACTTGGCTTCTCACTTGTATTATCTGATTTTGAAATGTATATATCATCATGTTAATTTATTTACTATGTAGGAAACCTGCACTAGAGCTATAAATATTTATTATCCACCCAATTCCTTTTCTAATGCTATTTAAAATTGATAAATTTTGTATAGTTGGTAGGACCATGTTCAGGTGTTTCACATATTTTGTAGGTTACATATGTTTAAGAAAGCCAGATTTATATATAGTTTTAAGTAGTTTCACATTTAAAAGATTCTTCGTGTGGCATATAGCAGAGCGTAGAAAGCTCATTTAATAAATAATCGGCAGCGCTATGAAACATTGTAAAATACAAAAAACAGAAAAATTATAGAAATTTATAATACCATAAAAATATATCAAAATTAAATTTTAAAGATTATTCGTATAATTATTCTGGTGTAAATTCTATTTTAATTTTTTGAGTGAAAACATTTTAAAATTCAATAGATTTTTTTTTTTAATTTTGCTTTTGTTTCATTTTTTTTAGTCTGCAAGATAGCTTTAACAACAACAACAAAAAAAAAAAAAAAATAAATAATAATAATAAAAAAAACTGATAGCGAATAGGTGACTCACAAATTTGGAATTGTCCCCCTAAAAAGTCAAATTGCCCCCCAGTGGGGCGTATGCCCCACGTTGGGAACCACTGCTTTATTAGAAGTTTTTTTTTTTTTTTTTTGCTCGTGCACTTCTCCCCCATGAGGGTATTAGCACTGACGTAAAATACCGCCTACGGTCGAATAGTTACAGTCACTATCAATTTGTCACCATTACTTTTGAAATAGATTTTGTAGTTTCAGAGATTGTCCCCTACAAAGAAACAACCAGACTTTACTTATTTATAATATTGGTATAGGCCTATTTATTTTAAGAAATAACAATTATAGTCTTTTGAATAGTTTACTGAAACAATTTTAATCTTGCACTGTACGAATGTGTTTCTTTTTGAAATACATTTTATATACTCGTATTTAGTGTTAGACACATCATATTTGAAAAATTAATTATTTGTCTTATTTCTTAGAAGACTTTGCTATTACGTAAAGTGAATATTTTTATTGAAATATAGCGGTAGCCAGGGATGGAATTTATTTAATAGAGGTTAAATGTTAATTAACTCATAGATGCATAGCTGCACAGGTAATGTTAAGTGATTGTAAATTTTAAACTTCTTACGTCCCATTTCTGTTACTAACAATATTTAAGAAAAAAAACTAAAAGTAAAATATTTCGCATTATTACTTATCTAAAATCATTTTAGCGATGCTTATTTTTTTTTTTTTTTTTTGAAATTCTATACATTCTTTTACGCATTAGATTGTATTTGCAATTTTAAATTGAAAAAAATGTTAAAACTTTATGTGTTATAAAAATATAGAAAAAGAATGGCTGGTAACCACCCCCATGCCCGAAAAAAAGAAAAAAATATCCAGGAATCTACTTCTAAAATAATGGGTTGCTCTGGTTATACAAAACCAGTTTCTTGGAAAATTCGTAATTCCTATAATCTAGAATAAATAAATTAAATAAATATGAGAAAAAATATGAATAAATAAATATAAGAATAAATAAATTAGAAACCGGAAAAAGTAGCACATTTAGATTAACTGTATTTACAAATTAATTGATGTGTATTGCATCAGCCTGAGAAATTCTGTTGCTCTAGTATATCTGTCGTGTGTTTGCGACAGATAACTGTAAGAATACGCAGATGCAATATTTAGTGAATTGGTGGGAACTGCTCGGAGCTGCAAGTGTTCTCTAATGTACTGTAATTTCCGGCGTGTATTCCGCGGATAAAACATCTTTAACTTTTTTAATCCGGAATACTAGAAGTGTGTACTTTCGAGTATCCCTTTTTCTAAACAGCAATGTTAGCTTAATTTAATCAGGGAATTCTGTGATTGAATAAGAGTAAAAATCCATATTCGAAATAGTTTTACTTAAAGATAAGCTTTTGTAGTCACTGTAACTGGTTTATGTTTATTAGCTTTTATGTTACGCAATTCCATTATCCATAAATAATAATAGCATTCAAAGTCAAGGTAAACTAGTTGGATGTGCCAATCCCAAAACTTTCTTCTATCTTATACATCTTAATATTTCAAAACCTAGCTACACATGTTAATACTTCAATATTATTAGTTCAATACTATACCAACTTTGATTTTCATCTTAAATTTCTGCTCAAGTCAATTAAACGGACTAAAAACGAGTTAATCTATATCATGATATTTGTTAAAATTATTAATTTTTCCTTATTCTGTCGTTATCAGCTGTTTGCGAATAGCCGGCATAGCAGGAAGCGAGTTCCCGCCGCTGCATGAGCCGCCGATGCACAATAGAACTACGAAAAATCAAGAAAAGTATACAAAAATCGCTAGCACGGAGCCCCTTTACCGCGCAATATTTCCAAATTCAAGGAGAACCTGTTGGCCAAAGCCAAAAACAAGCACAAACATTTTGGTTCTATTGTATGCATAATTTTATACGCTGTTCGATGGTACAATAATGAAAATGGCACAGCGATCGGAATTATAGCGCCCCCTTCTTTCGGAATTTTTTCAAGTTCAGGGAGGACTTGTTTGCCATAGCCAGAAACATGCACAAAAAATTTGGTTCAATTATATGGATAACTTCATACACTTTTCGATGGTACAATAATGCAAATGGTACAGACATCGCTATTATAGTGCCCCCTTCCGGCAGAATTTTTCCAAATTCAGGTAGGACCTTCGTGATATGACCAAAAATAAACACATAAAATTTGGTTCAATTCTATGCATAACTTCATACGCTTTTCGGCGGTACAATAGTCAAAATGGCACAAAAATTGTACTAAAATCGCTATTACAGCGCCCTCTACGAGCGATTTTTTTACAAATTAAGGGAGGACCTCCTTGCTATAGCCAAGAACTTAAAATTTTTTTTGGTTCAATTCTATGCATAACTTCATACACTTTTGGACGGTACAATATTCAAAATCGCACAAAAATCGCTATTACAGCGCCTCCTACTGGCGAATTTTTTCCAAATTCAGGGAGGACCTGCTTGCCATAGCCAAAAACTTAAAATAAAAATTTGGTTTAATTCTATGCATAACTTCATACACTTTTGGACGGTACAATATTCAAAATCGCACAAAAATCGCTATTACAGCCCCCCCCCCTACCGGCGAATTTTTTTCCAAATTCAGGGAGGTCCTGCTTGTCATATCCAAAAACTTAAACTAAAAATTTGGTTCAATTCTTTGCATAACTCCATACACTTTTGGATGGTACAATATTCAAAATCGCACAAAAATTGTTATATCAGCGCCCCCTACCGGCGAATGTTTTCCAAATTCCGGGAGGACCTGCTTGCCATAGCCAAAAACTTATAATAAAATTTTGGTTTAATTCTATACATAACTTCATACACTTTTTGATGGTACAATGGCGACAGACAGACGGACAGACGGACAGACGGACAAACGGACACTCAGACAGACAGACATTTTCTATAAACATGTTTTTTGGAATCTCTGACCCCTAAAACATGCAAATCCGTCGAAAACCGGAAGTCGAAAAAAATTTCGATTACAATACTTTCTTCTATTGAAGATAGAAGAAAGTAAAAATAAAAATTTTAATATGACACTTTTTTATATCTTTTTGATTAAAATCAATATTCCAAAATGTTTTCAAACATATCTATGTTTGTAACTTATATATTTGTTGATAATTACAGAAAATAATCTCTTAATGTTTTGTTTCGGTTTCATAGTCTAAAGTGTTTACGGCGCGAAGGTTATTTTTTCTACGCGGCGACTAAAAAAATCAGAAACAACGTTCAACGTGAATTTTAGCCATTTAACCCCTTGGGGACGAGCGACACGTATACGTGCCGCATGAAGCGCTCAAAATCTTTGCTTTTCATCACCAGTAAAATTTTACTGTAAAATTTGCCTTATTTAATCATCGCATTTTCTCTATTCAAAAAGACACAAATTTCTGTTTTTAAAAAACGGTGACAAAAGATTAAAAATTTCGTAAAAGGCTCCCGTCCCGAAGGGGTTAAAAACATCAGATTCTGAAACTGTAGTCAAACCCGACTCCCCCTAACCAGTGCAGGGTTCCTAACTCGAGTATAAATAGTTAACTGAAATACCAATATTCAACTAAATACCAATGTTTTTAGATAGAAAAACTCGACATATAATAGCTCGATTACAAATAGTGTAATTTTCTGTCAGAAATACTAATATAGATCTACTCCTATTCTACAAGCCAAGAAAATTTCCTGACCTGTAGGAACCCTACAGTAGAATGCGTCGTAATCACTATTATATTTTATGTAATTAATCTGTTTAAAATGCTTCGGTTCCCGAAACTGTCTTCGGACAGACTCCTAACCAGTGCATGGTTCCTAACTCGCGTATAAATAGTTAACCCTTTAAGACCGGACTGTTTTTTGAGTTTTTTTTTTTTTTAATGATATAACTGAAATTTGTAACTGATAATTCACTGATAATTTCACATTGACAAAATTCATAATATATAGTTTCTGTTAACCAGCACAATCACTCAATTCCGGCATTTATGGAATAGATAATCCAGGAAGGTAGAATTTTAGTTAATGCCTAACTCACACGATCGTGCGGGTCCGCTCTTAAAAGGTTAACTGAAACACCAACATGCAACTGAAATCCAGTATTGTGTTCAGTATTTTTCATAATGATTGGTACTTCTAAATTAGTCTTCGGTATTTCTCCAATGAAAAATATTTTTTAAAAATTCTCTGAAACTTTTGAACAACATATGAGATAATTATAATTTGACTATTTTGTCAACCTATTCATTTAATTGAAATTGTTTATAATAATCTAGCATAGTAACTGATTGAATAAATAACTTTTTAGAAAAACTAAGTTAGTTTGAATGATTTAGTTTTATCATACCACACTGAGCTTGATACTCTTAATACTTTCAATACGTGGAGCTCAGAGGTTTAATAACTGAAGCTAGGAAAGTATAATTACAGTACCGAACATAGCAGTATACCACACTGAGCTTGATATTCTTAATACTTTCAATATGTGGAGGTCAGAGGTTTAATAACTGAAGTTAGGAAAGTATAATTACAGTACGTATAGCAGTACCGAACGAACTGCATTGATCAAACGGTTCATGACATCCTCAGTAGAAAGAGCTGTAAGATCCCAATTCCTTTTATTACAAAAAAATATATACCGTTCCAATTATCTTTTTGTACCGTAATTTCGCACGCATCTGCCGCACATCAGATAACTCGATGCCCTACCAACATTTATTTTTATTATTACTTAGCACTTATTTGACTTTTTTTTCGCAATGAAATTTCCAGTTTGAAAAAGATTTAACTAAGCCGCGGCGGATACGCGAGAAATTACGGTACTTATAAAGAGTACACGAAGAAGTTCTTCCCATACGGGAAAAAAGGAACAAGTTAAATGCAACTGTATTTAAAAAAAAAAAAAAAAAAAAAAAAAAAAAAAACTTTTTCGGCATTGTTTAAAGTTAGACAAAATTTAACCCGAGAAGAACTGCTCCTTTTTGATAGCACATAACAATGTAAAATATAAGCATCTCAGAAATGTACCGGACGATACTACATGCACGTCATATTAAAAATGGTCCTGGGAATCTGTGATATACAGAGGTGTAAAAGCTTATTCCGTTTTTATAAAAAAAAAAAAAATGATTTTATCATTTATTAATTCGCAATTACGAATAATTAGTGTTGTAGACTTCCAATTATCCAAAAATCTAAAGATCACGGTTTCGTCGTAAAATTGAAATCGTTAGGTAACCGGGCATTAATGCGTGTTGATTATTCTTTTATGCACTTACGGTTGCTCGAATGTAGTCTTCGATGATGAAAAAATCTCTGATCAGCGAAACAATACTGCCAAAGGCGACTATTTTTATATTCCATTTGCAGCACTATTCTTAAAAATACTGTAGTATATTTCTCTTGAAAATGTCGTGAAAGCGCGTGTAAAAAAAATTGTTTTGAAAAAGTGGTACGAGATAGAATTGAAAAATTGTCGGCAGTCCTGGTGGCATGGAAAACCATAATAGGCTACAGTTTATTTCTTCTCTATTTATTTTATAAAACGTTATGCTGATTGTTTTTCTTACTGTTACTTTCAATATTTATTTCGACATATGTAATTATTAGTCACAATTTAAAATTAAACGTAAATGTCGGAGCTAAACATGTATAGAGTTCATAAAGGAAGGCAAACTATATTATACGTATTGTATTTTAATCCGAGATTGCTCGCGCAGGGTATGTCATACCCAGGATGGGCATGGTTATAAGATTTCTCACCACTAATTTTCGAAAAGTAATCGTCAAATTATTTTTGTGAGCGATGTCAACGATTAAATGAAATGACGATTTTTGTTTGAATTTATTGGTGGCAAAGTGTTAATCATTCGTATATACGCGATATACGCGAGCATTCGCAGGTTAAAAATAGAAAATTCCATGTAAGCTTTGGGCATTTTTGCTGCCATGTTATGGCACAAATATTGATTCTTATCATGAATTACAAATTTTTGGAAGGAATATTCGGTATTTATAAAGGATTTAACAAACAAAAACGATTTGCTGGAGAAATCGAGTGAAACCTCTATTTATTGACCCCTAACCAGTAACTGACACTTCAGCAAAAATCTAACTCAAATAAACCTTTTCTTGTAAAATTCTGATCTATTGTTAACTTATTTGTATTAACTGTTATAACTTATATGTCAGCTATGGTTTTACAAAATAGGGATGGTGTCAGTTACTGGGGTTATTGACCGTATTTATGAAAAAAAAATTTAGTAATAAAAAGTATAATTTTTTAAAATTTGGTCAACAGTACTTTTTTTAACGTATCTCTACTGTACTTTAAAAAACAAATATAAGTATAAAGGGATTTAAGTCTTTGCACTCGTGATTTGAACTAGAAATGATCCTTAACCCCTTAACGCTCGAATTAAATTACGGTTGAATAATTCAAATTGCTTATTGGCACCACTTTTATGAAAAAGAAATATTTACCTTATTTAATGACAGTAAAAACGATACTAAAATATAGCCAGTTTCGCTATTTTATAAAACTGGTGGGAATCAAACAATTTGAGTAAAAGACACAGCCCGAGAATATGACGGAAGCGAGAATTAAGGTGTTAACACTAGAGCCGCCGGAAATTTTACTCAAGTGTTACAAAAATATTTTACACCAGATATTTTTTTTTTAAATAATTTTACTTATTTATTTAACTTATTTCTCTGCGGTACATATTTAATTTATTTTTGAAAGAAATTTCTGGCTCGAATCGAGATATTTTTATTTGGTACCGGTCAAAATGGCCGCTATGGCGGTACTAGTGTTAAGGAGTCAGTTCCTGGGGGTTACACACTACATAGCATAAAAAAATCAGAATATAATTTTGTTTATTTTACAACCTTTTTTTCACATTTTATTTATTTATTTTGTTTGCAAGATTTGCCCGTCAGCCCTTATTATGGAAAATTTAGAAATCTTTATGTTAGAAAAACTTTAATGCAGGTTTTTGTTTAATATATTCTTTTATAACTCTTAAACGTTTTCTTTTAAAATTGTTAAACTGAACTTATTCTACTAAAACTATTACACTTCTCCGATTTTCTTAAATGCATATCTAACAAATTTTCTGATTTTCCAGTACCACCATTTCCAAATAGTAATCCTCACGTTATATAATAGCAAATTTCTAATCATTAAATAAAGTGACTATATCTCTTGGAAAATAACAGTTCTCTAAAATCGGAAGATCTGATTAATGTAATGAGGAAAATCTTCTTATCTAAATTACTTTTAACCCCTTAACTGCGACATTTGTTTTCTTACAAAAAAAATTAAAAATGGGGCTGGACACCACTTTTTCCATACTAAAATATTTAACTTACTTAATCGAAAAATATCTGACAATCAATAAAGATAAATTTACAGTTACAATTTAGTGGTATCAAAATGCTTTTAATAACGAAGCAAGCAAAGTGTTGTTGCCCGAATCCAGTTCGGGCAACACTGTTAACCCCTTAACCTATGATTTACTTTTAACAGCTCCACGGTTTGGCAAATCCATAGCTAACACTAAAATTTAATAGAGATTTTCGCCTTGTTTAATCATGGAATTTCGACGATTAAATTAGCGTGTTGGGCCAAATGTTATTTAACATATTTTTCAATGACATCCCACGCTCATTACTTACTTATTTAGCTCTGTATGCGGACGATACATGTATCTACGCTTCTGCACACCACCCAGATAGTCTATACAGGTACCTGCAGACTCATCTTGAAGACTTCCTTGACTGGTGTGACATATGGCGCGTTCTAATCAACGAAAATAAAACTAAAGCTGTTTATTTCTCCCGTAAATTTATCTATCCTCCAAGACTAACAATAAATAACACTACAATTCCATGGTCCGACGAGGCCAAATACCTGGGTGTCATCCTTGATCGTAGGCTCACTTGGAGCAAACATATTCTCTCCGTCATGGGAAAAGTCGCCGGAGATTCTCTTGCCCTTAAACCACTTCTTAATAGTAAAACTCTTTCAGTCCACAACAAGCTCATCCTCTACAATTCCTGTATCCTTCCCATCATTACTTATGCAAGCCCTATCTGGGGCTTTACCTGCAAATCCTCTATGGACAACCTAAGCAAACTCCATAATAAAAACCTTCGCACCGTCCGAGGCGCCTCCAGATACTTACGTAATACCACTGTCCGTAGGGACCTGAACACCATCACCCTTAGGAAAAGAATTAAAGACCTTGCAAATACTTTCTATTCTACCTTATATGACCTTCCAAATGATATTGTGGCAGGGCTCCCTGACTATGACGCCTTCGAGCCCCATCATCGCAAACGCCCGAAATATTCCACAATAATGGAATCCCCGTGAGCTTTGTGTTCACCGCATAAGATTGCTAAGTATTTTTTTTCTCCTTTTTTCTTTCCTATTTTATTCAAAAAAAAATCCTATATATATACTTTATTATATATAAAAAAAGATATATTGCCCTGATTAGTGCCTTTTTGTTTAAGTATGCAGCCTTGCTGCCTTCCTTAACCGCCGACCCTGCCCTTGCTTGGTGTGAGTAATTTTTGAACCAGTGCTAACTTCTATTTTACTTATTTTTCTCTTCATTACAGCAGTTTGTACTGCGGTTAAACCTATATCTTAATATAATTTCACCATGTAAATCCAAGTTCTTAATCTTTTTTCTCTTAACTTTTAAAGCATCTATGCTAGTTATATCTTAAGTTTTTCCTTTTTTAAATAGTTTCAAACAACTACACATTTCTTACTTTCCCAATGGCTCTATTTTATGTAAGACATCACAATTAATCAGACTGGGTGTAAAGTTGACTTCAACTAGGCAACCCCTTAACCGCTGCTTCACTGTTAAGCACTGTTCAGACGATTAAATTAAACTATATTTACTGTGAAATTTTAGTGGTAAGATGAATTTACATTTGGCTCGATCATCGTACGCGGGCTATGCCCGTCATTGTAGGCTAAGGGGTTAAGGGGTTAAATAGTTTTTTTCACCCGCTGTACTAGACGAGCTTTCACCTAGATTTTAATTAAATTGTTTCATATATAACAATAAGGTAAAGACATAAATTCGTTGCAATTTTTTTTTTATTATTATTCAGTTTAATATAAATTTTTTTGTGTGTGTTATTTTTGTAAGAATTTTTCAGGAGACACTATTAGTTTTCTTCCTTGTTAACTGCATTAAAATATGTGAATTCTTTTAATAATTATTGCTAACAAGGTATAAAGGCAACAGAGTGAAAATGTATTCAGGCCAGGGTTCGAATCTGGGCTTTTGGTTCGCTCTTAAATCTGAGCCAGCTGGAATAGCACACTTAGCCTCGCACCCTCTTCTCTTAAATGTTGGTAAGGCTGCAACCTCAGCACAGGATGGGATAACTTCATGAACCACAACCCTGTGGGAAATTATGAGTCAAACTTAATCCAGCATAAATAATATATATATACTAGGGGGCTCTGCCCCCTGCAAGCTACGCTCGCCAATCCCTGTTCAGACACCGCAGAATCTAAAAATAAAAAAAAAAAAACATGCTAATCTGATGGGTTTTTAAAATATTAGAGAAGGTTAAATTATACTGAAAAAAGCTGTGGAGGTCTCTCTGTAAAAGGGTTTCCATTCAATTCCATTTGATTGCAAAAATTTAAGGGCGAATCAGTTGCTGTTAAGACATCGAATGGTTGTTTTCGTTTTTCATTAAAGAGGATCAGTTAAACATTTGAAAAGCAGCTAAAATAAAATGAATTAAGTATTCAGAGTCTTTATCTCCCGATATTTTAAAACAATCTCTATAACAATAGCCTAAATTATATGACTATAATCAGCAGTTCCCGGCGGTACACTTCGTTTCTTATACTCTAGGTGCCATTTTGATACTTTAATGTTATCCAGGCACAGGTGATAAGTCGCCAAATATTGTTATATCCCCATCATTTCATCTATATTATAATAGTTCAAGTCATCAAATGCCATAAACAAATACGGTCTGATCCCTTCGCCTTTCATATGAATGTTTGGCACATATGTCATATATTGGCGCGATTTTCTTCCAACGCCAATTGGGGGAACGCATCAACAGCATAAACAACAACATCCGGCTTACCATATCAAGCAAAATAAAGATACTTTGGCGCCAATTAAGTACCCGTTGCGTATATGACATTGGCGTCAGAAAAAAATCGCGCCAATATGGGGCCGTATATGACATCTGTGCCGAAAGAAAAAAAAGCCGGGTGCAAATCTCGTCAATATCTTTTTTGCAACTCGCCAGTTAGAATTTTTTTATTCTTCGAGTGGTAAATTAAAACATTGATTTGAAGTTGAAATTAAATGTCATGATGTTTGTTACATAATTTAATATTTCACCAGATGTCATATACTGAACCTCAGCATGTACTAGCACCGCATGTTTGGCATTTTTTTTTTTTTTTTTTTTTACAAAAATTTGGCGAACTTCGTTTTCGAATACCAGTTACATATGTATTTTTGGTACTACTTAGTTATCCTGTCGACTAAAAATCTATCGCGAACTATAAGATTAAATGCCAATAACGGTTGATCGAAAATGTCACATTCACTTGACTTTAAGCAAATTAATTTAAAATAGCCAAAACTTCACCAAATTAATTTAAAATAGTAACCTTTTCTGAATTATGAAAAAAAAATATGTGTTATGATTAAAATTTGAGTTTCCATCATTAGAAAAATGTATTTAAAATTAGAAAAAAATTAATATTTCGAAAACTAATTCGAATTTAAAAATTCTAATACCGGTTTTGAGATCTCTGGATCAATACGGATTTTTGGTGTTAATTTCATCACGAAGTATTCCATATTTTAGGAGAAATCGCCGTGAAACATAATCAGTTGTTTAATCAGTCGATTCAAAGAATCGATTCACATTTCAGCCGTTTCATATATTCGGATCATCATCTTTTGGATTGAATGAAACAGTTTTAAGTTATTTGAAACTTAATATTCCTCGTAAGAAATTCATTTAATTGATCGCAATCTAATCTGTGTTAACAGTATTAGAAAAAACAAATAAAAATGCTCTTTGGCTTTATTATTTATCTAAAATCCCTAAGAAATTGCTTATTATTACAGCTGATACATATTTGCGTACGTATAGCATCATATTTTCTATTCTAAATTATGATAAATTAAGTAACATTATGATTTATAAAATTGCAGAAAATAGCTCCGTTAATCCATAAAAATAAATCCAGGAAAATTCCAAAAACATAATGGGTTGCTTGTTCACAGTGACAACTCATGGCTGGCTTTTTCGGGGGCGCTAAATCCATGATTGTTAACTTTATTCTTTTCGCTGAATCATTCAGAGGTCGCATTATATAGAGAAATTTTTATTGTTCCTACCAGAACCCTTAATCAATAATCCTTATCATCATTTTATTTAAAATATGCTATAGAAAAGGTACGTTGAAGATATTATTTTCAAAATAGTGGTAGGTCCAATAGAATTTATCCTATATGATGCGACCCCTGAATCAAAGAGCTTAGGGCTGATCTTGGCCTGGATGCTTTTTCCTTCTGTTGGTTTTATTCCTTGTTAGCAATTTGAATTATAAAACCATTCACGTAATTAAATTTAGATCTGTAGGGGGGAAGTCATCGTTTTAAATAATTATGTACTTTGTTATGTTATTTTTTTTAGAGAATGCTTTTGATAGAAAAGCATAGTTAAACACTTTATCAATGTAATCCCTTAATTCTCACTCCCGTGATATTCACGGGCTGTGTCTTATATTCAGATTTTTCAATTTCTACCAGTTTTATACATTAGTGTAATTCGCTTTATTGCGGTATCATTTTACCTGTCCTTAAATAAGGTGAATATTTCTTTTTCAAAAAACTGGTGCCAGTAAGCAATTTGAATGTTTAAACCCTAATTTAATTCGAGCGTTAAGGGGTTAATCTCTAATTAACCCCTTAAAGGTCGCATTAAATTACGGTTTAAAAATTCAAATTGCTTATTAGCACCAGTATTTTGAAAAAGAAATATTCACCTTATTTAATGAGAGGTAAAATACTAATTATTATTAAGCTAATTACACTATTTTATAAAAACGGTGTGAATCAAACAATCTGAATAAAATACACAGCCCGTGAATATCACGGGAGCGAGAATTAAGGAGTTAATACTTCTGTTTTAAACTCTAATTCATATTTTTTATGCAATATTAACACTTTCGAAGTACATAGATGAGTAGAAAAATGTATCTGGTCAACAAAGGTGTACTTGAAATAAAGCGAATTTCGCATGTCGCTGAAGATCTTATATAGATTTTTATCTGAACTTAACAGTCAGTTAATACAGATACTTGTAAGGGAAAAAAAGATTCTTAAAATCTCGTATCTTTAGAATTTCAACTGTGCATTCATTCTCAAAGGCAAGATTTCTCATTAGCAGAGAAGAGTACTTATTTTATTACAATGTATCTAAAATGGGAAGGGTCATTTATAATCTTTTGGATTGAATGAAACAGTTTTAAGTTATTTGAAACTTAATATTCCTCGTAAGAAATTCATTTAATTGATCGCAATCTAATCTGTGTTAACAGTATTAGAAAAAACAAATAAAAATGCTCTTTGGCTTTATTATTTATCTAAAATCCCTAAGAAATTGCTTATTATTACAGCTGATACATATTTGCGTACGTATAGCATCATATTTTCTATTCTAAATTATGATAAATTAAGTAACATTATGATTTATAAAATTGCAGAAAATAGCTCCGTTAATCCATAAAAATAAATCCAGGAAAATTCCAAAAACATAATGGGTTGCTTGTTCACAGTGACAACTCATGGCTGGCTTTTCCGGGGGCGCTAAATCCATGATTGTTAACTTTATTCTTTTTTTAGCCTTAAAAAAAGAAATATTTGCCTTGTTTAATGGAACAATGGAACGATGTATACATGTATTGGATCCCCTAGTAGCAAACTTTAGATCCAGTCGAGAGAGAATTTGACTTTCAGAGCAATACGGAGTCATAAAAAGAAAAAATGGGTAAAAGTAGTTAACACGTTGACTGTCACGCTACGAGTATACCCGTAGCTTTAATATTCGTGGCTTTAATTTATTACTTTCTCACCATTATTTTAAAATAATGAAATTGTCTTATTTATTGGCATAAATTTCGATGTATTAGTAAAGCGAAATTTACCTTTCAGAATTTGTGGTGGCAAACGACTTTCAAGAAGAAATTTGAAAATTCTTACTTTTTGCGGCAGTGAACGTGTTAAAAACCACACGAAAAAAAAATTAACAATTTTTGAATGATAAAAGGTATATAAAAATACTATTTATTTTAAAATTTAAAAATAAAGAAAAAAGGAAAAAAGATGCTACATGAGCAGACTGACAAAGTTTGTTTTTTTTTTTATCTAGAAATATTAGTAACAAAATGAAAGAAAAGAAAAGTTGAAATAACAAAAAAGAGAGGAAAATTCCATCTAAAATAACATTTAAAAGCAGTATAACTAGGGAGAAATAAGTAAAATAGGCTCAGTGACCGCATAAACGGAATGTTCAGACAGAACAGACAGAATCTAATTGTTTTTTTACTCAAAATATCTTCTGTCTGTTTATTAACTCCACACGAATCACAATACCTCATTTCTATCTTTATTGCCTCTGTAAATGTATCATAATTTTATTTACAGCCATGGGGAAAATTACAGGGACACGTTAAAAAAATAGTAATATGTATTAAAGTAATTATCAACTGAAAACAAAATCAATCATAATTTACTACTCGTGATTAGGAAACATTGGGAACCTATTAATACGAAATTAAATTAAAATAAAATTTATAAATTACATATTAATAGAAATATATGATGTGAAACATGGAAAAAAGTATAAGGACATCATGAAATATACCTGGAAATAAATTCATATTCTACAAAATCACCTTTTTTTTCAATAACCCTTATTAATCGCTTTTTCTAAACAAGTTTGTTTAGAAATGTTTTCCGCGCTAATTCGGTGAATTATGTCGAATCGTCTATATTTGTATATTGTGTGCCATGCTTATACACTTCTCCAGCTAAAATACCCCACAGATAGTGTTTAAATTAGGGATACTTGGCGGTCAGTCCAGAAGTTGGACAGAATTGGCCTCGAATTATGAACGTGACGCACGAAACACATGGCAACTTGCATTGTCTTGTTGAAACAAATAATCACCACATGTGATAAGGGGTGCATCAGGCAATAATTTTTCAGCTAGCATATCCAGATATGATTCTGAATGTACCTCAAAGTGACACTATTGGTGTTGTTCTATTGGCTTCAATACCTGTCCACATCATCACAGAACATCTTCCGAGTTGGCATTTGGAAAAAACAGGTTTATCTGTTCCCAAGTTATACCAATAATGGACAAAACCATCTGGTCCGTCCAAATTAATTTTGTTTTTTCCAAAAATACCACAACTTTCCAGCGTGATCCAAAAAGGACCTATTTCTTAGCAAATTCTAACCTAAGTTTCTTATGTAGTTTTGTAAGTGGTGGACGTGATCGTAGTTTAGTATATCTAACATTGGGGTTAGTTTGGAGAAAATTGCGAACTGTTCGGTTAGTGCATGGTAGATTCATTTCTGTTTTAATTTGAGTAGAACCCTGTGTGCATGGTAGCTTAATTTCTGTTTTAATTTGAGTAGAACTCTGTTTTTTTAAGCAAGTTCGACGCGCAATTCCGCGTTTCTGGCGCTTAGACAGAGACACAGGCCTACCTGTATGCTTCTCCTTGCCAAAATCTTTTGAATTGTTCAAAAAATTATAAATTACTGTTTTAGATCTGTTTATATTCCTTGTAATTTCACATTCAGTCTTTCTACATTTTCTGTAAGCAATAATTTTTCCCTTTTCAAATTCCGATAGTTGTGCGCTCTTTGGCATGATGACGAACGACAGAAACTGGACAATTTTAATGCGCAATAGTTTTAGGCTACATTAAACAATCCTGTGATATTACCAAATGTGCAAAATTTGCGATAATTTCGAAAGAAATGCGTGTCCTCAATATTTTTTCCCGAATAGCAAGCTATTAAAACCTTTTAAATTCATGGCTTTAATGATTTTCCAAATTTTCAACTTAAAGTTTGTTTGGAAATGTTCCGTTTCAAATGTTTTTATCATACAAATATTTGCAAAATTTTCTAGCCAAGCGCCCCTATCATCAGTGTTGCCAGTTTGGGGACTTTTTTGTCCCCAGATTGTTGATTGTCACCGCTTTTTCGAAATAGAAATACTTGTCCTATTTAAAAATGGGTTACAAATTTTGAAAAATGAGGCGAATAATACTATTTTTAAAAGTAGTGGCAGTCAAATAATCTGAATTAAAAAAGTTCTCAATCTGGCAACACTGCCTTACATTTGGCGATTTTTCACGAGTCCTTATATTTTTTTTCCATGACTGTAGCATGTAAATGAATTAAAGGACTTACAAAAGTTCCAATGATTTTAAAATGTTCTTACGACATTGATACTTTCCATACTTTACAAATGTAATTTCGAAAATTTAATTTAAAAATTTGAATTGTTCAAAAGTATATCATAAGGCCAATGATGAAAAGACGACTACTGACAAGAAAATGCATTTAAAATACAGTTTTACACAAATTTAATATTTTGTTTTAGCTATAAACCATGATTAAAAGAGAAAAATTAAATACGAAAATAATTCAACATAATATGTCTGCGGGATATTATTTCTATTATGTCCAATATTAAATGCTTAAAAAATCCGCGAAAGTCGGATTTGCATATGCTTAAAAAAACGGGAAATTCGGATTTGCCCAAGGTTCGCACACTCCTTGGAATTTCCAAGGACTCTGGCACCAATATTAATTATAAGAAAGTTTACATTTAACTTTTAAAACACAGAATTCGCAAACACCGCCTTTATTCACAGATTTTGCAGTATTTTTCTGCAGTGAAATACTTTGAAACTACTGTAAAAATTTAGTGGTAAAACTGTGCGAACCCTGGATTTGCATTTTAAGTATTGAAATAAAAATGTAACGGTTAAATTACGCAAAAATAACATAACCTTAACAAAGCACATTTTTATGAATTAACCTTATAATACTTAATGTCAATGGATCCCTGTATCTCTCATATAAAATAAAACAATTTACACTATAATGGGAAAAGTTTACATTAAATTATTTAATGTTACACTTTCTACATTCCAATTTTTCTTAATTCATTATACGATCATACTTAAAATACTTTATAGAAATTCATAATATACATTTAAAAATAACATTTGAAAAACAGATGTTGGTTCAACACTTTTTAACCCTCTCGCTGCGTAATTATTTTATCAAAATAGCTTCAAAAATTGCGCATTTAATTCCTTCGCGACGAGCGTCTTTTAAGAATTTTTATTCTTTTGTCAACGGTTTTTCAAAGCAAAAATTTTCGTCTGATTTAATCGAGAAAATGGTCTGATTAGATAAGACAAAATTTACAATAAAAAGTAACAGGTGGGAATGATCAAGGAGGGTTAATTAGACGGAAAAAATGCATCCCCGATGAAATCTCGGGTTGCAAATTTTGCTACTTTTACGTTGCCCGAGAAACTCTCGGGTTGAGCAGCAAGAGTTTTAAGGCAGTACGAAGCATTTATCCAACTTTATTTTAATTTGAAATCTCATATTTGTTCCAGAACTACTGAATAAAAGATTTCTATAATAATGTACATGACGAAAAGCATCTACACAGGTTTCCAAAAATTAAGGAAAAATCACAAAAAGAGCGATAACTCGTTCAAAAATTAATCTATCCGTATGCAATTTGGATATGTTGTTAACTAAAAGATGCTGAATAAAATTACAAAATGCAAATTAGTGGCGCTGCAATCGGATTGCGTCATCTGCGCGGAGCCTAAAAATGCATGCTAGAGAGTACGGCTACTGGTGTCGCTGTGATTATGAGATAAGAAATCTGAGATAGCCAATTCATTAGTTTGACCTCGAGGTATCATTTGTCCGCATAACTGCGATATAGAGCTATAGAAGATTAGATATAGGCCAAAGTCAGACAGAGGTGGCCAGATGGCTAAATGTGAGTCCTTGTGTTGCTCATAGGCTTTGGCAACACTTTCAAACCACTGGTTCTGCCTCCAGAAGGTTCAGGGAAGGAAGCAAGAGCTACGACAAGCACCGATGACCGATATTTGCGGTTATGTGTACGAAGGAATAGAACAGCAACCCCTCTCATCTTAAATCCGTCCTTGCTACAGTCACTGGAAGGTTGGTATCAACGTCTACTGTGCGTAGAAAGCTTCATGAAGGTGGTCTGTACGCGATGCAACCGGATATTTGTGTGCCGCTCGCCTCTTGTCTCCGGAGGGAACGTTTAAGTTGGGCACGTCAACATGTCCATTGGACGGCTGATCAGTAGAGGCGTGTTCTCGTCACAAATGAGTTCCAGTTTAGCATCCAAAGCGATAGTAGGCATCGTTTGATTTGGAGAGAACAGGGAACACGCTATCATCCATGAAACATTCGTAAAATATATTTGTATGGAGGAGGCAGTGTCTGTGTTCGGGATGGTATCTCTTTGGGCGGACGCACAGACCTTCCATGCCTTTTTAGGTGGAACTGTGAATGCTCACGTCTATAGAGATGACATTCCTGATGCTTAACTAAACCTATTGCACCCTTATGCCGGTGCAATAGGTAAAGTTTTCCTGTAACAGGACGATAACTCTAGACCGCATAGGGTTCACATCGTAGAAGATTATCTTCAGCACCAAACAATTCAGCGCATGGAATGGCCAGCGCGGTCACCGAACTTAAATCCAGGGATGAGATTTCCGCGTTTTTGCACACCAGTATTTTATTAGAGAAAATGATATTTCATTTAATCGGAACATTTTTGCGATTTAACAGAAGAACATTTTCTCTAAGAATATACTGGTGTACAAAAACGCGGAAATTTCATCCCTGCTTGAATCTCATTGAGCATCTTTGGGATGCTTTCGGAAGATGTGTCGCTGCTCTCAATCTCCCTCCTCAGACCCTTGCCACGCTTACAACTGCTTTACAAGAGAAACGGCTCGCACTTCCCCGCAAACTTATCGATCGCATACTTGACAGCTTCACACTTCACTGTATGTTCTGTATTGCTTATAGGGGTGATCATAATCCATGTTAAAGATACTTTTCCTATACCAAACTGAGACATTTATTTTGTTTATTTTATAATTGCATTAATTTCTGAAACACCACAATCGCCTGGTAATTTCTTTTACTGTTATTTTATACCTTATTACGTGTTGTAAATTGTGTCTGAGTTTTGTTAAAATCTACTTGTAAGATTTTGAGTAATTGCAACTTTTGTTATTTTTCATTAATTTTTGGAAACCAGTGTATATCGCGGTGACATTCAATAATTTTAGCATTCTGCCAACAGAATTAATTTGGCTTGGAAGGGATTAAATTGACTACTTCAGTTATTAAGGTATAGCAGAATTGTTTAGCAAAAAATTAGATCAAGTAAATAAATTTTGCCACCAGAAAAAGTCACAAATTAAATTTTAATGTCTTTTAGAAGAATAATTAAGTGTTATACTATAATCATGGTAAATACTATTACTCATGACAACCTGTCCGATTCATTACGGCAGATATTGAAACGTAGAAGAATAGGATGACATATATCATTGGCGAGTGGATCCTTTCCACAAATAGTAATTTTTTTTTTCGTGAAGGGGTTTCGCTCAGTGTTGCCACTGGGATTTTATATTTTAATTTAGATTTCTTGATTGGGACCACTTTTTTTTGAAATAGTAAAATTCGCGTTAATTAATGACATGTTAATTAAAGCGAAACAACCTGAATTTTACCATTTCCGAAAAGTGGTGCCAATCAAGAAATCTGAGTTTAATAAAACTAGACCACTGGCAACACTGATCTCGCTGTGTTAGGGAGATTCAACTTCACTTTGGACGTAGGGACAGATCATTTGAAAAAAAAAATCTCTTTTGAAGATAATTTTAGGTGTGCAAATTTATAAATCTTAAGTTTTTCGAGGCTGACATTTTTATTTATTATCGATTACCCTTCTTACCGCCGCGAACTGATATATCCGTTCACTAAGCTATAGGTTTCAATTCAAGCATTATTTTAATTAATATAATTCTACGGATATAATCCAGTTTTTAAAAAAATAAATTATGATTAATTCTTTCAAGGATTATATGACTATACGTAATAAAATTATTTATATGATGTTGGAAAATACATCTTTTTTTAGCATTTTAAAAACTTTACAGAGAATACAACATTACAATTTTACCATTTTGCTCGGCTGTCAGGGGGTAGTAAAAAAATAAAATAAAAGAGAATCAAAAATTCATAAATAATAATTATAATAAAATCTGTTAAAGATATTTTTTATTTATCTAGATTCATGTTTTATTCATCATCGTCCTCCCCCCCCCCCTAATGCTTTTTATTATTATTACATGCTTTCTTTTAACTTACAATTATTTAGTAAGAAATTCCTGGCTAGGACATCGGCCAGAGGTAGCTTAACGGTAGAGCAACAGCACGTTACGCTCTCGACCCAGGTTCGATTCCTGGCCCCGGCTAATTTTCCACTCCAGTTGGGTTCATTGTATTTAATTGTATTTATAGTCTGTCTTAATATATGTGTACCTCTAATATACAATTATATCTGTATGCGTCAGGCAAGTATTGTTACTCATATTGCGTCCACTTCCTTTTGATAAAGAGATTTAAAATTTGCAATATATATGTATTCCTTATGACAATACATGTATTGAACATTGATTTTTTAAAATTCGATTCTTAAGGGAGGCAAAAGAAAAAGAAATACCATATCTCATAAACCAATGAAAATAAACTCTTGATAGTAACATGCCTATAGTATAACTAAAATTAGTAAAAACGAGTTTCGGTAATTTTCAATCAACCCTATGTGGGTAAAGGGAGGCCTGCCGCCAAACGCCCTCCGTTTTCAAAACACATCGCAAGAACAATACTGAGATTAAACTAACACTACATAACCTTATTGGTTAATCAATTATAGTTTGATTTTTTATGCAGAAATCAGTATCAGCTTCAACAATGAGTATTTGTTCCTTGATTTGGTCATTGATTTTATGATAATCTTATATAACAGACCATCCGTCCTTTTTAAAATATAATTTGATTGATTTTATTTAATACCACGGAATATTAAAATTTCGTTCTGCTGCTATATTCAACTCAAGCAAAAGGATTTATCGGTTTATTCTTTCAAATCTTTATTTCATTTCAAAAACTCTATTTTGGTCTTCAACATTTTGAAATAAAAATCTCGATATCTATTGTCATTTTCCAATTCGAGAAAATATATTGTTGCCATAATTTCTACTTTTTTTAAATTTCCGATATATATTTACTTTTACTTTAAAAGTTTCGAAAATAAATGCAATAGCTCTTTAAACGAAATTTCACGATTTTGTTCCAACCCCTACTTAAATTAAATATATGTACAGTAAACATTCTCTAATCCGGCAACGTAAGGTCCGGGGTAATCTGGCATGACTTTCGAAAAAAAAAATAAGTAATTCTTGTTCAATCACATCTGGTGTTTATAATAATCAGATGGAACTTAAGAATAAGGAAGTAGTACGTAAAACGTATTACAAACGGTTGAAAATCGCAAATCTATAAGTAGCTCATTTACCCCGCCGACGAGCGTGGGGGGGGGGGGGGGGACATATTTCGGTGGATAATTTGCAAAACCAAACTATTGAAATAAAAAATTATTTTTTATCATCAAAATTAAATACTTTTTCCATTTCAGAAAAGATTGCTCAACTTGAAACGGAAATTGATACATACAAATTTATATCGATCACAAAACATCGGACTGTGCGATTGACAGATATCGTATCGGACATAGTGTATCAACTTGCGTGTAGAGTCACCACCTGTTACTCCACGTAATACAAAATGACTTCCTAAAAAAATAGAGTACACTACTACAAAACAAACTGATATTCGAGATGTCTTCTACAAGTAGAACTATTAATTTAACACAATCAAACTGATTGGTAAAGTTGTCATACGAATTTAATATTTTTAACTGAGCGAAAAAATGCCGAGGGTGGGAATCGAGCCCAGATCCTTGGCTTAAAAGGCCAATGCTTTACCTTTTAAGCTAACTGGACCGTCATCCAGCCAGCATATTTCGCTCAGATAACCTTATTGGTAGCGACATCTGGTATTGGTAGTGACAGTTTTTTCGCTCAGTTGGAAATATTCAATTCGTATGATAACTTTACCAATCAGTTTGATTGTATTAAATTAATAGTTCAGCTACATATCCATTGTTTAAATGGAGTTCCTTTACCTGCAGTTTATTCTGTTGAGCAGTCTACCAGATGTCACTACCAATAAGGTTATCTGAGCGAAATATGCTGGCTAGTTGTCGGCCCAGTTAGCTTAACCGTAAAGCAATGACCTTGTAAGCCAAGGATCTGAGTTCCATTCCCAGCCTCGGCATTTTTTTGCTCACACTGCAAATGGAGGCGTCTTAAATTCAGACACATATGTGACTGAAAAAGTAATTCAGACATTTAAGTGTCTAAATGTGAAATTTCAGACATCATAGATGCCTAAATTTAAGACACATAAGTGTCTTACTATGATCATGTTATAAATGAACTGAGAAAAATGTCTGAATAATAGTGACATGTCTGAAATTAAGACATTTAGAAATTCAGACACTTAAGTGTCTGAATGCGATATAATTGTATCATATGAGTGATGACTGTACGTAGATAATTGTATTGCAATATGTATATCAGCGCTATCAGAAAATATTTCCGAATGGATGAAAGATATTTAAAATACTCTTTCATCCATTTAATTTAGTATTTATTTATAAATGAAGAAATCATGGGACATCTGAGAAAATTAGAAAAGTTCGCTTACTAAGGTTTGGAGCTAAGTTATTTTTGGCGCAATAAATAATTAAATAATTGCTCTTCACAAAATATAAAGTTTTCCAAAAATTACTTGTTATCATGATCGTATACAGGGAGAATCGCTCACCTAAATACTAAGAGTTATGAGTAGATGGAGAAAGAAACGTACTGAGGAGCAAGATTTTAGAACATACAGTAAAACCTCCCTAAAGCGACCACGTTCGTTCCAATGAAAAGTGATCGCTCCGAGAGGTGGTCTCTTAATGGAGGTCATGTTTAAATCTAGATTTTAATTTTTGAAAAAAGGTTACAATTAATGTTACTAAAATTTATTTTTCACGTTAGTAAAAGAAACTATAAAAATTTAAGTATCAAAACAAAAGTTAATTATATAAATTAATTACTGCAGAGTTTAAAAAATGAATACATTGACGTTTGCTTTGATTTTACGGTTTTATATTTTATAACTTTTGTTTCCAAGTCTTTTCAAAGTCCAGTCAATAAATGCGTTTTTTTTTTTTGTTTTTTTTTGACGGGAACAAATAAAGACGATTTCATTAAATTATGTATTTCTTTGAGAGTTTCCCGACAAAATAGGGCAGGGGAGTTTATCGACCGTCATTCTTAATTTGTCATCAGAGTTCAATTTATTACCTAAAAAGGCACAAAGGGGTTTAAATATTTAAAAGTTACCGGAATAATAATTAAAAAAAATCTAAACTTAGTTTAGAAGTCTGATGGATAATGCGCACTCCGGAACTATTTTTCTAATAAAATCTTCTTCAAGCGACCAGGAAAAAATGGGATTTATTTCATTTTCTTCAAAGAAATGGGTCGCTCATGGAGGGAATTCAACTGGAATGGTCTCTGAATGGAGGTAAAATTAGTATTGAGCCTGTGGGAATAAATTCCGTTCCATGAAAAAAATGGTCGTTCAGAGAGGTGGTCGCACAGAGAGATTTCACTGTATATGCCTGAGGTCCACAGCCCAGTCCGCTTTTGTAAAATGCAGAATATAAACATGAAGTAGGCTAAACTAAGAATTTATGCCAGAACTCCTCGTGTAAGACAATTTTTAAGAAATTTAAAAATTAAGAAATATTAATCGTTTAAAAATAAGTTTCTAACGATATTTTTCACAATGGAGAACTGATTTCTTTTTCTCTCTCCTCTCTCTGTCTTTTTTTTTTTTTTTTTTTTTTTTGAACTGCCCCTCCTTATTTAAGATAAATTTGATATATATGAACACTAACAGAAGAACAGAATTAAAATCGTCTTCTACGAGAAGTTAAGGGGGGGTGGGGGGGGGGGCTCCTCTGGAGAAAAATTCTTAGCAGCATTTTCTCTTAGCGTTTAATTAATATATTGCTATTTGGAAGAGAAAAAAAGTATTTTTTAAATAATCAAACGTATAGAAAATATAATTAATTAAATTTCAGGGATGGACAATTGCTCTCTTCATGACCACCGAAAATTCGATATGTTATTTTCTAGTTTTACAAGAAAATCTTTATTTAAAGTATGTTTTCTATATGTCTAAAAATAAAAAAAACTGCAAAAACTATACTCAAATAAATGTAACACATTAAGAAAAACACCTAATAAAGAAAATAAAACTTTTCTTATTTCTTCTTATTCAATGATTTATTTCTCGCTGATAAAAAGTTCAAATGAGCTCATCAAGCACTTTATAACGGTTTATAAACAGTAGGCTGAGATCAGCGACTGCAGTGGTAATTAAAATGCTGATCTCGCCTATTTCTCTTTATTCAAATACGTCCGTTGGCAACTGGTGCGTTAAAACGGTTCTTTCAATGCTTTCAATGAGGTAGTTCCCTGTTTAACAAAGTTGCCCGCAATTTTTTTATGTGTAACATTATTTATATTCTGTGACTGTGACATATACATAGCTGGAACAGTTTTTTGGAATAATTCATTTATGGAATAATATATGCGATTATTATAAAAATGATACGTTGAGTAATGTAATTGTGCCATCCACATAGATGTATATGCAGCTTACTAATACACAGCTTATAAAGTGCATTTTTGGAATTTCAATAATTGTACTTCAGAGATTGGAGAATAAGAAAGTGCGAGTGAAATGTGATTCGAAAAAGCGAATTGAATTAAATTCTGCATTATATTAAATTATATCATTATGAAAAAAAATATGTTGAATAATGAAAAAAAAAATTTCGTTATATGTTTTTCAATTATCAGCATTCATCTGAATATTTAGTGAAATATGTAAGAAGAAAGTGTCTATATTTTTGTGTTTCTGTTTATATTACATGGATTTACTTTATTACATTTAAGGAAATACTAAAAAGGTAAGAATGTGATTATTTACAAAAATATAATTTTTATTTGGAAATAGAAATTTTCCTTGAACAATATTAATTATGTAATATTAATTATTTAAATCAATTTTTAAAGAATACATGTGTTTATCATATTTGTATCTTTCTATATAGAATAAATATTTTTCAGTATTACAGTGTTTTTTATTATTTTCGACTAAATTTATTTCATTTTCAGGATTAATTAACTAACTTGCTTGATAATTCTTAAAGTATTCGATTTATAAATAAATGTTTTTCATATAAAATAATATCATCATTGCTTAAATCATTGCTTAAGCATTAAAAGTTATTGCTTGTGTACATTGACACCCAAATTTGTCAACATTTTTAGTATTATATTTTTGTCCAAAAAAAAGAAAAAAAAAAGCAGTTGCAGCACTATATAGTTTTTGTTGTGGATACAAGCTATTAATCTGACTATAAAAATGTCAGTAAATATTAGCCATTTAATGTAATGCCAGTTTTTTAATAGTTAATTTTATTAAAAATATTTTTCTATAATAGCTATATAATGATTTACAATAAAATAAGTAAGGAAATAAATCATTATTTATTTTGTTTAATTGCTTAAAATTATATTTAAGTTTTGTACAACTTCAAATATTGAAAAATTTATTAATATTGATTTATTGATTGTTAAAAAGAAATTACAGATTTAGAACGGAAAAAAGACTTTATTTTCATATTTTACTGCATTTTTCACATAAAATTGGGGGGGATTTTTTTTCAACGTTTGTTCATTTTTATAAAAGATACAGAAATAACAATTAAATATATATTTTTAATGCAAAATAAGTTTTGAAATTAGATGTTATTTCTCTTGCATGTTATTAAAAATATATATATGTTTAACTTTTTAAAGATAGCTTAGTAGCTCTGGTGATTACCATATGCTATATGTAAAAAAAATTGCCTACATGGCAAAATATAATTAAAAAGATCAAGTTATTAAATGATATTGTTATTAATAAACCCTTCCGTTGTAATTTCTAGTTACAGATAATATTAACATGATTTCGTATATGAATTTTTATGTTTAACGACAGATCATTTAATTCTTTTACATTTTCGAAATTAATGTTTTCATGTAACAAAATTAAATTTATGTATAGGAAATGCTATGAACATTTTTGCTTCAAGTGGTGGGCATAAAACTTGAAAAATAAAAGCATCAGAATCGGAGTTATCGTGAAATTTTTAATGTTTTATAAATACATTTTAAATTGTTCCTTTGTAACGCTTTATTAAAAAGTTCGAAATTTCTACAGTATTTAATTGCACGATGAAAGAATTTTTTTAGACTATGGAAACTTGTTCAAAGTAAAATAACTACATTTATATGTATTTCCTGTGTTTCATCTGTATAACATATTTAAATTTTAAGACAGAAATTTTCTGACAACTTTCAACGTCAAAATTATTCTGATTTTTTATAGGATTATTTTTTATTATCATCGGAGAATGCATCCATTTGCGCAAAGCAATTTATTGTACTCATTATATATCATATTGCATACTTTTAGATTAGGATGAAACTAATGACAAAGGATATACTTATCCAAACATATATTTACATGTTCATATATATATATATATATATATATAAATTCATAATATTACGGTTTTTGATGGTGGTAGGTTATGTTTAATTATTGGTTATATATATATATATATATATATATATATATATATATATATATATATATATATATATATATTAAGTCATCAATGTGTTTAAATTTTTGTTGCTGTATATGTAGTAGGGGGAAGGGGGGGGGGGGGTAATGAATGTAAGCCGCTGGTACTGGAAGTTATTAGAACCACATTTCCTATACTGTCAAAAAAAAACATTTTCTAACTTTTTTAGAATATGTTTATAACTGTATATGTTAAATAAAACCTCTCAATAGCAGACACCCTAGGACCGTAGAATTTTCTCCTGCTATTTAGAGGTTTTATTTTCATATGTAAAAAAAGTCCAGAGTGTACAAATACCCAGCATACCGAGTACAAATTACACAAAATATGCTTCAATATATTATTAATCTGCTTTTCAATCCACAAATGTTGTGGATTGAAAAAAGTGATCGCTATATAGGTGTCTGCTATTCGAGAATGTCCGTTATTACTGAAGCATACAGTAAAATTTCTATAACCGGTCACTCCCGAATAGCGGACAGCTCTATTTAGAAAAATATAAAGCGGGGTAGTGTTTCTTCTAGAAGCAGGACCTGATTAAAACATGGAAACTAATCCGCGGCCCTGCCCCCTCACCTTCCCATCGATTTTTGTGGCCCCAAACTTGGTATGCAATTTTACGAATTCAATGTTTTTATATATGTTTAGGTTTTTTAGTATTATAACCACATACAAAATTATCATATTAGGATTATAATTTCAGGAGATATTATAAAAATATGAAAATGCAATTTAACATTAGAAGCTCTAAATTTTGAATGATTGTAAATCAAAAACTTATCATTCAAATGACTAGAAATTTCGTTTCTAGGCACAGTTTGAACGGACGATTTAAAATATAGTGTCAAAATTGGGTGCATCCATTGGAAAAAAAAAACAAAGTTTGGTCTAATTTTGATTTGTAGATGGCCCCTATGCAAATTTTAAATACATCATTTAAAAGTAGACTTTATTTCCAGACGATTGGTACCAGTAACTTTCTTCTATTATTGTTGTCTTCTAGTTGCAGAGTTAGTAAGTGGTGTTTATTTTTTTTTTCGACGACTGTTCCAATCATGTGGATAAGAAATCGCTTTTGCGACTGATACTGCTTGTGTGATTGCAAGCAACGTGGGGAGCAGAAATGAAGGGTACTCAAATCATAATGAAGGATTTCTGTGTCCATTGATATTTACTATATTATTTATCGTTTGAAAAGAGCCAAATAAACATGAAGTCCATCCAGAATCTTATAACTACTGCTCGTCTCAGGCGCCGATGTGCGGTTGTCAAATGTTTAAGCATTTCTTGGTAATGATAAATAGTATAATAATAAAACGAAGGGGGATAAAGAAAAGTAAGTGTTTTGTGCTCAAATTTTTTTTAATGTTCGGATCTCATATGCTGATAATTTTGTGAAATCTAGTGCTAGATTTTATTTAACACAGAAATAAAAATCCAAAAAATGCTTAAACTAATTGACTGGGAATATCTAATTTAAATAGAAAAAAATTGTGCAACAAAGCAGGGATGGAATTCTTTCCGAAGAAGTGAATCATTTTTTATAAATGGGAATAATTTGTTACCATAAAGCAGAGCTGATTGCAGCATGGACAAACTGGGCTTTTTCTATGGGACGTTAGCTTTACGGGCCCACAAATTTGGTATGAAATTTTCATAAAGCTGATATTTTAAATTTGTTTTGATCTTATACTTATTTTAATAAATATTTTGTACTTTTAGAATATGATTAGGTTAAAGAAAAAGATATATTTGTCCAAATATGTATTTGATGGCATCGAGCAGTCTTAATTTTTTTTTTTTTTTTTTTGTAGCAATATATGAAGGTGGCGGTGGTGGTGGTGGTGGGGGCGAATAAATACTAGGTCTTTGGACTGGAATTAATTTAATAAACATTTTTGATACCGTAGGGCATATATGAAATCGCATAAATACATATTTAGGTGAATATATTTATATATATTATCCTATTCTAAAACTACAAAATACTGATTACGATATAAAATATCAGCTTTATAAAAATTTTGTACCCAATTTGGAGTACCCTAAAATCAGGGGGCAGAGAAGCATCCTAGTTTTACCACGCTGCAATTAGCTCTGCTTTATGGTAACAAATTATTCTCATTTATAAAAAATGATTCAATGTGGTCAAATATGGCTGCGTATATGACTTAGAAAGAAAAGTGGTCAAAGATGGCTTCATATTGGCAAAAAAAAGGGCTCAAAGATGGCCGCAATTAAGACACTTGAAATGTCTGAAATTCAGACGCAAGAAGTGTCTAAAAATTTTAAGACACTTTAAAACGTCTGAAAATCGAACACTCCAGTTTCAGTCACTTATGTGTTTGAAATTCAGACGCAAGAAGTGTCTGAAAATTTTCAGACATTTTAAAACGTCTGAAAATTGAACACTACGTTTCAGACGCTTAAGTGTCTGAATTTCAGACATTTCAGTTTACAGTGCAGTTCATATTCAATTCGTATTCTACAAGGAGGCCTACTGTTTAGACTTACAGTGCACGTTATCATTTTATATTCATGTATATATGTTGTATCTTACATTATTGAGTCTTTTTTTATTCTATTCAAGCTGTTTAAAGAATAAAAATCATGCTTTACTGTCATTTTTTGTTCAATTCAAACATCTACACGTTTCTCCCGGCATTCATCCTGTAATCAAGAAAAAATCGTAATCCGGCATGCTTCAGGTACCGAACTTGTCGGATTAGAGGATGTTTACTATATATAGAAAAAGAGAGAGTGTAGAAGTATTGTTTACCAGATTATCCTAAAACACAATATTTAAAACAAAACATGTAACATAAAAAAATTCAATATTTCAATAATACTGAGTAATGTTTGTTCGGTTAAGTACTCTCTATTAAAATTATAGTTGAAAGTTAAATTAATGTATCAGATTACCCTTTAAGTAGAATGTCCAGTATTAACAATATTTCCTTATAAAGAGTAAGCATGGCCACTTTATGATTCGATTTTTCTCTGGTTAACGTTTAAATCTACACAATTTGTTTGCATAAAATAAAACTTAATTATCGTCTAGTGTTGTATAGATTTACGGTTTATGTACATTGCCAAATCACGATAATTTGTTTTCACTATATTTCGGCTAAAGCTAGTACAACTCCAAATTCTGTTACAACTTGCCACGAGTCAGTTTAAAAATGTACAGCGAAAAGTTTTTCTTTTAATAAAGAGATAACGTAGCCAGGGTTCATACGCATCGGGGAATACGGAGCATTTTAGGTGTTTCCGTACCAGAAATTTCATGAAGTACTAGTTGGAATATCTGAAGACAGAGATTTTTTTAGCAAATATGCCAAATATTACTTTACGAAAATTATGGTAAAAAGTCCTTGAAGCGTACGAACCAAGGTAGAAATTAAATCAGTAAAACACAAAATACATTGAGAGAATAGTTAGGCCGTAATGAACAAATGGTCGCTTTTTACAATTACAAGGCTGCTACAGGCGACTATTTTTTAATTCTGTTTCGCACCACTTTTTCAAAGCAAAAATCTTTTACATATGCTTTGACAATATTTGTTGGAAAATATACTACAGAATACATTTTTTTAAAACAGTAGTGCGAACAGAATATAAAAACAGTCTCTTGTGGCAGGTCTGTAATTAAACATCAGTCAAGTTCCTGTTGAATAGACAGGCCTCGGGATGTAATTATTTAGATTTATTTGTAAAAACATTTACAAAAGAAAACTATTTATTAATACTTATTTGGCATCGTCTCACCGCATTGTGAATCAGCAATACCATTTAAAAATCAGATCTTTGTCTCGATCCTTGTTTGCACCCTTGTTTGTTGTACGCTTGAAAATCTGTTCTACTTCCTTCAGAAGAATAACTGTAAGCTGCTGCCTTGTATCAGCCTTTGTGGTGAAACCGATAATAAAATTTTGCTGGTTCAAAACTGTGAGTATGTAAAAGTAAAGTGAAAAATACCAATATAAAATAAACGACTGTAATTACTTCACAATGCTCGAAGTATGTATATATATTTCAGATAAAATGAATTATTACCAGATGTTTCATTCCAAACTCGCAATTCCCTGAACACATTTACGAATATATTTGTGTTTTTAAGTGTGCGAAAGTTTCAGGTATTCTTATTAAGATATTACGAGATTGAATAGAGATTTGTATCTTATTTGTAAATAAAAGAACTTTCAGAATATGATGTCAATGTGGTCATATCATCTTTCAGTAAACCGTGGTCTGAGAAAGTTCGTCATAGAGAACAACAGATTGAGATTAATTCACAGAAAATGAAAAATGATATTTATATTTACTGCGCATTTTAATAGCAATATGTGTAAATTTCATACCTTTTTGTATTAAAATATCTCAGTAATTGTGCAAAAAATATCGTTTTTTTAAGGAAAAAATGTTTGTGTAAACAGCCTAAAATTCTAAAAGCACAAAGGTAATCAAGGTAATCAATCCACTATAATCAACGATGCATAAAATTTATACGCACACACACACACACACACAAAATTAATCTTATTCAGAAGATATCAAGGTTTTTTATCGATAAACTGTCTTTTTAGTTTAGATTTGTGTGTACGTGATTGTTGTTAAATGTCTACTCTAAAATTTCTTATTGAGTGAAATGAGATGTAAGTCTCTAGAAAAGTCTTTAATAAAGTATTATATTTTGAACACCTTCATATTAAGCTATTTATAACCATTTGATTACCGGCAAAAAATGGAGATTATTTTTATGTTTAATTGTACCACAATTTACAAAAAAAGATTCTTTGTGATATATTTCTCTTGAAAATATCATAGTACTGTAGAACCCTGGTTATTCAAATCCCGGTTATACGAAATACGGCTTAACCGAAAGAACTTTTTACTTTTTAATATGAAAACTTTTATTGTTAAACAAGCGTGTTCTTTATGTAATAAAAAAAAAAAAAAACAGAGTCAACTTGCTTTTTTGGTCCATTGCGTAAATCCACGCACTGCCGCGGAGAGCGGCCTCTTTTCGTCCGTAGCCCTGTATTCTTCCACTGATTCCGACTCCTTTAAGAATTAAGGTTCATAGGTCCCCAGCCACGTCCCGAGTAAAAGACACTCTAGCGAAAGTCAGGTTGAAAAAAAATATATAAATATACATATAAAACTTCGACTGCTTACAAAATATGTTGTACATTTTGATTGTATTTCAACTTCGCATCGCTTCGCTGCTCCTTTACCATGCCATCTTTTAAACCCTTAACGGTCGCGTTAAATTAACGTTTAAAAATTCAAATTGCTTATTGGCACTTTTTTTGAAAAAGAAATATGCATCTTATTTAATGGCAGGTAAAATTATACCATAATAAAGCCATTTACCCTATTTTATAAAATTGGCGGGAATCAAATAGTCTGAATAAAAGACACAGCCCGTGAATATCACGGGAGCGAGAATTAACCCCTTGAGGAGTGGTACAGTGTTGCCAGTTTGGGGACATTTTTGTCCCCAGATTGTTGATAGTCACCGGTTTTTTGAAATAGAAATATTCGACCTATTTAATAATTGATTAAAAATTCTGATAAATAAGTCGAATTATACTATTTTGAAAAAGTGGTGACAGTGAAGTAACCTGAAATAGCCCCTTAACGCTCGAATTAAATTACAGTTCAAAAATTCAAATTGCTTATTGGCACCACTTTTTTGAAAAAGAAATATTCGCCTTATTTAATGACAGGTAAAACGATAATAAAATAAAGCCAGTTACACTATTTTATAAAACTGGTGGAAATCAAACAATCTGAGTAAAAGACACAGCCCGTGAATATGACGGGAGCGAGAATTAAAGGGTTAAAAAAGTCCCCAATCTGGCTACACTGGAATGGTGGGATATATTATATCCCGTCTAATTTTAATCAAGATTTACATCAGAAATTTTTAACTGAATTTTATTTTTAATTCTTTTGTGAGAAAATGTTGAAAACTTGCTTTTCCTTATTATAAACTCTAGTTACTTTCTTCTATTTTCAAAAGAAGAAAGTATTGTAATCGAAATTTTTTTCGACTTCTAGTTTCCGACGGATTTACACGTTTTAGGGGTCAGAGATCCCAAAAAACATGTTTATAGAAAATGTCTGTCTGTCCGTGTGTCCGTCTGTCTGTCGCCATTGTACCATCAAAAAGTGTATGAAGTTAAGCATAGAATTGAACCAAATTTTTATTTTAAGTTTTTGGCTATGGCAAGCAGATCCTCCCTGAATTTGGAAAAAAATTCGCCGGTAGGGGTCGCTGTAATAGCGATTTTTGTGCGATTTTGAATATTGTACCATTCAAAAGTGTATGAAGTTATGCATAGAATTGAACCAAATTTTCATTTTAAGTTTTTGGCTATGGCAAGCAGATCCTCCCTGAATTTGGAAAAAATTCGCCGGTAGGAGGCGCTGTAATAGCGATTTTGAATATTGTACCATGCAAAAGTATATGACGTTATGCATAGAATTGAACCAAATTTTTATTTTAAGTTTTTGGATATAGCAGGTAGGTCCTCCCTGAATGTGGAAAAAATTTGCTGGTAGGGACGCTGTAACAGCGATTTTTGTGCCATTTTGAATATTGTACCATCCTAAAGTGTATGAAGTTATGCATAGAAATGAACCAAATTTTTATTTTAAGAGTATGGCTATGACAAGCAGGTCCTCCCTGAATTTGGAAAAAAATCGCCGCTAGGGGGCGCTGTAATAGCGATTTTGCATATTGTACTGTCGAAAAGTATATGAAGTTATGCATAGAATTGAACCAAATTTTTATTTTAAGTTCTTGGTTATGGCAAGAAGGTCCTTCCTTAATTTGGAAAAAAATCGCCGGTAGGGGGCGCTGTAATAGCGATTTTTGTGCCATTTTGAATATTGTACCATCTAAAAGTGTATGATGTTATGCATAGAATTGAGCGAAATTTTTTGTGTTTCTTTTTGGTCATGGCATGAAGGTCCTCCCTGAATTTGGAAAAATTCCGCTGTAAGGGGGCGCTATAATTACGATGTCTGCCCATTTTCTTTATTGTACAATGGAAAAGTGTACAAAATTATGCATACAATTGAACCAAATTTTTTGTGCATGTTTTTGGCTTTGGCCAACAGGTCCTCCTTGAATTTGGAAATATCGCGCGGTAAAGGGGCTCTTTGATAGCGATTGTTGTATACTTTTCTTGATTTTTCGTAGCTCTATTGTCCATCGGCGGCTCGTGCAAAGGGGGGAACTCACTTCCTGCTAAGCCGGCTATTCGCAAACATCTGATAACAACAGAATAAGCAAAAAATATTAATTTAAACAAATATCATGATATAGATTAACTCGTTTTTAGTTCATTTAATTGACTGAAGTAGAAATTTAAGATGAAAATCAAAGTTGGTATAGTAATGAACTAATAATATTGAAGTATTAATATGTGTAACTAGTTTTTGAAATATTAAGATGTATAAGATAGAAGAAAGATTTGGGATTGGCACATCCAACTAGTTTTTTTTTTTAAGTTCCGGTGTCAGTTCAACATTACAGAGACACAATAACTTACCCCTCAAAGTGTTAATGGGTTAAAAAATTCAGGAATTAAAATCGCATACAAAGTGCATAAGAGAAAAGGATTTCTTAAAGAATATTGGCTAAATGGAAAAAAAAAATTTAATTTTACTGTGCGAATGTATACTTCCACTTTCGCTTATAGTAAAACTAAAAATGTATATAGTACTGATAATTAAAAAAAAAACACTATTTTTTAATAATGTATTGGGAGTAATTTAAAACAACATTTGGAAAATTTATACATTAAAATGTTTAACTTTATACTTAAAAAATAATGTTTGTTTGAATCATTATACGTGCCATACTTTATTTTTTGTTTTTTGAAATTCTCAATTTAAACTCAAAAATTGCATTTGAAAAGTACACAGATGTTACTTTCACCGTTTCTAAGACAGTGGGAAATATTTTCCCACTTGAATGCAATCCCCAATTGAGAAATTTGTATCAGATTTTTTAAATAAAATTTTGCCTGAGTGCGCGACAAAAAAAGCATCTAGTTATTCTAATTATTTTCAAATCAATTTGTTCTTATATTCTAGTGATATTCAATTATTTTTACATTCTACAAACGGAGTGTATTTGGTTTGTAAAGTGTAAAATTGTTTATCAGCTCCAGTTATTAAGCAATACTAAAAATATGCTAGCTAAAAGCTTATAGAAATAATAAGCATATTACCTATGTAAATTTTATTACAGGATTGAATAAATAAAATTTGCCACCGGAAAAAGTAAAAAATATATTATTAATTTTTTTCAGAAAGCGGCATGTATATTATATTCAACTTTTATAATTTCAAATCGAGGCAATCTGCTGCTTTAGAAAGCAGATAGCGAAACGTAGTACAAAGAAATGGATATCGGATCGAGGACTTTTCGTTAGCTAAAGGCTTGTTGTTGTCGCCTGTCGATATTTATTCCTATAGTAAGAAATTTCTGTTTAAAAAATTTTAATAAATCTTTTGGGTCTATATTTACAAGGGTCGCATTCTATAGGGAAACCTTTGTTGTTCCTACCACAATTTTGAAAATGATATCTTCTTATCGCAACTTTCTTTAGAATTTGTTAAACAAAAAGATCATGAAGGTAATTCATTAAGGGTTCTGGTAGGAACAATAAAATTTTACCTATATAATGCGACACCTGTATTTACTAGTATGGAACTTCGCGTCTGGTTTGGCAGTTTGGCCTTTACTTTCAATTTAAAAACTTCGAATTCACATCAGATATTCTGAAAGAAGAATTTTTACATTAGGTAGTCACGGAACGTCTGTCCTTAGATAAAGGAAACAATACTATACAGAATTTCTGGTGTGAATGTAAAATTTTAGAATAAAAAAAAGTTTAAATCTGGCAACCTTATTTCTGTTCGAGAAACACTAACAAATCTTTTGAAGATAATTTATACGTTGTAAAATTATAAGGTTTAACCCCTTAATTCTCGCTCCCGAGATATTCTCGGGCTGTGTCTTTTACTCAAATTGTTTGATTCCCACCAGTTTTAGAAAATAGTGAAATTGGCTATATTTTAGTATCGTTTTTACTGTCATTAAATAAGGTGAATATTTCTTTTTCATAAAAGTGGTGCCAATAACCAATTTGAATTATTCAACCGTAATTTAATTCGAGCGTTAAGGGGTTAAGAAAGTGCTTTTCCTAGTTCTCACTTTGAATTATTATGGTTTAACAAAAAAAATAATAATAATAAAACATAAACCATTTAAAGATTATAAAAAAACATAAATTCAGTTAAAGATTTTTTATTCATCTTGACAACTATAACTTTGCTTTTTTTTGGCTAGAACATATCGCTCACCCGCAAGAAACGTGACACAAATCGACAAAAGTAAATTTCACAGGAGAGGCAAAAGAAAATTTGCATGACTTGTCTGTAACATGAAATTATAGCACTCAGCTGTGCACGCAGGAGTAAAAACGTGCATAAAAACGTAAAACACTTAAGAATGAAGGCATATGATGAGGTTTGGAGTGTTGGATAAATTTACCTCCACACACAATCCACACCTTTTCCGTAGTCACAAATGGACACATAACGTAATAAAGGGATTTTCCGTATAACTACATGTATGATAACTTTTTGTTTAGCAAGAGACACTTATGACAGAACTATTAGTGGAATAAAACGCAAAATGAATTTTTGCGAGATGTGTCACTTTTCTTACGGGTGAGCGATATATTAGTTTTTCATTATAACTTTATTTACCGTCAATTACAGATCTCTAAAAACTTTGTTTATTTAATAAGAATCAGTACTCTAGTATGGACTCGCCAAAATTAGAAATTTTATTAATTAGAACTGATCATAAAGTCAAGAAATTGTTCCATTAAATTTATTATTAAAACTAGTTTTTTCATTCGAACTTGACTTTTGTTTTATCACATCGCTTATTTAGAAATAAAAAACTTAATACCTTAAAAATAGATTGACAAATAAAATAAAATGAAAAGTACTGCAATATTTCCAGCTGTAACTATTCGTCATGTAATGAAACATTTTACGTTATTAAACGTTCTAATGAAAAACCATTAAAGGATGCAAATGATATTCTGAATAATTTTACTAAGATGGAGCTTCAAAAAATCTCAAATGTTTATCCCAAGTATACGAGTATTTGAAAAACGTATGAATAACATATTACATCAAATATCACTTTACCATATTTTAGAAGCGTTCGTAATTACATAAATTCCTAGCACCTGTAGTCGTCGCCTGGTCCGTCCATCTGTCTGTTCGTCTGTCAGCATATAAAAGCGCCAAAACTATCCAACCGAATGGTTTGAAATTTAATACATAGAATCGTTTGAGAATTTTGTCGAGGCATTTCAAATTATATTAAAATTAAAAAATAAAAATTAATAATTATATTACTCATCATTAAATGTGTTAAATTCCGTGGCTAAAGTTTCTATAGCACTCATAAGGATGAGTATTTTTTCTATTGGATCTTGTATATTTTTAGTTTGGTTAGCAATATTTTTGAAACATTGGATGAATTTGTTAAATTTTAGGAGTTCTTTCATCTCCTTGAAGGTCTTGAAAATTTCTTTTAAGTCATTAGCATAATTAGAACTACTGGGTTGTTCTGGTGTTGTTTTTTGAGTGTCAGTTGGCTTATTTGGTGTAGTGCTTTCGGGATTAGGGTCTTGGGAGGGAGAAGGGAGTAGAGCCGGGGCTTCAGTAGGTTTATCTTCTGGTTTTTTGGCCTCTGGCTTACGGACATAATTATATGTAGATAAAAGTTCCGCCATTGCATTCGGAATGATTTTAAGATTTTCTTTACGGACGGTTTTGGGGTCCTGCTGTTTTTTATGAAACTGGGGGGGGGGGGGGGTTGGTCAACCACGGTAAGTGGCCACGTGCTCACCATGACAATTTGAACATTTGGGGATGATCTTTCCAATTTTATTGCACTGGGGAGTTAAATGCTCTTCCGAGCATTTGGCACATTTTGGCGGCAGGCGGCAAATCTCGCTGGAATGTCCAAATTTCTGGCAACGGTAGCATTGCTTTACGATTTTAGTGCCTTTAAATCGCTCGATATCTACTTTAATGTAGCAAATTTCGTGAATTTGGTAGATTTCTTCGAATTTCTCACGTGAGAGAACATTGACGACGTAGAGGGGCATTGGTCGACCGGTCTTTCTACTTTTCATCATTGAGGCTCTATTGGCCACGAAATTATGTTCTTTAAGAGCTTCAATTATGACCTGGGGGTCGGTATATGGGGGAATTCCCCTAATGACGACTTTCCTAGGGCGCTGTTCCGCGGTGCTCAGGGTTGTATAAGGAATTGTTTTAGAATCAAGATAGTCTTGTGTTTTTCGGAAATCCGCATCAGTTTTACAGTGGATTTTGAGTAATTCACCGTCTAATTTAATCAAGGGATTGCTGTCGTTGAGTTTTTTAATCTCACTTGCAAGTTCCGTCCACTTGCCTTGGAACTCAATATAGAAGGGGTGGATTTTTGGTTTTTTAGGGACTACTTCAGTAGTGGAGCTACCGGCTGACTCTCCTTGAGAGGGCTCAGAAGAGTCCATGTTATTTTCGTCTAGGTATTTTTCAGATATATTGGCATATTTATTCTTTAAGGGAATATTAGATTTGAGATCATTTCTCCTACGTTTTAGTGTATTAGCAGGGGTGAAGCCGTCATCTGAGTTCACCGCAATTGCCTTGAGTTTTGTTAAGATGTCAATTGGATCATAGTCATGATCATAGATAAAAGTTTTAAACTCTCTTAGTTGACTTAATTTTAGGGGGTCAAATGGCTCATTCAACAAAAACATAAGATTATTGAGAAGATTACTCACGCTAGTCTTGTGTTGAGGATTCGCCAGGTAGTCATCTTTACTTAAAAGTCTCATTATGTAGTTATCACAATCTTGCAGGAATTGCTGTACAATCAGTCTTTGTACTTCATCCGCTACTCCGGGAAATTCCATCCACGCAGCAGCTAAATCAGATTTCTCCTCTCCATTCAGGATGCTGAGTGCATTGTCAGAAAATTTAAATGGGTCCTCAGTACCCATTATTGTCGTCGGTGAAGCCTCTATATATTACTACTATGATGCATCAAGTTCAGGAAACAGTCACTTATTCGTACGAACTAGTTTCTATTAAGTGTCACTATCAGCACCACAACTCATTCGATGATACTTGCAAAAGATCCCGCAAGTTCTAAGAACATTGAACTGCTACAACGATCGCTTGAGAATAAAACGAACAGCAAAGAGAAAACACGTCTGTTCTCTCCAAGAGGTACCAGCCAACTGAGTGATCATTGGCAATTATATTAGTTTGTAATCTATATAAATAATTTCTGTTTATTTTTCCGGTAGATAATTTATTTATTTAATCTTATACACTGCTTGATAAATATAATATTATTTGTTACTTCATTGTAAAGTTATAAAATGTAGTTAATTTAAAGTAACATGCGTACATTTTGCATATGCTATTTTTTACCGTAAAGTGCAAATTTGGGGAGAAAGTTTAAAGTATTATCATAATTTAGAATTAGAGTTACATATGCAAAATTAGGAAATTAAGCCAAAGTATTGTTTGAATACTATGAAATTAAATTTAAATTAATTTTAGAAATAAGAAAAAATGACAAGAAGTTTACTGGTTCCACCCTTTTCCACTCTCCTAATTGATTGGCAATCTATAATACACATTAGAAAATACTTTGTGTGATGTGAGGCTGCCAATATTTGCGAGTTTTTTACTCCCTTTTTAAAAAAATTTGGAAACTGCACTGAGATGTGGTATCCTCTTTTAAGCATGGAACCAAGAAATTAATACTTTATTGAAAACTAATTTTTTGAGAAAACTAATTAACCAGATAAAACTGAAGAAGGAATCGAAAACATTAGCCAAAAGCTTAAAAATATCTCTTGTAAAATGTAGAAGAAATGATTAAGGATCACTGATGGTCAACTTACTTTCGATCTCAATTGAACAGTATTTTAAACAAATACATTTATTTCTACGGGAGATTTTTCTTCTAGCTCTGAGACTGTAGGAGGAACGTAAAAAAAGTTCTGTGAATGTAAAATTCAATCGATACCGGAAAAAAAAAGTGTGAGATCTTGAGCAAAACCGTAATATAAATGTATTGTTACACAATACATTTTGTAGTATGGGAGATGGTGGCAAGCGAGACAAGACTGTTTTTGTAAGGAGGGTAGCGAATAGAGTCAATAAAAAAAAAAAAAAAAACTGAGTACCTCAAATCAACAGTACACTGATAAATATTTTGCAGCATTCTGGCAGGTCATTCGACCGTTTTTTGAAAAAACGGTTTCATAACCATAATTTAACTATCTATATTCTGACCATAAAATGGCCAATAATATGGTCAGAATAGTGTTAAATTCACGGTTGTGTAACCGTTTTCGGAAAAAAAACGGTCAAATGACCATCCAGAATGCTCCAAATTTTTAACAGTGTGTCTCTTAAAAATAAATGCTGTCATAAATCATATTGTCATAAAAAGCTGTCATAAATCCTATAACAACTTAACACAAAATCTATAATTTTAATCAATTCACAAAGGATAAATTTTAATATCAGTGAACGTTTGTCACTAGCAATGTATTTGGTCAATCATAATTCAGATGAGCTGTATTTGAAAGTGAAGCAAACCACTTGGAATAGAATAATTTTTAATGATGCACAATATGTTAATATCATGCACAAGAACCGTCAGAATTTCATCATGAATACGTTAAAAATATCCACTATTTAAATGAACAAGTATAAAAATATGAGGATGCGAGTTTAAGAACTCGCGCCTTATTTAAAATTTAAAAAATAGAGTTTTCTCAATCAGTCTATCCTATTATTAAACTTACATCGAAAAAACACAATAAGATGCAAGAAAAAACTAATTTTAACTTTTATTTTTGCTACTGTAAAATCGTGGTATACAATGTAAATCAATGGACGCAGTTAGATGTTTTTCGCGATTTTCCAAAATTTGATTTTTTAAATATGGCGAGTTTTGAAACTCACGTCCTCATATACATAACGCATATGACATACAACTTATTATACATTATTATTTCCACTTTTTCCTATGAAATTAAATTTGGTTTTTGTTTTATTGCATTTTTTCTAAAAAAGAATGAAATATTGAAATAAAATGAGTAAGTGAAAAAAAAAAACATATTAAAATGTTTTGGCGCCTACCAAAATCGTGTTTTTCTTTTTTATCACTCACCACTTAAAATTATTAATGCATATTAAATTTACATGAAATAAGACCTTTTTGTACACCAGTATTTTGTTAGAGAAAATGATATTTCATTTAATCGGAACCTTTTTTGCGATTTAAGAGAACAACATTTTCCCTAAGAATATACTGGTGTGCAAAAACGCGGAAATCACATCCCTGCCTCAAAAAAGTATTAAACCCTTAAATGCCTAGGATAAATGCGTTCGATAAATTGCGTAATTCAGAGAATTAGAAATCATACCTGTAAAATCTGAATACTAGTAAGTCCCGGTTATTTTAATAGCGAAATCTCTGTTATTAAGGAAATAAAAAAAATCCGTTTTAAATTTCTGGTGTGAATATGGAATATGTGAATAAAAAAATACCACTGAACTGGGAACACTGATGGTATCGTAAATAATACCATAGGCTTTTAAAGCTTAAGTATACTTCAGGACGGACTGTCACAGGCGACTATTTTTTCATTCTAAATGGCACCACTTTCTCAGAACAGTTATCCTTAATACACACTTTGACAAAATTTGCAAGAGAAATATACTTCAAAATTTATATTAGAAAAAGACAGGTGCGAAACAGAATACAAAAATAGTCGCATGTGGCAACTCTGATATTGCTGCTTACGAATATTTTAAAAACGATTCAATTATAAAACATTAAATTAAATAACTGACAATAACATAAAATGGACATGCCGGACATTCCAAATGAAAGTCTTTTACCTGTTAAAAGATAATGAATACCAAAGCGATAATAATTCACATTATACGAAATTATTATTAGGAAACGAGATTCTTATTCGAAAGGGATCATTAAAACCGATGTTTCAATAGAAATCCAAGTTTAATATTTTGAACGATAGAATAAATAGATGGTCTAGAAACGTTTATTTCGAGATATTTTGAGCGAAGTTATTTTGTGCTATTTTAAATTTTATGTTTTTAGGACTATTTTTTCCAACATACTTTGGAAAAATATAATTTTTAAATTATTGTTTATTTCTGTTGATTATTTAGAAAGAACTTTATTCATTTTCAATAGACAGGGTAGAGAACTTGGGGAAAATAGCAGTCAAATTAAATAGGAAATCTCAGTATTTCCTTATATAAAAATTCGGCACATTCAATCACGCACTAAATAAGACAAAATTTTCTACCAGAAAATACCGATATAGGCACATTATTTTGACTGTGTTTTTCCCTGATCTGTCGTCGCGCTGATAGATCAATTAATGGGCAATTCCACAGAAAAGTCTCATTTTTGTGGAAATAAAACTACTAATATAGTTAAATTAAGGATATGATTGGAAAATCTGATACTTTTATGTTTTATTAAAGAAATGTATTCAGAAGGCATTGTAAATTACTGTTCACAACCTAAGTTAAATACCATTATTGTCTTTGAAAAGTAATAACGTTTAGCCAATTACACAATAAAAGTTACGTCAGATACATATGTTGCCATTTTTTCTTTTTTATTGTACAAAAATTAATTAAAATAATTATTAATATAGTTTGTCATTCATCAGTGTGGGGTTAACAACATAAAATCACTTTATTTAAATGGATAGTTTTGATAATTTTCACACTTCAATGAAGGCAGAAAATACGTTTGTTTATTTTATGTTACACCGGATACAAAATTTTGAAATGCAATTTGTGGGACTAAAATAGACCCTGACGTAATATGTAGGTATTTGGGTATTAAGTCCTCAATAAGAAATATTTTAAATTATAGAAATATGATCTAGATTTTTAGTAAATTTTTTATGCAGTTTAGAAAACAATAATCGGTCATCAAGTGTTACGTCAATTACGATGGAATTGGATAGTAAATGTTCATAGTATACATTCATTAAGTATAAAAAATTATATGAAATTTTACCTGCCCATTTGTGAAACATTTTCTGAATAATATATGCTCGGAGAAAAGGCTCGGATTAGATAAGGCAAAATTTACAATAAAATTTTACTGGTGAGAATAATCACTGATTCTGAGAACCTTACGCGGCACGAATGCCGGTCGCTCGTCCCCAAGGTGTTAAAAGGGATTTGTAATAAAAGTTAAATTTGAATTAATTCTTCGATGCATGGCTGCGAGGTTAGAGTTAAGTGATTTGGGATTTTAAACTTCTCATGATAAATGAATTTATTTCTGTTATTAAGAATATTGGAGGAAAAAAAATACTTATTTGGCATTATTGCATATCTAAAATCATTTCGGGATTGCTTATTGTTTCAACTTTTAAAAATTTTTGTACGCATTAGATTTAGACATTTGCAATTCTAAATTACAATAAATGTAGTGACTTTGTGTATTATAAAAATATAGAATGAAGTCTTGTATCCCCCCCCCCCCACCCACGAGAAAACAGAAAAAAATATCGAGGAACCTATTTCGGAAGTAATGAGCTGCTCTTGTTACTCAAAAACAATATATTGGAAAATTCCGATTTCCTATAATCTAGATTCTAGAATAATATACGAATAAAAGAATTTATAAACCGGAAAAAGTAACAAATTTAGTTTGAATCTATTTAAAAATTAACCGCTTTGTGGTACTCATCGTATAATTTCTTCATATGTTCAAGCACATCTGTGGCTTTTTGGTGGCAGATGACAACATAAAATATACACGTAGGCCGCATGGTAAAATGATGGCGGGGCATCGGAGTCTGTGGGGAAAATGGCTAATTCCGGCTCTGGAATATTTTAACGATACCGAGCTGGCTAATGAACTAGTGTTGATTGTTGGTCAAAATAATGATGGAATATAAAAAAAAAAAAAAATAAAGCTAAAATCTCACTATTTTGGCATTGACTCTCTTTTTAGAGCTTCAAATATAAAAAATTAAAAAATATATATAATTTCCGCTTTAATAATTTTATTAATTTTACGATTTCGCGCCCGCAAACCCGAAAAATCCAACTACTGAAGCCTAAAGAACCCAAAATGAAAATGTTACTATTTTGGATCTGCGGACTAAAAAGAAAAAGCGAAATCGCTACAATTTAGTTGTTATTTTGTTCTGTCCTTCAGAATCGAAAAATTTCTATAAATAATAAAGATGATTTTGGATTGGGAAAATTATTTTGGAAATAATTCGGATTTTGTGGATGCTAATGAAAAAATAAAAAATATATATTTTTTGAATTAATTTTACAATTTTGGCTTTATTTCGGGTTCTGCAGACCCGAAATATCCGAAATTCAAAAGGTGGAAGATAACGAAATTTCACTATTTTTTCATTATTTTGGGTTACCGCCGATTCAGAAAAAGATAATTACAATTTCACCTTATTTTGACTCCTGTGCACAGAAATAAATAAATAAAGGAAGGGTATTTTAGAATTTTGACTTTTCGTCATACAGATCGGAAATGCAGGTCTGAGGGGGTGCAATTTGAGGGGGGAAAGGGGAGATGGCTTCTATTATAATGCTATACCGGGTTCTAGCAAAATTTATCATTTTCGCATTACCTGCGGCAAGAGATCTGCATGAGCGGAAATTTTAAGGTCCGTCTCCTAAAAATTTCAGCAATGTCTTTGTATTTATTCACACCCAAAACATGCCCATTGCAAATCTTTCCTATTTTATCGGCGTAGTTTGATTCTTTCAAATCTGTTATATTAGGCTTGTCAGCTTGTTCAATTTTTTTATCGGTTTGATTCAGCTCATTAATATAAATTGTCTTAATTCTACAGGGTGTCTAAAATCATGGGACAAACTTAGAGGGAAAGCAGAGCTCAGTATAAAAAACAATTATTTTATAGGAATATATTACCGGAAGTGACACGTTGAGGTACAAACACCAGAGGGGCAATTTGGTGCTTCTTTTATTTCAAAATTTCTCATTCATACCAGAAAATTCATATAGTATTATTTTCTTTATTTGAGACAGACATTCCATGATTACATACCGAAAATATTCTTCTTTGAAAATTTCCGGTTTGAAATCGAAATTTTTGAATTAAAAAAAACACAAAACTGGCAAATCTGTTAGACACAGGAAATACATGAAAAGAAACAGAATTTTTTTTTTTTTTAATTCAAAAATTTCGATTTCATACTGGAAATTTTCAAAGAAGGATTTTTTTGTGTAATCATGGGATGTCAGCGAAGACAGCGATGATCACCTCGGGAACTCAGCTTTCGCTTTAGAGTTTTAGTGCAATCCGGAGGGGTAGACCACATCCACTCCTCCCTACTCTCAACCAGAATCTTTAGAAACCTCAGAAAATAATTTATTTTTGAAATTTAAAGAAGAATTTATAAAAATAAATTTTTATTAACTGACCGTAACTTTCGGAAACGTTTGCAGGTAGCTTTTACAAAGCATTAATCAGTTATGTCTATCCGGAAATTCGGTTTTTTGGATGCTATACATTTTCAGCAGCATAACTGAAATTGTGCATGTAACAGAATAATGTTAATGTTAATGCTGTAAATTCTGTATGTTTGTCAGTTAAACATGTTTCCTGAACATGAATATATTTACGTGCGACCTGATAGAATCCGAAAAACCGATTTTTTGGATAGTGAGAACTGATTAAAGGACTATAAATGCTACTCGGAAACGTTTCTGAAGACTACGGACAGCTAATAATTTATTTTTATAAATTCTTCTTTAAATTTCAAAAATAAATTATTTTGTGAAATTTCTAAAGATAAAGAAACGCTTTTCGGAAACTTGGGTGACTCGTAAAAGGTTGTTGCATATTCCGTTCGTTATTAAAGTACATTTTCCTAAATTAAGAAACATCTGTCTTTTTTACAGTGTACTACAGTTATAAATTAAAACAGTTTTCATCTACTCTGTACACGGGTCCCTGTACTTACTCTGTATCTACTCCTGTATCTACTTTGTACACCGCAGTAAATCGGTGATCTCTAACTTGAGTTGCTCGATATAGTAAAAAAATTACAATAACAATTGATTTTATAAATTTAAAATTGCATATAATTAGTTTAATTTCACTTTAAAATGTGTAACAAAAAAATCTGCAATCGGCTTGTTTTTAACGATTCCGAATAAGACGTTTTTGCTCAAAAATGGGTGTGAATTCTAGTCCGACTCCGCAGCCCTGAATGGTGGGCACTAGGGTTGTCACAAGAAATCAATTTCCGAATTTTTTCGGGGGGGACCCCCCCAAAAAGTTGCCAATTGGCTAGAAAATGAGATTGGAAAAGTTTCAGCTCATTTGAATAATATTAACCCGTGCCTCATTGAGGTCAAAGTTCGGAAAAAACGTGATTTTTCGCAAAAAATGCTGTTTTTTTCTTCGTGAAATAAATACAATTAAACCTAAAAACATACTGCTGATCTCATTTCATAAAAAATATTTTTGCTTTGAAAAACCACTCGCTATATTTTTGTAAAAATGTATAGATTTAAACATATGCGCGTTTTTCAGTACCAAACTTGACGCGAATCCTAAAAATTGACTTTTTATGAAAATGCGAAAAAACAATGTAACATTCATGTTCATCTGCTTTCAACATTTTGTTTTCTTTGTTTGATTTTTCATTTTGTATATAATAAAGGGTTTAATTATGATAAAAATTGAAGTTTAAACTGAAAGATTCAAAAGAAAAAACGGACAAAGAAAGTATAAAAATTGGAACAAAAATTTTAAAATGCATTTTATTATTAAAGTTGTGTTACAAGAAAGGAAGTATTATAGAGAAAAGAAATTACTATCCCTTACATCATATACCCCGTTGTCATGTTAAGGTGGTAATGGTTCAGATAAGGTATGTCTTGGAATGTTTTCCTACATTCAGATATAACATTTAGCAGAAACGTTTTTGTTCTTCGTCTTTTGTTAAACAGGAATTGAAATCATGGATTAATTTTATTCCCCTTTCAGCTGTGTTACCTCAAAATCATTCAGTTTATTTTTCTTGATTTTAAATAATGTTTATTTTCACACCATACATCGGGATCAGTATTTAGAAATTGTATATTAATATACAATCTAACAAAAAGAATCAGCTTGATATTAAACAAAAACATCGACTTATTTGTTCAATAAATAATCCACTTGGTTGAAACCACTTTGGTTGTTGCTCTTATATTCCTATCATCAGCATCATTTTCTTTTTCAAATAATATTAATTTTACAGCCATGCTTATTTTCACTTTTTTTTTCCAAAGTATTATCAAAAAATGAAAATGTAACTTGAACAGAGTTCAGATACCAAAGGAGATTTATCATTTTAGTGAGTGCTTTGTCTGCAAGCTATTTATAAAATTTTCTGTACTCAACAAGTTATTTGAATAATTGCAGGTTTTGATTGCGGGAAAGTGGAAGCGTTGAACCATACTTTTACATAAATATTGATTATAAATAATCAAACTTCTCTAACACCTTCTTTTTCTAAGTTTGTTAATGAGAACTGATCCCCGAAAAGATATATTTTAAGAGAATAAATACCTATGATACCCATCGTCGATGAATTGAAATTGGATGTCTTTTGGAGGAAGACGTCTTGTAAAAATTAAACAAAGTTGAATAAATTCTTTATAATCACCCATGGACTATTACTTTTTTAAATGTTCTATAAGAAAGCTTGAAATTTCTTCTGAATTAAGTATTTTATATCTAATATTTTACCACCAATAGCATTTTCATACTTAATCTGGTCCAACTTGGGCCATCCAGTATGAATCTTATTTTAAATAACTGGCTGAAAACAGCTTTTATGTTAATTTGTAAATTATGGTGGCGACATGGTAAATGCAGAAGATTTTACTTTAATAATTGATATAGATATACGTAAGTTCCTCTGAAGCGACCAGTGTTTACTGCAGTGGTACTAAAACACATTGCCTGGTTATTACCAACTTCCACCCGCTCTTCAACTGCTGAAAATACAGTTTTTGCCCGAGTTATTCCGATACTGATTTTTAAGGAGAGTGTTCCCCACATCCACAACTAATTAAAACTGCTATCCACAATCAACTGCTATCTCTTTTCAATAAATAAATTGTAGACATTTTCTTTATTCAAAAAATGAGGAAACAGTTTTCCATCGTAGCTAACAAAAGCTCCCTGTAAATCAGAATTGTGAAATCTGTTTTTGATGAACTCAATTCTTTATTTTCGAAATAGTTGTTTGCGAAGTACCATTACACTTCTACTTAAAATTAAAATTTGTGATTAACTGGTGGATGTATCTGTAAGTCTAGCAGCTTATCTGGTGTTCAGTTTAACTTGGGAATATTATGAAACAAAACACATAAAACTTGATAATTACTTTATAACCTACTGCCGGTGATTTGATGAGCATGTGGCTTAAAAAAAAAAAAAATCTTGCATTGCTACCATGATACCGAAAGAGGGGGTGGGTGTCGGAATGTTTCGCCGATTTAAAAAAATAAACAACGATAGCAGGTAATAAAAACAGCCTTGTAATAGAAAGAGAAATCCAGAGGTTCATTTTAAATGCGCTTCAGCTGCAATACAAATTGGGAATTCTTTCCCTGCACGGAACTAGATAACTAATATTTAACTATAATTCGGGAAATATTCATAAAATTACGAAAATTGTCTAATTTCTTTTGTCTTTTAATGCAAATAATAAAAATAATAATATCAAATTAAGTAGAAATTATTCATTTCTCATTTTTCACTTATTTTTCAAAAATGCAGAGTTTGAGGGCATAAGCTGACTTGACTTTATAAGCTGACTTGAAAAACACTAAATGTCATTAAATATAAGTTTTGATGAGAGTAAAAGTTCAGGGCAACAACATTTTCTATGAAATAAGATAATAATCAGGTTTCTAAGACAAATAGTTTTCAAACAATGAAAGAAAAACTACGATTTTTCGCAAAAAATCACAAATTTTTAAGATTTCAACCTCGATGAGGCACGGGTTAATATTATTCAATTGAGCTGAAACTTTGCCAATCTCATTTTTTGATTGGCAACTTTTAGAGGGGTCCCCCGGAAGAAAATGTAAAAAAAAAAAAAAATTCCCATGTTGCTTGTGACCACCCTAGTGAGCACTGATCAGAACCGCAAGCATTCCGTAATCGTAATGTAACGTAATTGCCGGCGTAATATTGGATGATCAAACAATCATGTTTCTTTGCTATAACTTTTTTATTCCGTACCGCGCATCCAGAAAAATATGGGTATTTAATTTTGTTAATCACTTTTTCTAAATAGCAATCTTATCTTAATTTAATCGTAGAATTCTCTGAAGGACTAAGATAAAAATTAATATTCGAAATAGTTTTAGTCAAAGATATCTTTCTCTACTCACTCTAACTGGTTTACCTCTATTAACCCCTTAATCGTCGCGTAGTTTTGGGAAAATCCCTTCAAAAATCGTTGATTTTTTTTATTGCCCGATTTTATTATTCATAAAATTCTGAGTTCATTAGTAAAAAAAACAGGGTATTTTCTTAATATTTAACCCTTTTAAGGGTGGTTTGAAGTACATGAAATCCCTTAACTTGAATACTCAAAAGTCCAACTATCCCAGAAATTTTATACAAAAATGTTTTTTTAGTAAATTTGTGAAATTGGGCGCCTATTTATCTGTAAAAAAATCTGTTCATAAATTCTGATGTCAATCTCTTATTTCGACATTTAAGCAATGAAGGTGCTTTGTTCCTGAAAGTGTTCGGGATGGATAAAATTTTTAAAACTTACAATTTTATTTATCTTTTATTTAATTGTATTGCATACACATGACGTGCAGAGAAGCTTCGATGCAATGCTGCAACCTGCGGTTTCATTTTAAGTAAAGGTAAAGACATATATAAATCAAATAATTTTTTATGTTACTACGAAGACGATAATTTCATTCAAATTTAATTTGAAAATAGGCATTCAATATATTTTTCAAAATTTAGTAAATTTTCAATGTAAAGAAAACTTTGAAACATGACATGCATATTCCTAAATTACAGTCCTTGCATTCATATTTGGTTTATTTTATAATTTTGTTTCCATATTTATCATCATGAGAAGAACAATTTTTCCATTGTGTGTAAGGTTGTCCGTAGGGGCCATAACATCCAGAAAATGGTGTTCACATAAACGACTTGATTTTGATAATTGTTCTTTTCAAATCATTCAGATACGCACAAACAGTCGAAGTTTTGTACAGTCCCACACAACACATACGTCCAGATTATATTCAGTTTTCATCTGCTATTTCCGAAATACGTCTATATATGTAATTTGGACGTATACAGCCAGCTAAAATACGTTCAGAATTTGTTGAATGTTTGACATAGACGTAACTACTAAATAACTACAAAATATGGACACCAGTTTAAGAACATAAATTGGATGAAAACGCAACTAATCCAATTTTCGTCAACTCCCAAACTAAACCTTCACCTGTTTGTCCAATTTTCTGTTTTAACTTAAACTGGATGGAAACAGTACTAATCTAATTTTCGTTAATTCCGGGACAAAAACCTGACCTCGTCATGTACGGACATAATCTGGACATAAACTTAACCTATCAACCGCCATCTTAAAATGGCGGCATATACAGACTTAGGCCTCATTGACCGAAACTTGTATTATTTATTTTTGTTTGTTTTATTAATTTTTTATACAGCTTTCAACAAGTAAAGAATTTAATGCATTGTTTATTTTTACCAGAATATCACTTTGTGGAGTTACGCTCCGCATCAATCAATCAACGTGTGGAAGATTTGTTTATCTCATCGCGGAAATCAAAGCCATGCGGAAATAGTGAAAATGAGTGTGAATGCAGGTAAGTAAATTGACTTTGTTTTCTAGATTTATTGTGTTTGTGTGCATACTTTACATAAAACATTTCTGTCACGATTTTGTGTTTTGTTATTTATTTGATTTATCAATAGTTTTGACTTTAGTCTGGGCTTTTTGGAGAGATCAGCGTTTGATTACGTAAAAGAATGCTTTGTTTACATGATTTTTCTCGGTCATAATGCAGTTTTATAAAAACTAAAAAAAAACATTTATTGGGTTGAAAGGAATTTTACATTGATTTAGGGGCATATTTTAAAAAAAATTCTTTGACAATTAATATATTATGTGTTGCAAGTACGCAATTTCTAAAAACTTCCCATTTGATAGCAACTTCTTTTTTTGACTGATTTAAATTTATGTAATATCGAGTTCTTACTAAGACACCAAACTTTTTATATTTTAAATTTTCTAGTGCTCTAATGAAAGATCATTACTCAAATGTTATTCATTCATTATCATATTGTAATGTGAACTTATTTACTTAATATACTAATAATTTTAAAAGAAAGTCTGAATTATTTTGCTGAACAACATGAATTGTTACATTATTGTGTGCATGAAAAATGTATGAGGAATTTTTAATAGTATGTTCTAGATACAACTGAAGGTTCATTTCACAATTTTTAAAAAGGACAGGATGCATTTTGCCAATTTTAGAATAAGCAGGGTGCTGCGCCCTTAAATGATGGCCTAAAAGAAACAGTACTACTAATGCTCGTATATATGTGCCTTATTATGTATCATTATATGCATATTATTCACTTCTTGGATGCCATTTATACATTTTATATCATATTTATATTATATAGGGCTGAAACTAGGGGAGTACAGAGAAGCAGAGGGGGTATGTGCTCCGGGTGGCAGAACGAAAGGCGAAGGGGGGGGGGGGCACCAAATGAAGATTTTGTTTGTCGTTTCATACAAAAATGTATGTATCCCCAAAGCAGAATACTTTGCAATGTTCTGCAACAAACTTCATCTGAACAAAAATGTTCTGTGGGAACTTAAAAAAAGAAAGTCGCAGGGATTTTTTCTTAATACATGAAGAAGTGGAATGGCATCTTTTATAGGAATGCAAAATACATTTTGTAAAACGCTGACATACTCAACCGAAGGAAACTATTGGCAAATTTTGTGATTTTACTGTGGTCAAATGATGAGTTTCACTGTTTTTTCTGACAATCAATTGATTTTCACAATATTTCAGAATTTTCCCCCTGTCAACTGGCAAATTTGACATTTTTTTCTCGGACCCAATCATCAAATTTTGCGACTTTTTTTCCCACAACTGTTTGAAGAATTTCGAGATATTTTCTACAATTCACTGACAAATTTTGCAATTTTTAACTGCAACTGGTGGGTGAATTTTGTGATATTTTTCTTTGACCGTTTGGTAAAAATCGTATTTTTTTTCACATGACTGATCCATGAATTTCATGTTTTTTACCAACAACTGATTGGCAAATGTTTCAACTTTTTCTTGTTACAGATTGGAAACAATCATTGTTTTTTTCATGACTGATCAAAGAATTTTGTGATTTTTCTGACAATTTTTTTTTACACGTGACTGATTCGAATTTCATTATATTTTCTTTTTATCGATTTGCAATTTTTTTCTCTCTTTCTTGCGACTAATTGAATCAACGAATTTCCGATTTGTTTAAAAGATCAACTAAAGGATTTTGCAATTTTTTAGCCGCGACCGATGGGCAATTTTTGCGATATTTACTTTCTACTTATTGGCAAACTTTGTCGGGTTTTTTGTGACCGATTGGCAAAAATTGTGGATTTTTTCATGACTGGTCGATAAATTTACAATTTTTGATGATTTACACAGGCCGTTTTTGCGACAGATTGGGGAATTTTGAAAAATTTTCCTTGTACCGATAAGCAAATTTTGCAGCAGCTTCCAACAAACCAATTTTAGAAAATCATACATTTTCTCTGCTACTGATCAACGAATTTTGCAGGTTTTCTGATGAGATACTGATGAATTTCACAATAGTTTCTTTCTACTGATTAGCAATTTTTTCCGCTTTTTCTTCCAAACAATTGGTAAAAATCTCATTTTTTTTTTTTTTTTTTTTTTTTTTGTGAGTGCAACTGATTGACTAATTTTGCATTCTACCCACGACAGATCAGTGAATTCTGCAATATTTTCTTTCAGTCGACTGGAAAACTTCGTCGCTTTTTTGCGACTCATCGGTCAAATCTCGAAGGGGGGGGGAGGGTACACGACTGATCAATGAATTTCCGATTTTTCCTGACAATCCGCTGACAATTTTTTATTTATTTTTTTATTATTATTATTTTTTTTTTTGTATACCTGTGACCAATTTTTAAATTTCGCAATATTTTTCTTGAACCAATAGGGAAATTTTTGTGGCTTTTTCTTAAGATCACTTAGAGAAAATCATGAATTTTTTCCGCTACTGATCTATGAATTTCGCAGTTTCTTCCGATGATCTACTGACGAATTTCGCGATTTTTTAAACCGCGACCGATTTGCAAATTTCATGATTTTTTTTTTCTTGTATCATAGGCAAATTTTGAGGTTTTTTCGTGAGTTCGATTAGAGAAAATCGTGGGGTTTTTTCGCAGTTTTCTTCCTTGGTGCACTGACAAATTTCAAGGTTTTTATCTGCAACTGATTGGCGAAAATCGTGGATTTTTTTCCCGCAACTGTTTGTTGAATTTTGTGTTTTCCCACAACAGGCTGAAGAATTTCATGATTTGTTCTCCATGATAAACTGATGGATTGCACGAGTTTTTCATATGACCAGTTGTCATTTCACAATCTTTTTAAATGAAGAATTTGGCGGTATTTTTTTTCTTTTTTTTTCAGCCATTGAGTGCAAATTTCACAATTTTTCCTAAGACTGAATGGTGAATTTTCTTGTAAATGAGGATTTGAAATGTTTTGCGATGCACATTACATTTATAAGCATATTCTGCTTTGATGGTATGTATATACATATATATGAAATACAAAGAAACTTGCAAGCTGATGTTAAACCTATGGAAGAATTGTTTTCAAATTTGTGGAAGTAACTTTATATATATATATAAAAAAAATCTACAACCAAAATTGAAAAAGTAAACACTAGCCCGGTTAGAATTGAATCCTCAGCTATTCTAAGCAAGACAAAAAATCATTTAAAACTATAAATATGCAAGTGAGAAATTTTAAAAAGAACTCTCCCAGAGGTTTAACATTAGCATTCCAAACTTCTACGTGTGACTAGTGTAGGCTCTAAATGCTCAAGCTAATGTTAATCCTATGGGAGCATTGTTTAGATACATCTTGCTAGCATTTTAATTATTATTAAATGATTTTTTTTTGCATAGGTTATCTGCGGTCGATAATTTTTATTCTGCATCAGGAGGACGGGTGGGGGAGGGGTGCCAAAATCCATGCTTGCTGTAGGCGAACCTAGGAAAAAAAAGCCTAGTTTCGGCCCTGATATTATCTGTCACATTTGACTATAACTGGGCCATATGTGTCACAAAATGTTATAGTTAAAAACATCTTAATGTTATTTTAATGTCATTATATGCTTTATAATGTCGCGATAAATCCTGGTTGATTGGTGATTCATTCTCGTAATAATGAATAATGTAATGGTGTAATAATGTAATTTTATGTTATGAAGCATTCAGGGTTCGTTGATATATATCATGATATATATCTTGATATATATCCAATATTTATTTTTAAAATATCAAGATTTTTGATATTTTCGATATTTTCAAATTCTTTACATTTATTTTCAAAATATGAAGATGTTTGATAGTTTGTATATTGATATTTGCCGAAACGTCAGTGAAGGCTTACTGTGGAGACACGAAAAGTTTTGATTTCCGTTTGTCTGTCTGTCTGTCTGTCTGTCTGTTCCGCGATAACTGCCGCAAAAAGCACCCGATCAGCTTGAAATTAATTGGGCATATTCGTGAGATACCCGGACGTAGCTGTATAGTTTTTGGTTAAATTTGGTTCATTCGTTCGGAAAATATGGAAGATTTTATTTTTCTTTATAATGCTTTTCTACGGCAAGTCAGACGATTTTCAAATTTCGATTAGTTGAAAGAAAATGGCACGTTTGATTAATGGATTTAAATGTCAAATTATGGATACTAAAATTCCAAATGAGGGTTTTAAATTATTCCTATTATATTGAAGTTTTATCAATATATCAATCAGATTTTTTTATTTACGTGTATAATGTTTTGAGGACATTTATACATGTATTCCAATAATATAAAGAATTTTTAAATTAATTTTCTTGTTTTACATGATACATGTTTCTTTTTTTTTTTTTCCTTTTCTTCTTTGCCTAGCGACTGTTATTCGTAGCCTATCATTGCGTCAAATATGAATGAAGTTAGTAAATTACGTTAATTTTGTTGCAGGTACTATTAAAAGGCTATCACAAAAAATATTTTATCGCGCCAAATCGATGCAATTTATGCAATTAACAGTGGACACGATAATGAATTATTTTCCAGTAGATTTATAGATCTCCAGATATGCATATTTTGGGGGGCTTTTAATATGTTATTGCTATCGCATGGATTAGGATGTTTAAACTAATGTTTAACCATGCTGAAAAAAAAAGTACAGTTAAAGGCATGTAAATCCTTTTTAACACTTTCCAACATGGATGAAAAGTATTTATGACTTCAGTTTTTCTATCTGTCGCCTGCCGTGTTTCTCTACGTGCTCTAACTCGCGTAAATATAGTCGGGATTACATGTAATTGATATACGTTATCGAGGTTTGCCAAAGTATGTTTGGTATTAAAAATGAAGAGTGTAGCATTCATAGCATAATTACAGGGGCACTCAAAACTATTCCGTTACGTTATAGTCTTTGGGAAAAATCGTCTGCGGTGTATTTTAATAATGTTACACAATTTAAAACGTAATGAAATTTATATACTTTATTAAGGTGCACTAGAACCTGGTTACTATAAAATATGTTATGTGTAGCACTTACAGCATGCGTACAGGGAACTCAAAAGTATTCATAATATTACAATCTTTGAAGAAAATCCTTTTGTGGCGTTTTTTAATGATGTTACTCTGTTACAAAATAATAAAATTGATATGTATTTTTGAAACATTTTTGTAGTATATGGGGTGCAAAGCATATGTTTTTTTCAGGGTCACACAAAAGTGGTCAATTAAAATGTGGTCTACGGGGGGAAAAACTCTTCTCAGCTTATTTTAACACATTAGCGACGGGAAACGAGAATTCTCGTTTTTATTCAGAATACATCATTGGCTAAGGGAGTGACTTCTACCTTACAGAAAAGACATTTATATTGTGTTGTCCATATTTTTTATAGATTGTAAGACATTATATATTACATCCGTACATTGAAAGATATTTACTGCTGCATAAACATGAAAAACATATCTCAGAAACCAATTTCCGAGACACTTTCAGAAGAGGGAGGAGCTTCTACTGTTTTTAAACCCAGATTTAATTAAATTGCCTGTCGTCAGTGTGTTAATTGTGTTGCACTAATTCAAACATTATGAAATTAAATTACATTACTGTGGTTGACTACAAGAAGCTTGAATATGATTTGTAATCGTATTTATCGTTCATTTATAGGGTCACATAAAAAATTTTGGATACAATTCTGGTCTATTAGGGATGATTGCTGAAGAGCATTTTCGATTATGGTGTGCGTTTTAACGTTAAGTAAATTTGTGCTTAATAAGTAGTGCTTAAATATTGTATAGACCATGTACAGGGATACACAAATGAATTCGTAAGTATAAATGAAAATGAGCGCGAATTGCTTCAGTGTGATTTTTTTTTTTTTTTTTTTTTTTTTTGAGTTATGTATTTCGCAGCCCAATTACATTTAGTATACTAACAAATGTTTGCAGAATTTACATAGAACCATATACAGGACTCCGCAGAAACTGAATATATGGTGCACACTATGCATACTAATCCCCGGAAATGTGATATGAGCAGTTTTAAGAGGGTTTTTTGTCTGCATTAAATTTAAATGTTATAGACGACGCGTAAAAATCTTCACGTAATATACAGGGCTGTAGAAAAGAATTCATGTACGTTTCCGTCTATTGGTAGAATTTACTAAAGGACATTAACACAATTAATTGATAATTACAAATGTAAATTAAATTACACTACGAAGGGGTTCAGGGGGGGGGGGAACTTTAAATTTCGTTTTTTGTAGAAATATTAATATTACTCAAAGGGTGCTAAACACAATGAATTGTAGAGCTGACGTTGAGGCTCCTGATCTGCAGATTTACTAGTTATTTTCAAAATATCACCGTGCAAGGTAATTTTGATATTTTTCACATTCAAACCAAGTGTAAATGAAATTTTCACCTGTTATTGACTGTGTCATTCTGTAGATAATGAACTTTTGCCTCTGGCAGTGACTTTTTTAGGAAAAGAAGAAAACAAATCTTTTCCAAGCTTTACGTTTCAAACTTTTATTTTTAAATGTAGAACCCCGGTAGCAGAAAGTTCGAGACGAGAGACGGGCGTCGCAGATTTTCTTTTCTCTTTTGCAGATTCTTTTTCATCGAACTTTTATTTTCCTTCGTACTATGTTTAGCTCTTTATTACTTAATACAAAAAGTTAAGACTATTATTAATAAAAATTTATAAAATGCCTAAAAACGCTACATGTAAGTGATTGTTTGATTAATTAACGCTCCATTTATAAAAATAATTTACCTGCTGATTATTTTTTGCCCCTGAATTATCTGTTGCAGACACTTGGAGAAATTTCTGCTATGGGGTGTAGAACTAATAATTATATTAGACAGTCAATTTAGAACAGCCATTGAAAGATAAAATGTAATTTTGATAATCATTTATATACAGCCAGGGTTCGTTGATATATATCAATGGGTATATATCCAATATTTATTTTCAAAATATCAAGATCTTTGATATTTTCATATTAATTGATATTTATTTTCAAAATATCAAGATCTTTGATATTTTCATATTACTTGATATTTATATTCGGTATATCAAGATGTTTCATATTTTCTGCATTTGATATTTATTTTCAAAATATGAATGTGCACAAGATATTTTTTATATTTTCAGTCGTAATTTGTAATATTTCAGTGTAAATTAAGTAAATTTTCAACTGTTATTCACTGTGAATCTGTAGATAAAGAAGTCTCTTCTGGATGTGTCTTTTTTAGCCAAATAAGAGAACAAATATATTTTTCAAACTTTAGATTTGAAGTTTTTTTTTTTTTTTTATGTTGAACTAATAATTATGTGGGACATAATTCAGACCAACCGTTGAAAGATAAACTGACTAATTTAAATAAGCAATTATATGTACAGCTTCATTAGAAAAAAAATTTTTTTTCAAGTTTTGGTTCAGTTGAGTTTGAACTATACAGAATGTTAGGAAATATGAAATAAAACATTTTATACTTACTGTATTTTCGGGTGTATAGCCCGCACCCCTAAATCGAGCAGTACCATAAAAAAGTTCGTGTATAAGCCGCGGAGCTGCATCGTTGTATAGACCGTGGGCTATACACCGTCTACGAATGTATATTTCGACCAGGGTTTACACCACATGTGAAATTTCCGCGGTGATTGCGAATGACGTGCTAAACAGAAACACATTAATAAGAAGAATTAAGAAATCATAAAAATGAAATTATTAATTAGAAATAAATAATTTAAATGTAAAATTTGAAATTATTAATATGATTTAAATAATATAAATACGAAAAACTACACTAAAATAGCGTGAAATTTGCAGCTTAAATTCCGGCATATGGCGCAGATGATAAATTGCATTATTACCTTTACCTTGGTATATCGCAAATGATTTTGCAAGAAAAAAATTAATTAAACTGAATTTTAAAAACCACAAGCGCCGAAATACAGGACTCCCACTAGGTCCGTTTTTGGGGAACTGTCCTGTGGCTTCAAGTCCGTATTGGTCTGTTTTTTCATTATTAGGTCTGTAAAGTCCGTTTTCTGACACTTTTAACTGACTTTTATTTAAAATTTTACCGATGTTTGGCATTTAGCCGAGCATCGCGGAAAAATCGCGCTTTTTGCAAATATGTTCCAAAAAATACCATTAAATTTCGTTAATTGATCACAAAAAAAATCGCCAATTTTGTCAACGGATTGCGAAAAAACGCAATTTTTTTCAAAAGATCGTGAATTTCGGTAAAAGATAAAAAAAAAAAAACGCGGTCAAAAGATAGAAAGAAAAAACGCGGTCAAAAGATCGCAAAAAAGACTAATTTCCTCAAAAGGTTGCGAAAAAAACACAAGTTTTGTCAAAGAATAGCCGAAAACGCGTTTTTCGTCAAAAAATCGCTGTTGAATTTCCTGTCTGCCTGGAAATTTCTTGAGCACTGCACTCCCCATGTGCAGCAACTGCCAATATGGATTGCACCGTCTGCTCCACTGTTGTGGCAACAGCAGCAGCTAGGGACATCCACTTCTTTGACATGACGCCAAAGAGCCTGTCGTTTCAAATTTCTTCATCATTTTCTTCAATGCAGAAGATGTTATTGGTCCTTTGCTATCTTGCATACCCTTCATGTAGCGATATGCTCGAATTGCCGAAATGGCACTTACCGAATTCTTATAACACAGTTTAACTAAGAGGGCTTTCTCAACTATGGACAGCATTTCGATGCATACAAGCTTTGACTACCATTACCTGCTGCAGTTGCTCCTTTTTTATATCGTTTGTTGCTTTCCATAATCCTACATCAGAAATTCGACAGCACCATCTGTTGGTCGCCAACAGAACTATTTTTGTCGTCAATATTTCTAACGATAGACTGATGAATTTCATGATTTTTTTTCCGTGACAGATTGGCAAATTTCGCAATATTTTAAAGCAACCAACTGAAGTATTTCTCAATTTTTTTCTTAGGATCGACTGGCAGATCTCGCGATTTTTTCTGACCAGTAAATGAAAGTTTTCGCTTTTTTTTTTTTTCAACCAATTGATGAATTTCACAATATTTTATCTCTACCAGTTGACAAATTTTGTGGGTTTTTTATTTCCTTATGACCGATTGGTGAAATTTGCAGGGTTTTTTTAAAAAATTTTGCAGAAGTTTGCAAATCTTTTTTGCGACTAATCCACAAATTTCATGATTTTCTTTTACATGAACAGTTGGTGAATTTCTGAATTTTTCCCTTTGACTTACTGGCAAAACTATCAAGGTTTTTTTTTTTTTTTATGCGATAGATCGATGGATGAGTATCTTGATTTTCTTTCATGCATCTGATATATTTCACGTTACTTCCCTGCAACCAAATAATTAAATTAATATTTCTTATAATCAATAGATATAAAATAATTAAAATGAGCCACTAGGTGCATAAAGGGCTGCCGACTCCTGCCAAATTGGACTGGAGTCAACACTATCTTTACATTACTGAGTAGACTATGTTCTTTTATAGTACAATGCACATAAAACATTGGTTGCGGAAAGTACATTTATCAGGTGCTAATTTCTTTTGTGAACAAGACAATTGATCTATGCTTGATTCTCGATCAGAGAAGAAAACAAATTAATCTAATGTTGTTATTTTTTTATGTGTGTGTGCATGAGTTAAAGTAATCACAATATTTGCAAAATTCATGCATTTTAAAATTGCTTTAAAATAAGATTATACTGGATCCACTCATTTTTTTTCCCTTCTTTTTCACCCAGTAGATACAAGCTTCTTGTCTTTGGAAAAACAACTGTTTTGTGGATATATATCATTATTGATTGAATAAAAGGTGGACACAGCAGGACTCAATTCTTTTCAAACAGGATTTAACTTTGAATAAGGTAAATTTTCAAGTTAAAGTCCATAAATGCTGTTATTAAATAAATTTTCAATTTATATGTCTGTGGGTATTTGATTTTACAATTGTCAGCTTGCATAAAAAATTAATAATTTGGTACTTTTATGTTAGCCAGGTGCAAATTATGTTAACAGAATTTGTTTTTTCTTTGCCAGTAGCAACTTTTTTTTCCACATAATAAATATTAGAAACAACGATTAGAAATTGAAATAAAATGTTTTGGTTTGTGTTATTGTTTCTTATTAAACCTTTGTACTTCAACTGCAATGATGAGTGAAAAAAAAATCTTTTGTTTTATTTTATATATTATTTACAACTCAGTTTAAATATTTTTTTTATATCCCTAATCTCTTTTCTTATATTCTGTTACTATATAACACCATCTGCGTGTGAATGTGTCTATCTATCTACTATAAATTCTAATGTGATATTATGTTTCAATTTTTTGATTGAGATACTTAAAGAAAGAACTATTTAAATTCAAATTATTCAATTCTGTGGCGGGCAGTATCACCCGCTTACAGCACAGTGTATAATCCCAGTTTCTGAAAACATATATTTATAACTCATAAAAATTTCTGTTTGGAGAATAAACAGTATATTTTTTAAGGTTAAATTGAAATATATTGGAAGTTAGTATATTAAAAAAAAAATGCAAGCATTTCCATTTTTATATAATATTTTAATGCCAATATTTTATGTAGTCCTTGGATACGTAAATTTAAAAACATAAAACAATTTTACATGCCTGGGGGTTGGGATTTCAGCAGGTGTAGCATGCCCGAATTTTAAGGCTTAGCCCACAAACTAATAAAAATGTTGATATTAAAAATAATTGTTTAAAATTGTGAGAGTGAATAGTTAAATGTAATTCAATTATAAATAATGAATAGTTCAGGGATGGCAAACCTTTTCACATTTACATGCCAAAGGCTTCCAAAAATATATTTTATGTAACTGTAATGTACCAACGACACCCCCCCCCCCTGCCTTATAAAAAATAATCAATAAACAGTAATGAATCAAAATTACTTGTAATTAGGGATGGAACAAATAGTGATGTGGCCAAATAACCGAATACTGAATATTGGGCAGCCTAATACCAAGTTTCTTTTCCAACAAAGAAAATAACTTTTGATTACATAGTTTAAAATTTTAAAATGGAAAAAAGAATTAAAAACAAATTTATGTTCTATTAATAATCTGTTTAAATTTCTTTATTACTTGATTTAGGGTGAAACCCCCAGTAACTGACACATTAAAAATTATTCTTCAAATCACTATTACAAAATTTTAAATCCATTCTACCTTTTTTTTTTTTTTTTTTTTTTTTTTTTTGAATGGATGGTAGTTACATTTAAAAATTACTGTTGACAAAATTTTGAAAAATTATATATTGTATTATTAAAAATAAATGTTTTTCATAAATATGGTGAATAACTTCAGTAACTGACACAACCCCATTTTGAAAAACCAATAACTGACACAAAATGAGCCAGTATTTGACACTTTACTTGCAACGAAAAAAAAAAATTATGCTTTAAAATACTTTAATATTTATTATAAAAACAAATTAATTAAACTTTATTTATATATGATATCATACTACAGATGTGTCTCTCTTTTCATGTTTTAAATTATTAGTAATGCAAGTATTCAATAACTGACATTTATGCACCTGTAAACTGACAAATGGTGTTAGGCTCTGATAGGACAACTTAAAATGTAATGGTGTTGATTACAAGATAAATTTATTATGTTTTTTTGTTTTGTTTTGTTTTTTAAGCAGTTCAAAAAGATTTCAACTTTCTTTAATATTACCAATAATTAACTCCTCTGTCGGAGACTGGTGAAAAGAAATTGATTCACTCACCGGCCTTCCCAGTTCAGAGGTGAAATGTTTCAATGCTGCAGAATTGCTGTTCATAGTAGCATAAATAACCAGCAAACATGCAACACAATTTACTTTTGGATTCATAGAGACCACTACCAGTGGAAAATCGGATAACTAAATTTAAGTAAATTTGAATTTTTTGTTTTTATTTTGGATTTTAGTTACATCACAAATTGTGATGCAATACCCTATATATCAAACCCTAATTATAACATCCTCTATTAATTTTGTAATAAGTTCCTCTGAATTGCAGTAGTTATAAAACTTGATATATTAAAAAAATAATAATTTGCAGAACAAAAAAAAAAAAAAAAAAAAAAAAAAAAAATGTTTATTTTATGCATTGTATAGTCCCAAGAAGAGATAGATATTAGAATTTTTCTTCAGCTGCTTCTAGAGTAAATGTTAAAGTTTTGCCACAAATATGTTTAACACTACAACGGCGGCGAGGGGTCATTTTGACCCTTTCTGAATGAATACATGTCGATTCGAACCAGAAATATTTTTGTAATATAAGATTAATATACGCTGCACAAAAATAACTTAAATAAATAACTTAAATAGTTTTAAGTAAAAATTCTGATGTGAAATATTTTTTTAAAACTTGAGTAAAAATTCCCGCCGTTCTAGTGTTAAACCAATTGAACTTAAAGAAATAAAAATAAAATTCGAACAATATGATACTTAAATTAATCTAAAAACTTACATTCCATTCGAATGAAATGGAAATAAAGCTGAGACTTTTTTAAAGGTTTGCATTTTCCATGTATCTTTGTAATTTAAGTTTTTAGGGTAGTTTAAGTATCCTATTGTTCGAATTTTATTTTTTAAAATTCATTTGGTTTAAACATATTTTTTGCAAGACTTTAACATTAACTGTAGAAGCTACTGAAGAAAAATTATAATACGGGACTCCCTCAAATCTGCAACCGCCTAAAATCTGCACATCATCGCAGATGTAAACAATGAAAATTTCAGTTAAGCTGTAGATGCAAAGTAACAGGATTTTTTAGTTTTATATAATTTCGTATGTATTTTAATATGTAATTCTCGATAATATGATGAGACTAAACTCGTTGTTTTTCATGAAGGAAATATAAATTTATTATTGAAAAAAAAAAAAGAAGGATATTGCTGATATCACTGCTAGTCAGCCTTTTAACCAAATATATATATGTATTAATTTTTTTTATAGTTATTAACACTGGCAAACATGAAATAAAACTTCCTTACTTTTTGATTTTGATGTGAATTAATAGGGTTACCTTTATGAGGAAAGTGTCATTGAATGATTCAAGGAAAATGTATCTCATTTTTATTATGCATATTTAATTATACATTATTAATTATTTATTTGACCTTTACCTTTAATAATTTAATCATTTTTTAAATTATATTACTTTTTATCATTTTAGTTTATTACTTTACTTAATTATTTTAATATTTTGCTTTAATTCAAACATTCATTATACATTTGATTGCATTATTACATTCAAATTATTGTCTAAAAAATGTTAATAAACCAGAAATCCACAAAGTTCTAAAATCTGCACAACCTCTGGTCCCAAGCTGCGTGGATTTGAGCGAATCTACTGTATCTATCCCTTCTCGAGCATAAACAATGTGTAAAATAATTTTTTTTTTTGTTCTGCAAATTATGTTTTTGTTTAAAGATATATATGACTGATATATGATATAACTATTTACTTATATGGCTCATATATGAGCATTTGGCGTATACATATTGTGCATGATGTTTGTATGATGCATATATAAGCTTGGTGATGATCTTTAGCAAGTTTGAAACTGCTACCTTGACATAATTGTAATTGAGGAGGCTGCTATAACGAGAAACCACCAAATTTTATTTGATTTTCTTTTTTTATCCTTACTTTATATAAATATAGATCTTTAAATTCTCAAAATAAAGGACACAGTTGAACATTATAAAGTACTTGACTTTTATGTATTTTGTAAACATTGCATCAGTAGTTGTTTGTTTAAAAAAAATAAATAAAAATTTGATAAATAAATTAAATTAAACACTGGCTAGTAATTTTTAAAAATACAGAATTTTTTTTTATATCATTCAAAGCTGGATGAAAAAACTTCATTTTATTATGAAATAATACAAGATGTCTGATGATGCTACCTGTAAGCAAAAATTAAAACTAAAATTAAATTATTTTTAATTTGCATCTAATGTTATGAATTATTGATATGTGCTATTAAATACAATCCATCTTTTCATTTTAGTGAATTATTATTCTTTTTATTTATAGGCTTTGAAGCTGCTGTCTGTTAAATATAATGAAAATAAGTCTGAGAAGCATTAACGTAGAACAGATTTTTCCCCAAACAGTTTCCTCAGGATCATCCTACCTACTTTATAGTAATGAAATATAGCACCCTTTTTGCCTTTCAATGAAAAATATATTTTATATATGAATTGTAAAAAGAAAATATTGTTGTCAACAAGAGCCAGATTGGAAAATAAATAAATAAAACTTCATTTTTGAAAGTATTTCTTGCATCTTTATTGTATATTCCTTTATAACAATGATAATATATGTATTCTGTTCACTGAAGATTTTGAATAATTTTAAACTAAAAGTTTGTACATAATTTTTAACAATATTTTATGCATGAAAATATTTGATAAATTTCATTTTTAATGCTTAAGCAAAGTTTAAATAAACTTTGACTTCAAAACATTACTTAAATACACTGAATGTATTGTTTTTGTTATTTTATAATATACTACAAATAATCAGGTTAATCTGAAATACATTTGATAATTTACATATTTAATTGTACAAAATGTAAATTCATTTATAAATGATTATTCAATATTTAATTGAATATATGATATTTAATTAAGAGCACAGATTAATTTTTTAAGACTTAGTTTGGTGATAACATAAATAAAAATCAGTATTTAAATGAATAAGTGTTGATGATATACTAAATTTTGTACTAGTACTCTTATCTTTGCTTTACAATAATATGTAGTGTATAACAATATGCAATAATATTTTAAGTTTACCCCCCCCCCCCCCCCTCCCAATGGCTTTTCAAAAGAATTTTCCTTTTAGCGAGTCTCTTGTAAACACTAACTCCCTAACACTATTTCACAAAGTTAGCTTAAACTGATTGATATACTTAAAAAAATATTTTTTGAAAGATATTTATCATGTATATGAAACCATTTTACTGACATTGTATTCTGGCATGTAACACATACGTATACTGTTAGATTTAATTTTTGTATTTTTTATTATAATCGCCATATGTTGTGCAGATTGTTGTTTGATTGTTTGCAAAAACTTTCATGAGATACATAGTGAAAAATAAGATGTGAATTATTTTAAAGTACAATACTATTATTTTTCATGTACTCTAATAGCAACATTTTTTAAATATAAATCGCATGTTGATTAAATCAAAAGTCTAAGCTCTTATGATCATATTTTTTATAATTTATTTTTAAAATTGATGCATAATGTGCACCTATAAATTTTGATAATTTTTCTTCTATCAAAAGTTATTGTTACATACCAGAATATACAGTATGTATTTTTACATTAATCAGTGAAAAGTCAATTACTAAAATAAATGAAATGGAACTATTTTTTTTAATAATCCATGCATGAGTAATGGAAGGTTAATCTTGCAGTCCAGGGATTTTTTTTTTTTTTTTTTTTTACATAAGGGAGTAGGTCTGCATATGAAAAACAAAGTTCACACTCATATTACATTTTAAATTTCTTTAATGATATTTCAAAATATTGTTTGTTATTATTATTATAAATGTAAAATAATTTTTTTGCACACCTGTCAACAAATGCAAATTTCAGTGTGTAAAATTTTATTCACAATACATAAAAGTTGTTAGGGAATATCGCATTTTCTTCCATGAATTAGCAACATTTGAAAAACTCAAACTTTTCAATTTCTTTGATACATTCCATTCTTAAGGGTAACCATCCTTAAAAGGAAAATTATATTCCCTGTTAGAGCTATTTTAATTCAAGTGAAAAAAAAAAAGTGGAGTAGTTGAATTTACAAAGAATTTAAAAGCAAAAATCCATTGTTTACAAAATATAAAACTTTGCAGTTGACGATATTGTATGCTAATGAATAATATAATAAAATTTCTAAATACAACGGCAAAATTCTACAAGTTCTAACCATCACTAATTTGATTTTAAAATATTCATCTGATTTAATTACAGATATATGTTATTAAGTAAAGCGAAGATTTCCAATAAAATTTAGTGCTAGCTAAAAATTGTAGCAGTTGACAGCTATGCAAATATAGGACCTTTTTAGAAGCATTGTCATCACCAATGATAATATAAACGAAAACCAAGATATATATATTTTTTTTTTTTCAGGAGAAATAGTATATAAAATAAAAATGTGAAGAATAGCAGAAATGCATAGATTTCTAGAATCTAGAAATGCACAAAACATAAAAGCCAGTATGCTGGTAGGTATCTTACATTTTTCATTTCCTTATTATCCATAGAAGTTTCTGATAATGAAATAAGATTGTAAACATTAAAATGTGTCATTTCCTTTTACTAAAATAAATGTTCTAAAATTAGTAAACTATTTTTATGGCATATATATATGCCATAAAAACTGTTTACTATATGAAACCGGTTTTTGCTCAAATTTAAATGCTTTCATTCGGCCCAAACAAAACAAGTCCCTGGAACAGGAACCGAATTCATTAACATCACCTGTGCATTTTTTCTCTAAATGAAAGTGATCGGCTTATGTTTAAGCATTCTGAAGTAGCATTTCATTGTATTATGAATTAAAAACTGTATTACTAAAAATTTTCTTCTTTTTTCGTGAAAGAACGTAGTTGTGTTTGGGCCGAATGTAGCGGATTAAAGTCTGGTATAGCCTCTGTTTTTCAAATCATGCTATATCGTATACTTTAGGAATTAATATATTTTCTTTAAAGATCTGAGAAAATTAAAAGTATCATAAAAAAAAAGTTTATTAGCAATATGTATAAAATATATATGCTTTTACTGATTTATATGAATGAGTCCTGGCAAGGAATTAATTTAAAATTTTTAAGTATTTAATATGATTTTGGGGGAAAAAATTCTAAGTAAATTTCTATCAAAATTATTTATATTAAAAACTTTTGTTATTTCAGTTTTTTAATATAACGTCATCCTTGCCTAGGGGAGATAACAGATTCGTCTCATTTTGGTCCAAACTACGTATTTTGGATCAATAAACACATTTAGATTAAGGCTAAAAGGGTCTATATTTCGTTCAAATGTGGGTGGTGTTTTCGGATGTAATATGGACAAATTTTGGACGCCTATATTACAGCCAAAATTCGTGTGTATTTCGTCCGGATGGAGGTATTTTTTGGACGTAATATGGACAAATTTTGGCTCATCCGAATTTTGTTCATTTTATGTTCATTTTACGCTCATTTCATAGCCCAAAAGACGTACTTCTTACGTAAAGGGGGGTGACATTTGGACGTAATTTGACGAAATTTAGTTGAAGTCCAGAGGACTTTTAGACTTCAACTGGACACGTCCATTCATCCAAATTACGTACTTTAGGCGAAAATTGGACGAATCTGTGTTGTGTGGGGTTTCGGATTAGGTGGATTTTGAGGATCCTGAGCTTCATTATTCCAAAAATGTAATTTTTTTAAAATTCGCTGTACCTATTGTACGTCATAATATCTCGAATAAATTGGGTTTTAACGAATAAAGTGTAGTCCAAAATATATTTTCTTTCACTTTTACTTTTAACATTTTTTTTTTTTTTTTTTTTTACAATTTTTTCGACAGTAGTAAGAGCAAGAAACAACAGCATTTTATTTTAAGAAATAGGCTGCCATTCCAATCTGCCTTTCTCGCCAAAAAATTTCCCCATTTCTTATCATAGCGATCAGTTTCGATTAGAATATTATCCGCCAATTCATCTTTTATAAAATGTTCATAGTACTGCAGATTACCCGAAATAGCTTCAAACGAAACTTTAATCTTAGGCTTCGATTTGAATTGCAAGTATAGGTGTGCTTAATATTGGGTAATCACCACCATCTTCTGTTTCCGATTTTTCAGAGTCAAAAACATCTGAAAAAGTGTAATCTTCTGATTCCTTTCCAGATATCTCAACATTAAAATCTTTTTCTTCACTTGAGCTACTCAACATAGAAATTTATAAAACGGTAATCCAGATTTGAAACATGTAAAACATGTGTTTCAACTCGTACAATTCCTTAAATTAACCATTACAATCTTAAAAACAAACTTGTCATTTCAGAGTTTCCCATCTTTTACGCTTTTATGACTTCCTTAACGGACCGTTGCTGCAATATTGACATGAGATAATTTATTTCTTGAGCACCACTATTTGTTTAAGAAAAAATATTACCCTATTTCCGAGAAGTGTAAGAGGAAATTTACTAATAACTATACTTTAAAAATATAGTGGTGCGAACAAAATATTAAAATATAATCACGTATATAAGGCTTAAAAATAGTTTCGTGAAAGAAAAATGCAAAGTTGATACCAGAAAAAATTAGCTAAAGTCATTTGACGTCCAGCCCGTGAGTGTCTCAAACTGTATTAGGTCCAAACTCGTCCTAACCAGTACAGAGTTCCTAACTCGAGTACAAATAGTTAACTGAAACACCAATATTCAACTGTAAAACCAATATTTTAAGATAGAAAACACGACTTATATAATTGCGCGATTGCAAATGGCGAGATTTTCTCTAAGAAAATATTGTTGTTAACTGACCCAAAAGTCAGGGGAATTTCCTGACCTATAGGAACCCTGCAGTAGCATGCGTCGTAATGAATATTATTGTTTGTTTAAGGGAAGACGAGACGATGCAATCCTATGGGAAATAAGCGAGCTTTTAGGCCCGTTTCCTCAGAAACTACCCAACCAATTTTGATGAAATTTGGAATCCATATTCACTGGCTTTTGCTCAAGATTTGTGGCAAACATTTTTTTCTGCGACTACAACTCTTTATTTTAGAGCAAATGCAATTTTCAGAAATTTTCTTTCATAAAAAAAATCTGAAACTAATTAAAATGTTTTAAAACTGCCAGGGCTCCCAAATGGTCCGCCAACTGAGTACCAATAAATTTTAACAGAAAATTTTATTGTAGGTTTGCGCTAGAATTAACTTTCAAACGCGATTCCGGCATGGTTTGTAAGAAAAATCTAAAAAAAAAAATTCTAAAATAATATTGGTATTCAGTTGGCGGACCATTTCAGAGCCCTGAACTGTCTGCCACAGATGATCTTATATTTATACTCTACCTCCAAAAAATTATCAAAATCGCGCGAGTACTTTATTAGATAATGGGATATTTACCTGAAAAGTACGATTTTTCAGGAGAACAAAAAAAAAAAAAAAAAAAAAAAAAAAAAAAAAAAACTTAGATATTCAGAATTTTCGCTATTTGCGAATGACAAATCGAGTTTTCTGGTTATGTATCGTCAAAACAGACTTTGGGAGTGCCGAGAGTCGATCAAATATTTCTAAACATTTTTTAAAACTTCTTATTGTTCAACCAAATAAAGCAAACTTTTTTTATGTTGTTTTGTGTTGAACTGTGACTTGTATGTTTTGAACTTGTACTTTGTGTTACAAAATGAAAAAGTCGAAAATTGTTTTCAGGGAAGATAAGACTGTGTACAATCACAGAGGCAATATGCGACCTTTAACCCCTTAATTCTCGCTCCCGTCATATTCACGGGCTGCGTCTTTTACTCAGATGGTTTGATTCCCACCAGTTTTATAAAACAGTGAAATTGGCTATATTTTAGCATCGTTTAACCTGTCATTAAATAAGGTGAATATTTCTTTTTCAAAAAAGTGGTGCCAATGAGCAATTTGAATTTTTAAACAGTAATTTAATTCCAGGGTGAAGGGGTTAAGACCTGTTTCGTCGGAAACTAACAGACTGATTTTGATTAAATTTTGAATCCCTATTCACTGAATTACGCTCAAGACGTATGGCACACAGTTTTTTTTTTTCTGCGACTAACACTTTTTTTTTAGAGCAATGGCAATTTTTCAGAAATTTTCTATTTTCAGAAACGTTTCTTTCTGAAAATAAGTTATTTTTCTTTAAACTGTCTGCCAAAAATGATCTTATATTTATACTCTAACATCAAAAAATGTTTTATAGAAATCACCCCAGTACTTTAGGAGTTAATAGGTTTTTTAGCTGAGAAGTAGAATTTTTCAGAGAGCTAAAATACTTACACATTTCAAACTAAGGGGAGCCAGTTTGGCCTCCGATTTTTATCAGAAAGTTCAAATTCATACCGAAAATTTCGAAATAAGACTTTTACTTTTTGTGGTCGCTAAATGTCTCATATTAAATAAAGCATAAAATACTATTCTTTATTTCTGGTATGGAGCCTAAATTTCTGAATAAAAATGGAGGCCAAACTGGCAAACCTGTTCTAACTTGTGCGAAGTTCTTGCACATTTTTATCAAACACATGAATTAAAGTATATATAAGCACTTAAATAAAATTTAGTTTCATATAATAAATAAGTATAAAATGTTAGTGTAAAATTAATGTGGCATACCAAGCTGGGCATCCCAATGGATTCAGGAAGGTTCAAAGAATTTTTTAAGCCAATTAAAAAAAAAATCTTTTTTTTCAAAAAATTCACTCATATCTCCCCTTAAGTAATCTATTTAAAATGCTTCGGATCACCTCTGCTTGTGTTCAGTTTTTTCGATAATGTTTGGTAATTCTAAATCACTGTTCGATATTTCTCCAATGACAGATAATTAAAAACATATCTGAAAGTTTTCAACAACATGTGAGATAATTCTAATTTGACTTTTTTATGACCATATTCATAATTGATATTGATTATAATAATCTATCATAGTAACTGACTAAATAAATAACATTTAGAAAAGCTAAGTTAGTTTGAAAGTTTGATTTTTAACAAGCCACTCTGAGCTTGATAGTTTTAATATTTATAATTCGTGGAGGTGTGCAGTTTAATAACGGCAGGTAGGAAGGTAACATTTACGCAATTCAGGAGACTGGTGGGTACCCACCAGTACCGAACGAACTGCATTGAGCAAATGATTCATGGCATCGGTAGCAGAAAGAGCTGTAAGAGCCAATTCCTTTTTATTAAAAAAAAATACAGTTCCGTTTATCTTTTGTACTTTTAAAGAGTACACAATACAGTTCCTATACCGAAAAAATAACAAATTCAATTTAAATGTCCTTACAAAAAACGGTTTTGGCATGGTATAATGTTATACAAAATTTAACTCGAGATGATTTGCTCTTTTTCGATAACAAAGCAGAGTGATTATACTTTGAACGTATTCAGTACGTGTTAAATTTGTTAGCGAACATTAGCACCACCTTGCGGCCTGTGTGCTTAAAAGACATGACCTGCAAACGTGCATTATCTAAATTTTGTTCGGATACATGAGAACCACCATCCTCTCCTACCACGAGTTATCAAAGAAAAAGTTGCGGAGGGAAACTGAATATCTACAAGTTGTTCTTGGATACCATATTCCATCGCACTGATGTTAGCTCAGAGAGAGTTTCCGATCTAGGCTCCACGCTTACCCCTTGAGTACGTCTTCGAAAACAGCCAACGGCTTCCAGCTACAAAATGTGTTTTCGCATTTGGCGTATTTTTTATTTAGAAATATTAAATTTACATCAGAACATTTTGAATAGCAATTTTATTTTACTTTATAGAACATGTATCATTTTATAAACTCAAAATACCTGTTAAAACTTACAGGGGAGAATTCGGAATGCCTAAATAAAAAATCAGCCACATGCGGTAACGCTGTAAACCACGTACGCATTATACGTGAGCGTACTCACGTGGCTAATCCACGTGCTTTGTGGTAATATTCCGAGTAATATATAATAATTTATCTTTTTAATTTTTCTGGTGTCCTACACCGGACGTTAGAAGGCGCTATTTTTAACTTGTGAAATATCTTCCATTCATCTGATCAGTCTTAATTATTTAACTAGCAGATCAACCCGGCTTCGCTCTGTCAACAATAAGGGTCCTCCCGGGTAAAATACAGTAAAATGAAATAATACAGCAATGGCAGTAACTGAGATTGGTGCATTCCCGCCCACGAATCGTTAAAAAGACCAATAAGAAATATAAATAAAATAGTCTTAATTTCGTCTACTATTAACTATACCATAATAACATATATTCCAAACAAATGCCAAAACATATATTAAAGTACAATTATTTGCTTAAAAAGAGTCATTTCAATAAAAAAACACATTAAAAAATATTAAAAATTTACATGTTTCGACTCTTTCATTGAGTAATTTTCAGAGTATACAAAAAGAAAAAAAAAAACTAACACACTACCAATTATGACATTATACTGGTGATAGCTATCACCTAACCCATAAATTGTGCCTTTACTGAAATTCTTCTTAACTTATGAACATCATACAATTTCGTTTTTCATGCTGTTGAATAGAAAAAGTTCTTTCAAATGAAATTTATTTGAATATTGTATCGCAATTTTTTCATTTGAGCGAATTTTAAAGTAATTTTCAATCATGGATATTTCTCAATTTGCATGCAGCCCAATTACGAAAGATATACCTGTTTCACGTAATGTAATATTATAAAGAAAGGACATTTCTATGAGTAACTCTAGCATCATATTGTTGGGGGCAACAATCTAACCCAACCATAAATTTAACTTTTACTGCAATTTGACATTTAAACATCGCATATTTGATTATTCCAACGTCTAATAGAATACAAAAAGTACGTCCAGTAATATTTGTTTGAAAAGCTTATGTCAATTCACAGATTGTTTATCCATTTTAAATCAATTTTCAATCACAGAGATATTTTTAAATATACCTGCAACCCAACTAAGAAAGTTATATCCATAGGCTATTAATGTAATATTATGAAGAAAAGACATATCTATGAGTAACGGCTAGCATAATATTGTAAGTGGCAACAACCTAACAGTACCATAAATTACGCTTTTATTGAAATTTGATCTCTAAACATCATACATCCGATTATTTCAACGTCAAACAGAAAACTAAAAACACTTTCCGTTATTTGTTTGAAAAGTTTATCTCAATTTAGAGATTTTTTTATGTTTTTTAAAGGAATTTTCAATTTTGAATTTTTTTAAATGTGCCTGGAACCCAGTTACAAAATATTAACTTAATTGCTCAAAAACATTCTAAATAATTCAGTATTTGTTTGTTTTCATGTACTTTTACATAACTAAATTGGCAAATTTCAGTGTTTGTTTGTTTTCGTGTGGGAATCTCATTCCTGCTGCTTATAACTTTGGTATGGGTTCTTCTGAAATAATTTTAATTTAGCTTGCACTATTAGGTTTTCAGTGAAGGTTTTGGTGCGTAACATTGTTATACGCTGATTAGCCATAGAATTATAGGGCAAAACTCCATAATCGTGTGGAACCCGGTTATGAGAAAGATTAGTCTTTTTAAAAATTTAAATGGATTTCATTGGAACTTGTATTGTTTGTTAGATAATTTTAAGCGGATATTTGTAAAATATTGCATATAGTTTTACGTCGCTTTGTTATAAAATTATAGAAGAAACTCCAATAGTCAGGTGAGCCCGATTATAAAAAATAAGCCTTTTTTAAAGTTCTACTCGTTAAATTTTAATGAAATTTGCACAAAAATTTCTGGAATAGTTTTAGTGTATAACATTTTGTTGTATATGCTTTGTTGTAGAATTAGCTGAAATATTCTATAATCCAGCCAAACCCATTCTGAATGAGTAGCCTTTTAAAGAATGTTAGAAAATTTTTGAGGAATAGATTTAGTATATTGCATATCCGTCTATCATTCTTAGACACTATCCTTCTATAAATGATCAACTAAAAAAATTAGGCCCTTAACAGCCGAAATTATGTCTTACACATTAGAAAATATAATAGCGCAGTGATGATCGTATCGTTTTCAGCCATACGGAAGGACATTAGAGATAAAGATACATATTGCTTTAAAATGGAAGATCAAATTCACCCATATATTTCCTTTAATTCAAGATTTGTTTGGAGAAACCGATTACCGCAGCAGGAGAAATGTGCTACTCAGATAAATAAATGATCGCTAAAATGAAACTGATCGCTAAAACGGAAATACCAAAAATACTTTTCCCTGTAGTTGTTGAGAAATCTAACAAATATACTAAGGGTTAAAAATATATACGTGTTTCAAATTAAAAACTATTTTTATTTATGTTCTATTAACGGGCAGTATATCAGGCATCTTTAACACATGTATACAAAGTTTCATTGCCGATAATTTTTAAATTGAAACTCATATTTCCATTCATAAACTGTGTTGCCAGTGGGCTACTTTTTTTAAAATTGAGATTTCTTGATTGCCACCACTTTTTTGAAACGGTAAATTTACCTTTGTTTAAGCCTTAATAAATATGTCATTAAGTAAGGGGCATTTTTCCATTTCAAAAAAGTGGTCCCAATCAAGAATCTGAATTATAAAGAATTAGCCCATCTGGCAACGCTGTTCATAAAATCTAAATACGCAGCCGTTAAAATGAAAACGACATCAATTTCTGAAAGCGTTCAATCGTAATGTCAATCATGAAATTTTTTTAAAAAAAGATAAAAGCTTACTCTAAAAAATAGTAGCTATGTTATAAATTCCATTTAATATAAATAGTAGAAAAATCGTATTTTATATAACTGCATTCGATATAAATCGTAGAATGTTATCACTGCCTTTCAAGTATTAAAACATTTATCTAAATGATATAATTAAAGATACAGCATTACAAAGAAATAGGAAATAAATTGTAGCAGCCGGTTTTTAGAACCAGTTTCAAATCATATTGACGAAATTGACGTCATATCTAGCAAATGATTATTTTTATTATTATATTTTTCCTGAATTTTTTTCTTGAAAATCACACGCCTGTATTAAAATAGATTTTTTAACATTAAAAACATTCAAATGAAGATTCTACGTCATTTTAACACGTTCACGCCGGCGCCGATAATCGTGTTTTTCTCTGTGAGGCGGCGTTCGAATTCATGTTTTGCGTTATCTGGCGGCACGGCACTTTCGCTTATTTAGACACTGTATGTCATGACACGCCCCTCTCATATTTATTAAATTGAACTCGAATATAATAATTAGAATTTATTGTGAATGTCTGAAAGATGGCAAGGAGTAAGCAAATTATTTAGAGACATAATTTTAGGTGGTTGTCTCATGGTTCGTACGCCTTCTTGAATTTTGGAGACCAGAAAATTTTTTCGGTCCCAGCATTATCTTATAGATAACCTCTTCTTAAAGAAGGCGAAATATTGCGCGTTTAACACAGATTTTTTTTCTCTATAAAAAAATACTGGTAATTATCCTGGAGAAATAACGGTATCCGTACGAACCATGTGTCTGTGCTGCTGGCTTGCGGTCTATTATCAAAGTTAGAATAAAAAACGGGCTAATAAACATAATTAATATTTTTTTTAATTCAGAGAATAAATTATTTATCACATTTTGATCAATATTCAACACACTAAAAAATGGCAATTTTCGATGACAAATACCGTGAAAAAAGGATTCACGTTTTTTTCATTCGTATAAAGAGTCTGCAAGAAAAAAGACAAAGATGCAAAGAATAATACAAATGTTTATCTAAAAGAAAAGGCAGATAGTATACTTAGAAGAAAACTTAACCCTCTGTCTACCAGAAGGGTCCAATGGACCCGACATGTACATTCAAAATATTTATTCAAACCAGAAATTTCTTCAAAACAAACTAAATTTATAAATCAGACAATAATAAGTTAAATAAACAAATTAAATAGTTGTAAGTAAAAATTCTGGTGTAAAATGTTTTTATAAAACTTGAGTAAAATTTTCGGTAGTTCTAGGGTTAAAAAGTAAACGCGTATTGAAACCTTTGTAAGGGACAGCCAGCACTCTGTTTGGAATGCTTTAAAAATTGCATTGGAATAAATAAACAAATATTACATTAACACATTGCCTACGGCCAATTTTTATCAAATCTGAATTTAAAATGTGTAGAAGCTCCTCCCTGTTCTGAAAGGATTTTGTAAATTGGTGTTCTAACTTGGTTTCCCAAGTTTATGCATCGGTAAATATCTTTCTATGTACGAATTTAATATAAAATGTCTTACAATCTAAAGAAATATGGACAACATGATATAAATGTATCTTCTGTTAGTTATAAACCACGCCTTCAACGGAAAAGTTGAGTGTGACTCACCAGTGATGCACGCCGCCTGATGCGACAGACAGCCGTGACCCACCGGGGATGAACGCCGCATCACCGGCAAAAGTGTAGAAGCTCCTCCTTGTTTGTAAAGGCTTTTGTAAATTGGTGTTATAGATTGGTTTCCCAAGTCTATGCATCGGCAAATATCTTTCAATGTACGAATTTAATATAAAATGTGTTACAATCTAAAGAAATATGGACAACATGATATAAATGTATTTTCTGTAAGTTAGAAACCACGCCTTCAACGGAAAAGTTGAGTGTGACCCACCGGTGATGCACGCCGCCTGATGGCACAGTTGAGCGTGACCCACCGGTGATGCACGCCAGCGTGAATGTGTTAAAACACGTTTAGTTAAAAATTTTACATATATATAGAGAAAATTTTCGTTTTCAGATTAGAATGACGTCGATTTCAAAAATTCAAAAATATAGCGAGAAAATCTGAAGTTTTATTGGCTTATAAAAATAAAGTACACGTATTATCCTTCTACTGTGTCATTTGTTATGGTTGGCAACAGAAAAGAAATGATTGTATTAGAAAATTAAAAAAGGAGAGATTTCTATAACGTTAATTTATGGAAGGTGGTAAAAAAAGGGATAAATAGTGGTCTGATGGTTTTTTAAAGTAGACAGTGATCTTTTCCACGTCCTAAAACGTATGTACAACAAGTTCGCGCAAATTGGTCAAAAATTGAAAATTTGTATAAAGGACATACACTCAGAGAACGGCTTTTACATATATTGATGGCTTTGTAATAAAGTATAAGCATCTCAATAATCTACCGGTCAGAACTGCACTCACGTCATATTGTTAATGGTTCTAGGTGTCTGTGATATGGAGACGTGTAAAAGCCTATTCCGTTTGTATAGAAAATAAATAATATTTTGCATTTATCAATTTACGATTAAAAAGTATTAGTGCTGTAGACTCCCAAGTTATCCGACAATCTAAGGATAATGGTTATGTTGTAAAATTTAAAGCGTTAGGCAATCGGGCATTGTTGCATGTTAAATATTCTTTTACGTACTTTCGGTTGATCGAATGAAGTCTTCCATGATAAAAAAAAAACGATGGTCGGTGGCATGGAAAACCTTTATAGCAGACGTGGCCAGCTGTGACACGATCGACACCACTAAAAGTTTTAGTAATCATTGACTTATCTAATCATCGAATATCTGCAATTCAAGAAGTCGACTTTCCTATAAAATTTTAGTGGTATGGTTGGATACCCCTGCTTTATAGGTATATTTTATTTATTCATTATTTATCCTGTAAAACGTTTTACTGGATGTTTTTGCTACAGTTAATTTCAATACTTATTTTGATATAAGGTCAGTGTGCCTAAATGTGATGACCCCTAAATGCGATAATGTTCGTTTCCTTGAAATCTTAATGCAAGAATTATAAATAAATGCTATATAATGAGGCATCCGATCTTAATGAACAAAACCCGAAACATTTATCAACATTTAAAACGTTTTATATTAAACAAACTCCCATTCCAATGGGCGTTGCTCATTTTACAGCTCCCCATTGTTTCCTAGATGCGATAAAAAATCCCGAAATTGGTTGAAATTTTTTTCTGTTAAATTTGAAGATCAAATAAAATTACGGGCGTCAATTGCTACCATGTGTGTTTCATTTACCAGCAAAGTTAGCTTGTGAAAACGCGAAAAGTTTTCACATTTGAGTTCTAAAGTTTTCTGCGCATTTAGGCAACTTCTTTCCTTCAGTGGCCTATTAGCAATAAAGATAATTTCCTAAATGCGGGGGGACTTAATGATGTTAACTAAGGTAAATGTATATGGCATTTTCATAAATTGCATTAAAATTACGTTTAAAGCAGAAACTGTGTTTAAATAAGCTGTGTTGAGACAATAAATTTAGAATTTTAACATGATCCTCCAATAGTGTTTTCTTTTACTGCGTACTTAAACATGTATTTGAAATGATCAAACTAGAAAAATACTCATCTTTAAAATTTAAATTTAAAAAATGGCATTTCCTTATTCAGTGAGTGCACCGTAAAAAAATGGTAACGCTCCGCGTATATTTCGGGATCGTTTTACCTTTTCATAAGTTTTTATAACAGGAAGTTATAATTGTATTTTCTGAAATATTCCTACTACTCGTATGTACTAATGACAATTAACTCGCTAGCACGCGCATTCGCCACCAGTGTATCTGTTCATTCACTAGGAAATTTACAAATTTCTCAGTACAACGTTTCAGTATAATTTAGCAAATTTTTAGTTAGTTTAACCCTTTGCACTCCGCTTCATTTTGAGTATGGGCTACCTGCAACTCCGCATCATTTTGACTGTGGGCTACCATCAACTCCGCGTTATTACACAAATATTTTATTCGGTCAGTACCACATTTTTAAAAGAAGATTCCTTCAGGCATTCAATTTAAAAAATGCTCTGATTAAATGAGGGAAAGTTTATTTTCCTTTATTACTGGTGCAACAAACAAATTTTGCAAAGAAAGATCTTGTCGCCGCAGTGGCGACAACGGAGTTTTTAACTCACCTTCCCGTGTCGCCGCAGCAACGACAACGGAGATTTTAACTTACCTTACCATGTCGCCGCAGCGGCGACAACGGAGTTTTTAAGTTAACTTACCATGCCGCCGCAGCGGCGACAACGGAGTGCAAAGAGTTAAAAACATTTCTGGCTTTTTTCCAAACATAAGACACAACGCGCAACGCAAACACACCCACAGAAAACACAACTCGAGTTATAAAAAATGTTTCACAAACTACGGATTTTTTTTTTTTCATCACCCGGTGCTAGCTTACGGAGGCGGATTACAGGAGAAACATATATCTCAACAATGCTTATAGTGTAAACTGATGGAAAAATAATATTTTATTTGTTAGTCGAATCCGGGCAAAATTATTACATCCTAAACAATTTCAAAATTTTTAAAATTTTTTTAATTTAATAAAACTAATCTGTATTTTGTAAGGCAGAACCCATTGTCAGTGGATAAACTGCCATCAGAATTTCTGAAGAGCAATTCATTTAACCCTCCGTCTACCAGACGGGTCCATTGGACCCGACATGTACATACAAAATATTCATTCAAACCAGAAATTTCTTTAAAATAAACTAAGTATATAAACCAGACAAAAATAAGGTAAATAAATAAGTTAAATAGTTTTAAATAAAAATTCTGGTGTAGAACGTTTTATTAAAACTTGAATAAAATTCCCGGTAGATCTAGGGTTAATGACAGAAATTACAGAACTAAAATTTTAAAAAGAAAAAGAACAAACATAATATTTAAGAAATGCTGCGATTGTTATAAAAAAGCTTCAAAAGAACAAACCTCTTTGGAATATACGTGGAAATCTATCATTTGTTTTTCAGTCTAAAGATTAAGATGTATATCTGCTTTCAGATATGCTTGCGATGATATGTTTTTACTCTTCTTATTTTAAATTTGATCGCCACCAGTTTCCACTAAAAGCAACATGGAATTATATATTTACATATTCAGCTCCTCACATGGCATTTTTTCCTGTTTTTTTAGTATATGCGTTGCAGCTTTGGAGGGAGAAGGTCGAATGAAGTGTTAGCTCCTTCGTGTGTAGCATTTTTGCAGTGTTGAGCGGCAGATGGCGTAGTTTGTATGAATAGCTTTATCGCTGTTTGAGCTGCAACATATCGTCGATGGAGGATGTTATTAAAAGTATCTCAAATGGTACGTTAGACAGCAATTTTAAGGAACAATTTGATAAGATTTTATCCAATTTCGAGGACTTTGCTGAAAAAATACTGGTTGAATTTTTCGCCTTTGTGGATCGATATATATTGGATTTGAAAGTTAAAGATGGTTACACTACTTCACCAACCGATCAAGAGGAGGTAAGAAGAACTTGCTTTGATGCTTTTTCTTTGCTAAGGGAGTCTACTATTTATAACTTGATAAACACTGCTATTTTTAGTTTTTTCTGTTGAATTCAATATAAGAAAGCACCTAACTTAATCATTAATAACTGTAATCTTAAAAATGTATTATTTAATGCTGTCGAAAAAGGGATTAAGCGTCCCTTGTCAGAGGAGAGTTCTACTATCCCTCTTGCCAATGAATTCAAAAATATCGCAAATGAAGTTAATTTAAGTGACAATGTTTATATGGAGCAATCCAATTCTAATGTTAGTTCCGTCCAAGAACCTGGTAACTCAAAAAACCTACTAACCCATTCTATATTGAAATCGACCAAAATTGGGCGACTCTAGCCCGTCAAATTACTGAGTTAATTCTGAAAAACACAAAATAGTCCTAAAAGGAGAACGCTTAGTTGTTCAGTGTACTTCCGATAATGACTATATACTAACGCAGAGATGGTTAGATCAAAATCAGAAAAAAATATACAACTCTTGACCCTAGAGAGTTAAGACCGAAAAAATAGACATTAGGGTCCTCCCCTGTTATACAGATGTTAAACTAATTGAAGAAAGCCTTCGCGAGCATGGGTTTGCAGTCACTAGAGCTGCCATGCTTAAAAATAGAAAAACAGGGCACTCAATGCCAATCTATATGGAAATGTCATACCGCGTAAAAATTTTGAGGACATCTAGAAAATAAACGTGATCCATTATATTTCTGTGAAAATCAAAGCCTTTACTACTAAATTTAAAGTTAAACAATGCTATAAGTGTCAAATTATGGGCATGCCTCTGAGGTATGTGACTTTGACGCCAAATGTGTTAAATGTGGTGAATTATACTTAAGCACTGCTTGTGAGCACAAAGGCAGGATTACACCTAAAAGCGCTAACTGTGGCCTTGGACATCCCGCGAATTACCGCGGTTGTCCTAAAAACCCGTACAGACTTGACATTAAACATAACAGAAAAACTACAAGTAATAGCGTCAGCAATCATTCCACCGAAACCCAAATTCTTTCCGATATCTTTAAAAATTATAACTACACGAAAAAAACCTATGTCCAATGAGCCTTCAACTAGTACTAACATGATAAATTCCGAAAATGATGGTAGAGAATCCTAAAATACCCCTTCCTCCCCTACTACTGAAAATACAAATAATACTCAAAATCTAAAAATCCCCTCAAATTACTCTAATGATATTAAAGACATACTTAACACCTTCAATCAAATAGAAGAAGTTTTTCAAATTACAAAATTCTTAAGCTGCATCAAAAACATTTCAACTCAAACCAAAAAATATGATAACCCCATGCAAAAAAATTATTGTCATTATAAACGAATTCGATAAACTTGCTAACCTTCTCAACATAAATGAAGAATAATTTCTTACTCTGCTAAATTTAAGTTATTCTCTTGTCTGTTTTGTTATGAAAAAAAGGAAAGGAAGAAAAAAAGTAAAGGGAAAAAAAACCCTTTTAAACTTCTTATTCTAGTATTTTTTTCATATTCTTAAATTGTCCTACCATATTTTGTTTTTGTCTTATTAACATGGATTCTTGTTATCATCTATTTCCATCGAGTTACCAGACTGGGCGGGCGCTGTCCTCTTTCCCCTTGTTCCGCTATACATTTTGTGCTTTAACATGGATTCTTGTTCTCATCTATTTCCATCGAGTTACCAGACTGGATGGGCGCCGTCTTCTTTCCCCTTGTTCCGCTATACATTTTGTGCTTTTTTCAGTTCTGTTAGTCTGAACTCTTTTCAGTGATGTTTTTTTCTATTCTCAATTGTGCTTTAAAGTATAAACTTTTATCATTATATTGTAAATATGTAAATACTTTAATTTTTTCTAAATTTTCGAATTATGCTTCGCATTTATTTGTGTTAAACTATTGTATGGTCTCTGAAAAGAGTCTTTTTTTTATGCTGGGGCTTCTATTTGGTAGCTTTTTCGACTGTCATGGACATTTTATTTGGATCATATGTAACTTTTTTTTTCTCATTGCTATACTAACAATTTATAATTGTCTTCTTCTCAACTTTTATTTTTTACTTGTGGCCACCAGCCGCGTTTAAACTTTATTATTTAAGGCTCCAAATGCATTGAAACACGCAATATTTATAGACTGGATGTAAAGTTTCAACGGAAATAGGGAATCCATGAATGCTGCTCACATTGTTCCATTGTTCCACACATGTCAGGTTCTCGTGTGTTACTTGGACGTAGGCGGACCGTTCCCGAGCAGTAGTTTGCTTTTGCGTATTAAAAATGTCTGCGATGCTCCGTTGCCATTGCCAGACTATGCAGGGCATCAGTGAACGGCGAAAGAAAGAAATGCAACATATTTCTTATGCCTCAAGGAATTTAACCCTCTTGCTGCTTAAGTAATTCTTCCCGATGAGCGTCTTTCACAGAATTTTTTAATCGATTAGTACCGGTTCTTTAAAGCAGAAATTTTTGAGTATCGTAATCGGGGTAAATATCCTGGTTAAATCAGATAAAGTTTTCGCTAAAAAATAACTGGGGGGAACAACCAAATAGTATTGATTTGACGGGAAAATGCATGCCCGAGCATAGCTCGGGCTGCGCAGCGAGAGGGTTACGCCCTTAATTCTTGCTCCTGTGATATTCACGGGCTGTGTCTTTTATTCAGATTGTTTGATTCCCACAAGTTTTATAAAATAGTGTAATTGGCCTTATTATGGTATCTTTTTACGTGTCATTAAATAAGGTGAATATTCCTTTTTCAAAAAAGTGGTGCCAATAGCAATTTTAATTTTTAAACCGTAATTTAATGCAACCGTTAAGGAGTTAACCCTTACCGGTGCGTGTAATTCTGTTTATAAACTGATGAAATAATGGACTGACACCGCAATTTTTAAATGAATTTATTAGAACATGCGAACTTTCTTATTTTCATGAAAATTATAATAGGAAAATTTTAGTTAAATATTCTTGGTGTCGTTTTTCAGTTCTGAAATTAAAATTAGATGTCTTTTTTTAAGGATACCGCACTGGAAAGGGTTAAAGGGTTTAAATAAACAGAATTTCACCAACGATCGTCATATCTAAAAGTAGAATTATTTTTCATTAAATAAGGCAAATATCTCTTGACGAAATTGCTGTATACTACCCCTTAGCCGTACGAACCCTATGCAAGAGCTATTTGTTAAAAAAATATAGAACTGTATTTATTTATTTGTGGATAAACATAATTAATATTATAGATTTTCAATCATCCAACTTTCTAGGTGTCAAGGTCATGTCGCAAAATCTAACACAGATAATTTTGAGGTCATTACAGTAGAATGACGATTTATCGTAGACCAATTATCCGAACCTCCATCAACCTCCTTTTAAAAAAAGTTACGACTTAATTTTACTTTACGTAACTACAAACGACCGCTTACTTTATGTAACTACAGACGACCGTTTACTTTACATAACTACAACTTGACGACATTACCGGGGTTATAGTCCTTTAGATAATATGTATCCACTAGTGGATACATAGGAGCGAATGGGTTATTTATCAATAAGTCGATTTTCCTAGTATAGTACTGTACAACAATGGTGGTGGGACGCATCGTAATGTAATAAGGCATGCGTGGCGAGACTAACTAAGCATTTTCATGTATGCGTTCTTAACTTTTCATTTTTTAAAGTTTAAATTCAACTTAGTAATCTTAGTATGGGTTATCTTAAATTGTGGTTATATTATTGTGTGTATATAAGAATTTGTAAAAGGAGCATTTGTTAAAATATGAATATTTTTTGCTGGTAGAAAAGGAAATTGATTTTCGTTAAGGGACTATACATATACAACGGTATCCACTTTTTGGAAATTTTGGACCTCCTCCCTCTTTTGCGATATCATATGTTAGCATTGCGCGATTTCCCCCCTCCACTAATGATATCAATGATATCGTTGTCAGTGTTTAAAAATTCTTTTCTTTTTCTTTCTTTTTGTTTTTATGTTGCCAGTGATATATAGATATGGTAATACATTTATTATTCGAATATTTTACTGATTTAAATTAAGGAAATAAGTTAATAAAATATCACTTTTGACTATTATATATTAAAGAGCTGTATATTAAATAACCATTTAAAGAAATACTATTTAAAAGTATTTAGAAATAGTTTTGTGTTACTTAATGCATTCAACAATAATATAGGGTTTTTTTCCCCCCTGAACGAGGGTAAGCAGAACTTCTTTTTAGTCAAAATTCTCCTCATTTTTTTACTAATAAACATAATAAATATCATTTCTGAACTGGTTTCTCTAACAACGAATTATATGCGCAAATGGCAAAAGAATAGCAAAGGCGAACGTTGGGATATGCCATATTTTGGAATGAATTTTTTATAAATTAATGTAATGCTTTTAATATTAATTTTGTATTTTCATAAAAATACATTTAGACAAGAAAAAAACAACAACATACTATATTTATGTAAAGAAAAAGTTTACAGAAAAAGAAAAAATTGTTTGGATCAAGAATGATAACTATGTCAAAAGACAAATCCCCCTCTCCGTATAGAAGATATCTTACGATGTCAAGTTCAGACTTCCTTCTCCCTAAAGTAAAATCTTTATTCATGTACAGCCCCTAACATGCTTTTTCATGTCGGTTTATCAGATAACGGGAATTATTTTTGAATTTTTTTTTCCCCATCAGAATAACGAATAATTTTAAAACGAAAAATGAAACTTACGTTAAGTAACTGTTTCTTAATCCACGATTGCTTTGTCATTTTCTGAAAACACCAAAGTTATTAAAATTGCTTTTGTTTATTTATTTATTGCACGCCAGCAGGTGTATTTTCATGAAAATAGTGGTGGACAACCGAATGTTTTCAGTGAAAACCCTTTACAGGGGTCCTACGCTTCAGGGAATTTTTCAGAACAAATATCTGTACTTGTTTTTCTATAAAAATAAATCTAGATCAAATGCACGAAATTTTGCTTTATTTAAGAATAGATTCTGTATAAGATAATACTGGTACCGATGAATTTCCTGGTCTTGAAATTGCAGGACAAGTACGACCTCTGCCTTTATTGTGATCTACAGTCAGTTTATTTTACGTTGTTACTTACAGAGTTTCTTTTTGTAATTAAGGGGACCAGGTAAGCGAAATTTAAGAAACAAAACGATTTTTGCATTTTTATATCATTAAATAGTTTATTATCTTTCTAACGATGTGTCACACACGTTTATATATATATATATAAAAGTGTTGAAATTATTCCATCTTTCTTAAGAGTACTTCACAGCTTAATGGCCATTTAAATCTTTAATTGACTTTTTGTCAAAACTTGGATTTTTCAAGTTTGTGTTCCTTTTATTCAATACCTATTAAACTTCAGAACTCAGATTTTTTTAATACTTATATTATGATATATTGTATACTTTAACACAGGGATTTAATGATTTGTCGAGAATGATTCATTTTAGGCAGTGGAATATTACCAAAAATGCTAAATTAAAAATGACTTTCAATAAATAATTAATAATTAATTTTCAATTTCACTTAGAAAGAAAATGGTCTGTTAAAATACGTAAAGCGTGTTATTCTAACTACTCTAAAAAATCCAGACCTCTATCTTTTACCATTTCAGAGAAAAAGGTACATAAAGTTGGTGAATTTAACATGGCGGAGATAGGGCTTTCCCGGTCCCCTTAACAGAATGGTGACATTCTTACAGAGAGCATATTCTGATTTGAAGTCTCCGTCCAAACTGTGACAGAATCTGGTGATACTACCCCAGACTTCTGTCATAAGAGGAATACAATAAATAAATAAGCATGAACATGTCGATAATGGTAGTCTCGTCTCGTTTTTGTTAAAATCTTCGAACAGTCAAATTTTATTGCTCTTTTAATGGCAATAATTATAAATACAATAATAAGAACGAAATTTACTATAGTGGGGGAAAACACTGTGGCCTGCATTCTTTCATGAAAGTCAAAAAGTACCAAGAAACGCTAAAGAATGCTAAACACCGCATTGAAATAGTGTTAACCCCTTCAAGGACAGTGGTTCATGTTTGGACAACTTAATCTTAATTCCTAAATGCCGCATTGGCACCAGAATATTGGAGTGACAATTTTAATATTATGCAGTAACAAAAGCTTTTGTTTGAAATAAATTTGATTTTGAAATAAATTTGTTTGTAAATTCTGATGTCCATCACTTATTTCAACCCCTGACAGGATTAAACATCTCTAAAAATTGCAGAATCGGAGAAAACAAATTTACAATATTAGGCCAAATATTTGAAAGCGAATTCTTTTCACCAATGTAAAAACATGGCCGAGAAACCCGAAAAAATTAAAAATCTCTTTAAAAATTCCGGTAAAAGCCAACAATCGTTCTATGAATTCCGAATAAACTTTATCGAAAATTGGACAGAATTTATTATACTGGGTTAAAAGATTGAAATCATATTCTCCATTCAAGTGTCAAAAACCGCTGCGAAATTAAAAAAATAAAATCTAAAAATCACGTTATAAAAGCGTCAAAAAAATTATAAATCACTGTACGAATATCAAATAAACTTTAACGAAAAGAAAATAACATCTACTATATACTAAAAGTTCAATAATCACAAAGGACAAAATTGAATATAATGATTTCTGTAGCAGAAATTTTCCCGAGGGTAAAAAAAATTGCCACAGAACGGGTAAAAACGGTCAAAATAACATTGAAAACTGGGTTAAAAACCGCTAAAAATTCGGAAACCGTGGAGGACAAAATTTACAATATTAAGCTGGAGGTTTGAAACCGAACGCCTTTTAAAAATGTGAAAACAGCCAAGAGAAAAGCATAAATTTCGAAAAATAGCTTTTAAAAAGTGCAAGAAATTCAAAAATAGCTGTATAAGTTCCGAATAAACTTTAATGAAAATAGTACAAAATTTATTATATTGAGTTTAATCATTCACACCGAATTCTTTTTTTTTATGTGGGAAAATTGCTGTGAAACACACAAAAAATAAAAATAAAATAAAAATAAATAAAAAGATGCTAAAAATCGTATAAAAAATTAATTAAATCAAATCTAATAGAAAAATTCGAAAGCTGCCTTTGCGATGCATAACTTCAGACATGTATAAGTACTTTACTGCCAAATCTCATAGCTTTGCTTGCAGCGGTCTTTTTAGAAAACAGAAGACATTCACACCCACATACGAACTTCATCTTTATTTTATAGATTAGCCGGAACCATGGAATGTGAAACGTATAAATTTGAAATACGTTTATTACCAGAAAAAATTGGCAGAAAATATTAAAAAGGGAAAATAAATATTTAAAATATCATTACTTTACGTTCGTTAAAACTGTATCTATATTTAATCAAACCTGGCCTAATATCGGCCCGGTTACGTTATGAAAAGTAAAACACGGGACATTCAGTGAATTTTTAAACGATTCTGACAGGTACTTTTCTTTGATCAGCTGTATACATAAAAATCGTACTATTTACAGGATAAATACAGTTACAGTGGTTGATCAGTTAACGAACTGTTCGGTTTAAAAACAGATCGGTTAACGAACTGTTCAGTTTACAAACAGATCGGTTAAAGAAATTTTTCGCGATAGATTTTTATGTTCGGATAACGAGCACATGTTCGGTTAAAGGTAAAACAAAGCCAAGAATCGGGAGCCGGTAGCACAGACAATCACCTCATCGAGTTTACGGATGAAATTCTAAAGTATGAAACTAAGAAGTTAATACTGTAATGAAAACAATTTTTCTTTTTGAGAAAACTAATTAACAATAATTAAAGATAAAACAGAAGTAGGAAGTAGAAATATTAGGCAAAAATATAAAAATATCTCTTGTAAAATGAAGAAGAAACGACTAAGACTCACAGTTGGTCAAGTTACTTTCGATCTCAAGGGGACAACTTTTGAAACAAATATTTTTATTTCTACCCGAGATTGTTTTCTTGCTCTGAGACTGGAGAAGGAACGTATAAAAATTTTAAGAAAGTGCAATTCAAACGATTAAGGGAAAAAGCTTGAGATCCTTTTCAAAACCATAATATAAATGAACTATTACACGATACATTTTGTAGCATGGGAGATGGTGGCAAGCGGGAGAAGCCTGATCACCACACTCTGAACATTAATCTTGACATGGAACTATTAATAAAGAAGAACTGACATATCTTTAAGGGGACCGGGAAAGCAAAGTTCAACCAAATATTCGATTTTTACTTTTTTATATTATTAAATATTTTAAACTTTTATCTTTTCAACGATGTGTCACACATGTATATATATATATATAAGTAAGTGCTGAAATTATTCATTCTTTTCTAAGTGTATTTCACAGCTTAATGGTCATTTAAATCTTTAATTGACTTTTTCTCAAAACATGGATTTTTCAAGTTTATGTTCATTTTTTTCAATATCTATTAGACTTAACAACTCAGATTTTTTTTTAATATTTTTGTTATATTGTACAATTTAACACAAGGATTTAAGGATTTGTTGAGAATTATTTATTTTAGGCAGTGAAATCTTACAGAAAAGGCTAATTTAAAAATGACTTTCAATAAATAATTAATTTTGAGCTTCATTTAGAAAGAAAATGGTCTGTTAAAATACGTAAATCATGTTATTCTAACTACTCTAAAAAATCCAGACCTTTATCTTTCACTATATCTGAGAAAAGGGTAGATAAAGTTGGTGAAATTAACATGGCGGAGATAGGGCTTTCCCGGTCCCCTTAAAATAGTGAAGCTTCAATTGTAACCACTATCGCAGGAGCTGTATACCGCCGGTGGAAACTTCCACCAATAGATTTATATAGAAATTTTTATCTTATTTAAACACCTTATTGTTATAAAATTTAAGTCATAAATAATGACAGAAACAGGTTTTTATTTTTACCGGTAGGAGTTTATTTTGGCGGTAGTTAGGCCCTGCGTTTCCGCCATATTGTGACAACCAGGGAAACAAACCGAAAGTTTTACAAGGCATACAGACACCAGTAAAAACAAACAGATATTTTTGACATTGTTGACAAAAAATTCCAAGAATAAGACGCTTAATTAAGACGAAATATTCTATTCAATTTTACTGGTGGGCTGATTGCCCTGGCGGTAATCAGAAACTCAGATCCGATTTTAAAAAAGCAGCCGCCATCTTGTGACAACCTCCTCAGTTACTTCACTCACAACTCGTAGAAAGCACACTATATGCCACCTCCTCTTTATTCATAACTCTATAAGTCTTGAGCGCTTACACAAAGATGGTGCTGCGGAAGGTAGATTTTTTTCAGTATTTGTACGGCCCCTTAAATTTTGTTAACAAATAATTCTTAAAAGTTTTTTCCGCTTTATTTTTCTAACATTAAAGATGTCAAAGAAATCTTTTATAAAATACTGGTGTCTAAATTTAAGCGACCGTACATACGTAAAAATAAATCACCCTTTGGCAGCCGCCATTTTTGTGTCAGCGCTCAGATCTGGTATTCAGGTGGCGGTGACCTGATATTGTAAAGCGAATCAACAAAGAGTGTCAATAAAATAAAAAATAAGTACCTCAAATAAACAGTATCCCTTAAAAATAAATCTTACTTCTGAAATTCCATTAATTATTGGCAATAAAATGACGATGCAGCCATTATACGAGCTGCTGATTTCGCAAGTCTATTTTCTGGAAGAAAAAAAAAATTGTTAAAGCGAAATCTTACAACTTAAAATAAAATTTATGTTTTTAAACAATTCACAAAAATATCTTTTAATATCAGTAAAGTTTGTCACTAGCAATGTATTTGGCCAACCATGATTCAAATGCGTTGTATTTCAAAGTAAGGAAAGACCATTTTGAATAAAATTATTTTTTAGGTTGTTCAATATGTTAATATGCACAAGAAAACCAGAATTTCATAGTGAAAACGTTAGACATCTTCGCTATTTAAATGATGAAATATATATATTCATATACCGGGTGTCCTAAAAAGGACTGACTGATTTTAAAATTCAATAACTTACAAACGGTGTGAGATATTTAATAAAATTCTTGCAGGAGGGTTATGCGTAAAGTCAAATGTTTTTTTTTCGATTTTAGTTTGAATTACAAACAATAGATGGCGCTGCGATCAATAGACGCTAAAATCAGGCTCGATTTTTTGTACTTCGTGACCCACTCAATACATTTTAAACTCCCTTTTCAGCATGGAAGAAGAGAAAGGCTAAAAAATCGAGTCTGTATTTAGCGCCTATTGCTTACAGCGCCATCTATTGTTTGTAATTCGAACTAAAATCGAAAATCACTGTAAAAAAAAAACTTTTGACCTTATGCATAACCATCCTGCATTTTTTTTTTTTAAATATCTGTCACCGTTTGCAAGTTATTGAATTTTAAAATCAGTCAGTCCTTTTTAGGATACCTGGTATATAAATTATATGGCGTGCAACTTATTACAGATTTTTTTCCACTTTTTCCTATAAAATTAAATTTATTTTTTGTTTTATTGTAATTTTTCTAAAGGAGAGTGAAATCTATACTAATAAAACAAAGTTTCGCTCTGTTTGTGTGTCTGTCTACGTGCAATGGCTAGCAAAATCTACGGCCCGTAGGAGGCTCAAACTTTTTGTGAGGATAGAAGAAAACACCCCCTGGTACACCTAAATTGCATAATTTTAAATTTCTTTTAATTAGTTGAGAAATTAATTAAAAACCGCAAATTAAAAGAATGGAAAAGTATTCTTAATTCAATAAAAGCAGAGATTCTTATCAAACCGCAGAATATTTCTTCGAAAACTGGAAGAGAGGGGGAATGGTTAACAGAATTGTCTCGCTACTAGGGCGATAACTGTACTGGCCTTTTTAACCCTTTCAAGGGCGGTGTCCTTAAAAAAGGACACATAATTTTAATTCCAAAACTGACAAACGGCACCAAGAATATTTAATTAAAATTTTCCTTTTATAATTTACGTGAAAATAAGCAAGTTCGTATTTTCTAATAAATTCGCTTATAAATCCTTGTGTCAGTCCATTATTTCATTAGTTTATGAGCAGAATTACTCCGCGCCGGAGAGGGTTAAAAAAGACTGCATTTTAAATTCTACTTGTCCTAAAAATTCGAAAATTACACAGCCAGACGCTTAAAAAATTCCCCTTTCAGAAATTCTAAAAATTATTTTTATACTCCTGTAAACAGTTGAAAAAACCATTAAAAACCCATTTACAAATTCTCTTTTATTTCCGTTCGTAGAAACACAGATTTTTGAGAAATCTCTTCTAGCAATAACAGGTGTTTGAATAGAAGACAACTGGCTACGGAATAAAAAACCCAAACCGCAAATGATTTTTATACTAGGATTCTTTTGACACCGTCAAAGTGTTTTAAATACACCATTTAGATATTTTAAAGTTATTCATCTAGCCCTATCTTTAAACGTGTTTCAATAATATCTAAATTTTATAAAAATCGATCCGCAAGTTTTTGTTTTATAAAAATTCCATTTTTAAAAAGGAAAAGAAATGTTTTGTTGAAACGCGAATTTGCTAATATTAAGAAAACTGACTAACCGATTGATTTATAACTTATAGACAGTTTATAATACATAATAAAAATTTTAAAAAGTAAGGGCATACAATTTCTGGGGGGAAGGAAGCTGCGATTAAATATTTAAAACAGTACCGTTTTCTTCCGTTTTATATACAGTTTTTTGACGGAGCCCTCGGATACACTTTACTTATTTAATATCAAAATTTCCAAAGTGTACTTACCACTATTTAAAATAATAATTTCAGCAAATCTCTTAAATTCTTCCTTTAGTCCGCCACCCCCTTTACTAATATATTTGCGAGTAGATTGTCTAACGGAGTTTCGTTCAGAAACAGTTTTGTTAAGAATAGTGTTACGCCCCCTGGTGGTGGAATATGGAACTAAAATATTCGAGATCGGTTATTTGCAAGATTTAGCAGTGCGTTGCAGCACGCCTGTTAAACCTTCATGTGATATATCATCGGAAAACCCTCTTACCATTCTTTCATATATTATTAACTTTTCTACCCCGTCACTCCAATATGTCCATCCCGGGTTTGAATTTTCTAACTGAGCTCCTAATTAATCGACAGCAAGAGTCACCGATATAAAATATAGCTTATGATGGAGTGGAGCAGTGAAAGTCACTATCAATTTACAACCATTAATTATCAAATAGGTTTGGTATTTCCTGAGATTCCATAGAAATCGTATTTTTAAAAATGTTTTAGAAAGCTTTTCGCTCGTTCCACCCTTTTGAATTTGGAATTTTTTAGAAACTGTCCTTAGAGAGCATTACATCTTATAAGTATCTACCCTGCCTAATTTGAATTTTCTATCTTTAGCAATTCCATGGAAAACTCTATTTAGAACGTTTTAAGAAAGCTTTTTGCGCATTTTCGCACTGCTTAAATTTAGATTTTTTTCTTATAAACTGTTCTTAGAAAGTATTTGGGTGAAATAAAAAAATTATGTCCTTTTCCCTATATATATATATATATATATTAAGTATTCTGTTTTCACCAAATAAAATTTTTTCTGTGTTTATATGTATGCAATCTATATAAAATCAGTTTCAGCATAGCTAAATTCATAAGTAGGATAAAAATACAGTCACGTAAAAATGCCTTAACCCGTAACTTAATTTTAATTACTAAATGGCACATATGCACCAGAATATTGGAATGAAATATTTCTTTTTATTAAGTACGTGAACAAAAGCTTTTGCTTATTTTGAAATAAATTTGTTTGTATGGTGTCACCATTCATTTCTGAATTTAACGAATAGAAGTACCTTGCCCCTGAAAGGTTTGAAGATTAATATTGTACTGGACAACATCAACTCAATTTCAACATTTATATTCCTGTTAAAATATTATTTCTAGTCTATTATATCATCATTTGTGTATTAGAATTCAATATGTAATTTTATATTTAAATGAAAACAGTATTGTGGATTAATTTATATAACAATATGAAACCCCTCTTACTTGTATTCAGCATTACAGCCAAAATTTTCAAGTCCCTCTACAAAATATATTTTTCAATAGTCAAATAGTTTTAGTATATTTTAAGAAGAGATGCCTTTAGATATTTTCGGAGCATTTTTTAGGAGCTACTCATATACAACGAGAAAAAATAGAGAAAAGGTGCGAGTAACAGAAATTATATATGTAGTAACAGAGGTTACATTTTTGTAACGGATGTTACATTGAGCAACACGAATTAGACAGTAGAAGTGTATTTATATTAATCTAACAACAATGGCACAACTGAAGCACTTTGATTTACTTTTATTACGCATATGAATTTTAAACTACTTTTTTTTTTATTTAACTACACCTGTTACAAATACGTAGTAACAAAATTTCAGGTAGCAGACGTTACATTTACCAAAGGAAAAAGTTGTATTTTCTATAGTTTTGCAAAAAATATGTAAATCTTACAATTATTTAAAATACGTTATCTTAATTTCATATAATAAAAATAAAACTTTAATTAAAATGACAATATTTTAATTTAAAATTTATGTAACATAGGTTACAAATAGAAATAATACTATCTCCGAAGTCAGATTTTTCAGCTTACTGACCATATGTGTTCAGAACAAATTCAAATTGACTGTAGCATATCTTTTCTAGTATATTTACCTACAAGTAGGCGCAGTTGTAACGTCTGTAGGGAAGAATGGAAGTCATTTCTTTGATAAGAAAAGTTACAGTAACAGAGGTAATAATTTCGAAGTACAAAATTATCTTAAAATATAGTAATAATAAATAAATATTTTAATGTTCCGGACCTAACTAGTTAAAATACTATGTTTTATGATTGCATAAAACCAGTTAAAAATGTAATTTTAAATATTATTAGTTAAAAACCTAAATTGAAAACTATGCTATCCGGACAGACTGTTTTGTTAGTCAGGATGAATAAAAATGGATAACTTAAATTTAAAAGAAATCTTTGTAAACATTTTTTTTTACTAACGAAGTCCTTACTAGTTGTTTTAATGGAAACAAAAAATAAAAAGCGTTCTTTCCCATTTTACCCAGAAAAAAAATATTCTAATTGTGGACATGAAAAGGACATAATTTTTTTGTTTCACCCATTTACATCGTATAAGTTACTACTACGCCAAATTTCTAATTTCTAGTACCTTCAGTATTACAAAAACCGCATTTTTAGAACGTTTTTTGGTCCTGCATCCTTCGTGAGGGTATTGGCACTGACATAAAATATAGTCTATGTTAGAACAGGGACGGTTACCATCAATTTGTCATTATTACTGGAAATCGGTTTGGTAGTTCAAGATATTACGCAATACAAACAAACCAACAGCCGTTACTTTTTTAGGGTTCCGTCTTTATCAAGTAAAAACGTAACAATTCTAAGATCACTAATTTAATTAGAATTAATCACATAATTACTATGGGACTCGCGACTAGGTTACAGTGAGTGACTCTTTCAATACGCCACTCGCGTCTTTAAATGTAAAGAAACTGGAAAAATGTGGTACCGATCTTATCGGCGTTGCATATTTGCTACCTCCTTTCGAAGCGAGTTTAGTACAATGTAAAGTTTAAACTTTGAACAAGGGTTTTCTTTTAGTTACACTGTAAAAAAAAAAAAAAAAAGATTATTACTACGCTGAATTTGGTTTTATGGAATGGCAAATGAAGTTTAACCCCTTGAGGGGCACCGGTATATATTACATACGACCTACGATTAATGAAGTTTTACACCAGAAAAATTTTATTATATTTTACTTTTCTAACTTTGGTGGAAAAACGTCGTAAAATTGCTTTTACTTATTTTCAAATAGAATTTTTCAACGTTTCCGGTGGGAATTCAGCATTTCACAAACGTAATTGCTGGCCCCTCAAGGGGTTAAATATGCACTACTTTTATTGTAATCACCGAAATAAGTTCATCATAAACAGATTAGGATAAGATTAAAAAAAGAGTTATACAGAATAGCAATATTTGATACGATTTAGGCTTCATATCTCTCTGAACTTTCATGGTATATACATTTGTACTTTTTTAGTATATACAGCTATACGGAACACCACGTTGTTTAATTTTTTACAAAGTCTTATTATTCTTTTAGTAAAGATTCTTTTTTTGTAATAATACAGTTAATAATTAATATATTTATGGTACGGAACTTTCTGCACGCGAGTAATACTCGTACTTGACCGTTTGTTTTAATATTAGTATAGAATTTTTTATTTTAAGTAATATCAATTATAGTCTTTTGAAAAGTGGACAGAAACAGTTTTAACCCCTTGAGGGGCGGTGGGATAAAATATATCCCACCTTCGATTAATGAAAATTTGCACCAGAAAAATTGTATGAAATTTTACTTTTCTAACTTTGGTGAAAAAAAGTCATAAAATTGCTTTTCCTTATTTTGAAATAAAATGTTTCTAATTTTCCGGTGAGAATTCAGCATTACACAAACGTATTTGCTTGCCCTTCAAGGGGTTAATCCTAAACTCCACGAATGTTTCTTAAGGAAGTACATTTTCTATTCTCATATGTAGAGTTAGATACCACAAATTTTCAAAACTAATTCTTTGCCATATTTCATAATAGCCTTTGTGATTACATAAAGCGAGTATATTTATTCAAACATAGTGGTAACTAGGGATTGAATTTATTTAATAAAATATTTAAATTTTAATTATTTCATAGATGCATGGCTGCGCAGGTAGGGTTAAGTGATGGCGAATTTTAAACTTCTCGTGAGAAATTAATTTATTTGTGTTACTAACAATATCAAAGGAAAAAAACTAAAAATAGTTATTATTACGTATTTAAAACCATTTTAGGATTACTCATAGTTTCGACTTCTATACATTTTTTGTACTCATTAGATTATATTTGCGATTCTAAATTGCAATAAATGTAGTAACTTTATATATTATAAAAATATAGAATAAAGGCTTGTAACTCCCTACCCCGGAAAAAAAGGAAACAATATACAGGAACCTACTTTGGAAATACTGGGCTGCTCTAGTTACTCGAAAAGAATTTTTTGGAAAATTCGGATTTCCTATAATCTAGATAGAATAATACACGAATAAAAAAATTCAAACCGGAAAAATTAACAAATTTAGTTTATATGTATTTACAAATTATCCGCTTTTCAAAGCACTTGATTAGCACTTCATCTTTTGTTCTAGCGCATCTGTTGCTCTTTGGCGGTAGATAATAATATAAAATATTCGTATACCATGTTCGACAGCTTTCCCTTAAACTTCCGTAAAATACGAGTTAAGTTGACCAAGGTTAAACACGTTTCGAACCAGAAATTTACTAAAGAAATTTATTCAAATAGATTTCATAGAGAAACAACATTTTAAATGTATAATGATAAATCAAATAAATTTTCTGGTTAGTAACGTGTATAACCTGGATCAATTTAACTCGCATTTTACGGAAGTTTAGTTAAATGTTGGCAAGTATGCGTATACGATATTGTAAGTTGTTGAGTATGGATCCGAACTGCAGGCACTCCGTAATTTCCGGCGTATAATCCGCCGATCAAATAATCATGATTGAACTCTTTAACTTTCTAAATCGGTGTCGTGCATCCGGAATAATAGATGTGCTTACTTTTGAGAATCACTTTTAATAAATAGCAATTTTAGTTTAATTTAATCGTAGAAAACTGTGACTGAAGAAGGTGAAAATTAATTTTAGAAATAAATCACCAATAATCAACGTTTAAACACAGAATAAATAAATTAGGCAATGTGAATAAAACCAGACGTATACGTTTCGTGAGATCCAGGACTCACATCATCAGTGTATAAAATCTATGTTTAAAAACAGCATCCCCCCACAATTACATGCAAGTCCAAAACACAAATGTCAGTTAACACAGGACCGAAAGACAATCAAGTTCGAGCCACCAATAAAACCAAAGCGGAAGTGAAGCATCGTCTCAGGTGGCATAGCAATATCGGCCAATATCGGGAACAGCGATTTCGCAATATCAGACAATATCGGTAAACACGGACGATATTGCATGGCAACCTTTTTCCCCAATATTGTCCAATATCGGGACCCAATGCCGACCGATATCGGGACCCAATACCAGCCGATATCGGCGAACGCCGGGCCGGCCTATATCGGGGAGCGCCGAACCGGCTGATGTTGGTTACAACTGGATTCGTCACTATAAAATAGCAAAGCTTTATATATATATATATATATAGGGAGAGATACTGATTACTTGTCTTGACATAGTATTGGTAATCAATATCTCTTTATATTAGGGGGGAAATGTTTGCCATTTTATATTGGTGAATCCAGGTTTGAAAATATATGCATATAAATATATATTTTTTAACTATTTCAAATATATATATATATATTGTCTAATATAAAAAAATATATATTTATATATATTTTGTTTATATGGAAAATCATAACTAAGTTCACTGTCATGATAATGTAAAAAATATCTGAAGCAAAATTTTTCATGATTATGTTGAAAGTAGAATTACTCTGAAATAACTTAAAAATTTTGGGGAAATTTCTTTTCTTTTATTAAAAGGTGTATCATTTTATTAAAATTCAAATATCATTAATAAAATAATTTATTCAAAATTTTCTAGTAAATACATTCTTATGTTTTTTAACCCCTTAAAGGTCGCATTAAATTACGGTTTAAAAATTCAAGTTGCTTATTGGCACCACTTTTTTGAAAAAGAAATATTCACCTTATTTAATGACAGATAAAATGATACCATAATAAAGCCAATTGCACTACTTTATAAAACTGGTGGGAATCAAACAATCTCAATAAAAGACACAGCCCGTGAATATCACGGGAGCGAGAATTAAGGGGTTAATTTTTTTCTTTCTCGTGGGAATGGTAAGGTTGAAAAGTGTTATATTGTATTATTTGAATAAAATTACTTTTATTACCATGTAAGCAATTTTGATAGATTTTTTTCACATAATCAATAGAAATATTGAACATATATTGAAATAAAAAAATAATATGTCGCTGAAATGGTTTATTCTTTTCTGCCTTTACAATAAATATAAATGTTCAAATTTGTTTAATTGTAATAATGTATAAACTTTGCAAAAAAAAAAAAAAAAAAAAAAAAAAAAAAAAAATCTGGCAAAACTTAGTCGAAAACAATGTATGTTAAGCTACATGTGTAAAAAATCTACCTTTGTTGTTTTTTCAAACTTAACATTAACTATTCCTACCCAATTAACTTAGAAGAAAATTTATACTTTATCTGTATGACCATCATCCTGAATCAGAGTATGAACTTATCAATTCGATAGTGCTGGAAGATGAATACTCTGTTCCTTATGTTAACTCTGCATTCTGGTGGTTTTCTCTTTTTTCCGATGTTTATTGTTCTACATTAAAACATTAAGTTGTTGGAAAACTCATAATAAAATGCTACTTTTTCATTAAAAGTAAAAATTCATCTGTAAAATTATGTCCATAATACCAATTTGTGGAAATAGTAAGGTTGAAAAATTGAATATAATATTAACCATCATTAAAATAACAAAATAACTTGCAGCTGAAACAATTTATTTTTTATGCCTTTACAATAAACGTTAACATTTAAACTTGCATATAGTATTTATATACAATAGAAGATCTTTATAATGCAAACCAAAACATACAACATTTTGCGTTATATAGATCATTTCATACATTAAAACTTACCTTGTAAATAGGGCACTGTACGTCTGGAACAAATCAATTGCAGTAGATCTTTATATTGCAGTCCTTAGGACCAAAAGTTATGCAGGTTATAAAGTTTTGCATAGTATTGATCATTTCGCATATTGTTAAATCACCTATAAAATTATCCAAACATGCCGGGACAAAATCATTGGATTACTTAATTCCAAAATTTTTACATTTAAAAATAACAATATTTTCATTAAAAAAAATCTGAATTACGCAGACAAATATGAAATAATGATTGAAATTTAATCCTCTAAAGTAGGGGTGCACAACCTGTGGCCCGCGGGCCACCCCGTGTACCAGTATTTTTACCCAGAAAAATTTTCCTAATAAATTGACAGAAACTTTGCTAATAAATAATTTAAATTTTTAAATTTTTTGTGGTGGCAAACAATTTTCTAGCAAAAAGGTTGTGCAGCACTACTCTAAAGGGTGTCAAAATTTTTACAATATGGATTAAAGGTGCTTCTTAAATACAAAATTTATTGCTTACATCTCAGAAGCTGTGAATTATATAGGATTATAAAGATCTTCTACTGTACAAATAAAGGGTTCCCCTTTCTCTCCCTCAACCCCCCCCCCCCCGTTGAAAACAGTAAATCCACCTGTTGTTGTTTTGTTTTTAACTAACCAACTTTAATTTAATTACTCCTATATTAAAAATTTATAAAATATAAATTTATATTATTAATTTCAAAAATTTTAAGTCTTCAATTAATTGAAATCAAAATTTATATTTTATCTTTATACTCTCCTCATTCTGAATGAGAGCCTGAACAATACTACTAAAGGATAAACGCTTGGCTGGAAAGTTTTTCATTAAATAAACTCAATTTCCAGCAAATATTGAGCAAAATTTATAAGTTTTAATGGCAGTGTAAAATTGAAAGTGCAACTGAAATGACCATTTAAAAGAATCAAAAAATATTTTACAAACAATGTCATTAAATTAAGCGAGAAAATCTATTCTGGAACTGAAATTTTAATAGTAAGTTTATTATTTCCATTTGTAAGGTCATTGTGCCTAAATGAGTTACGATTCCCCATAGTTTTGTCGCATTTAGGGTATATTTGGCATTTCGTTAAATAAATATATATTTTATGAAGCTGAAAATTATTGAATACAATGCCTTTAGTTCAAAACTAACTTCTTTCTAAAAAATTGAATCGTAATTATTGCTATAAGCCAACAATATACCATTTTCGTATTTAGGTCATTTTTGTCGCATTTACGGCAGTTAAAACCTTAATGAGACACCCATTGTCCTAAATGTGAGAATGCGTTTTGTACATGTCAGTTCATCTTAAAATATTCATTTAATTGCTATACATATTTTAATTAATAAAGAGTTAAAATACATAAAATTGAAAGTTGACTAGCTTATTATTGAACAATTAAATAAACTAATAATTTAAATTAAAAATCACAACGGTACGTTATCTTGAATACATTGTACTTAAATAATGAATACTTCAAAATCCATATTTAATAGACTTTTAACTTTGACCATAGATAAAACAAGAAGTAAATAAAGAATGACTGATAGAACAAATTTTACCACATCTTTTCCTTTTCAGTTTGCTTTTAATTCATTTTTTATTTTCATCTTTAGTCCAGGGTAAATGTACATTTTACCTTGCAAAATGTCGGGTAAAAGATTTTTTTTTAATTGTTTATAATGATGCCAACATGGAAAAACCAATTTTTCTAACAAAATTTCTTAAGGCTAAATTTTCTATGGCCAAAAAACAACAAAATTTTGGGACTTTTTTAATTTTTTTAAATAATATCTCGCGACTCATTTCCATAGCATCGTTGCCGTATTTGTCAGTTGCAATATTAAAGAGGATAAAAATCTCTACAACTTTCATACTTACAACTTTTTTATACACTCAATAGCAAGCGCAGTACGCCATTTCAAAAATAAGACATTTTTTTCAATTTTCTTAAAAACGGTGAAAAGCGTAGTTTTGCCCCGATTATCCAAATGTTCCCCGCGGATTTAATCGTGTATGCCGACTTCTAACAATTGAGAGCAGTAAATTATCCATTATTTGCACACTCACGTCTTTGTTTTCACCTCAACAGACATTTTACATTCAGTAAATTTATATAATTTTAAAAGTAAGGCAGAGTGCAGATGAATGAGACAATTTCCATATTTAGACAGTAACTTTAAGTGTATACAATGTTAACTTCAAAGCATTGTTTAAAAGTATACTTCAATATTTAGTAACTTATTTTCACGATAGTTTCAATTAAGAAAGAATTCTTGTTTAATTTTTATAGTTTTTATAATGCATACATATTTTTCAAGGTATCAATGGGATATGTATGAACATTTGAGACACATATTGAACACATATTTTATTCCACACTACAATGGTATATTTTATTTACTAATTATTGATAACATATGTTTTAATGTTTTAAAGATAGAAACATTGGATTGTAGTTCCTTATAAAAGGGGGAGGGGGGGGACTCAAAAAATAAATATATTTTATGTAAGAAATACTTTTACCTTATGAAATAGCTACAATAAAAACGACAACAGATTATTTAATTAACTAATGTTATGCATTTTTCTCTTGTAAAATTTTAAAATTCTGTCAATAAAATATTTGAGATCACTGGTTTCATAAAACTATTTAAAAGATTAGTTTAAAAAAATACTGTCAATATTTTTTTTCAATTTCAATCAGAGATGAGAGCGCTCCGAGCCAAATGACCGATTACTACCAATAATTTTTAATATGATACTTTGCATTCTTAAATCTCAAAAATTCGGTCATTAAATAATATGAGAAACACTATTAAAATTTAGTGGTAGTAATCGGTCATTTGGGTCGGAGCGCTCTCATCCCTGATCCTAAATATAACAAGGGATTATATCATTTTAGCATGCAAAAATATATAAAACTTTTAAGATTATCTATTAATTGCTTTAAAGCTCAAACAGAAAAACTTACTTTGGTTGTTGAAAAATATACTTTGTGGAATATTCTAATCTTCTGTAACATGTACTGATTTGAAACTATATCTGTTTAATTATTTCAGTGATACCATTTATCAAATGAAATACCAATTTATTTATGATTATAGACAATATACCGTATATATTCGCGTATAAGTCGAGGAATTTTTGACAGTTTTTGGCAAGCAAATTTGGGGGGTCAACTTATACGCGAGTCAATTAAAAAATAAAAAATAAAACTTCGAATATTACAAAATTCTGACTGTTTATGTGTATGAATAATAAAATATTACAAAAAATATACAAATAATAATAATTTATCATTAAAAAATTTCTCAATGATTTATTTTTATTTACTTATTACTTTTTAGCATAGGCAAGTGAAATATTTGGTTTGATTTTGTGCAAAATTGAAGTAAAAAGTTAGGGGGTCGACTTATACGCGGGTTTTTGATTTTTTGCAGAATTTGCATTCGAAAGTTAGGGGGTCGACTTATACGCGAGTCGACCTATACGCGAGTATATACGGTAAACGTTTTTGTTTTCGCATTGATCACCTGTTTTATTCAACTCCACTTTCCCAACACAAAGTAAGGTACGCAATATGACTGCATAAACTAAATGGAAAATGTATTTTAATAATAATAATTTCTACAGGCTATTTAACAGTATTTTTTTCTTTTTGTTGGCACTGTTGTAGGATTATTAGCATCCCGTTTCGACGGGATATCCTTATCAAGAATAAAGCAGATATCTGGATCATCTAGAGATATAAAGCCTGATACTTCCCATTTATCAGCACTTACATTACACACAAGGCCGTATTACATTTGAAGATGAGTGTTCAAATAACACAAAGGCCGAAACTAGAGCGGTGCAGAGGGGGCATATGCTCCGGGCGCCAGAACGAAAGGCGAGGGGTCGCCAAATGAAGTTTTTATTTGTCGATTAATTATATGTATATATATGAAATATGAATAAAAATGTCTCGCAGCCAGAAAGCTAAAAAAAAGTTTAAAAAAAAACAGTAATCAAAATAGAAAACCCCAATAACGAAAATAGATAAGGCAAACACTAATCCGGTTATAATTCAACGTCAGCAATTCTAAGCCAAAAAAAGCATTTAAAACTATTAAATTGCAAGCGAGAAACTGTAAAAAAAAAACGCTCCCATAAATTTAACATTAGCGTTCCAATGTCTTCGCGTGACTAGTGTAGTCTCACGCGAAAACATTTGCACGCTAATGTTAAGCCTATGGGAGCATTCTTTTCAGAATTCTTGCTGGAATTCAATATTTAATTTTTTTTTCATATATCTGAGGCCGATATCCAACATTGTGCGTTTTTAATTTTTCGAATTTGGTTGCATTTTTTTAATGAGGATACTTTAAATTTCAGAACGGGTTCCAAACAGTTTTTCAAAAATGAAAGTGTTTAAATATTAAAAACAAAAAATGCAACCGAACCCTAAAAAGCACAACATTCGATATTGATCTCAGGTATCCCATAAAAGAAAAGAAAAAACAAAAAATTTAAAAGTAATAAAATGCAAGCGAGATATTTGTCAAGAATGCTTCCATATGTTTAATATTACCTTGCGAATGTCTTTGTGTGACTAATTTAGTCTCATAATTCCTATAACTGTGACTTTAAACGCCTCAATACTACAACTACCGTAAAATCTTTAAAAATGAAATCTGTATGTACGAATCAGCTCTTTAAAGAAAAAATTATATATTTTAAAGATGGAGAATATGAACAATTATACCTACTAAGATGGAAACCTGTTTAAAGCGGAATAATTTCGGTTCGGTTTTCAAGGTTTTGATGAATCAATGTTTTGCAAATATGATTACGTAGCTCACATTACGTATTTAATGATTACACACCTAAAATTTTCAAAATCCGGCTATTAGAGATTTATTAAAATTCTCCTGGTAAATTTTCTTTTTAAGCGGGGGGGGGGGGGGATCCATGTTTACCACGGACGCAAAAAAGGCTAGTTTTGGCCCTGAAGCATTTAATTTACTGATACCAATATATAGAAGTTGAAATACACTATTAAATCCGAGGGAAACATTTGAATAATCGGGGCATAACTAAGTGTTTCGTGGTTTTTAAGAAAATGGAAAAAAATTACTGCGCTTGCTATTGAGTGTATAAAAAAGTTATAAATATGAAAGTTGTAGAGAATTTTATCCTCTTTAATATTGCAATTGACAAATAATATGCTACGGCAACAAGTCTCGAGATATTTAAAAAAAATCGAAAAAGTCTCAAAATTTTGTTTTTTTGCCACAGAAAATTTAGCCTTAAGAAATTTTGTTAGAGAACTTGGTTTTTCCATGTTGGCATCATTATAAACAATTCAGAAAAAAACCCTTTATGGACCTTTTGCAAGGTAATCCCCCTTTTTTGGTACATTTCCCCTGGACTGCTTCCTTCTAGGCCTCAATTTTTCATTTTGATTTCTAAATGGTATGGTTCTATATAGATTAAGGTTTAGGTTGTTGCAGCTTTACTTCCAGGTTGTTCTAGTAACTGACTTCAGGTTTCTAACGAATCTTGTTTTTAAAATACTGTTTTTTTTTTTATTTTTTTACGCTTTAATTATTCTCAATTTTTTATTTTTTGACGCTGGTTTTGTTTTTTCAGTGTCTTATTTTATTTTTTCATATACGCTACAGTTTATTCCCTTAACGCTCGAATTAAATTACGGTTGAATAATTCAAATTGCTTATTGGCACCACTTTTATGAAAAAGAAATATTCACCTTATTTAATGACAGTAAAAACGATACTAAAACATAGCCAATTTCACTATTTTATAAAACTGGTGGGAATCAAACAATTTGAGTAAAAGACACAGACCGAGAATATCTCAGGAGCGAGAATTAAGGAGTTAAACACGCAGCAAATGTTGATTCTATGGCTTTTCGCAGGATTTTAAATTGTTTGCGTAACTGTTTTAACAATTAAAGACAAGATGGATTAACTTCCCTTAAGTACGAAATTGCAGGAACGTCCCATGAAAAAACGGCCATATGCGTTCCCACGGGTCCATACAAATGAACGTCTGGCAACGACAACACATACATATGCAGTATGCAACAGCAAACCACTGCTCGGGAAAGAACCGTTATCGTTCAAGGAACACATGAGAACTTGGTAAAACGTGCAAAGTAAATTTTTATCTCCACGTTACTTTTAGTGGAAACTGGTGGCGCTGAAGTTTTACATAAGCTGATTAAAAAAGAAAAACATCACATCGCAAACATATTTGACAGTAGATAAACCTTTAGACTCGAAAACATATGATAAAGTTCCACGTATATTAGAAAGAGGTTTGTTCTTTTGAAGCTTTTTTATAAGAATTACAACATTTCTTAAATATTCTTTTTTTTCTTTTCAAAACATTAGTTCCGTAATTTCTGTCATTAAATAAAATGCTCTTCAGAAATAGTGATGGCAGTTTGTCCACTGACAACGGGTTCGCCCCCCCCACCCTGATTTACAAAATGTAGATTCGTTTTTATGAAATTTAAAATGTTTAACAATTTTCGAAATTGTTTATGATATAATAATTTTGTCCGGATTTTGCTAACAAATAAAAAATTGTATTCCCACCAGTATGCACTAAGAGCATTACTCTGATATCAATTTCTCCTGTGTTCTTGCTGTAGTGTAGTCCGCGATCCAGGTACAAATTTCGCCATTAATTCCCTCTTGGTCGCTAACTTGTAAAGTGCATAGGTGCCAAGTTGCCACTAATCCTCCGTAATATGTGGGTTAATTTAACCCTGGTTTAATACATTTCGCACCACATTCTTTTTTCAGTGATGAAATTAAATAAGTTACACTTAGAAAACTGGAATTAAGTAAATAAAGGTTCATCAGATAATTTTTCTGGTTCGAAACGTTGTTAAACTGGGTTAAACTAATCCACGCATTACGGAAGATTAGTGCGAACTTGGCACCTCTGAAAGTGCTTCAGAGAGTTGTGTCATGCAGCTCTGTGAACTTCAGCTGCGGTATCATGGGTGGTTTGAGCAGCGGTAAACTCCCACGCACGGAAAAAAAAAATTGTCATTTCCTCCCGATTGAGAATTTTGGAAATTATTTTTATCCCAATATCTTTTAGAGAAAAAAAAGTCAGCTCGTCACACAAACATTAAAAAAAAATTATTCAGTGATTTCCTCTCAATTGAAAATTTATCAGATATATGCCATTTTAAGTATATAAGTATTTATTTTAGGTATATATGCCATTTTAAATAAATAAACATATCTGCTGGCTATATCACAGTGGAAAAATTTGTCAGCTGATGCACTGAAGGGTGTAACGCAGGAGCCAGACAGGAACACCTGTCACTTATTTAAATGCACCAACTGGCGAGTTTTCCCTCGGTAGGTTGCTAGCTGATTTTTTTTTATTACGTACAGGATCATATTAACTATCAGCTTACGGATATTCAACCGGGAAGAAATAAGCTATCTTAAGACTTCTATCGCGAGGGACGAGATAACTCGTTTTTCAGGAATATTAGCTATCAAACATGGAAAATCAATTCGTACCGGAAAAGTCTGTCATTTAAGCATTAGATATTGATTCCGATATCTAATGTCCTATAGTTACCGGGCAGAATTTTCCGGTGCGAGTTGATTTTCCCAAACGGATACGATATTTTATTTTTTTTAATGTTTGTAAGGAAAAACAAATCATTAGAGTAAGAAATGATATTGATCATTATTTTTCAAAGTATAATAAACAAGTTTTAAATGAGTTTGTGTTTTGTTTCAATATTAGCGCTGCGAGTAGTGGATCAGGCTCTTAGCGCAAAGGGTGGCACAAAGGTGCGCCATTGCTCCGATGTAAGTGTTAAGTTATTCGATATTACTGTAACTGTAAGATATAATTTTATTGCGGCGTTTCATTTACATCGATATTCTATATAGATACTTTAAAATTGATAAACATATAAATAAATAAATTATGAAATACTGTGATAAGAAAATTAATTAATTAATAATTTATTGAAACTTAAATATGTAGTACATATTATTTATTTTAAAGAGTTATACAATTTAATATTGTAATTTAATCATATTCATTTTCACTTTGGCTCGTGTTGCTCTCATTTCCTGATTCACTGTCAGAATTATCTTCCACCATGTCTTCATTATCGTCATGTGTACAAAAATATAAAGGAAAAATATATATATATATGTTTAACGTAACATAATCAACATGATTAAAATTAAATAAAAAATGTAACATTTTTCGGGTTGAACAATTATTTGATTAATCGATGATGGTAAGTGAGGTCCAGAAAACTAATTGAATTCATATTTGTTGTCGATTTCTGCCCAGCCATAGTCTGACGGATCATCTGTAGTTGGCACTTTTATATGTTCGTGTGACCAAATTTGCGCTATGTAACATGTTCGTTAAAAATGCTGATATAATTCCAATTTGCGTGGAGGTAGAGACGACAACGAGCCATCAATCTCTTTTTTGCTTAGTTGGAACGAGTCAGCATTGTCAAGGAATTTGTATGTTTTTTTGAACCGTTCCGTTTTTCCTAACCGCTAGGGCTGTATCTCACCTTAGGTGGAGATAAACGTACACAAAGAGGTAAGAATAATATAACAGGAGTTACCGCTATGAGCGCTGACGGCGGAATGTTAGAGCGGAGAGCATTTTCTCCGATCCCAACCGTTATATCTGAAATAAGAAATTGCGCATGCATGTAGACTTGAACGGAAATTGTCTTACTAGAAAAATTTTACAGGGTTACCGAGCTTGCTATATGTCATCATGTTAAATTGGCGATTACTCTTTGGCTTTCGAAAATAAAGAGAGAAAGTTAAAATTAAAATAAAAACATAGAAAAAGTATTTAAATAGTTAAAATAAATATATTTTATCAGTAAAAATGTAAATAAAATCAAAACGGAATAACTTACACCCAGGGTTCGCACAATTTTACCACTAAATTTATACAGTATTTTCAAAGTATTTCACTGCAGAAAAATATTGTAAAACCTGCGAATAAAGGTGGTTGTTGCGAATTCTATGTTTTAAAAATTAAATGTAAATTTTCTTATCATTAATAGTGGTGTCAGAGTCCTTGGAAATTCCAAGGAGTGTGCGAACCTTGCTTACACTCATAAAGAGTGAAAAAAGGAAAGAAAAATTTACTGTGCTGTTATCTATGTCCAGTGAGTTAAACGAAATTGGTTATTAAAAGAATTTTATAATTATCTGAATAGTTAGCCTGTAATTGCTTATAATGGAATTAAAAAAACAGTTCTAAGAAGCTTATTTAAAAAGGAAAGCCATAGTAATTTTATTCAATAAAAAATGTATTTAATATTTAGTAAAATTACATAAAAGATTAGAGTATGATGTAAAAAAATAATACATTATTAAATTTGTAAAAATCATAAACTATTACATTTAAATTTATATGTACGGCTTAAAATAAATTAATAATGCCTTTAAATATATACTATTTTGGCAGCAGACCATACAAGATTTAAAAGAATATATTTTTAACTTTATCTTAAAAAAATAAATAGATAAAATAAAAATAAGGTAATCATTCTTCTTCTTATTATTATTATTAACTGTGGAAATGAATAGTATATATTTGCAACTACATTTTTATTAGTTTAAATTACTCAGCTCATTTGCAAAATTTCACTCTTTATCTGTTGAGTAATAAATAATTTCCTAATTGTGTTAGCATTAAATACTTTAAGAAAATCACATGAAGCTCTTTCTAACGCAGTGTTGTTTGTCAGTAAAAATATAATAATAATGTAATTGACATAGGAAATTACAAAATAAATAAAAATAGAACATTAAATTGATGGTAGAGGTATTTTTATTTATTATAAGCCATTGCCTTTTTACAACATTTACAAAAAGTTTTAGAATTTCAATCTAAGTCCACACGCATGTGCAGTTTCTTATTTTAGATATAACGGTTGGGATCGGCGGAAGTGCGAGCGGAGACAGTGAATTAGAAGGGGATGAAATTTTAAAAGTATCTATAAAGAATATTAATGTAAATGAAACATCACAATAATATTATATCTTATATCGATAACATGACATTATTTGAAATGTTTTCAGTTTTAATGTTTGTGGCAGTGAGTGTGTTGTCTGTAATTTAAGCTTCATAGAGGTAAAAAATCCCTTGATGGTGACTTGTTAGAATACGGCTGAAACGTTGAAATTCCGAAAAAACATATTTTTAGAAAAAAAATTGTCCGTCCGTCTGTATGTCTGTGTGTCTTTAATCGCTCTATCTCTCGAACAAATTGAGATAGAGACTTGAAATTCGGTGTGTTCTTAGGGAGTAATAATGGAAAGAAGCCTATTGAGTATCAGTAACCTCGATTAAACGGAACTATTTTTTTAGGACTCTTGAAATATTCATTCTGATAAAAGGTATGCACATTTTTTCGAAATTGTTTATTTGAAGGACTGAATATAAAGGACAATAAAAAAACATAAATTTTGCATCATGAATGAACTCGATCGGATAATTAGTTGCCAAGATATTTGTAATTCTATTTTTCACACTGTTCGATTTTTCATGACCCTGTATTTCATTCAAATTTCAATTCATAGATATATTTTAACTGGAAATGAGACGATTAATCCGACACAGTAAACTGTTAGTTTATAGGATTATAATTTTTTGAGTTATAAGGATGTTTCTTTTACGCAATTCGGTACTACTCGATTATCCCGCCCACCAAAAGAACTATCGCCAAACTATAAGATTAAATGCCAATACTGGCTTATCGTAAATGACAAGCATTTAATGCCTTTCCATACCTATAAGGGAGTTACCGTAGGTGGGGATACAGTTTTGTCGCCAAATACCGCCAAGTCCCAGCTAGAAAAAGTTTGCACAAAAAGTGTAAAAAAAAAGTGCACAAAAAGCGAGCGTATTTGGCACCTCTGCTTATGCATAATGAGTGCACACTGAATTGTGTGCAAAAAGTGCATACCTAAATTGTTCACTTCTTATGCACAATCAGAGGTGCCAAATACGCTCGGATTTTGTGCACTTATTTTTTACACTTTTTTTGCCTACCTAAAATTTTATACTTTTTATGCACAATCAGTGGTGCCAAATACGCTCAGATTTTGTGCACTTTTCTTTGTACACTTTTTTTGCCTACCTAAATTTTACCACAAAAAGGTTTTATTATTGCATTTTAAATATATTGCTATCACATCATACATATAATTCACACTGTAACAATAAAATTAATAATACGACCAAACCAGTGTTGAATTCAGGGAGTGGCCCGGGAGGACATTCCCCCCTCCCCCCCCCAGAAAATTTGAGATTTTGCATTTTCAATGGTCCTAAAATGCAACCCCCCCCCCGGAACTCTTATAATGTCCCCCACCCAGAGTCGCAAAAGTCCCTCCCGGAGAAAAGCATCTGAATTGAACACTGGACTGAACAACAAGCGTAAATTTATTGGTGTACCTGTAACGTAAACAGTGGCACAACAAAAAGCTGAGCAATATATATTCTTATAACAGCATGAAATTAAAAAAACAAAATTAATATATATATTTCTGAAATAAATCCACAAAAATGAAGTTTCAATAAATATAACTAAAATACCTTAAATTGAACCTTAGAACATACGATGAAGCTGTATTTTAAATTTAAAACATTATAATGGAATTTTCACAAATTTTTTTATTTCTAAGTACAGCTGAAGGTAAATGCTTGTAAAAATTTTTTTTCATGAATTCACAATTAAGTACAAAAAGGTTTAAATATAAATAAATCTAAAACTGCAGTCAGAAACTGATAGTTGTGCTGTTTGTTTAGTTGAATCTGAGAAAATAAGGGTTATGTTTACATTCATGTCAGTATATTGTTTGTTTTCGGATAACAAAGCCTTCCATGCTTTTGTGCATGTGTCAGGATTTCTTTGATTTTGTCAAAATAGGGGGTGAACGGCATTTGTTTAGTTGAGTGCCAATCAGGGCCGAAACTAGATTGTTTTCAGCCCGGGGGATAGATTTTGGCACCCCCCAACCTCCTCATACACAATAAAAGTTATTGCCGCAGGTACCCTATGCAAAAAAAGAAATAAAAATCCTTAAAAAATAAAAATAATTTAATAAATGCTAACAACAAATATGTAAACAAGGCTCCCATAGGATTAACATTAGCTTGAGCATTAAGAGCCTATACTAGGCTCTATAAGAAACTGGATCACTAATGTTAAACCTATGGGAGCGTTCTTTTTTAAATTTCTCACTTGCATATTAATAGTTTCAAATGATTTTTCTTCTTGCTTAGAAAGAATTCTAACCATATTAGTGTTTACTTTATAGATTTTGGTTGCAGAGTTTTTTTTATAAAGTCCGTTTCACAAATTTGAAAAGAACGCTCTCATAGGTTTAACATTAGCTTGCAAGTTTCTTTGTATTTCATATATATACATTTTTGTATGAAACGACAAACAAAATCTTTATTTGGCACCCCCTTAGTCTTTCATGCTGCTGCCCGGGGCACATGAACCCTCTGCAACCCACTAGTTTCGGGCCCTGGTGCCAATCCTAGTGACAACCAACAAATGAACAACTTAAGAAAATACTCAGTGTGACACCCCTTTGGTTAGTAGAATCGTCCCAGAGTGCTAGGCGCAGCTTTCAAAAACGAACATTAGGTGCAAACTCATGGATGGTCACCACTTGCCAGGTGGCGACAAATTTTTTATCTGTGGCCACTAACTTTTAATATCTAACTCGCCTTTTTTTTTATGTGTGGTGTGTTGTAGAAGAACAAATGTTTGAAAGTGTATTTTGATTTTTATAAAGTGCAAAATAATGTCACGTTTTTAATATGCATTTTTGTATGACAAAATCAAAATAAGAAATATTGTTTTTTTAACATTCCCTACTATCGTGATTGCTTAGCTTATACACATTTTTTTTATACTGTATCTTGCTCAACTATATTTTCCCGACTATACACATTTAAATATATATATTATATTTAATTAATTATTCAAATTTTAAGAATTTTATGTCTAAATTAATTATACACATTTGATGCAATTAGTGTTTTTTTGTACAAATGTAGTACATATTAACAGGGGTCACAGCATATAGGACAAATTGTATTGTTCCTACCAGTATGTTTTATCAGTAATCGACAAGAGAAATTTTTATAAGGTATGCAATAGGACTATTTCATGAAGATTATTGAAAAAAGTTACTGGTAAGAACAATAAAATTTGTCCTATATGCTGATATTAACCTCTGATATTAAAAAAGGGTACTTTTCGGCTAGCCGGGTGCCAGTGTTATATATACATGTACGTATATATACATGTATATAAATATGTAAATATAATACTGGCGCCCGGCTAACCGAAAAGTACCTAAAAAAATCATTTTTCACTTTGAATTTTCTCCCCATATAAATGCTATTTTTTTTTATGCATTTGTTTTACAATGTGGAGACTGGATTTTTTATGTTTAGGAGTCACTGGCTTCTTTCAGCTTTTGGGAGCCTGGACCTATACAAGTCAGTCGAGATCTTTCTTTACTTATAAACAATTTAATCTTTTAATTTTGCCTCTTCAATACTTCTGCAGCATAAGTGTATTTCAATAGGCATCATTCACAATTCTTTAAGCAACTGCATAAAAATATTTACGATAACCAAACAAACATTAAAAATATAAGAAATAACCCAGTTCATATAAAAAACACTTTCAATTGCAGAAAAAGTAAAAGAGATACTTTTTCACAAACATGAATAACATCATGCACAATTAAGGCATATTCATAACAAAACCCCCAAAATTTTTATTATTGATCCTAAAGTAGTAATGAATTTTGGTATAGCATTTCTGTCAAAATATACATTTTTAAAAATACTACTCTTCATTCAATTTTCAATATTTTATTATCACTAATTTTTTTAAAAATAGTTTTATAGTATACCTATGCAAAAGATCTTGGGAGAGATATTTTCATTTTTTTTTATTATCTTAAAAAAAATTAAATTACACATGGTAAATTTCCTTAAATTGTTATTAATTATCATGTTTATTAATTTTATATGAAATTTTTAGAAATATTAAAAAAATATCTCCCTATATTTGTTGCAAATTATATCAAGATTCTAAAAATATGCAAATCTAATAACAAAAATATGATTCTAAAAACTGCATTTCTAAATTATTTCAGCACTGAGCCTTAGTTCTTTCAACTTAGGGAAAAAATGAAAAAAGTAATTTTCATAAGAACTTCTTTGTAGTTAAAAATGTAAGAAAAATTAAAAAAAAAAAGACTTACTTCGTGTTGAACTACTTCTTATATTAATCGGTAATATTTAAATATTCCAAGATATTTTTGGAATATCATTTACTGTTGCTTTGATTATATGTCACTTGGTATCCCCCCCCCCCCCAAAAAAAAAAAAAAAAACAATTCTCTGGATCCGCCCCTGATTCCTTTGCTATTTTCCATAACTGCAAGGCTTGTGCGGATTTCTAGGTAACAGTCTTTAACATATGAGTTATTTCTAATGTTGGTTCTAGTCTAGGGGAGCACAACCTTTTTTAGAGAAGGGCCACTTGCAAAAATGTCTGCATTGCCGAGGGCCACATCAGTAACACAGAGAGAATATTTCGGGATGGTGATCGGTCCTATAATCGGATAAAAAATATGGTTTCAGAGGGGGGGGTGTACCCCTCTAGGTTCCTCTACCTAGTCAACATATCCAATTCAGTTGGCAAGGACACATCAATAGTTTACGTTTGTATATCTAACACGAATATAGCAAGGATTGTTTTTAAGGAGTGATACTATTTCTTCTAAAGATGTGAATGACGATGAAAAAAAATGGGAACTTTATGAACGAAGAGGAGAGAAGGAGCAAATTAACGAAATTTGAGATTTGTCCACGCCTGATCAATGAAATTCACTATTTTTCTGTGCAAATAAAAAAATTTTGTGATTTTTGCATGCCCGATTGACACAATTCACAATTTTTCCATAGCCGATCAAAACATTTGCAATTTTTCTGAAGCCGATTTATGAAATTCACAATTTTTCCATATCCAATCGACAAAATTCACTATTTTTCTGCAACCTGATGAACAAATTTTCCTTTTTTTCCGTGCCTCATCGACAAAATTTGCTATTTTTCCGTGAATCAACGAAATTTGAGATTTGTCCACGCCTGATCAACGAAATGCACTATTTTTCTGCGCCCGATAAAAAAACTTTGCGATTTTTACATGCCAGATTGACACAATTCACAATTTTTCCATAGCCAATAGATAACATTTGTAACTTTTCCAAAGCCGATGGATAAAATTCGCAATTTTTCCATATCCAATCGACAAAATTCACGATTCTTAACTGACTGACGGAATTTGTGATTTTTTGCTGCTGCACATAGACAAAATTTACAATTTTTCCACACCCAATTGACAAAATTCTTTTTTTTTTCCCCACCGGATTGACAAAATTCACTATTTTTCAAATTTTCCGCACATTATCGACAAAATTCGCATTTTTTTCGTGCCAGATCAAACAAATTCGCTATTTTTCCACTCCTGTTTGACTCAATTCGCTATTTTTCCACGCCTGATTGACTAAATTCGCCATTTTTTCCTACCCGACCAATGAAATTCGCTTTTTTTCCACACCTGATCGACAAAGTTTGCTATTTTTCATGAATAAACGAGATTTGAGATTTTCCAACTCCTAATTGACAAAATTCATGATTTTTCCACACCCAATCGACGAAATTCACGATTATCAACTGACTGATGGAATTTGTGATTTTTTTCCCGCTGCACATTGACAAAATTCACAATTTTTCCACACCCAATTGACAAAATTCACTGTTTTTCCCCACCCAATTGACAAATTTCACTATTTTTCAATTTTTCCGCACATTATCAACAAAATTCGCAACTTTTTCGTGCCTGATCAAACAAATTCACTATTTTTCCATGCCTGATTGACTAAATTCGCCATTTTTTCCTACCCGACTAATGAAATTTGCTTTTTTTCCACATCTGATCGACAAAGTTTGCTATTTTTCATGAATAAACGAGATTTGAGATTTTCCAACTCCTAATTGACAAAATTGACTATTTTTCCACACCCACTCGACGAAATTCACGATTCTCAACTGACTGATGGAATTTCTGATTTTTTCCCGTTCCACATTGACAAAATTCACAATTTTTCCACACCGAATTGACAAAATTCTTTTTTTTTTCACACCCGACAAGGTTCGTACACATTTCTTTAAATAAAAATCAAGTACTTTTAAGGACTTTCAAGGACCAAAACCAAAAAAATTTAAGGACCTTCAAATTAAATAAACTAATAAATTATAACATGCATTTTTTAATGAAGGGTTTCTTTCATTTTTGTAAAAGTTTTAAATATTCAAATGGATATGAAGGGGGGGGGGGGATTTCACCATGTGGCAATAGAAATTTAGAAAATTTTAAAATAACATACAGCAGAAGAAAAAACTAGTCAGATGTGCCAATCCCAAAACTTTCTTCTATCTCATACATGTTAATACTACAAAATTCATTATCAGAGTGCCAAAATTAAATGGTCTATGCCCCTCATGAGGATTCTAAAGATATGAAGTTCCGTGCATTAGTTCTTGAGATATGACTATCGCTGAAATCGTCTAAATCCAGCAAAATGCTTCCTAGCAGCGCCACCTATTGGGTAATAAATTAACTAATGGAGCAGAAAAAATTTTAAATAAAGCAATGATTTTTAAGATTTTAAATTTTATAAGTTGAGGGGGCAAAAGGACAAGCACATTTTTAAAAAATTTTTAGGAAGGGAGGGAGTTTATTAGATTACTTATTTATTTACCTTACTAAAAATTTACAAGAAAAAAAAACTAAGAGGACTTTTAAAGACTTTAAATTCCATGTGTTCCTTAAGTGTGTGGAGGGGAAGGGGGAAGGGGTGCAAAAGGAAAATTCCAATTACGGGTGGGAAGAGAAATCTTGATTGATTATTTATTGTGGCAATAAAATGACAAAGCAAAAAAAAAATAATTAAACAGTTTCAAAGAGTTTTTAAACTTTGAGTACTGTGGGGAAGCAAAGAAAAACGGGGGAAGAAAAATTTTGAGGGTGAAATTCAGAAGAAATTTTAATGAAATGTGATGGAATGAATTGTTACTAAAGTTTAGGACAGATTATTTATTCAGTATAAAGTAAGAAATAGAGTACAGGGATGAATGTGCACTAAAGCCATTTTGTAGCAGCAAAAATCGAATTTTGGAGCAGTAAAATCTATTTTTGTAGCAGTAAAATCCATTTTTGTAGCAGCAAAAATTAATTTTGTAGCAATAAAAACTGTTTTTTGGGGCAAATTGAAATTCTAATGCTAATAAAAAAGAAATGTGCGTATTTTCGCGATCTTTTGTTGAAATTTGCGTACTTCTTGCGATCTTTTGGCGAAATTTGCGTATTTCTCGCGATCTTTTGACAAAATTTCGCGCATTTTTCGCGATCTCTTGACAAAATTCGCGTATTTTTCGCGATCTTTTGACAAAATTCGCGTGTTTTTTTTTGTTTTTTGTTTAATCTTTTGACAAAATTTAGTTTTTTGTGACCTTTTGATGAAATTTGTGGGTTTTTTCGAAATCTTTTAACGAAATTTGCGTTTTTTCACAATCTTTTGACCACACTTTGTTCATTTTTAGAAGTAATTGGTAATCTTTTTACAAAATTAACGGAGTGTTTTTTCGCGATCTTTTGACGAAATTCGCGTATTTTTGGCAATCTTTTGACGAAATTTGCGTATTTTTGGCAATCTTTTGACGAAATTTGCGTATTTTTGGCAATCTTTTGACAAAATTCGCGTATTTTTGGCAATCTTTTGACAAAATTCGCGTATTTTTCGCGATCTTTTAACGAAATTCGCGTTTTTTCACAATCTTTTGACACCGTTTTGTTCGTTTTTTGACGAAGTCAGCTATCCTTTGATAAAATGCACGTTTTTTTTCGCGATAATTTGATGAAATTCGTGTGTTTTTTGCGACTTTTTGATGAAATTTGCGGGTTTTTTTCGCCATCTTTTAATAAAATTAGCGTTTTTACGATCTTTTGATCGTGTTTTGTTCGTTTTTTGACGAAATTAGCGATCCTTTGGCAAAATTCGCAATCTTTCGACAAAACTTGCCCGTTTTTCGCGATCTTTTGACGAAATCGTGCGTTTTCCGCAATCTTTCGACAAAATTTGCGTGTTTTTCGCGATCTTTTGACGAAATCGCATTTTTCGCGATCTTTTGACGAAATCGCATTTTTCGCGATCTTTTGACGAAATTTATGTTTTTTTGCGACCTTTTGATGAAATTTGCGGTGTTTTTCGCCATTTTTCAACAAAATTATCGTTTTTACGATTTTTTGACCGCGTTTTGTTCATTTTTGACAAAATCCTTTGACAAAATTCACGTTTTTTCGGGATCATTTGACAAACATCAGTGTTTTTCGAGATCTTTTGACCGCGGTTTTTTGCTTTTTTTGACGCAATTAGCGGCCTATAAAAAGGTTGAAAATCGATTGTTTTTTGTTTCTCGGATCGACGAAATCATGCTAAATTTCATCTTGATACTAAGTACATTTTGGCGCAGGTTTGGCGCAAAAAGGGAAAAAAATAGCTGTTTTGTAGAAGCTTGGCGCAGTAAAGAGATTTTTGCTTCGTCTGGCGCAGTTGGCGCAGGTCTTACATCCCTGAGAGTAGAAAAAGATTTTTTAAAAATGAAATTTTTAACTTTGATATTACGAAGGGGGAAGTGAAATTTCAGAAGAAGGGGAGGCAAGGCGGGATTAATTTTTTTTTTTAAATCAGAAATTAAAAGAAATGCAGAAGCGTTTCACCTTTGATTAAGAATTAATATGAGAGTAAAAGTAAGCACTTTTAAGGACTTTTTTCAGACTTTGCATGAAAATAAGTACTTTTAAGCACCAAAAATTTCCATTGAAAAATGTAAGCACTTTTAAGGACTTTCAAGGACCGTACGAACCCTGCCCGATTGACAAAATTCACTATTATTCAATTTTTCCGCACATTATCGACAAAATTCGCAATTTTTTCGTGCCAGATCAAACAAATTCGCTATTTTTCCACTCCTGTTTGACTCAATTCGCTATTTTTCCACGCCTGATTGACTAAATTCGCCATTTTTTCCTACCCGACCAATGAAATTCGCTTTTTTTCCACACCTGATCGACAAAGTTTGCTATTTTTCATGAATAAACGAGATTTGAGATTTTCCAACTCCTAATTGACAAAATTCATGATTTTTCCACACCCACTCGACGAAATTCACGATTCTCAACTGACTGATGGAATTTCTGATTTTTTCCCGTTCCACATTGACAAAATTCACAATTTTTCCCCACCGAATTGACAAAATTCTTTTTTTTTTCACACCCGATTGACAAAATTCATTATTTTTCAATTTTTCCGCACATTATCAACAAAATTCGCAACTTTTCGTGCCTGATCAAACAAATTCACTATTTTCCCACTCCTGATTGACTAAATTCGCTATTTTTCCACGCCTGATTGACTAAATTCGCCATTTTTTCCTACCCGACTAATGAAATTTGCTTTTTTTCCACACCTGATCGACAAAGTTTGCTATTTTTCATGAATAAACGAGATTTGAGATTTTCCAACTCCTAATTGACAAAATTCATGATTTTTCCACGCCCAATCGACGAAATTCACGATTCTCAACTGACTGATGGAATTTGTGATTTTTTCCCGCTGCACATTGACAAAATTCACAATTTTTCCACACCCAATTGACAAAATTCACTGTTTTTTCACACCCGATTGACAAAACTCACTATTTTTCAAATTTCCGCACATTATCAACAATATTCGCAACTTTTTCGTGCCTGATCAAACAAATTCGCTATTTTTCCATGCCTGATTGACTAAATTCGACATTTTTTCCTTCCCGACCAATGAAATTAGCTTTTTTTCCACACCTGACCGACAAAGTTTGCTATTTTTCATGAATAAAAGAGATTTGAGATTTTCCAACTCCTAATTGACAAAATTGACTATTTTTCCACACCCAATCGACGAAATTCACGATTCTCAACTGGCTGATGGAATTTGTGATCTTTTCCCGTTGCACATTGACAAAATTCACAATTTTTCCAAACCCAATTGGCAAAATTCTTTTTTTTTTTCACACCCGATTGACAAAATTCACTATTTTTCAACTTTTCCGCACATTATCGATAAAATTCGCAATTTTTCGTGCCAGATCAAACAAATTCACTATTTTCCCACTCCCAATTGACTCAATTCGCTATTTTTCCATGCCTGATTGACTAAATTCGCCATTTTTTTCTACCCGACTAATGAAATTCGCTTTTTTACCACACCTGATCGACAAAATTTGCTATTTTTCATGAATAAACGAGATTTGAGATTTTCCAACTCCTAATTGGCAAAATTCATGATTTTTCCACACCCAATCGACAAAATTCACGATTCTCAACTGACTGACGGAATTTGTGATTTTTTCCCGTTGCACATTGACAAAATTCACAATTTTTCCACACCCAATTGACAAAATTCTTTTTTTTTTCACACCCGATTGACAAAATTCACTATTTTTCAATTTTTCCGTGCATTATCGAGAAAATTTGCAATTTTTTCGTACCAGATCAAACAAATTCTCTATTTTTCCACGCCTGATTGACTAAATTCGCCATTTTTTCCTACCCGACTAATGAAATTTGCTTTTTTTCCACACCTGATCGACAAAGTTTCCTATTTTTCATGAATAAACGAGATTTGAGATTTTCCAACACCTAATTGACAAAATTCATGATTTTTCCACACCCACTCGACGAAATTCACGATTCTCAACTGACTGATGGAATTTGTGATTTTTTCCCGTTGCACATTGACAAAATTCACAATTTTTCCACACCGAATTAACAAAATTCTTTTTTTTTTCACACCCGATTGACAAAATTCATTATTTTTCAATTTTTCCGCACATTATCGACAAAATTCGCAATTTTTTCGTGCCAGATGAACAAATTCGCAATTATTCCACTCCTGTTTGACTCAATTCGCTATTTTTCCACGCCTGATTGACTAAATTCGCCATTTTTTCCTACCTGACCAATGAAATTCACTTTTTTTCCACACCTGATCGACAAAGTTTGCTATTTTTCATGAATAAACGAGATTTGAGATTTTCCAACTCCTAATTGACAAAATTCACGATTTTTTGACACCCAATCGAAGAAATTCACGATTCTCAACTGACTGACGGAATTTGTGATTTTTTCCCGTTCCACATTGACAAAATTCACAATTTTTTCACACCGAATTGACAAAATTCTTTTTTTTTTCACACCCGATTGACAAAATTCATTATTTTTCAATTTTTCCGCACATTATCGATAAAATTCACAATTTTTCGTGCCTGATCAAACAAATTCGCTATTTTTCCATGCCTGATTGACTAAATTCGCCATTTTTTCCTACCCGACCAATGGAATTTGCTATTTTTTCACACCCGACTGACAAAATTCCCTTTTTTCTGCGCCTGATTAACGAAGTTCGCTATTTTTCTATGAATCAACAAAATTTGAGATTTTTCTACTTCTAATCAACAAAATTCACGAATTTTCCACGACCGACTGACGAAATTCACGATTCTCAACTGACTGACGGAATTTGTAATTTTTTCCAGTTGCACATTGACTAAATTCACAATTTTTCCACACCCAATTGACAAAATTCGTTTTTTTTTCGCACCCGATTGACAAAATTCACTATTTTTCAATTTTTCCGCACATTATCGTCAAAATTCGCAATTTTTTCGTGCCAGATCAAACAAATTCGCAATTTTTCCACTCCTGTTTGACTCAATTCGCTATTTTTCCACGCCTGATTGACTAAATTCGCCATTTTTTCCTACCTGACCAATGAAATTCACTTTTTTTCCACACCTGATCGACAAAGTTTGCTATTTTTCATGAATAAACGAGATTTGAGATTTTCCAACTCGTAATTGACAAAATTCACGATTTTTCGACACCCAATCGAAGAAATTCATGATTCTTCACTGACTGACGGAATTTGTGATTTTTTCCCGTTCCACATTGACAAAATTCACAATTTTTCCACACCGAATTGACAAAATTCTTTTTTTTTTCACACCCGATTGACAAAATTCATTATTTTTCAATTTTTCCGCACATTATCGATAAAATTCACAATTTTTCGTGCCTGATCAAACAAATTCGCTATTTTTCCATGCCTGATTGACTAAATTCGCGATTTTTTCCTACCCGACCAATGGAATTTGCTATTTTTTCACACCCGACTGACAAAATTCCCTTTTTTCTGCGCCTGATTAACGAAGTTCGCTATTTTTCTATGAATCAACAAAATTTGAGATTTTTCTACTTCTAATCAACAAAATTCACGAATTTTCCACGCCCGACTGACGAAATTCACGATTCTCAACTGACTGACAGAATTTGTAATTTTTTCCAGTTGCACATTGACTAAATTCACAATTTTTCCACACCCAATTGACAAAATTCGTTTTTTTTTTCGCACCCGATTGACAAAATTCACTATTTTTCAATTTTTCCGCACATTATCGACAAAATTCGCAATTTTTTTGTGCCTGATGAAACAAATTCGCTATATTTCCATGCCTGATTGACTAAATTCGCCATTTTTTCTTATCTGACAAATGAAATTTGCTATTTTTTTCACACCCGATTGACAAAATTCACCTTTTTTCTGCACCTGATTAACGAAGTTTGGTATGTTTCCATGATTCAACGAAATTTGATATTTCTCTACTTCTAATCAACAAAATTCACAATTTTTTCACACCTGATCGACAAAATTCACGATCTCAACTGACTGACGGAATTTGTAATTTTTTCCCACTGCACATTGACAAAATTCTTAATTTTTCACACCCAATTGACAAAATTCGCTGTTTTTTCATACCCGATTGACAAAATTCACTTTTTTTTCACACCCAATTGACAAAATTCACTGTTTTTTCACACCCAATTTACAAAATTCACTATTTTTCAATTTTTCCGCACATTATCGACAAAATTCGCAATTTTTTTCGTGCCCAATCAAACAAATTCGCGATTTTTCCACACCTGATTGACTAAATTCGCGTTTTTTTCGTACCCAACCAACGAAATTCGCAATTTTTCAGAGCCTGTTTGACAAAATTTGCTATTTTCTGTACATAATGAATGAAATTTGCGATTTTCCCACGCCTTATCAACAAAATTTAAGATCCTTAAATGGCTGACGAAATTTTCGATTTTGCCTGCTTCAAATTGACAAAATTTACGATTTTTTCCTGCAACTTAGACAAAAATTCCAGTTTTTTCCAGTTGTAAAGTGGCGAATTTCTCAGACCACAGGTTTTGCATCCCTACTCCAGGCCAATTCGGGAGTGCACAGAGCCCAGCAGCTCTGCTTAATTATTTTGTGTTCCTGATGGACCTTTTTAATTATTTTACACAACTGGTGGCACTTACTGACATTTTCGACTGCCCTTTCGATTGATTTCTTTTTCTGGTTGTGCGAGAAAAACTCACAAAATATATCTACGGATCATGGGAAATAAATTATAAATTTTGTCAAACCCTTGTTTGATAAAAATCGAAAAATTCGCCAGCCAGTTATGCAAAAAATCATGTAATTGTTCAGTTGTCACAGGGAAAAAAGATCACCAAATTCTTCAGTCGATAACATTAAAAAAAAAAAAAAAAAAAAAAACTTGCAACCTTTCGCCAGCAAGTTGTAGTGAAAAACCCTGAAATTCACTGCAAAAAGTGTCCTTTAGCTCTCTTGCTAAGCACCTGCAAAGTAAAGTTCGTGTGCAACTGATAAATGGGATTTTCGTAAACATCCCATAAAAATAAATGGTATTTTCATTTATTTTTATATCTTTTTTAAGACTTTAAGCTTTAATGATGAAAATTTTTACTGTAGCGGTAATTTCCAAAAACTTAAAAAAATGTTATTAAAAAAATATGCATTAATACTTTTTTATACAGACAGTGACCCATAATTGCCCCCTTGCCGGGGTAATTATAGGTCACTTTTAAAAATCAATTAAAAATAAATAAAAATATTTTGTGTACACTGAATGTTTTATGCAAAAGCATTTAGTACTATACACAAAATATTTATACTAACTTCATGCCGAATTTGAAATTTTCATCTTTTATATTTTCCCAGATATTGAGTTTGACCCATATTTAATCGGTGTCACTTTATTTCAGTCGTTTATTTTAAAACTTACTTACCAAATGTATCAATCAGGGATGTAGTGGACGGTATGCTCCGTATACTCTCTGGATTTTTTAAAGGAACACCGTATAACCTCTGTTTCTGAAGAAAGCTATTGCATATATACACTAAGGTATACTTTCTGCCTTAAGCGTATTTCCGCTGTTTAGAACGTATACCCTCTTTTTTTTTTTACGACTACACCACTGGTATCAACTATTTTAAATATAAGCATGCAAATACTAATTTAAGCGAAAGAATAGGTTATTTAAAATACAAGAGATTTATCCTTAACAAAAAATCAAATGGCGTAAAATCCATAACAGGTCGTTATATCATTTACGAACTTTTGAAGTTTTAGAAAGAATTATTTATTTCGAAAACGGCCGAGTTTTTTTTTGGCACTTTCAAAGAGATGTTAATACTTCCCTGTAAGAAATTAGAGTGTGGATTTTATCGTTAAAAAGACAAATAATAAAATTAGAGAAAGAAACGATAAAAATATTTCGCTAATTCTAAGATTCTAATGAATGCCGGCAAGAGTCACATGTAAGCGACATCGCAATCACAGCTCGATGCATGTAAACAACACAAGGAGAGTTGAGTTGAGTCGAGTTGAAATGCAACTGCGCATGCGAAAATCAAACGTTTAAATAGAAATTTGAAATAAATTAATAAGAAATAAACATTTTTCATTTGCTCTTTGAAAGCAGAAGTAATTTTCATAAAAAACTGGAATTTATGCTTGATATAGGATAAGAGATACATTTAGTATCTCCGCTTGTATTTGTAAGCTCTAATCATGGGCTTCGTCAAAAAGAGGAGAGTTTGCGCGCGCGTGTGTGTGTGTGTGTGGGGGGGGGGAGTCCACTGCCCTTCCCTCGATTTTAGAATTTAACTAGCTAAATTTTATTTTCCGATAATTCTGAAAACTTCATAAAATTTATTCTTTTTGAAGAATTTAAAATAAAAAAGGAAGTAAGGAATTTTCTGATAGGGGGTGGGAGCATGGGAGAGCCATTACCTAGAGTTGCAAAGGGTGGAAAAAACCGGGTTTTTGGGGAAGGAAATTTTGAAAATTTCCGGAAGTTTTCAGAAAGTTTTAAGAATGAAAAATTTTTAATTTATTATTTTCAGTTATTTTTTATGATTTCAATTTTTGTCAATGTGAACAAATCTAATAACATAAAATATTTTTAAAAATGCATGGTTTTCATGAAAACTAAAGAAATATAGGCTTAAGTTGTAGAAATATTAAGTAAGAGAAATTAAAATATCTTAAGAAATTTGGTATTTTGATCGTCGGTGAGTAAAAAGTGAAAGAGGCAGATGAGAGATTATCTTCCCTGGCATAAATGTAAACTTCACCTCTGTTCTTCGAATCAACAAATGTAAACAAAAAAGAAAATGAACAAAATTTTATAAAATCGATGCAGAAATACAAAGCAACTCGTTAGAAAATTAATATAAAGTATGCCTGAATAAGAGAGCTATGCGAGTAAACAGAAACAAACAAAAAAAAATATTTTTTAAAGAAATATTCATATCCCCACAGACGCCATTGTTGTAAAGCTAATAAATTATAAAGATAGACTGTAAAATCATAAGTTTTGTGAATTCATAATGTAAAATCTATTTTTTGGAACATTCTTCCCTGAAATTTCTTTAAAATAAAAATTTCAAATTGAAAAATAATTGTGTTTGTTTCTCTTCAAAACTCCTTCAAAATTTCCAATATTCCCCAAAATTCCGGGTTTATTCCCCGAAATTCCCGGGTTTATTCCCGTCCCTCGAAATATGTGGGTTTTTTGCAACTCTACCATTACACCTCACTGCATTTTAAAATTTGATTAATTAAAATTTATTCTTTTCCTACATTGAAATACAGAGTCAAATTTGTTATTTCCGAGTAAAGATAATAAAGATAGATAAATATAAAATAAAGATAAAAGATAATATAAGTATATAAATAAAGATAGACTAAGAATTTTCCTTTGGGGGAAGGGGGCTTAGGAGGGTCATTTACCCTCCCTCGATTTAAAAATGTAACTAAATTTTATTTTTTTTTCGATTTTGAAAAACACAGTAAAATTTATTCTTTCAAGTAACTTAAAATAAAAGAGAGGGTGTAGAAGAGCCCATTTTGCCCCTCTCTGGATTTTGAAACTTATTTAATTAAAATGTCTTTTGCTCCGATTTTGAAATGCACAGCAAAATGTATTTATTTCGAGTAATTTAAAATTAAAGAGGAACTAAGAACTTTTACTTGGGTAGAAGGGGTCATATGAGAGCTATTGCCCCTCCCTCGAATTTGATTTAAATTTGATTTAATCAAAATAATTTCTAAATTTTATTTTCAATGATTTTGTTAAACATAGTAAAATTCTCTCTTTTCGAATAACTTAAAATAAAAGAGGAATTAAATAATTTTCTGTAAAGTTAGAGGGTTTAGGTGAACTATTACCCCTAATTTTAATTTTTAATTAATTAATTTTAATTAATTAAAATTTCTTTTTCGCTTATTTTGAAAAACATAGTAAAATTTATTTTTTCAAGCAACTTAAAATAAAGGAGGAACTCAGGAAATTTCCATTAATGAAAGAGGAGGGTTGGGGGAGGAGCCCCATTGCCCCTTCCTGGATTTTGAAATTTAAATAATTATTTTGTTTCTCTTAGTTTGAAAAACATAGTAAGATGTATTTATTTCGTTTACCTTAAAATTAAAATGGAATTGAGAATTTTCGTTTAGGGGGGGGGGGGGGAGGGGAATAAATATACTAATTAAAATAAAAGTACTACTTTTTACATCCATAAAAAATACATAATTTTTAGAAAATTGGAATAAACAGTTTTTTTTTTTTTTTTGTGCATAAAAAATGCACACTTTTCGCGAACACGAAATATTCATTTATTTTATGCAAAAAATGTGCACAGTTTTTGACAACGTAGGATATACACTTTTTTGTATGTATAAAAAATACAGACAGTTTGCACACAAAGTGCATACTTTTCAAAGTGTTCAAAAAAAGTCACCTTTTATGCACAAATTGTGTACAATCTATACTTTTTTGCATAAAAAGTGCAAAAATTTTCTAGCTGGGGTTTGTCACCAACTTGGCGGCCAAAATAAGTCGCCAAAAGTGACTCTAACTTAGCGATATCCCTAATATTTCGCCAAATTCCCATAGACTTCCATATTAAACCTATCGGGATTACTTGCTTACAGAAAATGAACAAATTGAGATATTTTAATGCAACAAAAAGTAATATTAGCTTAAAAGGTTATATTAATTGTATTTAAGGGAATCCTAATAAATTAAATTATGAATAAAAGTAACATGGTACAATGCTTAGCAAATATCACACGTTTTATTTTCATATTTTATATTATCTATATCCATGATGGGTAAGTATTACGGTGCCCCCCAACCCCCAACGACTAGTTTTCTTTGCAAAAGGAATTTTTTACATAAAACTATCATTATCATACATACTCGTATATTGCACATGTCATTTGAGTTGGAAATTAGTTTGTTTCAAGTAGGGAAATTTTTTGAATTCACGCCCCTGGGAACACCACACCATATAACAGCTTAATCGGAAACGGAACTCTCTTTCGACCGCTGGCGATTAAGGTCTTAGAGATTTACTTGTGAAAAGATAAAATTATTGTGTTTATTCTGCTGTGAAACCCACTAAGACGGAATATCTAGCGACCGGATAAAGACTCCTTTCAGACATGTTTCCTTCTTAGTAATTCTATGCCATTTCTTACTTAGCGGAAATGACTTTTTCTTTCTTTTTTTACGTTTAAGCCAAGATTCAGTTACAGAGAGTTCCGTTTCATTAGATTGCCTGTTTTTTTTAGTCCAGTCAACACCGGGAAAAATACAGTCTAATTGGATTTCTAACTACCTCTATGAAGAAGCAGAATATCACGATACATGATAATATCATTAATGAACCTTCTCGGACAGGACAGATTAACTTGTAAATCTATCTAAATAACTTCTGTTTATTTTTCCGGTGAATAATTAGTTTTTTTAAGTGTTTAATCTTATACACTACTCGATAAATATAGTATTACTTATCACACTTTGTTATTAGTAAGTCATAAAATGTAATTAGTTTAAAGTAACGTGATACGTTTTGAATATGTTATTTATCCAGTAAAGTATAAATTTTGGAGATAAGTTTAAAGTATGGTCATAATCAGGGATGTAGTGGAGGGTATACGCCGTATACCCTCTGGATTTTTTTAAGGAACACCGTATACCTTCTGTTTCTCAAGAAAGCTATAGTATATACACTCCGGGGTATACGCTCTGCCTTGAGCGTATACCCTCTGCTTAGAGAGTATACCCTCTGTTTTTTTACGACTACACCACTGGTCATAATTTAAAATTAGAAATACATATGCAAATTCTAGCTTACGAAACTATTTTAACACTTTCAGGGTCAAGTAATTGTGTTTCTATAATGTCGAATTGACACCGGAATCTTCCAAAAAATTTATGACAAAATAATGAAGAGCAATTTTACGACATTTTCCCACCAAAGTTAGAAAAGTAAAATTTAATAAATTTTTTCTGGTGCAAAACTTTATTAATCGTAGGTGGGATAGAATATATCGGTGGGATAGAGTATAATAGATAGAATATATGTTGAAGTTGACACTTCTAAAATTCCTCATACAGAAGAGGCAAAAGCTTTAGTGTTGGCGCTATGCTATGTTGAACAACAGCTAACAGCTTCCTCGGTTAAACTTATGATGTTAAAGAGATGTAGAGATTATGCTGCAAAACGTCGTGCATCTTGCCTTCAACAGACGATGGTAACTAATTTCTTTATGGTTGATTAATTTAAATATAAATAATGTAGACCAATTCCAACTTTTTACAAAGGTGTCTGACACGATTTTCAACAAATTAATTTGTGTTAAATATTTTTCATTATTTGTTATTAGTGAAAATTTTTCTTTCAATTCAGTTAATTATAACTATTATTCATTTCACAAAATATAGAAAATATGTACTTTTTTTCAAAACTACAGAAATTGAAAAACTAAATGCATCGAACGGGTTTAATTAATTAAATTACGCAGAAACTTATTTCATTTATTTCGCTTCTCCGCTTTAACCGGTTTTTCTCTTAACCGGCTAACCCTTGGTCCCGTTTAGGCCGGTTAAGCGGAAGGCTACTGTACTACATTACGCTAGTTTTGCGTTTGGCGTACTCGTTATTTAATTTTAAAGAAAATGTATACATCAAGGTTCATACACTTTCATCTGAATTACAATTACTTTTACATAGAAAAAATTCGACATATATAGTCGTGTGATTGCAAAAGGCGAGTTTTTTCGAAGAAAATGCTGGTCTTTTTCTCACCTAAAATCAGGGAAATTCCCTGACATGTAGGCACCCTGCATATATATACCGAGTGTTTCAAAAGTTTGGTGCAAAAGTAAAACGGGATTAAAAAATTTATGCCTGAATTTTTGTTTTCTCAAATTTGTTGGTAAAGTCACTTAAAAATGTTGCAAAATGAGCTGGAAAAATACTAAAAAAAAAGTACGTTAAAATTTTTGTGTATTTATTTGATAAAAAGTAAACTTATTAAATATGGGAATATCTATAATATTTATAATAATGCAATATGCATAATTATATGTTTTGTGTAAATTTATGTTGAATAAGCTTTTAAATGATATATTATATAATATAATAAGTATTTTTACGAACTACTAAAAATTATTTAATTCTTTACAGAGACTAATAATATTATTAATAATATTAATTTAATAATTGATATTATTAATAATAAAGTAAGAATAATCATATTTGAGATTTAAAAACAATTTAATTCATAATCATCTTGAAAAAGACATTACATAAATAACTGTCCTCTAAATGGATAATAAAAATATATACTCAATAGTCTCAAGCGCCCTATATTTTGTACGTTACAAATCTGCATAAAAAATAGGCTTCAACGTATAATTTCACAATTTAAAAAAATATGTATTTCAAAGAAGACTACAAGCTAAGACTATGACTTATTTATTTGGATCATTGATCGAAAAAATACAAATAAATTCATTTTTTACATTTCGCCATCTTAAAAAATGAAAAATATATAAACACCGAAAAAAGCCTTTATTTAAGTAAATAAATATCTACCTTATGCTATTATCTCTCAGTATCAGATAAAGACATTCATAGACAATTATTTTATACAATTTTAACGTTATAAAGACGAAAAAAATTATAGAAATTTATTAAAATTCAAAGCGTCCCAAACATAGGACGCTAGGCACAAATAGGTTAATTCTTTTAACCGTATTTTTCTGGGATTAAACAAGTCAAAGAAATCTTTCATCAAATACTGGTGTCTAAATTTAAGGGAGCGTACATACGTTTAAAAAAATTCCGCTTTCGTTAGACGTCATTTTTGTGCTAGTGCTCAGATCTAGTATTCAGAGAGCGGTGGCCTGATATTATAAAGCGAATCAACAAAGAGGATAAAAAAAACACGTAATATAAAAAAAAAAATTTAAAGTCAATTCCTACTTAGGTCATCAAAGAAAAATTTAATATAATCCCTTAGGCTAATATTAATTTTTGTTGCATTAAAATATCTCAATTTGTTGATTTTCTATAAGCAAGAATGTTTACAATGGAACTCTATGAGAATTTGGTGAAATATTAGAGATATCGCCTAGTTGGCGTCACTTTTGGTGACTCATTTTGTCAGACAAATTTGGCGATATGTCGCCAAGTTGGCGACAAACTTGGCGGTATTTGGCGAGAGAACAGGGGCCCCTCCTATGGTAAACCCCTTTCTAGATATGAAGATGCATTAAATGCTTCAATAACCAATGGCCGTCACTTTGTCTCTCATGTAAAACTAAAATTAATTAATTAAAATTTAATTAATGAATTAATATTTGAAAAAACTGTATTAACCCTAATTGTCATCCAGTACAAGTTGAAAAAAATTTATTTCAACTTGATAGGATGAATAATAAGTATTTTATTAACGATTGAAAATTTGAACAAGATATATATATAAATAAATAAATAAAAAAGAAATATAGGGAGAGTGTGAACTCATAGTAGGAATTGAATAAAAAAATATCTAACTCAAACAGTATCCTTTAAAAATAAATCCCGCTCCAGAAATTTCATTAATTATTGCAATAGAATGAGGATGCCGAAATATACGGGCCGCTGATTTTCGAAAGAGGCAAGTCTGTTTTCTGGAGAAAAAAAATTGTTAAAGCTCAATCTTACAACAGCTTAACATAAAATTTATGTTTTTAAACAATTCACATAAAATATCTTTTAATATCAGTAAAAGTTTGTCATTAGCAATGTATTTAGTCAGCCATAATTCAAATCAGTTGTATTTGAAAGTGAGGCAAGACCACTTTGAATAAAATTATTTTTTATGTTGCCCAATATGTTAATATCATGCACAAGAGCAGTCAGAATTTCACAGTGCATACGTTAACATTTTTCGCTATTTAAATGATGACATATAATGATATATATAAATTATATGGCATGCAACTTATTACGGATTATTTTTTCCACTTTTTCCTATAAAATAAAATTTATTTTTTGTTTATTATAATTTTTCTAAAGAGGAATGAAATCTATTCTAATAAAACAAAGTTTCGCTCTGTCTGTGTGACTGTCTGTAGGCGATGGCTGACAAAATCTAAGGTACGTAAGAAGTTCAAAATATGTGTGCACCTGAGTTTCAGAATTTTATATTTCTAACAATTAGTTGAGAAATTAATTAAAAACCGCAAATTAAAGGAATGGAAAAGTATGCATAATTTAACAAAACCATAGGATTTTATCAAACCGCATAATATTTCTTCAAAAACTGTAAGAGAAGGGGAGGGGTTAATAAGAATTACAGCGCTGCTAGGGCAATAAATAATGTACTGGGCTTTTAAAGAAAATTATCTTAAATTATACTGGGCCTAAAGTCTCGAAAATTACGCAGGCAGACGCAGGAAAAATTCCCCTTTCAGAAATTCTAAAGGTTCTTTTTATACTCTTGTAAATAGTTGAAAAATCCATCTGAAATCCATTTATAAAATCTCTTTTATATCCGTTCATAGAAACACAGATTTCTGAGAAACCTTTCATAGCCAGAGGAGGTGTTTGAAACGCACACGTCTGGCTATGGAATAAAAACACCAAACCGCAAATGATTTTTATATTAGAATTATTTGGAATGCCGTCAATTTTTTTAATATACCATTTAGATATTTTAAAGTTGGGCATCTAGTAGCCCTATCTTTAAACGCTGTTTAATAATATCTACATTTTACAAAAATCGACGCGCAAGTTTTGTTTTATAAAAAATACATTTTTTAACTAGTTGGATATGCCAATCCCAAAACTTTCTTCTATCGTATACATCTTAATATTTCAAAACCTAGTTACACATGTTAATACTTCAATATTATTAGTTCAATACTATACCAACTTTGATTTTCAACTTAAATTTCTGCTCAAGTCAGTTAAACGGACTAAAAACGAGATAATCTATATCATGATATTTGTTAAAATTATTAATTTTTCCTTATTCTGTTGTTATCAGCTGTTTGCGAATAGCCGGCATAGCAGGAAGCGAGTTCCCGCCGATGCACAATAGAACTACGAAAAATCAAGAAAAGTATACAAAAATCGCTAGCACGGAGCCCCTTTACCGCGCAATATTTCCAAATTCAAGGAGAACCTGTTGGCCAAAGCCAAAAACAAGAACAAACATTTTGGTTCAATTGTATGCATAATTTTATACGCTGTTCGATGGTACAATAATGAAAATGGCACAGAGATCGGAATTATAGCGCCCCCTTCTTTCGGAATTTTTTCAAGTTCAGGGAGGACTTGTTTGCCATAGCCAGAAACATGCACAAAAAATTTGGTTCAATTATATGGATAACTTCATACACTTTTCGATGGTACAATAATGAAAATGGTACAGACATCGCAATTATAGTGCCCCGCTTCCGGCAGAATTTTTCCAAATTCAGGGAGGACCTTCGTGACATGACCAAAAATAAACACGTAAAATTTGGTTCAATTCTATGCATAACTTCATACACTTTTCGGCGGTACAATATTCAAAAGGCACAAAAATTGTACAAAAATCGCTATTACAGCGCCCTCTACTAGCGATTTTTTTACAAATTAAGGGAGTACCTCCTTGCCATAACCAAGAACTTAAAATTTTTTTTGGTTCAATTCTATGCATAACTTCATACACTTTTCGATGGTGCAATATTCAAAATCGCACAAAAATAGCTATTACAGCGCCCCCTAACGGCGAATTTTTTGCAAATTCATGGAGGACCTGCTTGCCATATCCAAAAACTTAAAATAAAAATTTTGTTTAATTCTATGCATAACTTCATACACTTTTGGACGGTACAATATTCAAAATCGCACAAAAATCGCTATTACAGCGCCCCTTACCGGCAATTTTTTTCCAAATTCAGGGAGGACCTGCTTGCCATAGCCAAAAACTTAAAATAAAAATTTGGTTTAATTCTATGCATAACTTCATACACTTTTGGACGGTACAATATTCAAAATCGCACAAAAATCGCTATTACAGCGCCCCCTACCGGCGATTTTTTTCCAAATTCAGGGAGGACCTGCTTGCCATAGCCAAAAACTTAAAATAAAAATTTGGTTTAATTCTATGCATAACTTCATACACTTTTGGACGGTACATTATTCAAAATCGCTATTACAGCGCCCCCTACCGGCGAATTTTTTCCAAATTCAGGGAGGACCTGCTTGCCATAGCCAAAAACTTAAAATAAAAATTTGGTTCAATTCTATGCATAACTTCATACACTTTTCGATGGTACAATATTCAAAATCGCACAAAAAAACGCATTTACAGCGCCCCCTACCGGCGATTTTTTTCCAAATTCAGGGAGGAACTGCTTGTCATATCCAAAAACTTAAACTAAAAATTTGGTTCAATTCTATGCATAACTCCATACACTTTTGGATGGTACAATATTCAAAATCGCACAAAAATTGTTATATCAGCGCCCCCTACCGGCGAATTTTTTCCAAATTCCGGGAGGACCTGCTTGTCATAGCCAAAAACTTATAATAAAATTTTGGTTTAATTCTATAAATAACTTCATACACTTTTTGATGGTACAATGGCGACAGACAGACGGACAGACGGACAGACGGACGGACGGACAGACGGACACACAGACAGACAGACATTTTCTATAAACATGTTTTTTGGAATCTCTGACCCCTAAAACATGCAAATCCGTCGAAAAAAATTTCGATTACAATACTTTCTTCTATTGAAGATAGAAGAAAGTAAAAAAGAAATGGAATGCTTTTTTGAAAGGCAAACTTGTTACTGGCGAACTTTAGGATTTTCTGGAGCGATTTGGAAATTTTAGATAGTTTATAACACATAATAAAGATTTTAAAGAGTAGGGGGCATAAAATTTTTAAGGGCGGGGGGGAGAAAGTGCGATCAAATATTTAAAACCGTGCCGTTTTCTACAGATTTAGACGCAGTTTTCGACTGACTCTTGGATAAATATATCTAAAATAAAATTTTCAAAAGTGTACTTACCATTATTTTCCAATCATAATTTCTGCAAATATCTTAAATTCTTGCTTAAGTCCGCCACCCCCTTTACTAATATGTATGGGGCATTCTCACAATCTTTTGACTTTCGGAAATAAAAATCTGTTGAAATTGAACTTGCTAAAATAACATTTTAATCTGATAGACGAATACCTTAACGACTCAAAATAAAGAAAAAATGGTCAACAGCGAAATTTTTTTTATTTAACCGAGGTTTAAGTTTAACTTTGGAGTTTAATTTTCCTTACCATTTTACCACTGTAACTTTTTATTTTCCTCTAAATTTTTATTTTAAATGAATTTGCATAGTACCCACAGGAAATTCAAATAAGAAATAATAAAAATGTAGTACTTTTAATACAGAATTTTTGTATAACATTGTCTTAAGGGGGTGTTAAAGAAGGGACGGTAAGATAAAAAAGGGGACAGTATAGGAAAAAGGGACGAAATGGGGAAAAAAATGGACAGTAAGGATGGAACGGTAAGTATGGAACGGTAAGGAAAATTACCACCTATTTTTAGGAAAATCGTCTTAAGACTAAGTGATAGCCACAATGTTAATTGATTTTTAGAAACAGTTGTTAACATTCGATTACATTATTATTTTTTTTTCTTTACCTCGAAAAGTGCAGGGATAAACCTTGGGGACGGTGAGACTACCAATAAAGCGACGATCTTGAAATTGATATTTAAATGCTGATTTAAATTCTTCAGTAAATTTCCTGTTAAAGAATTTTAGACATTCTTTCTCTAGCATACTTATGCATGAGTAAAAACTTGAAAAAAATTCTGTGACTGCATCTGAAGTGATTTTTTGTATAAGTTTAGCAAGAGGGACGGTAAGGAAGAAAAACCCAGGGACCGAGTTCAAAAAATAATATCAACCGTAAAAATGTGTGCAGGTTAATTTTTTGATACATATTTATATAAAATAATTGTCCCAGTTTCGGAAAAAAATTACATCGAATTACTTTTATTGAGACAATTTTATACAGTCATAGCTGCCAACTTTTACGCTTTTTGCTTACCACTAAAATTTAATAGAGATTTTCCTCTTCTGTAATCGTGCTATTTCGACGATTTGATAAGATAACATATACTATAAAATTTTAGTGGTAAGAAAAATGCATAAAAGTTGGCAGCTATGATACAGACAGCTCTAAACTCAAAAATCAGCATCAGGGACACGGGACGGTACAGGAGTTTTCCTGGCATTTGGACCCCCAACATCGTCCAAAACTTATTTATCTCGTTGATATTGTTATGCAACTATGCAATGGGATGTTCCCCAGTATATGAAATAAAAAACAAAAACAAAAAATGTATTAAAATAAAAATTATTATTCAGGTACATAAAAGTCAAAAGATTGTGAGAATGCCCCATATATCTACTGTAGGTTTTTAAGGGAGTTTCGCTTAGAAACAGTTTTGTTAAGAATTGAGTTACCTTTTGAAGGTATCTGACGCTGCTTCCCTTCTTTATTTCTCTTCTTTCGAAACAGAAAAGGGTCCCTATTTCGAGAACTTTTGAATGCGGGTCAGTAGTTTCTATACATTTCTTGATACTTGTAACAAGAACTTTCGAACGATACCACTCTCGTCAAAATCCGTAACTGACAGTTGGGAATGTTCCCTACTTAGAGAGTACTTACATCTTATAAGTGTCTACCATGGCAAATTTCAAGTATCTATATTAAACAATTACATAGAAATTGCAATTTAGAACGTTTTAAGATCGCTTTTCACGCATTTTAACCCTCTTAAATTTGGATTTTTTTAGAAACTATTCTTAGAGAGCATTTATACCTTATAAATAATTACAATGCCAAATTTCAGGTTTCTAGATTTTCAATATCACAAAAGCGTAATTTTAGGAATTTTTGCCACTGCAACCATCTGGTGGTAGTGGTACCGACTTACAATATAGCCTATGTTGGAGTAGGAGCTGTCACCATCAATTTACAATTATTACTTTTGAAATCTGGTGGGCATTTCCTGAGATTCCATAGCAATCGTAATTTAGAGCTTTTTTAGAATGCATTTTGCACATTTGATTCTATTAAATTTTACTTTTTAAAAACTGTTCTTCAATAGCGTTTACATCACATAAGAATCTACCATGAAATATTTCAAGTTTCTATCGTTAACAATTCTTTAGAGATCTTTATTTAGAACGGATTTAGAACGCTTTTCGAGCATTTTCACCCTGTTTAAATTTCGATTATTTTTATAAACTGTTCTTCGAGAGTATTTACATCTTAGCAAATCTACCATGACAAATTTCAAGTTTATATTTTAAACAATTCCATGGAAATTTTAATTTCGAACGTCTTTTGAATGTTTCTGGGGGATTTTCATCCGTTTAAATTTTGATTTTTTCCTAAACTATATTTGAGGAGCATTTATATCTTATAAGTAACTACCATGCCAAATTTAAAATTTCTAGGCCCTTCAATATCTCAAAAGTTGTTTTTTAGAACTTTTTTTGTTCTTGCAGACCCCTGAGAGTAGTGGCACCAACACAAAATATAGTCTTTATTCGAACAGGAAGTGTAACCATAAATTTTACACTTTTACTTTTGAAATCGGTTTTGTACTTCCAGAGATGACCCCTACAAACAAAGAAACAACCGTTATTTCATTCTAGTATTAGTATAGATTTATTTATTTTCAGAAGTATCGAATATAGTCTTTTGAAAAGTTGCCTGAAAAAGTTTAAATCCGTCACTGCACGGATGTTTCTTTTGGAAGTACATTTTCTATACTGTTATATAGTGTTAGATAGAGCAAATTTAGAATGCTAATTCTTCGCCTTATTTCATAGCAGAATTTTGCGATTACATAAAGCGACAATTTTTATTCAAATACAGTGGTAGGCAGGGATTGAATTCATTTAACAAAGGTTAAATTTTAATTGTCGACCTGAGTTTCAAAACTCGCCCTATCCAAAATTTAAAAATTCGAGTTTCCTCTATAAATCTCTTCTACTGGTGAATTTACATCGAAAAAACACTACAATCTGCAAAAAACTAGTTTTATTGTGTATTTCTGACATTGTAAAATGTTGGTTTACAATGAAAACCAACGGACGCCGTCAGACGTTTTTCACGATTTCCTAAAAATCTGCGTAATTCTGCGATTTCCTAAAAAAATCTGCGTAATTCTGCGATTTCCTAAAAAAATCTGCGTAAGGCGAGTTTTGAAACTCACGTCCTCAATTATTCATAGGTGCATGGCCGCGCAGGTAGGATTAAGCGATTGATAATTTTAAACTTTTTTATGATAAATGTATTTATCTGTGTTACTAACAATAATACAGAAAATACTACAAATACTTATTTGGCGTTATTACATATTTCAATCATTTCGGAATTGCTTATTGTTTCAAATTCTATACATATTTCTACGCATTAAATTATAATGCAATTCTAAATAGAAATAAATGTAGTAATTATATGTATTATAAGAACATAAAACAAAAGTTTGTAACCCCCTCCCGACCAATATATATATATATATATATATATATCCAGGACCTACTTCGTAAATAAGGGGCTGCTCTGGTTACTCAAAACAATTTCTTGGAAAAATAATTCGGATTTCCTATATTCTAGAATAATACACAAATAAATAATTATCAAACCGGAAAAAGTAACAAATGTAGTTTGGATGTATTTACAAATTAAGCATATTGTGCTATAATTGTTCTATGAATTTTTGTTGTGTCCTGGTATATCTGCTGCTTTTAGGCGACAGATAACAACATAAAATATACATAGTCAGTGTAGTAAACTGGTCACAACCGCAGGCACTATGTAATGTGCCGTAATTTTGGGCACATAATCCGTGGATCGAACAATCATCCTTTAACCCTTTGAGGAGCAAGTATTTGCGTTTCTGTAATGTCGAATTCACAGCGTATCTGTAAACAGATTTATTGCAAAATAAGGAAAAGTAATTTTACGACTTTTTCCCACTAAAGTTAGAACAGTAAAATTTAATAAAAATTTTTTGGTGCTGATCTTCATTAATCGTAGCCCTCAAGGGGATAACTTTTTTAACCCGTGTCGTGAACCGGAAAACTAGAGGTTCTTACTTTCTAGAATCAGTTTTTCTAAATAGCAATCTTAATTTAATCGCAGAATTCTGTGATTGAATAAGGTGAAAATTAATATTCAAAATAGTTTTACTCAAAGATAAGCATGTGTAGTCATCGTAATTTGTTTAAGTCAATTAACTTTTATTTCACGCAATACCAATATCCATAAAGTGGTGTCCAATGTCTCGTTAATAAATTACTGAAATAATGTTTCATATTTATTTTTTTCATTTTTTTTCCGGGAAAAACTTTACAAGATTCATATTATTTTTTGAGTGAAAGCTATAAAATTGCCTTTTCTTAGCCGCAAATTCTCTGTTTTATGGAATAGAAAAAACCCCTCATAGAATAATGGCAAATTCGGGGGAAAAAAGAAATATCATGCATAAAGCCCTCCTTACACATTCCAACCCTTCTACAAAACCTTATCAGATCTTCAATGTTTAATAAGGTAAAAGATTGTGTCTAAGTAAACAATTTTGAAAACGTTTATCGCAGTTCAAAATCCAATATCAAGAATTACCACCAATAATTACCTCCAATAGTCGGAAAAGTATCCAAATTCTTTCGAGCACCCTGTATTTGATATATAGGTTCGTATATGTTATACATATGGTTTCCTAAAATTTGGAACAGTTAGGAAAGGCATAGCACAGTTGTAAACTCCCCTTCAGCAATTTCCGTCAATGAACGGAAATGTACTCGAGATCTTTCGTGCTGCCCTGTATATTATCTATAGAATTTATGCACACAAAGTAATAAGAAAAATATTAGTTTAATTTAAAAACGGGTACCACAGCTTAAAACGCACTTGCAGTATTTTTAATTAATAGAGAGTCCTGTAATCAATTTTTTTGCCTTGTAAAAATAAAAATAAAAAAAATGAGTATAATACTGGCAGCTGGGGTGCCAGCTTAAAACCGTAAAATCAACAATAATAAACCGTCAAATTAGCAAATAATATAGTAAGCAGAAATATACTGTTTAATTCATTTATACGATATATTACTGCTTATTTTACGGTTATAAACTGGCGGCCCAGCTGCCAGTATTATACCGTAAAATCAGCAATATACATATATATTTTTCTTTTTTTGCAGTATGGTATGTCCCTATAAATGAACGATGAATGTTATTCACGTTTTTTTTATAGAAGAATTGTAGTCGTAATAATCTAGCAATGATATATATCAATGTGTTTGAAACAGTGTAACATCATTAAAATACACCACAAACGATTTTCCCATAGATCATATTGTAACGGAATTATTTTGTGTGTCCCTATTTAATTGAACCATAAATACTATACACTTAATTTTCCATAACGAAAATGCTATAATAAACTTTATTAACATAAATCAATTTCATAGAAATCTGAGTATACACTACTGATTAACACTAGTTAGAGCACGGACAGTCAAGCAAAAAACATATAGACTAACCCAATTCATGAACACTTTTGAACTTTCTTGGAAAGTGTTGAAAAAGGAAAACGGAGAACATAGCAAGACAATATATACAGGGTTGCCACGCTTCAGGGAATTTCCAGACGAGGAAATTCTTCGATATCAGTATTTTTTCATGGAAAATCTCTCCATAAATTAGGCGAAATTTCGTGCGTTTAACCAAGATTTATTTTTCTATAAACAAATACTGACCTGGAAAATTCCCTGAAGCGTGGCAACCCTGATATAGCATAGAACGTGTAAACTGAAACCGGATTTCCGCTTACAGTTATAATGAAGAATTTGTTTTCGGCAGACTTGCATTATATATATGTAATATTTTAAAAATAATATCAATATTTTACACGCGTTTAAAGCTGCCCCCCCCACCACCACCACCCGAAAAATAAAAACAAGCATTCTCTTCATTCAAGGAATCATTTTTATATGCAAATGTATCAAATCTGCAAGTAAGACGGTTGAAGTTATTTCGAATCGAACAACACTTTTTAAAAAATATAAATAGTCGATAGTTTGAGTCATGTTCTCTAGACCTTCCTGTGTAGCCTTGCCTCGAAAATTTATTTAAAATACAAACTTTAGCTTTAAAAAATCCCTTGTCTTTATGTGAGAAAAAGAAACGCCATTCGATTTCTTATTACCACAATCTGGGGCCACTTTACAATTATGGGGAATTACTTTGCACGTAGTATATAGTAGTACCAAGGTTCGCACACTCCTTGGAATTTCCAAGGACTCTGACACCACTACTAATGACAAGAAAATTTACATTTAATTTTTAAAACACAGAAGTCGCAATTCCCACCTTTATTCACAGATTTTGCAATATTTTCCTGCAGTGAAATACTTTCAAAATACTGTTAAAATTTAGTGGTAAAACTGTGCGAACCCTGAGTAGTACTTCTAATAATTGTTTCCAAACAAATATGATTACGTCTGACAAGTGAGTATAGATTATGTATATTTGCTAACTTATTTTCAAAGAAAGCTTACTGTTCTGTTAAAAAATTAATTAATTAGAAATAAAATGTCGTTTTATTAAATCATATCGTAAAAACTATCTGTACTATGTACGTCTAATACATGGATGAAATATTTAACAGTAACAAACATAATATCCATCTATAAACACATATTTTTATAGCTGATGTTTGTAACTCAGAGCATTATTATCGCCAGGCAACAGCAAACGCTGTATCTGCCATAACTACTGCCATTATAACAGGCGAAAGTTACTATTGGGAAATGTTGGCGACTGCGTGTCCTTGCGATAATCAGCATGTGATATAACATTTATATCATAAAGAAAAAACATGCACATGCGAAATGTTGACAACATTGGCAAACAATTTCCATCAGGTGTTTGGCAACAACTACTGATTAAATTTCGGTTCCACAAATTTTTATTCTGCAATTCTTTACACCTTCGAGCGTCTTGAGTGCTTTCCTGCATTTTCATAAAAATGCTTATAAAATAAACTTAATTAAAATTTTCTTTCCTAATTTGTTTCTAAGATGCACTTCATGCATCTTTATTTGATATACAATTCTGTTTGAAATATTTTTGTTTACACCAGATATAAATTGCTTTTGGAAAACGGAAAAATACGTGCAAACCACTCAGAGGGTATTTCTAAACATTGGACTTTTCCAAGTTTTACACCGTTGTTTAATGCGAAACAAATAATTTCAAGTTCAATTTGTTTGAAAACTCTGTCTCAATTTACTGATTTAATGAGTTTTATAAAATTAATTTTAATCATGAATGCTTTTAATTTATCCTCCATCGCGTGCAGGCTCCATTACAGAAGAACAAGAACTCATTTACACCATAAAACTCCTATAAATAGTTCAGAACAAAAAATGTTTATAGAGTGAAACCCCGATTTAACGTAACACATATTTAATGATTTCCCATATATAACGTCATTTTAGTTGGTCCCAATTAATTTCCTATACTTGTAATTTTAAAAAAATCCCACATTTAATGTTATAATTTTGAAATATTTCCCACATTTAACGTTTTTTCAAGTGTAAACACTCAATGAAATTTTATTAAAATAGTAAGAAATTGTGATTAAAATAATTCTTTAACCCTTTCAGGGGCAAGGCATCTTTGATCAAAAAATGTTTAAATAACTAATTTGCACTGCAATTAACAAACAAATTTATTTGAATATAATAAACCGCCCTCCCCCCCCCCCACGTATATTATGAAATCGAAATTGTACTAAAAATTTACTGGTGCCACTTGACAATTTACGCATTAAAATTAACAGCTTGCAGACTGCAAACGGCGCCCCTCAAAGGGTTAACATGAGAGAGCCGTGAGGAAATGTATATTAAGTTCTTTTCTATAAGATGGTTTTCCAGAGAACAGAGGTGATGAATTCGAGCATGAGGAGAGAGAAAAATAAAAATTCTAATAGATTGGCGAGTTCTTTTTTTGCACAGACATAGATCGCTAGTATTAACAAGCTTGTGATTCAAATGTTTTGACATCAAAATTTCGACTCTAAGTGATTTATGTTAGAATAATTTTTAACAAAATTATTCAATTTGTAAATAAATCACAATACCACTGTTATTCTAAGTGGTTTGTTAGACTCAGAATCGGGTAGTTAGGATAATGATGAAGATGTTGCAATGAACAGAAATTCCTTTAGTGAAAAATATTCATTCAAACTCTTACAACACTGGACGCATTTCTTTGAATTAGTGCAGAGCAAGAGAAAACCTCTCAAAAAATCATATACGTTGAGAATGGGATTTGTTAAGCTAAAAAATAACGCAAAGTAACATAACTGGTTTCTATAAAGCATAATTTAGAAAACGGATGTTGTGAATCATTGTAAATGAAGGAATAAAACGTATTTTACCTAAATTGGTTTTATTTTATTATCAGTGTTTTGTTTTCGTCTTCCCACGATTTAACGTTTTCCCGCATTTAGTATAATTTCTTTGTGGTCCCATAAATAACGTTAAAACGAGGTTTCACGGTATATTATATTATATTATATTATATTATAATAAATTATATTACATCATATTATATTATAAGCAAACATATTTTATTATAAGCATATTATATAATAAACGTGTTATAAACAATTAGTCTCCGGCTAAATTCCCATAACCAAGTTAAAAATTTATCAATAAATAAATAAAATAAAACAAAACAAAACAACTCTAACATGTACAGTACAGGGCCTGATTGCCAACGGGGCACACTTACACCAATAAATTTTAAAAGAAAAGTTCAACTTATCTAAACACCGTATTCATGTGAAATTTCAGCCATGAATGAGGCAAAAATTTCTGTTTATTTTTAGTGGTAGGAATTTGCCCCGTGGGTAATCAGTCTCTGAACATGTATGTAATCGAAAAATTTCAATTTTGGCACAGCCGCATGGGGAAAATATTTTTCTAAGATTTATAATTTGTTTGAAAATGGCTTCTCATTTACTGATATTTTTTTCTGTTCTTTTTTTAAATAATCTTCAAACATGAATTGCTTATAAAACTATGTATATCATGTGCAGCCCGATAAGAAAAATTAATTCGTTTGCATTAAAATAAAATAAATATTTCAACATTTGTTTCTGACTAATATTCCAAAACAAAATTAAAACTTCATCGATGAATAACATAATATATGATATAATATAAAGAAAACACAAATTTAACAGAGATGCAATCAGACTACACGTTTAAACCTCTGAAAATATCAGACTCAAAAAGGTTGCAGTGCGTAGCGAAATCTTTGGCGATTTCTTAAGTTATTAAATCCTAGTATGCGGCTATACGAAAGTAAAGCTATTAATAAACTTCAAAACTTCATGTAAATATATTATTGATATATTCGATATAAAAATTCTTTTTTATGTTAATAGGAAATCTAAAAAATTATATTACATGTAAAAAGATTATTTTCAAGAGTTAGAAAAATAATGGTTTTCTCCTACGTTCTATAATCTGGAAAAACTTTTTTGGAATAAAAGGAATACTTAACCCCTTAACGCTCGAATTAAATTACTTAAATTACTGTTTAAAAATTCAAATTGCTCATTGGCACCACTTTTATGAAAAAGAAATATTCACCTTATTTAACGACAGTAAAAACGATTCTAAAATATAGCCAATTTCACTATTTTATAAAACTGGTGGGAATCAAACAATTTGAGTAAGAGACACAGACCGTGAATATGACGGGAGCGAGAATTAAGGGATTAAATGTCAAAATCCCTGTATAAATAATCAAATGGTCCTTATTGTGTTAAAATTTTGTATACAGTAGTACCCCGACTTACGTTGCCCCGCATTTACGTCGTCTGTCCTGAAAAAATAATTTTCTTTAATTAAGACGTACTTTGAATATTTGAGAAGACTCTGGTTCTATGCAGTGAAACTTTCCCGAGACAGTCAAGCGGTAGCGACAAACAAATAAAAAAAGTCACTAGAAAAAGCTTAGAAAACTCACTCTGCTGTTACAAAGAGCTTCTTAAAGCAGTGTTGCCAGTTTGGGGACTTTTTTGCCCACAGATTGTTGGTTGTCACCGCTTTTTTGAAATAGAAATATTCGGCCTATTTAAACTCTTAATTCTCGCTCCCGTCATATTCACACTAGCGTCTAAATCGCGCCCCTCACAACGGCTCATATCACAAATGCACCCACGAAATTCCTTATGCTACTGATAAAGTCCTATTTAAAAGGAAAATATGGCTTTTCTTAATTATCTGCGGAAACGACTTAAATTCAGATGCCTTTTTTAACTTTTTTTTTTTGTGTGTGTGTGTGTGTGAGTATGTTGTTATTGGCGTGGCCGTGGGGAGCAAAATTATTTAAATTAATTTGATAGCAGTGAGATTAAATTTTTATTTATTGATTGTGAATAAAATAAACAGATGTATATAGAGGAATATTTCTGGATAAAAATGTTGTCCTTTAGGTGTTATGAATACAATTTCTGTTAATTTTGTTATTTTTTTACTTATCAAATATCTGGTTGTTTCAGTATTTAAAGGAAAGAATAAATTGTAAATTTTAGTTTTTAAAATGGTTTTCTTAGGTAAAGGTAAGCAGTCATATCTTAAATATCTGGCATTAGAGTTTAGAGAATAAGCGACTAACGAGTTGAGTATAATAAATTTAAAAGTTTTAGTAACTTTAAGTGTAGATCAACCGAAATATTCGTTACGTTTCCTGCCCAAAATCTGAGTTTCGCCGAACATTCGTTTTCGGGGTAAATGCTGCTGAAAATTCGGTCGAAACTATCTGTGTTTCAAAATTTTCGTTTGTTTCTTCGGAAATTTTCTACATTACTCATTGATTTGATCTGTATCGGCTTAAATGAGACAAACTTCATTTATTGCTAAGAACTTCACTGTTTATATCAGTCATCACGGACTCCAGATGTGAGTGCAAAGTATAACGCAAGAAATGCATATATGACTAAACTTTGAACATGCTTTCCACGTGCTCATTAAAAGCTACAAACTTAACAGTAATTATTTATTTATTCTTTTTATTGAACAGCAAATGTTACAGATTATTTTCATTAAATAAAGAATAAAAAAAAAACTATCGGGTTTTCTTTCTGTCATGCTATCGATTTGCATATATCTTATATTATAACGCGAGCAAAAATTGTGTGTGTGTGTGTATGTAAATTTTATCTTAAAAACGGCTCTAACGATTTTGATGAAATTTTGTATTTTACCATTTTCGGGCATGGTAAGACCATTGGACTAGGTCACGTGTTCGAGAAAATTCTATTACTGGGTCATTTTGGGTCGTAATGGGTCAAGGTCAAGCTAATTATATCTAAATAACGGCTCAATCGATTTTGACCAAATTTCATATCCAACCGTTTTTCGACACGAAGAAACTATTGGGCTAGGTCACATGTTCAAGAAACTTCGATTAGTGGGTCATTTTTGGGTCACTGTGGGTCAAGCCAATTTTATCTAAAAAACGGCTCTAACGATTTTCACTAAACTCTATATTCTACTGTTTTGGATTAAGATAAAACTATTGGGCTAAATCACATGTTCGAGAAAATTCGATTAGTGGGTCCTTTGTGGGTCACCGTGGGTCAAGCTAAGCTTATCTAGATAACGATTTTGACGAAATTTTGCACCCTACTGTTTTCGGGCACGAAAAGACCATTGGGATGGGTCTCGTGTTCGAGAAACTTCGATTAGTGGATCATTTTGGGTCATAATTGGTCAGGATCAAACTAATTATATCTAAGAAACGGCTCAATCGATTTTGACCAAATTTCATATCCAACCGTTTTTCGACACGAAGAAACTATTCGGCTAGGTCACATGTTCAAGAAACTTCGATTAGTGGGTCATTTTTGGGTCACTATGGGTCAAGACAATTTTATCTAAAAAACGGCTCTAACGATTTTCACTAAACTCTATATTCTACAGTTTTGGTTATGAGAAAACTATTGGGCTAAGTCACATGTTCGAGAAAATTCGATTAGTGGGTCATTTTGGGTATAATGGGTCAGGGTCAAACTAATTATATCTTTAGAACGGCTCAATCGATTTTGACTAAATTTTGTATCTAACCATTTTCTGTCACGAAAAGATCATTGGTATGGGTCTCGTGTTCGAGAAAATTCGATTAGTGGGTCATTTTGGGTCATAATGGGTCAGGGTCAAACTAATTATATCTAGAGTACGGTTCAATCGATTTTGGTTAAATTTTGTATCTAACCATTTTCGGGCACTAAAAGACAATTGGGATGGGTCTCGTGTTCGAGTAAATTCGATTAGTGGATCATTTCGGGTCATAATGGGTCAGGGTCAATCTAATTATATTTAAAAAACGGCTCAATCGATTTTGACCAAATTTCATATCCAACCGTTTTTCGACACGAAGAAACTAGTGGGCTAGGTCACATGTTCAAGAAACTTCAATTAGTGGGTCATTTTTGAGTCACTACGGTCAAGCCAATTTTATCCAAAAAACGGCTCTAACGATTTTCACTAAACGCTATATTCTACAGTTTTGGATTACGAGAAAATTATTGGGCTAAGTCACATGTTCGAGAAAATTTGATTAATGGGTCATTTTGGGGCCACCGTGGGTTAAGCTAAGTTTATCTACATTACGGCTTTAACGATTTTGACGAAATTACACTCTACTGTTTTCGGGCACGAAAAGTCCATTGGGATGGGTCTCGTGTTCGAGAAAATTAGATTAATGAGTCATTTTGTGTCATAATGGGTCAGGGTCAAATTAATTAGATCTAGAGAACGGCTCAATCGATTTTGACTAAATTATGTACCTAACCATTTTCGGGCACGAAAAAAACCATTGGGATGGGTAACGTGTTCAAGAAAATTCTATTAGTGGGTCATTTTCGGGTCACCGTGGGTCCAGTTAAGTTTATCTAGATAACGGCACTACGATTTGACGAAATTCTGTAATCTATCGTTTTCGGGCACGAAAAGATCTTTAGGATGAATCACGTGTTCGAGAAAATTGAATTAGTGGGTCATTATGGGTCAGGGTCAAGCTAATTATATCTAAAAAACGGCTCAAGACTTTTTCACATTTTATATACGGCGTTTCTGGTCATGAGAGGACCATTGGGCTAAGTCACATATTCGAGAAAATTCAGTTACTGGGTCATTTTGGGTCACAATGGGCCAGGGTCAAGTTAATTGGATCTAAAAACATGCTCAAAACATTTTGGCACAATTTTATATTACGTATACCGTTTCTGGGCATGAGAAGAGAATTGGGCTAAGTTACATGCTCGACAAAATTCGATTAGTGGTTCATTTTTGGTCACAATAGGTCAGGGTCCAGCTAATTCTATCTAAAAAACGGTTTAAACGATTTTGACTAAATTTTGTATTCTATCGTTTTCGTGCTCGAGAAGACCATTGGGCTAGGTCGCATGTTCAAGAAAATTTGATTAGTGAGTCATTGTGGGTCACAATGGATCAGGGTCAAGCTAATTGTATTTAAAAAGCGCTTCAAAACATTTTGACATAATTTTGTATAATACCGTTTCAGGGCATGATAAGTGCATTGGGCAGGGTCGCACGTTCAAGAAAATTCAATCAATGGGTCATTTTGGGTCCTAATGGATCAGGATCAAGCTAACTGTATCTAAAAAACCGCTCAAAAGATTTTGTCAAAATTTTGTACTACACCGTTTCTGGACAAGATACAACCATTGGGCTGGATCACATGCTCAAGAAAATTCTATTAGTGGGTCATTTTGGTGATAATGGGTCGGGGTCAAGCTAACGGCATCTCAAACAGTTCAAACAATTTTGGCAGTTATTTTGTTATACCGTTTCACCATACAAAAAGACCATTGAAATAGCTCACATCTGTCGATGAATTTCGGTTATTGGGTTTTTGAATCAACGTGGATCAAGCTTATTTTATCTAGAAAACGACTAACGATTTTCACTAAACTTTGTATTCCACCGTTTTCAGGCTTGAGAAGAGCATTGTGTTAGGTCGCATGTTCGAAAAAATTTGATTAGTGTGTCATTTTGGGTCACTATGTTTCACGGTCAAGCTAATTGCATCTAAAACAGCAAGAAGGATTCAGTGGGGGAAAATATATCCAGATAAACAGAAAGCTAATTTTGACCGAGCTTAGCTCGGTCATTCCTGCTAGTTTCATTTACTTTGTCTACTATGACGCAAACAAAATATTTACATAAATTTTACTTATGATTTTTGGATAGCTTGACACAAAAGATAACTCAATTGATTGAAATAAAATATTTCAATGTAGGATATAGGATCAGAGAAATTTTGATATATTTTACAGTGTACTGGAAAATTTTAAAAGATCGTTTGGGTGTGAAATTATATTTAAAAAGAGAAACCTAAAATATTTTTTATGGAATTTTAAAACAAACCTTTTAAAGTCCTATAAATTCGTCACTCAAATTTTCATATCATCTCATTTAAAAACCATTTTTTGAATTTATCAGAGACCTGAATGAAAAAGCATTAGTAATATATATATATATATATCGAATGATGTTGAAAATACTGTTTGCACCTGCGAATGTAAATAAAAAAAAGGAAATGATGATATATTTTTCTTTTAATTAATAGCATAGCGTTACCCAAATTTTTATATCATTATTTTAATACCTATATTTAAAATTTTTACAGATATAAGGTAAAGTGCTGTGTCACAAACGTTTAACCTCTTGAGGGTTTTTGAACTGATTTTAATTACTAATAAAAATTGTAAATGTAAAATCCATGTTTCCCAATTTTCTATCTTTATAAGAGGAAATTAGTTGGATTCGGCAAATTTTTCGACTTCCTGTTTTCGATGGATTTATACGTTATAGAAAATCCTGAACACGATTTAATGTTTTTTAGAAAATGTCTGCCTGTCACGCTGTCTGTGAGTTTGTCTGTATGTGGCAAAAATTTTGTGGGCGCTCTGTCTCAATAACTAATTCACGAAATTTCACAAACCTATAGATTCAGTTAGACCGTGATATAAACTGGTGCTAATTAGTGTTTGGTGTATATCGCCCAACAGGTAGCGTTGCTATGCTGATTTTTCACAATTTCAGCAATAACTCTATCAAGAATTGATGTACGGAATTTAATAAAACTTTAGATTCAGTGGGACCTTGATATAAACTAGCTTGATTATTTTTTGGTGTATATCGCCCAACAGGTGGCGCTTCTGTGCTGCTTTCTGTACGATTTCAGAGTAATTAATAGCTATATCTCAAGAACTAATGCACGAATTTTCATGAAATTTCATATTCAGTTAGACGTTGATCTAAGCTGTTGCTGATTAGCTTTTGGTGTAAATCGCACAACAGGCGGCGTTGCTATGCTGATTTTTTTTATGTTTTTCGCAAAAGCTGTATCTCAAAAACTAATTCACGCAATTTTATGAAACTTAGTATTCAGTTACATTTTCACGTTAATAGAACCTTATTAGACTTGGGTGTATATTGAACAACAGGTGTTGACTTTGATGCTTTGGGTTAGAATTTTGGTTGCGGAAATCTAAGAGTTCGGATTCCGAAATTCAATAATTTGTTTGAAACAATGCGATACTTATATCTTCTTATTAAATACATCCAATTCAACGAACCTATATACCTTTAAATTCCTCATGATGGACGTAGTACTTTTATTTTTAAGGTGTTGTATCTCGCATCAACAATTAAAAGGCAGATTTTTTTTTAAATGTATTCTAGTATATACTTTCATAAAATAATAGCGAGTTTTTTACTTTTCTAAAAGAGAGAAATTTTATAAAATGTTACCTCTTTCATTGTGTTTAAGTAGTCTGTAATATTGTTTTAATTTCTCTTTATTGAACATTAATAAATAAAAAATCCCGTCTGCAGTAAAAATCAGTCCAAAAGAAAGAATAAACTGATTTTATTCAGATTAAAAATAAAATAATAATACAAATAAATGATGATATCAAGCAATTTAAATTCGGTTTCAAATAAAGCTCATTTAACTTGTACATGAATGATATTTGTTAGCTATTTTATTATTCTTTTTTTATTTCTAAAAACTATGAAGACAGGATATGCAACGCTCCGCTTTTAAGCTGAAAATAAACAAAGCAGAGCCAGCGCGCCGTGCTAGGGAAATTCGGGTGTATTTGTGATATGAGTCGTTGTGAGGGGCGCGATTTAGACGCCAGTCATATTCACTTGCTGTGTCTTATACTCAAATCGTTTGATTGCTACCAGTTTTATAAAATAGTGAAATCTGATATATTTTAGTATCGTTTTACCTGTCATTAAATAAGTTGAATATTTCTTTTTCATAAAAGTGGTGCCAATAAGCAATTTGAATTTTTAGACCGTAATTTAATTCGAGCGTTAAGGGGTTAAACATAGATTAAAAATTCTGAAAAAAAACGAAAATTACACTATTTTAAAAAAGTGGTGACAGTCAAATAATCTGAATTAAAAACTTCCCAATCCTGCAACACTGTTTTAACCCCTTAACTGTCGCATTAAATTACGGTTTAAAAATTCAAATTGCTTATTGGCACCAATTTTTTGAAAAAGAAATGCTCACCTTGTTTAATGACACGTAAAATTATACCATAATAAAGCCAACTGCGCTATTTAATAAAACTGGTGGGAATCAAACAAAACTGAATAATCTGAAAAAAAGACACAGCCCGTGAATATGACGGGAGCGAGAATTAAGGGGTTAAAGTAAAAAGAAAAAAAAAAATCAGTTCAAACTTCATTACAAGATTTTTCGCATCCTCAGAGACTCCAGTTAGAAGAAAAATAAATTGCAAGTTAACAACTTATTTATTTATTCCTAATTCTTGTATTTCAAATTGCTTATGTTAAATGTGCGCTATACAGGGTGTCCGGTCTCAACGGTGTCCAATGGCTAATTCCTAAACCGTTAGTCATAGACATATAGTTCCAATTACAAAAATGTTTTAAATCAGGTAATGAAACATTTTAAAAGCGATTTGGGTCAATAAAAACGTTTCTTAAAAAATTAAGAAATTTAAATTTTATACGGTCCCCCGGTCCTATAAGTTATATTTAGTAATTTTTTCATATTACACTGACAAGTAAGAAAAAAAAAGTCCCATTCATATAATGCTAAAATTGAAAGAGTTATGAAACTTTAAAAATGCATGACTTATGCCACTTTTTTACTCTGAAAACAAATGAGTTCGGCTTGGCTTTGAGGGATCATATACCAAGTGTTTAAAGTATTCGAAGATCTTAATTCATGTGTATCTGCGGTTTGAAAAAAAATCCTACAAGTATTATGATTAAGTCTCAAATTGGCTAAAATAACATATGTTTTATTTTGTCAGGATTTGAGACTGTTTCTTTTATGATTTCTTTTAACAAAAATTGTGGTTTTTTTATAAGTTTTTATGTTACTTCAACAATCGTATGTATGTTTTTCCAGTTCAAAATTTGTACTCGAACTTTAACTCACCTTTAAATATCCGATCGAGATTGCATTTTACATACTGGCGCAAATCCAATAACAATCTAATATTATTAAGATTTTCGGTGGTTACCATTTATACTTATTTTACAGGATAACTCAAAAAATTTCGGATAGATTTCTGCCAAGGAGTTTAAGAAAAAGTTTTAGATTAGATAATACAAGACTGCGATTGTTGGGTTTTTTTAACTTTTGTGTATTTTTTAGCCTTGAATCCGAAAATTACCTTAATTTTTAACCATCATGTCAGGATGTTTCGCAAATCATAAATTTTAGAATTTAAAGAATAACAAAAATCGAATACTATAAAGTAGAGGAGATGTTTGTGTTTTTTAACTTTTTATAATTGATTTTTACGCACTTTTTAGCACTGAATCTGAAAATGACCTTCATTTTTAACCATCACGTTAGAATTTTTTTGCAAATCGCAAATGTGTAAGTTAAAATATGGCGAAAATATCATAGTATAAAACATATGTAAAACTTTTTTTATTTTATTTTATTAAAAAATTTATTCGATATTTTTGCTTATCCTGGGATTCTTACAGCTAAACATCTGAGTGGTCCGATGAGATGGGGAGGAAATTCAATTTTAACATTGAACTCCTTAACTTTAAAATTTGCAATTTGCGAAAAATCCTGATATGATAGTTAAAAATGAAGGTCAATTTCGGATTCAGCGGTACAGAATATATAAGAATCAATTATAAAAAGCTAAAAAACATGACATAACCCAACTTTTGCAGGCTTTTGCAATCTAATAATATTTTAAAATACGCATCATTTTGTAAAGAATTGAGGCTGTTAATTTAGAATCATTTTATTTAACAAAAATTCTGTTTTTTCTTTCTTCTTAAATGTTTATTACAAATTGTATATTTTCCATTAATATGCCAGAATGATTAAAGATTTCAAATTTATATTGCAATGTTAATTTTACTCCCAAACATTTTTTATATCTGACGAAATTATATTTGGACTAAATTTGTGAATGACCCCCAATTTGCAGCAAAAAATATGCTCCAACTTTAAACAGCTATTACTCGGTCAATTTTAATCGTAGAATAACGAGACTTTTTTTTTTATATTACTTGTCAGTGTAAAAGGAAAATTTCACTAAATATAACTCATAGGACCGGGGGACCGTATAAAAATTTAAATTTCGTAATTTTGTAAGAAATGTTTTTATTGACCCAAATCGCTTTTAAAATGTTTCTTTACTTGATTTAAAACATTTTTGTAATTGGAACTATATGTCTATGACTAACGGTTTAGGAATTAGCCATTGGACACCTTTGAGACCGGACACCCTGTATAATCCCCAAATACAGTAGAATATGTTCATTATATTTTGGAGAATTTTTATTACTTATCCATAACTGCCAACTCTTCCGCTTTTTTGTAACACACAAATTTATTTCGCCTTATTTAGTCGGTAGATTATGACGATTTAATAAACTAAAATTTGCTATAATTTTTTTGTGATACAAAAAAGCGTATGGGTTGGAAGCTATGCTTATCTATTTTTGCTTATCTAAATGTACATCGACTTACATCGTTTTCGACTTACGTTGCTAGTCTTCGAACGAATTGCTGACGTAAGTCAAGGTATTACTGTATATTTATTTATGTATCTATCCCATTATTAAAAAATACAAAATATGACATTTGATAGGAAAAAAATATTATAAATAAAATCTGTTAGTATTTGCTTCCGTTAGGCTACAGAATTTTAAGTCACCCATTTTCTACAAGAAAAAGAATGTTACTTAGAAAATTATATTCTATATTATTATTTTTAAACATACATCCATATCAAGAAAAAAAAAATCCTACCACCCTTCACAAGAAACTAAAAATTATACATATAAGCAAATTAATTTTTTCAATAGAATAATTTTGAATATTTTATTATCAATATTTTCTAAAATGATTATTATTTTAAGTTCTTTTCAAATTTCGTTTTATACTTTTATGTTAGAAAAATATTTTGGGAAAACTATTAAGAATATTTTTTTAACATTTTGAAGTTATATTAGATCCCGCAGTTTAAATGCATAACAAAAATATTTAACAATGTAATCAGAAATTTCCGAAGTATTTATTTCCTAAAGCTATGTACTAATTTAAAAATTAATAACTTTTAAATAATTGATTTGGCGCGACTGATTATTGTCTTAAATACAAAAACTCAAAATTTTTAAAGCGAAATTAATGTAGAATTATACAAAGTGCATTAAAGTTCTAAGGACTCCAAATCTTTTTCTGACTAACTACTCACTCGAAAACTATGAAACTGGTGTTACTTCTCGACGTAATCTCCCTGCAGACGTACACATTTTTCACAACGTCGACGCCATGATTCCATGGCCGCGGTGAAGGCTTCTTTAGGAGTCTGTTTTTATCCCTGGAAAATCGATGAAGCAAATCGTGCTGTTTCACCAAGACAACGCAGCCGCGCATTGGGCTAAAGTTACGCAACAGCTTCTTCCTGAAAACAACTTTGAAGTGATTTCTCATGTGTCCTACTCACCTGATCTGGCTCCTAGTGACTTTTGGCTGTTTCCAACAATGAAAGACACTCTCCGTGGGCGCACATTCACCAGCCGTGCTGCTATTGCTTCAGCGATTTTCCAGTGGTCAAAACAGACTCCTAAAGAAGCCTTCGCCGCGGCCATGGAATCATGGCGTCTACGTTGTGAAAATGTGTACGTCTGCAAGGAGATTACGTGGAGAAGTAACACCAGTTTCATAGTTTTCGGGTGAGTAGTTAGTTAGAAAAAAAACCCGGAGGCATAACAATATTTAAATTCAAACGTAAATGAGAGCGAATATTTTATGATATTAAATGGTTATTGGATTTTATAAAAACTGTACTAATTTTTTCTGTTTATGTGAGCTCTGTAAAATTTAAACTGTAATCTATTTAGAAATCAACAAAGTTTTTTTTTTCCTTTTTCATATATAGCACAGTTTTAGAGACAGACGATCAATTTCATCTTTTGTAATAAACATATCTCACCGAAAATAAAGAAACTGGTACTTATAAGTTTAATCTGTTGTATATTAATCGTTTGGTTCTCAAGCATTTAGATCTTAGAAGTTCCTATCACACCAAATTTCAAGTTTCTATGTTTAACAGTTCCATAGAAATCTTACTTTAGAACGTTTTTAGAACGCTTTTCGCGCATTTTGACCCCGTTTAAATGTCAATTTTTTTAATAAACTGTTCTTGGAGAGTACTTATATCGTATAAGTTACTACCATGCGAAATTTCAAATTTTTAGGTCCTTCATTATCACAAAAGGTGCATTTAAAACGTTTTTTGCTCCTGTAATCCCGTCTACCCTACACACATTGAGGTTATTTGCACCGACATTAAATATATTCTGTATTGGAACAGGGGTATTCACCATCAATTTGCCACCATTACTTTTGAAATTGGTTTTGTAGTTCTACAGATTACATCCTGCAAATAAGCAACCGTTACTTCTTTATAATATTAGTATGGATTTATTTGTTTTGAGAAGTATCAATTATTGTGATTTGAACACTTGACTGAAAAAGTTTTATTCTTACACTGCACAACTGTTTCTTTTAGAAGTACATTTTCGATACTCATATTTAGGGTTAGATACCGCAAATTTTGAAAACTAATTCTTTTCCTTGTTTCATAGCAGACTTTTGTGATTACATGAAACGAGTATTTTTATTCAAATATAATGGTAACCGAAGATTAAATTTATTTAATAAAGGTTAATTTTTTGTTAATTTACAGATGCATGGCTGCGCAGGTAGGGTTAAGTGATTGTGAATTTTCAAATTTTCTTGGGAAATTAATTTATTTGTGTTACTAGCAAGATTACAGAAAAGACTTAAAATACTTATTTGGCATTACTACACATATAAATTCATTTCTGGATTGCTATTGATTCAACTTCTATACATATGTGTACGCCTTCTGTTATATTTCCAATTCTGTACTGAAATAAATTTAGTAACTTTATGTATTATAAAAATATAGAAAAAAGGCTTGTAACCCTCCCCTCTACGGAAAAAAAAATCCAGGAACCCACCTCGGAAATAGTGCGCTGCTCTGGTTACGCAAAAACACTTTCTTGGAAAATTCAGATATCCTATAATCAAGAATAATACACGAATAAATAAATTTGAAACCGGAAAAAGTAACAAATTTAGTTGGAATGTATTTACAAATTAACGTCTTACAATAGTTGTCCTTTCTGTATACCTTAACTATTCGAGTACATCTGCTGCTTTTTAGCGGCAGCTAACAACGTGAAACATGCTCAGTCGGTATTTTAAAATGGTAATCACGGCTTAGAACCGCAAGCACTCCGCAATGAACCGTAATTTCCTATGTGTAACCGGATAATCAAACAATCATGTTTGATCCTCTTATCTTTATTAATCCGTGTCATCATGTTTTATTCTCTTAACTTTATTAATCCGTGTCGTGCATCCGGAATACTAGAGGTGCTAACTTTTGAGAATCATTTTTTCGAAATAGCAGTCTTAGCTTAATTAAATCATAGAAGACTGTGATTGAATAAGGTGAAATTTAATATTCGAAATAGTTTTATTGATAGAAAAACATCTTTACTCACTGTAACTGGTTTAAGTCTATTAATTTTTCTTTTACGCAATTCCGATATCCATAAATAATAGCAGTATCCAATGTCAATATGCATAAGTGAATTTTAATATTACACTTTTTTATAATTTTTTAATTAAAATTGAGATCCCAAAATGTTTTCAGAGTCGTCTATGTTTGTAATTTTTTTTATTTGTTGATCTACTGCAGAAAGTTATGTCTGACGTTTTCTTTCGGTTTAATTGTCTATAATGTTTGCGGCGCAGAGGTGATTTATTTTTACACGGTGACTAAATAAATCAGCAACAACGTTTAAAATGAATTTTGGTAATTTAAAAGCATCAGAGTCTCAAATTGTATTCTGACCAGACTCCTTCTAACCAGTATAGGGATCCTTCTCTTTCAAAAGAAATACCAATATATTTAGCTAAAAAAACTCGACTCGTGTCGTTGCGCAAATTTCTCTAGGAGTGATTTCCTCTAAGAAAATATTGGTGTTTATCTGACCTAATGAAAGAGAAATTTCAATGAGATACAAAGTAAGCGTCCTTTATAAACCCGTTCGTGACCGTTGGTGTATATATGCACCCTCAAAAAGTGCTTAAAACGCTTGTGTTTGATACCAGCAAAAATGAAAAATAATATTTTTTTTATTTAATTACGACATTTTCGTGATTTATAAATTTAATTCAAATAATTAACAAAAAGTGGTGTCAAACGAATAAAATTCGTGTAAAAGATGCCGGTCCTGAACGGATTAAATGGGAGATGTAACCGCAAGATTAAAGTAGAGGCCACTTCAATCAAGGTCATACGCCACCCAGCGGACGGGGTTGAATTACTAGAGATTAACTTCTTTCCCCTTTGTGGGTGATCCATGAGTTCTTATATCTATGATATAACTATGCGCACGCGCAGTCGTGATATTATTTGTTTATCGTTGTAGTATTTAATTGATGAAATTATATAATATTTGATTTATTGTTATTCGCCATTATTTAATTTATTTATTGAAGTTAGTTATGTAAACAAAAACAGTTCATTTAAGAAGTAGTGTTATTTAAAAGATGCTAAAACCTTGGCCTTCTAATTGTTGCAGTTATCAAACTTGTAAAAATAACTGTTTTCCTGACAGAATTCATTTCTTTCGCTTCCCAAAAGAGAAAAACAGGTTAGTTACGTGTTTTTATTTTAATTTATAACAAGAAAGAAAAATCATGCGTTAAGCATATATTATAAAACCCTTTTTAACACTCCCTGAATGCTTTAATAAAACTTCGTTATTTAGGGAAATAAGGTAAATAAGCTAATTTTAGAAAGCTCATAAAGCATTTGAAAAACTGATTGCAGCAGTTACCGTCCATAGCCAAATATGTATTCCATTTCTTTTGAATAGTCATGTATTTGATCTGTAGGTTGATATATATATGCCATATAATGGGAAAATATAGGTAGTTTATCAAGAAAACTTATTACAGGTTGACATTTCTCTAACAGCAATTTATACTAATAGACGGAAACATACTTGAATACTTTTGTACAACCCTGTATTTCACCTAGAACCTTTATTACACACACTATTCAGCTAAAATTGAATTCAAACTAGAACACACGTAAAGCTACAGAAATCACATTTCCAGAAAATATCATTTATAGACGGTCATGTATCCAATTCTTTGCGTGAGCCTGTATATCATTTTATCTATATTCTACAAACATTTTGTAGCAAACTAAATTCAGTTCAGCGTAAAAATTGCATAACTCCTTTAAAAACCAAATTTAAGGAATTTGCACTCATACCAAGTAACCTTTACGAATTCTTTTGTGTAGCCCTGCATATGAATTGTAGCATTTATACACACCTAGTATACACATATAGTATGCATAAATATTGCGAAATTTGAAAGCGCTTATTTATTTAATTTCAGAAAAATAAAGCAGATAAAACTTTTAAAAAATTATTGGTGTTAAAAAATTATAGCAAAGGACGTACAGGTACAGTGACTACAATATATAGTGTGCCGTTCATTGGTTACATAACGCTTTTTTTTTTTTGGTCGTGAAAGGGAGGACGCCGCAAGGTGGCGCGCGTGTTATCACCGACTGGGAATTTTGAAAGCTTTTAGCGCCGTGACAGTGAAGCATATTGTAAACAAACGCGAGTTTTTCCCATAAAGTTTTAATTATGTCTATTTAAGAAACAAAATATGAGTGAAAAACTAACAAAAAATATCAGAAAAGGTATTGTTTTGCGCCTGGTTGTCGTAATTTGTTTTTTAAATAAGTGTATAAAGCAAAATGTATCTGTTTTCAATTAGCTGATCATTAATTTTGTTCTAAAGAAAAAAAGATGCATTTTTAGAATATTGTTTGATTACATTTTCATGATAAGTGCAATATGTTTTAGTTTCTAATTTATATTATGCTTAAAAATATTTATTGTCAGCAGTAAGTTGACTATTTTGAAAATATCGAATATTTTTTATATTTTCGAAACTATCATGATATTTACGGACCCTGGGCCCGGGGGAAGGAGATTAATCCACAGAAAAATGAGGTGTTCTTCCGGAAGATTTGATATTTTATTTTCAATGCACCGCCCTCTGAATACTAGGCCTGAGCGCTGGACCAAAAATGGCGGCTGCCGAAGGCGGATTTTTTTCAGCGTGTGTACGGTCCCTTAAATATTCCTACCAATAATTTTTTGAAGTTTTTTCCGCTTCGTTTTTCTGAGAATAAACAAGGTAGAGAAATCTTTTATAAAATAATGGTGTCTACATTTAAGGGACCGTATCTACGCTAAAAGAAATCCGCCTTCGGCAGCCGCCATTTTTGTGTCATTTTTGTGTGACCGCTCAGGCCTAGTATTCAGAGGGCGGTGTTCAATGGTCAAAAAGCGTAATTCCCCCCCCCCCACACACACACCTGCCCCGGAGATACAAAAATTCCTCCCGGAGAAAAGTGTCTGAATTCAACACTGGTTTGCACAGTTTTGGAAGTAGTGAACAGTTGTTGGTATTTGTAAATAAAACTAATGCGAATATACCCTTTGAAATTATTTACTTTTCATACATAATTCATAAAGAATTTTTTTTTAATTTTCTTAAGAATTTTAATATGTGATTTACAGTGTGACAAACATTTATTTAACAAATGTTCCTTTGCTTTGAAAATAACACTAAATTTTGCTGTTGGGATTTATTTTTATATATTCATTGCATGTTTGCACCAGTGTTGAATTCAGTGGGGATATTCCTCCCCTGAACAATGAGCTGTCACACACCCCGGAAGATTTGAGATGTTGTGTTTTCAATGGTCAAAAGGTGCAATTCCCCCCCACCCCCCCACCCCTAGAGCCACTGAAATGAGAAAAGTGTCTGAATTCAACACTGGTTTGCACAATTTTGGAAGTAGCGAACACTTGTTGGTTTTTGTAAACAAAGCTAAAGCGAATTTAACCTTCGGATATTATTTTTGAAATTATTTACTTTTCGTACATAATTCAAAAAGAAATTTCTTTTTAATAATTTGTCTTAAGAATTATAATATGTGATTTCAAGCGTAAGAAAGATTTATTTAACAAATGGGGCTTTGTTTTGAAAGTAACACAAAGTAAATATTGCCATTGGGGGTTTATTTTATTATATAAGATTCATTGTATGTTTGCACAGTTTTAGAAGTAGTGCACAGTTGTTGGTACTTGTAAATAAAGCTAAAGCGAATTTAACATTTGAATTTATTTGCTTTTCACACATATAATTTTTATTTAAAAAATATGTCTCTGTTTTAAAGTTTGTAAATAATGTATTTATTATTGAAATATTTCAGGCTTGTTTTCATCTAAATATCAATTTCTAAATTTAAATGTCTTCTTATATAATATTAAAAAAGCATCTAAAAAGCATTAATTTATCCGATCTGCTTTCGGAAATTTCCAGTCTATACTGCAGTCAGCGCCATCTATTGGAGGATTACTTTCCCGGTCATTTTTTTTAGCGTCGAACGGCACGCTATATGTTCTAGGCACTGTAGTACAAGTGATGAAAATAATCTGCCTACGACCGCCGCCATTTTTGTGTCCCCACTCAGGCCTTGTATTCAGGAGGCGGTGGTAAAACTGTTAAGGGGTTAATTTTTTAATTCCATAATTTGCTATCAAAGTCTATAATCGTAGATTTTGTACCATATTTTTGCAATCAAACAAGGCGGAAATTCTATTAAAAATTGTGATAAAAATATACGCAATCTGAAAACAAAGTGCTTTAATGCTGTGATGGAGTTATGAATAAAGAGGAGAGAACATATAGTGTGGTTACTAGCAGAGTGAAATAACTGGCGATGTTGCCACAAAATAGCGGTTGTTGTTTATTTACATCGCATCAAGGCCTGATTAGTGTCGAGGGGAAACTTCCACAAATAAACGTGAATAAAACTAACTTTTAAGTCAGTAGGATTTATATTGAGTTAGATAGTTAGAGTATCAAAGTTTCATTCTTAATGCCATGGTACACTGTTTCGAAAGAAAGGATACTGAATATATTATTTATTTTTTTTTTTTTTTACTAGAAAACCAGCGGCTTTGTTTGCGTAATAGTTGAAACATGTCAAGAAGTATTTGTGCGCCTTTTTTTTATTAGAAGAAATGAGACTGCTACGGGTAGTTGAAAAATTACTATTTAAGCCACAGTTTGACGGTAACTTATTATTACATCGCATTAGGCGAAAATGAGACTTAAATTAATGAGAAGAACTAAAAGTAACTCTAAATAAATGGTAATTTTGAATGTAGTATTTTGAAGCTTTTACGCTTATTTTAGTTTTCATTTCATGTTACAATTTTCTAGAAGCCGTTTAACAAACATTTACATCTTAAACGTAACCATCAGAAATATTCCAAGCTAACGGCCAACCACCTCGTTGGTGGTAGTGACACCAATATAAAATACAGCGTATCTGTGAGCAAGGACTATCACCAACAATTTGCCAACATTCCCGTTGAAATCGGATTGCTTGGTATTTTTTGAGATTCCATAGAAATCGTAATGTAAAAAGTTTAAGAATACTTTTCGATCATTTTGCCTTTTTAAATTTCGAATCTTTTAGTAAATGTTCTTCATTTACATCTTATAAGCATTTACCATGCCAAATTTTAAGTTTCTATGTTTAACAATTGCAATAGAAATCGTTATTTAGAATGCTTTTAGAACGCTTTTCGCGCATTTTCGCCCTTATTTGGAACTTTTTAGGAACTATTCATGGTGAGCATTTACATCTTACAAGTAACTACCATGAAGAATTTCAAGTTTCTTGCCCTTTCGTTGTCGCAAAAATGGCAATTTTAAAAGTTTTTTGGTAATGCAACCCCCTGGTGTTTGTGGCATCGACATAAAATATAACCTATGTTGGAGCAGGGACTGTCACCACTAATTTAAACCATTACTTTTCAAATCGTCTGTTATTTCCTAAGATTCCATAGAAATCGTAATTTAGAACATTTTTAGAATGTTTTTCGCTCATTTCACCCTTTGAAATGTGGAATGTTTTCGGAACCGTTTGTTCCGCGAGAGCATTTACATCTTCGAAATTTCTACCATGAGAGATTTCAAGTTCCTATCTTTAACCCTTAAATGCGCGATTTTTTATTTTGTTTCGAAAAAAATTATATATGATTCTCTGAAAGGTTTATTACACAGGAAAAATAATGAAAAAAATCACAGATACTTTTTTCATATAATACGTCAAACTTTTCTACTTTTGCACATCTGCAATATAAGTAAGAACTACTGTCGTGTGGCTGTTTTATGCTAAAATATTGCAAATTAGTAAATATTTTATGAGGTATGTCTCCAAATACCTTATTTTATATAATTATTTATTTTATAAAACTTAACCTTTAACCCTTTGATTCCCATGATAGAATAGGTTCTAGAAATTACGTAATTCAGAGAATCTGACTTTACATCAGAAAGTTTCAATGGTTAATTTCGCTTAATTTAAATACGGAATGTCTGTTATAAATCAAAGCAGATATTGCTATTTTAATTTTCTGGTGTGAATAAGGTATATACGAATAAATTTTTTTTATTAAATTCAAAACACTGTTGTTTGCATATATGCAAAGCTGTGCACTAAAGGGTTAACCCTTTCAAAGGCGGTGGTATGTTTAAGAAACCATTTAATTTTAATTCCCAAATGCGACAATGTCACGAGAATTTTTAGTATAAAATTCTCCGTTTATTACGTATGTGAAATATAGTATTTCTCTTATTTTGAAATAAATTAGTTCATAAATTCCGGTGTCATTCATTCATTTTAAAATTTTAGCAACGGAATTGCTTTGTCCCTGAAAGGGTTAACAACTCTATAGATATCTTGATTTTTAAATGATTTTTGATCGCTTTTCGCGCGTTTTCAAACCGTTTAAATTTCGATTTTTTATATAAACTGTTCTTTGATAACCTTTACTTATAAGTGGCATTCATGCCAAATTTCAATTTTCTAGGTCCTTCACAAAAATTTCTTTATTAGAAGTTTTTTTTTTGCTCGTGCACCCCTCCCCCATGAGGGTATTAGAACTGACGTAAAATAACGTCAACGGTGGAATAGTTACAGTCACCATCAGTTTCCACCATTACTTTTGAAATCGGTTTTGTAGTTTCAGAGATTGCCCCCTACAAACAAACAAACAACCTTTACTTACTTATAATATTGGTACAGGCTTATTTATTTTAAGAAATATCAATTACAGTCTTTTGAACAGTTTACTGAAACAATTTTAATCTTGCACTGTTCGAATGTGTTTCTTTTTGAAATACATTTTATATACTCATATTTAGTGTTAGACACATCAAATTAAAAAAAAAAAAATAATTCTTTGTCTTATTTCTTAGCAGACTTTTGTGATTGCATAAAGCGAGAATTTTTATTCAAATATAGCAGTAGCCAGGGATTGAATTTATTTAATAAAGGTTAAATGTTAATTAACTCATAGATGCATGGTTGCGCAGGTAGGGTTAAGTGATTGCAAATTTTAATCTTCTCACGTCTCATTTCTGTTACTAACAATATTTAAGAAAAAAAAACTAAAAATACATATTTCCCATTATTACATATCTAAAATCATTTCGGCGTTGCTTATTGTTTAAAATTATATACATTCTTTTACGCATTAGATTGTATTTGCAATTTTAAATTGAAATAAATGTTAAAACTTTATATAGAAAAATTGCTGGTAACCACCCCCCATGCCCGAAAAAAAGAAACAAATATCCAGGAATCTACTTCTAAAATAAGGGGCTGTTCTGGTTATACACAAACACTTTCTTGGAAAATTCGTAATTCCTATAATCTAGAATAATATGAGAATAAATAAACTAGAAACCGGAAAAATTAAAACAATTTGTTTAAATGTATTTTCAAATTAATTATTCTGCACTGAACAATCTTGTAATGAACTCCTATTCTGGTACATCTGCCGTGTTTTTACGACAGATAACTACTTAAATTATGCAGATGCAGTATAGTAAATTGGTGGACACTGATCTAAGCAGCAAGCACTCCCTAACAGAGCCTGATTACCCACGGGCAAATTCCTACCACTAAAAATAAACAGAAAATTTTGCCTCATTCATGGCAGAAATTTTATATGAATACGGCGTTTAGATAAGTCGAACTTTTCTTTTAAAATTTATTGGTGTACGTGTGCCCCGTTGATAGTCAGGCCCTGCTCCCTAATAGATAATCTGCATGTGACCTCACGAAGACGTAAAAAAGTACAACTCAACTTACGATTGGCAAAATATTTGCGTGCATTAGTATTGTTTTCTATGTATTTTGCATCTGTTTAATATTATTTTTCGGCTTTATTATTTATATAATTTTTTTTTGGCGTACCCTACTATTTTACAAATTGATGATGCGTTGTAGTGCATATTGTTGTACATATAGACATGAAATAGTAGGTAATAAGGCGTTTAAATTGCTTCGAAATCATGAACTCCGTGAAGGTGGTGGATAAGCTTTTTAACGAAAAGACTTGATATCAATTCACGCCTCAAGAATTTGGAATAAATGTTTCAAAGTGGTAAAAATTCTTCATTTTCCTCTAATATAACAGATCGCATATATATATATATATATATATATATATATATATATATATTTTCCCTTAGGATATTAAATGCTTTTCTCCTTGTAAGATTTTTATTTTAAACATGACATCTAAAACAAATATTTTACTGAATTTTATTGTCTTGTTTCTATACACATTATTAGAATATTAAAAGAATTTAAAATACTCAAGGAGTGTTTATTTAGTTTTAAAGTAATTTAAGCTATCAATTCAGAATTCTGGAACATTTTCACAAATTTCCTTGTCATACAACATGTTAGACTGTGTAAATAAATTTTTAATCGTTTTTATGTTAAACCATTAATCTCTACTCCAGAGTTGGGTGATTCATTATTTTACTCGCCTCTAGAGAATGTTTTTTCTGGCGGGATAAGTTGAATTTTTAGGCAATGTGAAAAACTATAGAAGATATTCAGAATCTGTATTATTTTTTTTTCACTTTGCTATTTTTGCAACTTTCCAAATTAGTGAAATGTAAACATGGTACTACTAAGTTCTATCCTATAAAAACTTTCCTCTTTTGTATATACTATATTCTTAATTTTAAAGAAAAAAATAAGGATATGCATTTCAGACATAATAATTAACTATTTTTCCAATTGCATGTTTTTTTATAACAATTTTCAACTGTGTGTTGCTTTTCGCAGGTTTTTATTTTTAAAAAAATTAGGCTGGTAAGATTTACTTGAAATTTTCCAATCAAACTCCTGCCTCTCATATTGTAAAGAAGTCATGAACAATATGAAATATAATGAATACATTACATATGTAACCGTAATTAATTATATAGGGTAGTAATCTGGCATAGATGTCCTATACTCACCAGGGTGCTTAAATCTCGTCAAAATTGCCTGATGTATTTTGCCTGATATGGTAACCCGGCTATTGTTGTTTATTCACTTTTATTTCAATTATATAAATTGTATTGTTCTATAGTTATTAAATAAACTTTTTTATTTATTGTTATTTCCTTTTTAAAAGAATTAAAAAATATATATGTAACTGGTATTTGGAAACGAAGTTTTTGCCTGATTGGCGTCAGAAAAAATTCGTAATTTGAAACAAACCCCATGTATATATGAAATCTGTACTGGTAATCATTGGAATTACAAAGAATAGAATGGTGGCAAAATGCCTGTGAACATCTCTGCTCCAATATCTTAGTAATGGAGTCATCCAATGATCTTGGAAATACCGAACTAACTCAAGTAAATTTGATGAAGAAGAATGATGAATATCTTTCAATTGTCCTTTGTCACAAAAAAAAAAAAAAAAAAAAACCAACAAAAAAAAATTGACATAGGCTTATATGTGTCGCAGATGTGTTTTCATTTTTGCTGTTTTAACTTGATTTATGTGATATAATAAATTAAGCTATTTAACATAATAAAATTATTAGTGATCGACACAAAATTCATTTTAGTTTTTGGCCCAAAATCTGAGTTTTGACGAAAATGCTGCTGAAAATTCGGCTGGACTGTAACTGACTGTATTACAAAAATATTATTTTTTCCTTTAGAAATTTTCAACATTACTCAGCGATTTCAGCTGTATCAGCTCAAATGAGACTATATATTGCTATGAACTTCATTGCTTATAATTTATCAGTTATGACTGACTCAAGAGTGAGTGTTATTAAGCAAATTATAAAGCAAGCAATGCATATATGATTAAACTTTTTCACGTACTCATTAAAATCTGCAGATTTGAGATTATAAATTTATCCTTTTTTAAGAGTCTGCGAGATCTGATATAGCATCAAAATTGTAAAATGTTCACTCTTTAAGATCATAATTATCAAAATAAAAAATATATAATCCATAAAATGCCCCCCCCCCTCACCCCACCCAATCATACATATTCATGGTACCAAAAAGTACCTTCAAATAGCCACATTTTGGATTTTGATTTTCTTAAAATTTCTCTCGGATTTTTCCAGTTTCAGAACACATGCTGACTGAAAAGATATAAATTTTCAAGCTCTTAAAACCCTATTCATGGCAAAAATAGAAAAATTCATTTTTTCCCTTTTCTTTTCTTGTTCTTCCTTAAACTGTGGAACCAGAAGTAACGCAAAATGGTACATTTTCTTTAATTTGTTTACTATGTTTGCAAAAGTATCCATTTTTTGTATCTGAAAATTTTTATCCTTTCATTATCAAAACAGGAGGAAAAATTAAGCAAGATGCTTGGAGCAATTCCATTTTGTCGACTTGGATTCTTAATGAAGTTATACCGAGCTTGCAAATCCTGCATATAATTTTGATGCATTGAAGATTCTAATTTCATAAGTAATATGACTATGTTTTAAATCAAAGGACAGACAGTGTTCAGCAACCTCAAAAAACTGTCTGGGGAAAACTTTGTATGCAAAATGTGATTATGTTATTAAATATTAGTCTTATATATTTTTAACCCCTTCGGGACGGGAACCTTTTACGAAATTTTAATCTTTTGTCACCGTTTTTTAAAAACAGAAATTTGTGTCTTTTTGAATCGAGAAAATTCGCTGATTAAATAAGGTAAATTTTACAGTAAAATTTTACTCGTGAGGAATAACAAGGATTCTGAGCGGTTCAGGCGGCAAGTATACGTGTCGCTCGTCCCCAAGGGGTTAATATATATAATTTATACTTTCAATAAATGGAGCAGCACACCAACTTAATTGTATTGCTTTCTTATTGTGTATGTGACCATTTTTATTTCAGCTAATACTGGGCTGCCATTGATAGCTTTTTTTTTTCCTTCTACAACTATTTAAAAATAACTGTATAATATTACTGTTTAGAAATAATGACTAAAAGACCCTAAGCAAAATTTAGAAAAAAATAGTTGACTGTGGCAGCCCTGTTATTTTTAAATAAGCCTAATAGAGTAAGTATTTTAATGTATTGAATATTTATCATCCTTAAAAATTGGATTAGTTACAAATATATTACTTAGAGCGCGTTCAGAGACCGAAACACGAGTAACTCGGAAAATTGGGGAATGACGTCATACTGGTTTCTCGGTGTAATGTTGGGTTAAAATGTCTCTGAACGCTTTCGGGTAAAGTTGTATGTTTTTTTTTTATTTACATTTACAAACATGGCAGCAGCTGAACTTTTGTTAGGGCGAATAGTCGGCAATCAAACGAAACGACGAATCTTTTCTGAGTGTTTTCTTACACTAATGTTACTCAAATTCGAGAAATAAGTTCAAACAAGAAGAATTTTAATTTAAAACGTTATAATTATGTTTAAATTAGTGAAAAACGGCTCGATATTTTAGCTGTTTCCCTTCAAACGAGCACTATCAATGGCGGTCTTGGATTGGAACACACACAAAAAAACGTACAGCAGTGGTTGCAATATAAAACTGTTGTCTTGTTGCTCTGTTATCTTTAGTAGGCAAATATTATTATTATTTTTTTTTTTTTTGTAATTATATTGTGTGTCTTTATTTTTGCCTGTGTTTCTCTGGATCTGTTTACGCTAAATTAAATTTATCGTGATAATACTTGGTATTAATGTTAACCTTTAACTGGTGGTACTGGTCTCACAGACCGGTCCTTTTTTCAACTTTCATAGTTTAACTTGCAAATTTCAGTTTATCTACAAACACTACAGAAATTTTGTTTCGTTTGAAACTTTAGTACTAACACCAGAGACTTTTGAATAGGTGAATTTTAATTATAACACTCCTGTACAAAATGTTTAGTACAAAAACAACATCTTATGAGTTAATCGCTGCTTTTATTCATCTTTTGATGGAGCGGTCTCACAGAGCGCTTCACACTAGTTATGTGACAATTTCTGTGACATCAGTTAAAGGTTAATTCTCGTTTAAGAGAATTTACAGTAATGTTTTAGATTAAAATTTTCAAATATGTTAAACTTTTTATTTATACAGGGTGTGTTAAGTGTACCTTTTCTCCTAAACTGTCAAAAGGATTTCAATTTTTTTATATGCTTCAATAAAACCTATTCACAGATCATTACTTTATGTCTCAGTTTAATCTGCTGTGAATTACTGTAGTTAATATAAGTGTTCTTAAAAGAAAAAAAAATCGAAAGAAATGATTTTTTGCTATTTTATGTTGATTTCTATTTGAGATTTTTAAAAAGAGTACCTACATTAAAAAAAAAGTTGTGTACTGTAGTAATTTTAGCATATTCTGAAATTTTATTTTATAAATATTAGAGTTTTTTATTTTAATTTTCCTCCACCTCCCCTCTCAAAAAAAAAAAAAAAAAAAATTGTATCAAACTACTAAATTTATTTAGTCTGCATATCATATATGGCTGCTTTTTCTATTTATATATGTTAGATCTTACTTTCCTTCTTATTATTTTCAGGATTTAAAGAGAACCATAAAGTGTTCAGAGCCTGCATCGCAAATGTTTTGGGATGATTCAATTATCTTTGTTACCAGTACTTAGGATGATTGTCCTACAGCCTTCGTCAGCTGTTTAAAAGCCATAAAAAAGAAAGGATATCTTTCCGACCCAATCCAATCCATTTAACAGCCCCAGCAACTTCTAGCTCCAGAGCTGTGGCAACCTCCAGCTCCAGATATGCATTTAATCAGTCAACACCCATCTCAAGAGTGAAAAAGAACTCATTTATGTTTCTTATCGTTCTTGTAAAGACTGTTTAGCTGACAATCACCCACTATGAAATATAAATTCTACATAAAGGCAAACGCCTGGAGAATTTCCAAAGCGGGTAGCGCCTTACATATTGTCTGGCCGCTCACTCGGGGAATTCCCGCTGGTTTTGCTATATTTACAAATAAAAAAAATATATATAAACAAGTACAAGAAAGAAAACAGGTAACAACTGTATTTTAAATAAAGATCGACTGAAAATTCAGTCTCGTTCTTGGGGAAAATGCTGCCAAAAATTCAGCCTGACCGAAACAATCTTTATTTTAAAAATCTCGTTTCTTCTTGCGGAAATTTTTAACATTACTCATTGATTTGAGCTGTATCGGCTCCAATCTCCAATGACACACTCATTATTTATTCATATGAACTTCACTGTTTATAATCATCATTCATGACTGACTCAAGACATGAGTACAAATTATAAAGCAAGCAATGCATATAGGACTAAACTTTGAAGACGCTTTTCATGTGCACATTAAGAGCTGTAGACTCTACAGTAATAGTAAAATTTAAAACCGCACAAGTCTTTCGAAAACTCTCTGAGAAATCACTAGTACAACAGATGATCATTTACAAAAATCATTATAAAAGCTAAATAGAAGTATTTATACCTAAAACCTTTTACTTTCTTCTATCTTTACAAGAAGAAACTATTGGATTCATGAAAATTTTCGAATTCCGATTTTCGACAGATTTACAAGTTTTAGGGGTCAGAGAACCCGAAAAACATGTTTATACAAAATGTCTGTGTGTGTGACACACATTTTGTGGTCACTCTATCTCAAGAACTAATGAACGGAATTTAATAAAAATTTGTATTCAGTTAGTCCCCGATATAAATTGGTGCTGATTAGTTTTTGGTGTAAATTGCTCAACAGGTGGCACTGCTATGCAGCATTTTTCACGATTTCCACAATAGCTCAATCTCCAGAATTAATGCACGGATTTTCATCAAACGTCAGATTGTTATTCCTTGACATGAATTGACGTTTTATACATTTTGGTGTAAATCGCTCAACAGGTGGCAGTGCTATGCTGCATTTTTTGCGATTTCCGCAATAGCTCTAACTCAAGAACTAATGCTTGGATTTTCAACAAACTTCAGATTCATGTATACCTTGATATGAATTACTGCTGTTTATGTTTTGGTGCAAATCACTCAACAGGTGGCGCTGCTATGTCGCATTTTTCAGAATTTCCACTATAGCTCTATCTCAAGAATTATGCACGAATTTGCATCAAACTTCAAATTCAGATATACTTTGATATGAATTGGTGCTAAATTGATGTAATTTCTTGTATTATTTAAATGATTTAATTGACGTGATTTATATAGAAGAAAGTTTTGTGATGGCCGCAAAATACTAGTTTAATTTGATTCGAAGAATTAAAAAATCCTTTTGTGTCATTGAAGAATTAATTACATTTTATTTTATATGAAAATAAAAAAAAGTTTTGGTCAGAGGTACAGACAGCCAACTAGGGCCACACGTATAATTAATTAATAACTATGTATATTTAATAAACACATATAATTAATTAATAATTATGTGTATTTATGTATGTATTAATTACTGTAAAAAATTTTGGAGATTTTTGTTTAAAAAGAAAGAGAAGATTACCGAAATTCGTTTTAGATTTCAATTTCAGTCTTAAAAACCTGTTTTATTCGATACTTAATTTTATATCATACAACTGTATCGCATAACTGCTCTGATGACAATAAATGTAATTAACATAAAAAGTATAAGAAATTTAGAAAAAAAAATTGTCATCGTAAAACAACATAAACTCCTCATCTTTCAAAAATGCTTTTTTTTTTTTTCATTTTACTTTGAAAAACAATTAGTCTCGTATGAATATCAACAACAAACCTTTTTTGCATCTTTTAAGAACACTTTTGTACTTAAAAAAAAATTAAAAACTTTTATTATCTAAAAACATCATATCTCGACCCCCCTCCCCCCCCCCCACACACACACACTTCTTTTCATCTTTTAAAATAAAACCAAATAGTGTTATTGCTCTGGTAACAGACAAGATGGGGATATATGTAAGGCTTGTCATCATAAAAATATTAGATAAAAAATGTATTCTTCATTCTGAAGCACCAAAATATCACCGTGGCTAAATAATAAAAACATACATATTTAAGAAGTTGGTGAGTAAGATCTCAAATTGCTTTGCTCTTCTTAAACCTATAGGTCCACAATGCATTCATATTTTTAAAATATCTCCATTGGAAATTATTATTTTTAGTAACTTCTTTTTTTTAAGTATGCCCCTGTTTTTTTTAAATCAAAATATTTCTAAAATTTATACCTTATTGATAAGTTTGTTTTAAAATCATAATGAGCTGTGAATAAAATAAAATAAAATATTTTGACAACTAAAGAAATAGAGACAAGTAAAATTTTAAACTAGGACTTCCCTCAGAGGGATTAGTCTGAGCGATATTACTGAGAACATAGATTTAATAATAACATGTGGAAGCAAAGAAAATGAGATGTTATCTTTAATTGTCCATATGCTGCGATAAATTGAAATGATGAAAATAAACGAATCATAGAATTACAAAATCTTATATATAAATTCGTATACACTGTTTTAAAAAATGGGAAATCTAACCATTCAAAACAGCCATGCATGGATATAAAATTGAAAGTACGCAATATATTAAAAGTAAAATAGAAAATGAAATACTAAATTACTTATATCGGAATTTTAACTGTATAAAATGATGTCAAGAGCATAATCAGACGCTCCGCACCAATTTGAGTAACTTTAAATGACAAATATATGATGTTTAAAAAGAATGGAGTATACTTTATATGGTGTGTGCTCCCCCGGAATAGTTAATATTGTACAATATCTGTTTTCCACGAATGCGATGAGGTTGTCGATAACATTTAAGGAATTCTCTCCTCTAAATCTAATATAGTATCAAAGTACCGAATACATCAACAGTGGCATGCAATGCTTCGTTTGAGTGTGTTTTAGATATGCTCAATTGGATTTGAATGATGAGTGTATGCTGGCCACTACATACGCTGTATTGTTTTGTTTTCAAACATATTCTGCACAAGTTGAGCTGTATTTAGCATGTATTAAATAAAAGAAATCGGCAATGATTACAACATAAAGTATGACACAAGATCTGAATATATCGTCTGCATAACTTTTGAGCTGTCAAAGTGTCATTTGAAGTAATTTACAAATCCATACATATTTATTCAGCAAATCACGCAAGCTAACATACGCCAATATGAACCCGATTATAAAATTTCACCAGAATAAGTTAATATATAAAAAATCTACTAATGATAATTGAGAATATGACCTTATGATAAAATGTCTAGAAAAATGAATCGGATAAAAAATTCATATCTCATTTAAAACGGCACTTCCCTCTGTTAGCGGCCTTGGCGAGAGAGAGAAAAGCCTAGAGTAGGAACACTTTAACAAGTACTTTCGGGCAACCTACTCACTGTTTCATACAGGTCTTTATTCAATATTTACACAATTTATTTAATGCTAGGTGGCTATCTATCAGTTTTGTTTCATTTAAATCGCATGTTTTGCGGAGGAAATGCAGCATTATGAAATATTTAAAGTTGCTGTACCTAATAATTCCAAATTAATAATAATTGAGATCGCTTTCCGTTAATTTCATCTTTTTAAATTTTTTAGAAACCATTCATAGAGACAATTGTATATTTTAAAACTAACCCGAAGCAAAATTTCAAGATTTTGGGCTCAGCAGTAACACAGAAATAGAAAATTTTTGAAAGTTTTTTGTTTTTGCACTGTTTTATATAGCGACAGTTTTAGAAATTGTTCTATTGCGAGAATTTACGTCATGATAAATACAGCCATGTCAATTTTCATGTTTATATTCCTAACAATTCCATGTACTTCGTTACTTAGATCATCTTTAGATCTTTTCCCGCTTTTTTAGTCTTTCTATTTTTTAGAATTCGTTCTACAACGAGCATTTAAATCTTATTAATTACTACCATGCCAAAGTTCTAGTTTCTAACCCCAACAGTATCCCAAAAATTTCAGTATTCCAAATGAATCATAGTTTAGAACCTTTCTAGAAATTTTTACGTTTATCCGTCAAATTGAACCTTTTAGAGAGCGTTCATTACGAGTATTTATATCTTAAAAGTAACTACCGCACCAAATTTAAAGTTTCTAACCCAATCAATATCGCAGAAATCGCAATTTTAGAACTTTTTTGCTCCTGCAGCGATGTAGGTTCTTGCACTGACATAAAATAGTCTTTTTTTCGGAGCAGAGATGGACACCAACATTTTTTTAAGTTGGCTATGTAGTTTCAGAGATAACACCTCACAAACGTACAAGCATTAATAATATTATATACTTTATAATATTATAACGCTTTAGAATATTAGCATTAGATGTACAGATACAAAAGCCATTTATTCGTTACAAACTAAAGTGCCGGCGTTGCCCAGAATTTGAAGGATGTTTGTTCTGAAAAATCAATTTCAAAATTTAACATACAACACAAAACAAACATTAAAAAAAGCAGTCGAAATGTTGTATGAATGAATCATATGAAAACGCCGCATAAAAATGTATAAATGTATATAACAGACGCAAAAGAATACAGCTATAAATGAACTTATTTCAATTTATAATTCGAGCAATAATGTTAAAATAGGCCAACAATTTCCCTAATCGGGTTTTTATCATGCTTCAATACATTTTTCACACTCATATGACGTTATACTATATCCACCACGTCCTTTATATTTCCAATATGACGTAATATTTTCCTCTTTCACGTGGAAACCTTGAAATGTTATGAAGTTATATTCATTTTCATTTAAATTCGTCAAACCATTTATTTCATTTTCATATTTCACGTGAATATCTTGCAACAGAAAAGTTATGACGTAATATTCACATTTTTTTTTTTTAATTCATCAAACTATTTATTTCATTTTCATTTTTCACGTGGAAATCTTGCAGTAGAAAATTAATTGTTGTAGTAATAATTTTATTGTGTTTTTTAATTGTTGGCAACTCCTATAACGAAAAATGTTTAAATTTGATAAGAAATTGCTGTTAAATTGGTGGTTTTTTATTAATTAAAAATTCACTATAAATTATTTCGATTCCGGATTACTTTAGTTGCCTCGGCCATGTTTTAATACACATGTCCGTATCTTTTCACAATTTTGGCTTCCAAATTGTGGATTTTTGTAAAATTACAAACAGACAGATAGAAAAGTTTTCATTTTTATATATCTCTCTATTCTAAAAAAAGTAACTAACGCTGTCACCGCCGCTGCCGCCGCCGGTTTGAATTTTTTGTGACCGGAGGTCTTTCTTCGTTAATATTAAGAAAACTATTGTTTACAAAAATATGAAAATCGATGGTATTATAGCGAAATGTTTGTTCAACACGCTAATGCATACAGTTTTCAAATCGAAGAATTATTTTAAGAGATATTTAATGCTAAAGTTGGACAAAATCGTTCCATTAAAAAAAATTTATAGGAGCAAAAACTGTACATGGGAATTTAATCATTTTTAGATCCTTTTATTCAATAGAAAATCCCGGTGTGCAGATTTCATTATTTTTTTTTTAATTTGACTCATTTTTTGAGGTTTTATTTCTATTTTAAATTCAAATATTCAGCATCTTGACAGATATTTTTTATATATTTTAGAAAATAGTATTAATTTCAACTGTTGCCAACTGTATAAACCGCGCAACCAATAATGTTTGCTTCAAATAAAAAGAATTATTTACACGTTACTATTATAAACAGAAAAAAACCTTCAAATTAGAATTAAATGATTAGGTATAAAAAGCAGGCACTTATTGGAAATTACGCCATAAAAACTATATTTACATGTGAATTTTAAAAGAGAAAGGATATTGTAAAATAAATTCATGAACATGCGTTAGAAGTCTGAAATAGAAGAAATTACGTCACATTACACAAATTATGCAAAATGAACAAAAAATAGTATTGCAAAACAGTTTAAATTTAAAAATTGCGCGAGACAAAATATTAGAGGTTAAATATTAGATTTTTTCAAAATTTTATTATTTGTCGTTTGATGCGAGGTGTTCAGCTATAAGTATGCAAATTTTCATGTCTCCAACATAATTAGGGGCTGAGTTAGAAAAATTGCTTAAAATACACAAGTTAGAGTCCAGAGGGTTAAATATTAGACTTTTTCAAAATTTTATTATTTGTCGTTTGATCTGAGGTGTTCAGCTATAAGTATGCAAAATGTCATGTCTCCAAGTTAATTACGGGCTGAGTTAGAAAAATTGCTTAAAATACACAAGTTAGACCCCCAGAGGGTTAAATATTAGACTTTTTCAAAATTATATTCTTTGTCGTTTGATATGAGGTGTTCAGCTAAAAGTATGCAGAATTTCATGTCTCCAACTTAATTAGGGGATGAGTGAGAAAAATTGCTTAAAATACAGAAGTTAGAGACTGCAGAGTTAAATATCACTTTTTCAAAATCTTATGACTTATCGTGTTATCGCATGTGTTCAGCTATAAGTATGCAAACTTTCAAGTCTCCAACTTAGTTAGGGGATGAGTTAGAAAAATTGCTTAAAATACGTAAGTTAGAGCCCAGAAGTTTAAATATCAGACCTTTTTCAAAATTTTATTATTTATCGTTTGATGTGAGAATTTCAGCTATAAGTATGCAAAATTTCATGTTTCCAACTTAATTAGGGGCTGAGTTAGAAAAATTGCTTAAAGTACAGAAGTTAGAGACCGGAGGGTTAAATTTGACTTTTTCAAAATTTTTTGATTTATCGTGTTATCGCAAATGTTCAGCTATAAGTATGCAAACATTCATGTCTCCAACTTAATTAGGGACTGAGTTAGAAAAATTGCTTTAAATACACAAGTTAGAGCCTAGAGGGTTAAATATTAAACCTTTTTCAAAATTTTATTATTTGTCATTTGATGTGAGATGTTCAGCTATAAGTATGCAAAATTTCATGTCTCCAACTTAATTAAATTAGGGACTGAGTTAGAAAAATTGCTTAAAATACACAAGTTAGAGCCCAGAGGGTTAAATATTAGACTTTTTCAAAATTTTATTATTTGCCGTTTGATGTGTGGTGTTCAGCTATAAGTATGCAAATTTTCAGGCTCCGATATATATAGTTTCTGAGAACGGGCTCTGTGACAGACGGACAGACAGACAGACAGAGGAGTGTGACAGGTAGTGTTTCGTTAGATGAACGAAACTCTAAAAACATGCTGCGGATGACTGTAACAACATCCTAAAATTAAATTACCATCAGCGATCTACCAATCCCGAATTTAGTTTATATTCGTTTCATATATTCTTATTCTTCTGTGTGGCCCTGTAAAATAACTATCAAAATTATATACAGTAAAACGTCTGAATAGCGGACACCCCCAGAATGCAGAATTTGTCCTCTATTTAGAGGTGACTGCTACTGAGAGTAAAACATGTACAGTTATTTAAGAGTTGGTAATCGAAAAAATGTCCGCTAAATAGAGGTATCCGCTAATCGGGTATGTCCGCTATGGAGGTTTTACCAGTAAAACCTCTGAATAGCTAACACCTCGGGAGGGCAGAATTTGTCCTCTATTTGGAGGTGTCCGCTATTGAGAGTAAAAAATGTACAGTTATTTAAGTGTCGGTAATCGAAAAAATTCCCACTAAATAGAGGTGTCCACTAATCGGGTGTGTCCGTTATGGAGGTTTTACTGCATAATAATATCATCCTTTACAAGAAAATTGCATGCTGTGTGATAGACAGACAGACATCCAGAGAAAGTTAACCTCCCGGAGCAATAAACACTCATGTCTTTTGTTTTAATCATCCACAATTGTATATTTCATTCAACAGGCTAAAAACGGTCACCGTGGTACGGAGTACTGTATTATTATTTGTTTGCCCACCAAAACTGGTTGCCACGGGTTGTTGCAAGGTTTGTGATCACGTGGTTGAAACTGATCTATTCGATATTACTGCGTGCGTTTTTTCCCATGTGTTCAAACCAGTTGTCTACGAAAACATCAACCGGTGAAAGTGACGCACACCAAATTTCTGTGACGTATGCAGATAAATTGTGCTTTTTTATCATTTTTTCTATATAATTTTTAAACGGTTTGGTACTTATTTTTCATAGTAGGTGCATTCAGTAGGCGACCCTCATAGGTACCTTCTGGTGCAATCAGAAACGAAATCCGATAAATATTTTTTGAGTTATGCTTGACGAAAGGTTTTTATTAGACTTTTTTTTTTTTAGTAGGACATGGCGTTAATATCCATCGTAGTAGTAATGTGTCCGGACAGTAATATTTCGCTGAGTATTAGCCTTCGCTTCGCTCAGACAATAAATGGCACACACAATTGTAATTACAGTATATTTAATGAATTATTTCTATTTTCTACCTTTGGTTTTTATTTATGTTAAAGGTATTTTGATTGAGTAAATAAATTTCTTGCTTCTAAACCTGAACTGATTTGCCATATGCAAAATTTACATTTATCTTCTAACTTATTTAAAAGCTAAACTTAGAATAGAATTGTTTTTATTATTATTTTTTTAATATGAAAAAACAAAAATAATGTGCTATAAAACTAATCAAAAGAGAGATATTACGATTAACAGTTACAGTCAAGCTAAAAAATGGTAAACAAGTCAGATTTCCCAACCAAGTAATCACTTTACACAACAAAATTTTTCCGGGAATGTGGGTTACCCGAAATCTGGGTATTTTCCGGCCCTGAACACTACGGGAAAACAGATAAAAAGTTACGTAATGCCGGCTCTGAACGCTTCAGGTTCCCACTGGTAAATCTGGGTAACCCGGAGTGCGGTCCGTGAACGCGCTCTCATAAATATAAAAGTTTTATTTTTGTATTAAAATACTAGCAGGCTATGCCCGCTGCGCTGGTCAATATTTCCAAATGAACCTTGGATTAAATTAAATGGTGAATTTGAACTTGTATTTTAAACAATATGGATCTTCAGCTTGACCTTGCACATTACTGAAAACGATGCGAACGCCATTGCGATATAATGTTATCTTAAGCGTTGGACAAAATTTAGCAATTAAGAAGTAATTGTTTTAGTTGATTATAAACAGCGCACTTATGGTCGGGTAATGAGACCGTTATGACAACAGGAATTAATACCTCTGTAACTAATCAACATATAATGAAATCGTATATACTAACACCATTCCTAAAAGTCATGCAACAGGGCCACTTGTAACAAAATATGTTCTGTAGATTTTTTTAAAAAGGCTAAACTTTCATAATCAGGTTAACTTAATTTTTGAACTTTTACTGTTGCTCTATAACTAAGAACCCTTGAACAATATGTATACACTAAAACCTTTCCAAAATTATTACCTAACTAATTGTGGTATATCCTACGAAAGTATTATAAACAATCGGAATGAAATACAAATTTCCGTTGTAAATATGAAGTAGATGATGATGATGCGATTTTGTGTAATAGAATTCATAGTAAAGTTTTCGCTTCAAACAAAAACGATGCTTTCAACATTAAAGCTAATACACCAATATGTGAAGTATCCGATTACGGAAGGTTAACTTGAATTCTCATGAGCAACTACTCAAAGAAAAGTGAATATGTGGCTTTTGTGATACTTTTATGTCAGCCGGGCGCAGGTAATAAATCAATAAAGATTGTTTTCATACCATATTCTTATTTTATTATTTTCATTTAAAACACAAACCTTTCACTCATTTAATTTAAAATGCATGCCTTATACTAATTTCATTTAAAAAACTGAAAAGATAAACAATAACAGGAAATAATGCCATAATTAAAAGCAAAAAAATATTTTTAATTTACATACGCAAAATGTAAATACTGCTACTGGGAATTTTAAAAATGCTATCAGTGAGATGTGCGCACGGTTGTTATAAATGTACCCATTTTTTCTTCTTATCGAGGAGCAATTTATAAATCGCACAATATTATTCCAATTCCAGTTTCTTTCATTGAGGAACCTATGACCGGAAAAAATGGAAAAAGACTCTTGTAGATTCTTCGGATGACGGCATCTGACGCCATAAACCGAGTTTATATATATGAAAATAATTTTTAAGTCGTTACAAACATTGCTTTCATACTTAAATATTTTCATTGGTACTACTTGTTATCCTGTCGACCAATTTCTCCAAATTATATAAATCGCCAAACCATTCGCCAAATTATATAAATTGACATAATCTTTATTTTAAATAACGAAATAACAAATAAATTAGTATAACATTAATAAAAATACAAATAAAACGTCGAAATTAAAATCACTTGATGACGTAAACACATGTAGTTTGTTTAAATTCAAGTGAATTTGATATTTACGATCAACCATTATTGGCATTTAATCTTATAGCTTGACGATAGATTTTTGTTCGACGGAATATCTAAGTAGTACCTTTTCCATTTTTGTTTTATAACGCTAAATTCTCAGTAATTTTTTCCCTTTTATTTTACATAAAATCACTATTTTTTAAAAAAATTAAGATGCTAGAATTTTTATTTCAAACTCATAGAGCCGTTTTTATTTTTTAGCCAAAAGGGTTGATTTGAATTTTTTCCGTTGCTACAGTAACGGATGTAAGGATAGATATTTTGAGGTTTAGATGCCAAAGACACCGCCAAATTAGAAAAATATGAAATGTGTCATGAACTGTTGGACTTATAAAAATTTATTTGGTAGCATTCGATTCAGCATACAAAACTACATTAAAATATGCTATCATTTGACGTATAATTTTGATATTCGATTTTTTTCCCCTCCCCGTGCAAAAAACCATTAGGGGTGACACTTTAGAAAATCCTTTCTTAGCAGAAGTCTATGTCATAAGAAGTATTTTTACCACGATTTTCAAGATTTTAGGTTCAGTAGTTTGCGCTGTGCATTAATTATTCCCTTAATCCAGACTTTATTTTATATACTATATTAGATATGCGATTTTGCGGTGAATCGATGATCGAAAATTAGTCCAATATCATTTGAAATATTACATAACAGAGGAGAAAGTACGAAGAAAGACGAAGAAGAAATGACGAATTTCAAAAGACTTGTATTTTTTTTTTTTCAAAATGTTGAATTTTTCGATAGTAATAACGTATTAAAACATAAATTTCCTTAAAAATTATCTTTATTTCCTAGATTTCGAATCTGTGAATTTTCCTATAAATGAAATTGGCGATATGACTTGAGAAAAAATGAAATAAACAATAGATAATATTTGCTTATATAAAATGGGTAATATTCGTTGATCTGAGTTCGAGTTTATAAATATCACATGCTTTCGGAATTACGGCGAAAAACATTTTAAAAAGTATGAAATTATTTTACAATATGTATGTGTGGCAGAGATTCACACTGAAATTTAAGCATTCGATTCCATTTTTTAAATAAGAACTGATATCTATATAAGTTACAATTGAATATGAAAATGTACCCAAAAAATGATCTCTTTCACCTAAAAAAACACTATTTGTGAGAACATCCTCAAGCTAATGTCACGCTTATGCATTTTTGGCTTAAAATCACATCGTTTGGCGACAAAATAAAAATAAAAAATTGTAAAGAAACAAATAGTAATTACACATGTGACTCACAATTACATCTGCTTGTTTCTTCTTTAAGTCACGTGATGGGACAATTAGATATAAAAGAAAAAAGAAAAGAGCAGAACAGAAAGAAAATGTCGTTAAAATTTCATCTAATCAAATTTTCTGATTCGTTTCCATATCTAACGCAAGCGATAAAGAGCCAAATATTGCGTATCAAGTGTAATATTTCTTATTAAATTAATTTTTAAGCATTACAAATATTTCTTTCAGGTTTTGATTAAATGTTTCCGTTTTTTAATATTATCACTCATTGAAACGGATTTTCTTTTTCTTTTTTTCCTTTTTTTTCATTTAAATAAAATTAGTAACAGTTTTTCTTTTATTTTTCAAGGTTTAATAGCCGTTTCAATTTTTTTTTTATCAACGATGAATTTCGCCAAGAAATAAAATGGTAACCTTATCGCCCAAAATAACAGAATTTTCCGTCATAATTCTAAAACTAATATAGGTAGAATAATGTGTTATAGCTTAAAACCTTCCCTGAAACAATACCTATCTAACGGTATAAGTTCCGTAAAAATCCATGCAGTAGAACTCGAAATCTAGGCGTTCGGAACGAAATTTCCGTTTGGATTTTATATATATAATAGATAATAGAATAGATAATAGATTTTATATATATATATAATAGAATAGATAATAGATTATGTGTTATGAACTATCTCAAAGTTTAAAACAGATCGCATTGTTAGATTTCCCAATTTTAACAATATCGCGTTATGTTAGTTCCACATTCCACCACCAGGGAGCGCACTCTATTCTTAACAAAAGCGTATCCGAACGAAACTCCTTCGTGCAACCTTTCCGTAGATACATGAATCGGGAGGGTGGCGGTCTTAACGAATAATGTAAGATAATTGCTGAAATTACTACGAAAAATATGTAAAAGGGGCCCTACGCGGGCCCCTAATAGAGTTAGAGGAAATCGGAAGACGGCAAAATAATCGCGGGGAAAAGTTTGCTTGGGTGCTTCGGAGCTACTTTTGGTGCGAGATCTAAGCTCTACGACCAATAGGAGCCCAGATATTTAAGGAAATATGAAGTTACAAAGTTCAATATAAAAGAATTTTCCGTAATAATTCTATAACTAATCTAGGTAGAATGATGTGTTATAGCTTAAAACCTTCCCTGAAATGATACCTATCTAACGGTATAAGTTCCGTCAAAATCCATGCGGTAGAACTCGAAATCTCGGCGTTCGGATCGAAATTTCCGTTTGGATTATATATATATAAATAGATGTCAAAGGTATCTGGGAGCACGGCAGTGCGTCCGCCAAGTTCGCACAAGCCGTAAGCTACCTTTTCCTGAACCATTTCGGCATACTTTTCACCCCCTCATAACGTCGTTTTAGGGAGAGATATAGAAATTTTTCTTTTATACACATGTTCGTATGGTCAAACTGAACTAAGGTTCCACGATTTCATGTTTCTGTATTTAGTAGTTTTCGAAATATTGAATTCCGAAAAAGCGCTTTTTTGTCACTGACTCATTTCGCATCATCAAATAACTAAGGTACTTCTAAAAGTCGTAGAATTATGAAATTTCACAAGTAAGTCGGGTTTGTAGCACAATTAACCAGAAAAATCTGAAAACACAGAATTTCCGTCTCTAAACCCTTCAAACAGGGGGTGTTCATTTGGCCGTAAACAGTTCCTACACATTCAATTGTGCCAATGTTGGTCGCCAAAACTCGATTACAGAGCTTTGAAGGCGGTCACGTGATTTCAAGCAGAATAACATTTTATATATATGCTTTTCCAAAGATGTTTGTTAAATAGGAAAAATGAATGTACCTAAAAATTTTAATGAGTATAGGTTATGATATATTTACGATATTAAAACAATAAAACATTTAACAAAATATAACCGCAATTCGGTACGTTTCCGATATAGTAGCTTTGCCGAAATACAGAAAATAGCCTTGACGAGAAAAGAAATTTGATAATATATTTTCTGGCAACCTATTTACTGTGTCATATACACAAGCAATTTTTTCGTTATGTATACAATTTATTTAATGTAAGGAACCAGTATATTTATTTTTATATACCAACATAAATAATCTGTATATAAAAAATAATATTTTATACATGTATAAATAAAATGTTTATATGTATATAAATACGTATAAATAACATAAAAGTTCATCAGGTTTGTTTTCGTAGTTGTTTATATCATTTGGCAACATATCTCAGTTTCTGAAGTCCGAATTGCGCCAAGATTTTTAAAAAATACCAAGGTCCCTATAGTGGAAAAATAGGCACAGATGTCATATTCGCCCCATATTGGCACGATTTGTTTCTGTCGCCAATATCATATAGGCAACGGGTACTTAACTTGCGCCAAAGTGTCGTTATTTTGCTTGATGTGGTAACCCGGATTATGTTGTTTATGCTGTTGATGTTTTTGCCAAATTGGCAACCGAAAAAAATCTCGCCAATATGGGGCGAATATGACATCTGTACCGAAAAACATCCCAATTCGGTACAGTTGTCATATTCGCCCCATATTGGCGCGATTTTTTTCGGTTGCCAATTTGGCGAAAACATCAACAGCATAAACAACATAATCCGGGTTACCACATCAATCACTTTGGCGCAAGTTAAGTACCCGTTGCCTATATGATATTGGCGACAGAAAAAAAATCGCGCCAATATGGGGCGAATATGACATCTGTGCCCCTAATTCCATATCAAAGTTTAAAAATCTCCTTTTAATTAAATGAAATGTGTAACTAATAAACTGTCTTTAACGATGTGCGACAGATGCGGCGTCCGAAGTCCGCTACTAATTTTATTATATTGTATTATTAGCCTACATACTGTAAATTTATTGTTAATTTTAAATCTGTAAAAGAAAGATTATAGTAATAGATAAGATGTTGGTCGCCAAAACCCGATTACAGAAAATTAGCCTGAGTTATAAAGGTGTTACATGATTTCAAGCTGAATGAATTTTTGGTACTTGTTAGTTATCCCGTCGACCAATTTCGCCAAATTATATAAATTGCCAAACCACTCGCCAAATTATACAAATTGACATAATTTTTATTTTAAACAACGAAAAAACAAATAAATTAGTATAATATTAATAAAAATACAAATAAAACGTCGAAATAAAAATCATTTGATGACGTAAACACGTGTTGTCAAGTGAATGTGACATTTACGATCAACTATTATTGGCATTCAATCTTACAATTTGGCGACAAAAATTTGGTCGACGGGATAACTAACAAGTACCGAATTTTTATATGCTTTTAAGGCAAATATTTCAGTTTATCTGTCCATCTTTCTATCTTTTACTTCCTTAAAATAAATTTTATTAAAGACCGGGAGGCGTCTGCACAGATCATCACCTCATCGAGTTGACGGCTGAAATTTTAGGATTAGTTATCAGGGTTGTAGTGGGTAGCTGCCCGGGTACCCGCCCAGCTGCCCGCCCGGGCTGGGTTTTTTATAAAAAGCCCAGGTAAAAAACCCGGGTTTTTTAAAATATATTTCTGGAAAAGAACAGATGATGTAATTGTTAACAGTTTATGGTTATTTTGTTTTATTTATTCACTTCTTTGAATCTTGGAAAATATATTTGTATTAATTTACTTGCACTTTTAGATTGGAAACAATTGGGAAAACACACAATTGATAGCTTTGCAATTTAAAATTTGTTTGGGTACTTCTTAGTTATCCCGTTGACCAAATTACTGTTCCCAAATTGTAAGATTAAATGCCAATAATGGTTGCCATTAATTAATTGTAAGATTAAATGCCAATAAAACCATTAATTCGACGTTTTATTTGTATTTTTATTAATGTTTTACTAATTTATTTGATCTTTTGTTATTAAAAATAAAAATTATGTCAACAAGTTAAATTTGGCGAAAGTGGTCGATGGGATAACTAAGAAGTACCTTTGTTATTTAAATTAAAGTGATCATATCTATATGTATTTTAAGAGCAGAGAAAAATGTTGAGATCATTATTAAGACTATGAAGTCTTTCCCATCTATTAGACTATGAAGTGTTCACAAAGATTGTATTTGAAATCAGGATTGCCACTTATTTCGGCAATCAAATTTCTTGTGCTTTACTGAGCAAAATATTAAATTTTCCCAGAGTAATTCCTCTGAGAATTTTCAAAATTTCAACGGATAAATTTTGCAAAGTACCAAAGTTTAGTAAAATTCCTTGTTTTTAATACTCATTTTTAAATTTCCTCAGATTTTCTAGTTTTCCCTATACAGTGGCAACTCTGAAGATTATTATTTGTGAGGAAGGTGGAATCATCGTCCACATTTTGGGAATTTAATTTACCCGGGGAAAATTGCCCATTTAACCCGGGTTTTTTAATAAAACCCGCCCGGGCTGGGTTTTTTCTAAAAAACCCGGATTTTTTACAACCCTGAGTTAAATATCGATTAGCGTATTGAAATGTAACTGGTCTGCCAAGTCATATCTTTGTGGAAACCACCTACAGACCCGATTTTACGGATTAATTGGTGGATTTTCCATTGTGTTCTCCTGCACCCATTCCTCCATGTTTTCAAACTTTTGAATGCAGGAAAATACAATAGTAAACCTATCAGTTAACCACTAAAATTACGTCTTCAGGTGGTTTCTACCAAGATATCACTTAACAGACCAGTTGCATTTAAATATGCTAATCTACTTTTAACTAATCCTTTAATTTCAGCTGTAAACTCGATGAGGTGATGGTGTGTGCAGACGCCTCCCGGTCTATTATAAATGTCGGAATTCTAATCTCAATAGCACTTTGGTCAATCTGGCAATTATCCCTACTATTTATGAAACCCTATTCCTTTAAGTGAGTTTTAGTGATTTTAATGAACTTATGCATATGCATCATACATATTATATATATGCATATAATACGTAATACATTTGCATCATACATATTATAGGTATGTGTATAATACATATGCATCATTATGACGCCAGAATAAACAAAACATTTTTTGTCTCCAAATTTGAGAACTGACATGATATATTACCAAATTTGGCGAAACTTTGCTAAATGTCGCCAAGCTTGGCGAATATTTGACGCTAGTGGCTATTTTTCAATGAGTTAATTATTAATGCAAGCCATCTATTTTTATTTTTCCGCATATCATCAGAATAGTTAAATGATATAATAACATACTAATATTTCCAAAGTGCTAATAGTTTCGTCACTGCCCAAAACGTCTGCTATTGATATTATATTGTACTGTTATTGTACTTACTGTGACTATGTTGTTAACCTTTACACCGCTAAAACTTCTGTATTATATAAAGAGAATTTACGGAAACTATTAAAGCATTGAAACTGCCAGTTCTCCTTATGATTATTATAATTCTATAATCTGTAACCTGTTAATCAATATGTACGTTAGAATGAATCTTCTATAATCCGGTTCCTCGCATTTTCGTTTTCAGGTTTCGAGTAAAATTAGCTAAAATCTTAAAACCATGGCACATTGACTAATTCTTCAACATGATCAGATGAGAAGAATGATAGATTTTCAAATGGATCATGGCAGTGAGCCGGTAGACCTTCTATTCTTCCGTAATCGAGTCTATTGAAAAGGTTAACGTGAAACAAAGATATTAGCATCAATATGGTTTAATTCAAATGCAGATATTGTCAAAGGATTTCATAAGAACCATTTCACGTGTACCCAGTCGTATCAGTTAAAATACAACAATTGGTAGTGAGCCCAATTAGAAAAGATTACTTAATAGGATTAAAAATTTCCGCATTAGAGAACAAATCGTAACTGCTAAGGAAACATGCATAAGTGAGTTAAGAGATATTTGTCACGAAAGATGAAATACATAACAACACAAAATATATGATGTGCTTCCATGATCGTAAAGAGTTCATGATTTCTCTATCAAAAGCTTCCGAATGGGCGAAAGAATGGGCAAGTAAATTAAATTATGAATAACAGTAACATGATGCAATGTTTAACATGGAAGTAATACGGTAAATACTGCTTGCTAGAGGCGGCTAGTACTTTAATATAAAAAGAAATAAAGTATAAATTTGTAAAGCTCAATAAAATAAATTTAGGTATTTTTATGTTAGCCGGGCGCAAGTGGCAAATCGCCAAATACTGTTCCCAACTCCATTGTTCATATTGCATTAATTTCATTTAAAAATATATACTTTTCAGTCACCTCATTTAAAATAGATGCATTTCCCTCATTTTATCTAATAGAATATTTAACATAGAAATAAATAAATAAGAAATAATAACACAAACCAAAATATTTTATTTGAAAATCAAAGCATTGTTTCTAATTTACACATGTGAAAAATGAAAATTGCTATTGGCGAAAAAACAAAAGGCTAACGAGGAGATTTGCTTCTGGCTAACATAAAGTACCGAAATTTAAGTTTTTTCATATTAACATAGTTTAAAATAACAAACTTGAAAAAACATACAAAAAGTAGTGATATCCCAACAAAAAGTTTTCGGTAAAAAAAAAAAGCGCCAAGTTTTCCTTAATGTTTCGGCCAGAAAAAGTAGTGATATCTGAAGTTCGCACAAGTTAAAAGCCAAACATCCCAAATCTTTCATTGAAAATGGCTTCCTGCGACTTGGCCGTTAATGCCTTCGAGAGAGTTTTTCAAATTTTAAAATATGTACAAATGAGCTACATGCCAACTACATTTTTTGATTATTTTAGGCATTTTGTGACACAGAATACAGAAATAAACTACACATTTGAAAAAAGCATTTAAACAACTTCAGTCTATTTAAATGCTTAGAAGTTAAAAATAACAAAATACTTGTATTCAGGAGATAATATCCCTAATTGCTAAAACAGAATTAGTGTCAGCTTTTAACAGTTTATAAATCGAATACCTCTTAATGTTTGCAAATAAACTATAATAAATGTTCAAACGAAAAAAATCTCTTTCGCCAATACACAAGATTTCAATATTATACAATAAAATATAATGTAACATATTGTGAGATTTGAAGCAAGTAAATTTTGTTTTATTTCTTGGGTTTTACGTTAATGACTTTAGCTTTAGACTGTACAAAATGGCAATTAAACCGCAAGTGGGCTAAATGATTTGTAATCAAAACTGTTTGTTGAAACTGAATGGTAGTTATCTGAAATCTTTTACTTTTGTCTTTATGTGAATTTGCCTCTTTGCATTCTAATATTACTTTTAATGTTTAAATAATTCATAAATGCGTAATTCCCAATCATTAATTTTGAAATGCTGTTGAAATCGGTTTGGTATTTCCTGAGATTATGTAGAAACTACCATTTAGAACGTTTTTTAGAACGCTTTTTGTGCATTTTCACCCCTTTTAAATTTCGAATTGTTTAAGAACTGTTCTTAGAAATCCTTTATATCTAATAAATAGCTAATATTTCAAATTTCATATTTCTAGGCCCTTCAGTAACACATAAATTGCATTTCTAGGACGTTTTTGGCCCCTGCACCCTCTTTGGGGTAGTAGCACCGACATAAAATATAGTCTATCTTGGAGCAAGCGTCGTCACCATCATTTTGATGCCAATATTTTTTAAATCGGTTTGGTATTTCCTGAGATTATGTAGAAACCACCATTTAGAACGTTTTTTAGAACGCTTTTTGTCCATTTTCACCCCTTTTTAATTTCGAATTGTTTAAGAACTGTTCTTAGACATAATTTATATCTTATAAGTAACTAATATTCTAAATTTCATGTTTCTAGGCCATCCAGTAACACAAAAATTGCATTTTTAGAACGTTTTTTGCTCCTGCACCCCCTTTTGGCCAGTGGCACGAACATAAGATACAGCCTATGTTCTAAGTTGGACTAACACCGTCATTTTGACACCATTACTTTTGGAATCGGTTCGGCAGTTCCAGAGCTTACCTCCTACAAATAAACAATTTTTACCTCTTTATAATAGGAAGTATAGATAGATAAGTAACTACCATGTCATATTTAAAGTTTCTAGCCTTTTCAGTATCACAGAAATCACAATTTAGAAAGTTTTTAGCTCCTGCAACCCTCTGGTGGTAGTGGAACAGACATAAAATATAGCTTATGTTTGAGCAGGTTCTATCACCAACAATTTGTCATCATTATTTTTTTAATCGGTTTGGTAATTTATAAGTTCGTTTAAAAATTGTAATTTATAACGCTTTTCACTCACTTCATTTTTTTAAATTTGGAATTTTCTTTTGACTGTTCTTAGAAAGCAGTTGCATCTTGTAAGTAAATACCATGCCATACTTCAAAGTGTTAGACCCCTCAGTTGTGCAAAAACGCAAATTAGAACATGTTTTGCTTTTTCAACCCTCAGATGGTAGTGACAGCAACATAAAATATAATCTATGTTATAGCAGGGACTGTCACCATTGATTTGCAACCATTACTTTTGAAATAGCTTAGGTATTTCCTTAGACTGAGTACAAATCGCAATTTAGAACGTTTTTAGGTCGCTTTTCGCGCATGTTCACTCCTTTTTAAATTTCCAATTTTTTCGAAACTGCTCTTAAAAATCATTTATATCTAATAAATATGCACCTTGCCTAATTTTAAGTTGCTAGCCCCTATCGATCACAAAAATCGAAATTTAGAGCGCTTTTTAGCTCCTGCAACGTCTTGGTGATAGTGATACCGACACAAAATAGCGTCTATGTTAGAGCAGAGGCTGTCATCATCAATTTCCTACCATTACGTTTGAAATAAGATTCATTCTTCCTGAGATATTGCCGACAAATCGGCATTTAAAACGTTTTTAGAACGCTTTTCGCACATTTTGCTCCTGCATCTCCTCTGGGGTAGTGGAAACAGATATAAAATATAGCCTATCTTGGAGCAAGATCTGTCAGCAACACTTTTACACCATTATATTTGAAATCGGTTCAGTACTTCCTGAGACTGCATAGAAATCGTAATTTAGAATTGTTTACAACGCTTTTTGCGCATTTTGACCCCCTTTTAAATTTCGATTTTTTTAGGAAATGTCCTTAGAGATCATTGATATCTTATAACTAACTACCATTCCAAATTTCACGATTCTAGGCCCTTCCGTAACGCAAAAGCCGCAATTTAGAACGTTTTTCTCCTTCACCCCCTTTGGGGTAGTGGCACCGACATAAAACATCGCCTATGTTGGAGCAAGGGTTGTCACCATCATTTTGACGCCATTATTTTTTAGATCGGTTTGGTATTTCCTGAGATTGTGTAGAAACTACCATTTAGAAGTTTTTTAGAACGCTTTTTGCGCATTTTCACCCCTTTGAAATTTCGAATTGTTTAAGAACTGTTCTTAGACATCATTTATGTCTTATAAGTAACTAATATTCAAAATTGCATATTTCTAGGCCCTTCAGTAACGCTAAAATCACATTTTTAGAACGTTTTTTGCTCCTACACCCCCTTTGGGGTAGTGACACCGACATAAAACATAGCCTATTTTGGAGCAAGCGTTGCCACCATCATTATGACACCAATATTTTTTAAACCGGTTTGGTATTTCCTGAGATTGTGTAGAAACTACCATTTAGAACGTTTTTTAGAACGCTTTTTGTGCATTTTCACCCCTTTCAAATTTCGAATTGTTTAAGAACTGTTCTTAGACATCATTTATATCTTATAACTAATATTCAAAATTTCATATTTCTAGGCCCTTCAGTAACGCTAAAATCGCATTTTTAGAAAGTTTTTTGCTCCTACACCCCCTTTGTGGTAGTGACACCGACATAAAACATAGCCAATCTTGGAGCAAGCGTTGTCACCATCATTATGACACCAATATTTTTTAAATCGGTTTGGTATTTCCTGAGATTGTGTAGAAACTACCATTTAGAACGTTTTTAGAACGCTTTTTGTGCATTTTCACCCCTTTCAAATTTCGAATTGTTTAAGAACTGTTCTTAGACTTCATTTATATCTTATAAGTAACTAATATTCCAAATTTCATATTTCTAGGCCCTTTAGTAACGCTAAAATCGCATTTTTAGAACGTTTTTTGCTCCTACACCCCCTTTGGGGTAGTGGCACCGACATAATATATAGCCTATGTTCTAAGTTGGACTAACACCATCATTTTGATACCATTACTTTTGGAATCGGTTCGGTAGTTCCAGAGCTTACCTCCGACAAATAAACAATTTTTTCCTCTTTATAATAGGAGTATAGATTTATGCAATTATTTTACATATAATTATGTAAAATTTTATTTCTTTAGCGTACATAAATGGTTTTATAGTAGCATTAATTTATATTGTCAGTTTGATAATCGTGTTCTACTTACTGTGATTATTTAGATTATTTATTATGTAAGATAACATTTGTGCCTTTCTTTTATAAAAGTATTTCTATAAAATGGAATAAATTTATATGCTTGATTTTTTGTTCTATTATCTAATGTATGCTTAGATGCCTTTCATGTTAGACCCTTGCCTATAACGGTGTAAACATAATTATATCTACGATTATGGGTGCTTTATTTATTTTTTATTATATTTTTTTATTATAATGTCAAAAGAAAATGACAAGATTATTTAATGGTATTATACAAGATAAATTAATTTAGTAAATTTTATTTTTTTCCATTACATAAATCTGATTTTATTTGATTCCTTCTTTCAATATGAAGCACTTACAACACCGTCGTAGTTTTCACCTGTGTTATGTAAATCTACAACTGTGTTTTAAGTACCTCATATCGAAAAAAAAAATGCTCAAATCGATGTAACTGAAACAAATTATAATTTTCTAAATGTTTCAACAAAAATAAATCAACATTAGAGCTTCTAAATTATAATTTAACGATCAAAACATCTTCGAATAAATAAATTTATTTTATCTCATCTGAAATGGGGGATGCGTCAATGCTTATCTACTTCTTACATACTGGTTTATTGGAATTGTATCGAGAAGTGCTACAAGATTCTCTATAATAATCAACACATGTAACTTAATAATTTATCTGTGTTATTTGTAATTAGGGGATCTAACCATAATTTTGGGGGATCTAACCATACATGAAAAGAAAGTTTTCGTTTACAGAGAAAAAGCTTCATTATATAATATTTATGCAATTTTTTTACATATAATTATGTAAAATTTTATTTCTTTAGCGGACATAAATGGTTTTATAGTAGCATTAATTTATATTGTCAGTTTGATAATCGTTATATGAGATTTACTTAGTATTTTTTAAATACTACTTTTTAATGTCGTGTTGTGGGTTAATAGTTGCTTCATACTACATTTCAAAGTGTAAACAAATGTCGCAATGGGCCACTATTATAGCCTTATCGAACCTAGCGCTTTATCTAACATTAACGATTTTTCTTTGGGTAATTTTTAAGAAAATTAATTCGTTCTGAAAGACAGAAAATGTACGCATGAGCTAAAAACAACCGTTTTGCCTCCTCCGATATCTAACCTGATACTGGAAATCACTAACGATAAATTCTTTTTAATATGCTTTAAATATTACGATCAAACTTATTATTTAAAAACCGTTTTAGTTTTTAAACTATTAGACCAGAATGACCTTAAATTTATCAGAAGAGTTACTTTTAACCCCTTAACGCTCGAATTAAATTACGGTTGAATAATGCAAATTGCTTATTGGCACCACTTTTATGAAAAAGAAATATTCACCTTATTTAATGACAGTAAAAACGATAGTAAAATATAGCCAATTTCACTACTTTATAAAACTGGTGGGAATCAAACAATTTGAGTAAAAGACACAGCCCGAGAATATGACGGGAGCGAGAATTAAGGGGTTAATGTATAGCATTTTTTTTCAATTATTCCTAATATGTACTAGAATTTGCGAAGCGTAATTTTTTATGTATTTATTCCTTGAATGTCTGCCAAAAGGAACATGAATATTTGAAAAATCTGGTTAATATTAAATTTAGTCTTTCCAGTCAAATAATAGATTGTTGAATAAAACACGACAAATGGCACTTCATATGATGATGCTAAACCGTTGCGTTCGATATCCATACAGAAACGCATGCAAGTACATGCGCTACGTCTGAAAGCTAGCCTGTTTAAGAACTTCACACCACCTACAGGTGGACGTGATTACAAGAACACAACAAAAAAAGTTCCTAAATACGCACTGCTAAACGAAACTTTAATTATTTAATATATTTCGGATTTATAATATCCGGTGTCAAACGTTGTTTAATTTTACTCATACGTTCTTTTAACCCCTTAATTCTCGCTCCCGTCATATTCTCGGGCTGTGTCTTTTACTCAAATTGTTTGATTCCCACCAGTTTTATAAAATAGTGAAATTTGCTATATTTTAGTATCGCTTTCCTGTCATTAAATAAGGTGAATATTTCTTTTTCATAAAAGTGGTGCCAATAAGCAATTTGAATTATTCAACCGTAATTTAATTCGAGCGTTAAGGGGTTAAAAGCTGAATACTAAGAACCAGTATGGAAATGATATGCAGTTACTATTTTCATTACTTTTCCATTTTTATCACTGCTTACTTTTATCAACAACCTTTTATCAAGAGCAAGTCTATCGTTATTCATACGTATTGTTAGTCGATATTTGTTTCTTATATGAATATAACAAAATAAAAATAATATATAATGTTGTTAAAGTGTAAATGTATCAATAAATGTGTAACTCGATAAATGAATTATTTAACAAATATACTGTGTGTCTCAAAAATATACACAAAGATACAAAATGACATTCCAAGCTAAAATACGTTTCATGTATTTTCAGAAATGATTCAGATACATTTTTTCAATTGATTTATTCGGACATTGTAAAAAGAATTAGAAAATACGTAAAAACTATAAAATTTGTTTTTTAAATGTAATATTATCTGTCGCATAAATATAGACATCGTTTGACTTTACTTAGAACTATTATTAGTAAAATATTTGTTTTTTCGGTAGTTGGTTATTTATTCACATTTCTTGAATTTATGTATCGTCTGCTGTTCTGATTTTTATTGTTTTGAAGTAATTTTTCGGCTTGTTTTCGACTGACTAATATCGTTTTATAAATTTTACAAAATGCCTTGAGGTAGAGAAATTTCAAAAGAGGAGATCTTCAATGTTTTGGATTTAAAACTTAAAGGCAAAAATCCGAAAGGGATATCCAAGATTTTAAAGAGATCTTTAAAAAGTGTTTATAGAATTTTACATAATGGTGCAAGTGGTGTATTAAGAAAAGACTGTTAGACAAAGAATTACATCCATGCGCGATGACAGCATGGCATCTAGAAAAAAATATTTCACTGCGAAAATTTGCATTCAAATATGGAGTGTCAAAAAATACTATTCACAAAAGAATACTGGAATCTAAACGAATAAATTTCAAGAAAATGTTGAAGAAACCATGCTTAAGAAAACACCACAAAACTGTACGTTTAATCTGGGCTAAGAAAATGATGTCTTATGGTGATAAATGACTGTCAACAATATTTAGTGACGAGAAAAAGTGGAACTTGGATGGTTCAGATGGATATAAATTTTACTGGCATGATTTAAGAAGTGAACCAAGAAGAATTTTCAGTAGACAGCAAGGTGGAGGATCAGTAATGACATGACGTGGTTTTGGATTTAATGGGCAAACATTTTTGACATTTTGTAACAAGAAAATGAATTTCCAGGACTATCAACAAATCTTACAGGACCATTTTGTTCCACTACAGGATTTGCTGGGAAGACCAAGCTATGAATTTCAACAAGACAGGCCACCTATTCTTGTGTCTAACTCGACAAAGATGTTGTTTAATATGAATAATATCAAAGTCTAAAAATAAGAAATTTATTACAATTAATCAGACACACAAGTAAAAATTACATAAATACATATACAATTAATCCCTTAATTCTCGCTCCCGTCATGTTCACGGGCTGTGTATTTTACTCAGATTGTTTGATTCCCAACAGTTTTATTAAATAGTGTAATTGGCTCTATTTTAGTATTGTTTTATCAGTCATTAAATAAGGTGAATATTTCTTTTTCAAAAAAGTGGTGCCAATAAGAAATCTGAATTTTTAAACCGTAATTTAATTCGAGTGTTAAGGGGTTAAAAAGAAACGTTTCGGGCTAAGTTTTAGCCCCTCATCAGTGCAATAGCATTCAAATGACCAGAAAACTACATATCATGTTTACAGTTAATAATTACTAACATTTAAAATCAAATAAATTATAAAGAAGCATATCAAAGCAATGATGTGTATTCAGATAGATGTGCACAGGATTTATTAACCCCTTAATTCTTGCTAACGTCATATTCTCCGGCTGTGTCTTTTACTCAAATTGTTTGATTCCCACCAGTTTTATAAAATAGTGAAACTGGCTATATTTTAGTATCGTTTTTCCTGTCATTAAAAAGCTGAATATTTCTTTTTCATAAAAGTGGTGCCAATAAGCAATTTGAATTTTTCAACCGTAATTTAATTCGAGCGTTAAGGGTTAATCTGCAAAGTTTGCTTACGAGTGAACACACCTTCAAGAAAAACTCTACTCTTAACGTTAATGCAACTGGGTCTGGTAACTGTCATTTTTGCGAAATCTGGTCTATGGCCGGTATTCAAAGAATGTTGTACAAATTTAGACTGCAGGCTTCCAGATTTGTAGGAACGTTTATGTTCCGTAAGGCGAATGGCGCATGTACGACCAGTATACATTGCTGGGTGGGGCTAGTTGAGCTCAAACCAATTGGTAGGCCTCCCCACCTGGCTGAATCTGAATCTGTACGACCAGTTTCGCCAATATATACCAAGTCGTAATTTTTACAAGGGATACTGTAAATTGAACCGATTCTAAGTAAGGGGAGGGGGCTATTTTAGGTATAGACCAGGGATGATATTTCTGTTCTTTTGCATGCCAGTATATAATTAGAGAAAATGATGTTCTGTTAAATCGCAAAAATGTTCCGAATGAATAAAATAACATTTTCCCTAACAAGATACTGGTGTGCAAAAACGCGGTAATGTCATCCCTGGTTTAGACTTACAAAGTGAATTTTTAAAATATTTTGCGGCTTGAATGCTGTACTGATATTTCTTCAAATAGACTAGGCTTCAAAAGATTAGAATTTGTTTCAGAAAGATATTTGTAGTATGGTAGAGATACGTAATTAGTGGAGCATTACGAATTACAGAGGGTGACAAGTGATGCTCAGAAAAAATCCTTTTTAACCATCTTAAAGAATAGCCATTTTGATTTAATAAATATTCAGTAAATAACTTCTTTTTCTCCAATTGGAAGGTTGAATCAGTATTACAATAACTTATACTAGCTCTGTGGATTATTATAGTTCAAACTAGTGATGGGCGATTCTCGAAAATTCGACAATCGAGAAAAATCGTCATCGTAAAAAATAACAATCGATACAGCCATCGATTAATTCCTAGAATGTACAATCGAGATATTTTACAATCGATTATAACGAGAGAAGCTAAAAACAATTGTTGGAAAATTTAGCTATTATTCTGGCCGAAACTTTCATAGTAGTGATAGGGTTTGCTCGATAATTCTGCTATCGCAATTATTTTCTCCTGATTTAGGCTTAAGGGGTTACTTCAGTCAAGTGAAAAGACCTGCTCGCTAATGCTAATCTTATGGAAGAACTTTATAAAGATATCTCATTTGAATTTCAGTATTTTAAAATGATTTTCTTTTCATTGGAATAAATTCCCCTTTCTTCTTTATGAAACTGTCATGTCTAAATCGCGTAACTATGGCGCATTTGATGAATCAAATAACCTTTCTACTTTTTAGATAACTCCAAAAAGTTTAATACAGTTTAAAGTTCCCCTAAATGTCAAATACTGTGGAATTTCTCCATCGATCGTAAACAAAAATTTCTTTCGAAAAACGTAAGGATAGTAAGATAAAGATACCTGCCTAACACGGAAACTGTTTTCCAGTACCTAGCGATTCCAACATGACTCTTTACGTCTGTATCAAAATCCAAAGTAGCTACTTTATGACACATTTAAAAAACTCATTTTTTATTTTAGGCGCATTAGCTAGAATCGATTAGCATTTCCCTGTTTTCGATAAAGGAAAAAGGTTTGATATAAATTAAAGTTCCCTAAATGTCTAAAGTGTATCAAATGCTGTGGAATTTCTCCGTTTATCGAAAACAAGACATCTTTATCAAAAAACGTAAGGATAACCAAACATATATAACTACTGAGAGGGAACCTGCCTAACACGGAAATTGTTTTCCAGTGCCTAGCGATTGCAACATGATTCTTCAAGTCTGTATCGAAATCCAAAGTAGCTAGTTTCTATGACACATTTACTAGCTCATTTTTTATTTTAGGCGTATTAGCTAGAATCGATTAGCATTTTCTTCTTTTCGATAAAGGCAGAAGGTTTGATACAAGTTAAAGTTCCTTAAATGTCTAAAATGTGTCTAATGCTGCTGAATTTGTCGATTTATCGAAAACAAAGGAGTGTTATCGTAAAATATAAAAGTAAACAGACAAATATATCCGCTAATAGGGAATTCTATAACTAAAATAAAACTTCAATGGACTTCATTTTTGGTATTTTGGATAATTTTAATTTTCCAATCCTTACCAACGTGGTATTAGATGATCGGTCTGGAAAAGGTAGAAGAAACGCCCCCCTCCCTTCCCCCAAAAAGGGGGCATTAGGCCCCAAATTGACAGTAGGGCAGACCAAGGATGAAAGTTAACTTCATGTAAGAGAGGACTAGGGGAAGTTGAGAATGATAAAAAAAACTAAACCATTGAATAAGAAAAAAATTGAAAAAAAAGAAAAATGGTAAAAGAACAAGTGAAGCGTGTGATTAGAGCCAGACAAATGCAGAGGGGCCCGATGGGCCACAGCTGGTCCAGAATGAGTGCCCAAGTAGTCAGAATGGGTCAAGAACTTGGAGAATAGTATCTACAATGAAGAAAAACAATGAGACAAAACATTATGAAAAACAGATGAAAAATACCAATAGCCTGAGGCTAAAAGTAAAATGTTTCACTGGGCGGCGTCCCCTGGTGGTAGTAAAAATAAAATTCATACGAGAAGATAGGGGAGAGTGAAAAGACTTTATTTTGTGAATTTTATAATTTTTGGACAAACAGTATACTAAAGTTTTGAAGAAATAAAACTTTAAAGCGCCCTCTTGAGGCGAAGAAGGGAGTTAAAATTAAGAAACATATGTCCATATTTTTTATTCGATTTTAGACATAATTTGATGTTAGTCTTATAATTTTCCTATGAGTGCAAGATACCGTACCAGAGTACGAAAAATACCGTCGCTAAGTATATTCCTTTAGAGTATTTTAAGCCCAGGGGCCTAAAATTAACGGTGGATTGACAAAAGAAAGGTAGATTTAGAAAGGTTATGAGATTACCCTTATTTTAATATATTACATGAGTGGGGGAAAATAATTTTGAAAAATCCTCTTTCCTGAGGCGACACTTAAAATCTTGAAAACACATAATTTGCAGTGCAGTTTTGTTTTAACAATAGCATTCTAATATTAAGAGATATGGGACAGCTATGAGGGCTAAAATAAGAGAAACATTGAAAATCAAGACAAACTGGTGCCGCCAAATTCACTAGAAAACTTCTATATCAACAACTGAAACCCGAACTGATAACTTAAACCACTATGCCTCCTAACCCATATCGGTTAATAACAAAAGCGAATGGAAAAGAACATGTACTCCTTTGGGAAATCATGACTTACACCAGAAGCGCGGTAAGTTTGACTCTTCTGAAAGCTTCCTTTCTCTCGTCCTCTCTCTGGCATTTCGAGATATATTTTCTGCTGCTGCGAACTGCTCGTTTATCTCGAGGAGATGGCAAACCCGAGGGCAAGCCTCTCGCTTACTTCGAGATATCTCATTGATTGTAACTCATTGCTTCCCACTGCCATTCTCGTTTCTCGCTCTCGGTCTCTGTTCAACATTTCATAAGACATTGTCGAGATTGAGAAATCAGTTTTCGTCCTTCCTCGAAATGTTACTCTCGAGGATTGTCATTTCACGCTCGGCCAAGAAGGGCCGAGATGAGATATCGAGGGGCGAGCTGGACAGAGCTGACAGGCATGGCAATGAGCTGTGAAATGAAGCTTTAATTTTCAATGTTTTTCTTATTTTAGCCCTACCAAGCTGTCACATACCCGGAACCCTCCGATAAATATTATTTATTAAATATAAAAATTTCAAAGAGGAAAGTGGGTCGGGTGAATTCAGAGGACGTGAGAGCGGGCAGGGAGCAATTAAAAAAAATTACCGAACTCTTCCTGTGACATATTATCGAAAAGTCCTTTGACAACTCTTTCATATTATGAACCTTTCTTCCCCTGAAGGTGAAATTCGGGGGATGGGGAGGGGGCGAACAAATTTTTAAAACCGTAGCCGATTTCTATAATAAATTTAAATATAATTTTAGATGTGGTTTTTTTGTGCAGTCTTCCGGTAAATATTATTTATTGAACATAAAAATTTTAAAGTGGGGGCTGCGTAAATTCCGGGGCGAAAGAGTGGACCCAAGGTAGGGGGGGGGGGAGGGGGATCAATTTTCAAACTTTTTTTCGACATTTTTTTATCATTTTAGATCGGATTTTTTTATGGAGCCCTCCGATAAATATTATTTATAATATATGAAATTTCAGGACACTTTTCTAAATTTAGTCAAGACCCCTCATGTGACATATCTTTGGAAAGGTTTGTGACTACTTATGGATGTTATGCACTTCCGGTGGGCGTCCCCCCACTTTGCCCCCCCCCGGGGGACACTTTTCCAAATATAGCCAAGACCCCTCATGTGAGATATCGTTGGAAAGGTCAGTGACTACTTATTGATGTTATGCACCTCCGGTGACAGTCCCCCACTTTGCCCCCCCCCCCGGAGTACACTTTTTCAAATTTAGCCAAGACCCCTCATGTGAGATATCGTTGGAAATGTCTGTAATTACTTATTGATGTTATGCACCTACGGTGTTCGTCCCCCCCCCCCATTTCCCCCCAGGGGGGCACTTTTCAAAATTTAGCCAAGAATTCTCATGTGAGATATTGTTGGAAAGGTCTGTGACTACTTATTGATGTTATGCACCTCCGGTGACAGTCCCCCCCACTTTGCCCCCACCACGGGGGACACTTTTTCAAATTTAGCCAAGATCCCTCATGTGAGATATTGTTGGAAAGGTCTGTGACTACTTATTGATGTTATGCTCCTCCGGTGTCCGTCCCCCCACTTTGCCCCCCCCCCCGCGGGAGACACTTTTCCAAAAATATAGCCAAGACCCCACAAGTGAGATATCGTTGGAAAGGTTTGTGACTACTTATTGATGTTATGCTCCTCCGGTGTCCGTCCCCCCACTTTGCCCCCCCCCCCCCCGGGAGACACTTTTTTCAAATTTAGCCAAGACCCCACATGTGATATATTATTGGTAAGGTCTGTGACTACTTATTGATGTTCTGCACTTCCGGTGACCGCCCCCACTTTTCCCCCCACGGGGGACACTTTTCTAAATTTATCCGAGACCCCTCATGTGACATTGTTGGAAAGGCCCATGACCACTTACTCATGTTATCCATCTCCCGCACCCCTCCCCCCTCTTTGCCCCCACGGGAAGGGCATTTTTATAAATTCAGATCCAGACCACTCATGTGGCATATGGTTCGAAAGGCCTAAAGACCTGTGACGAATTATTCATATTATGCAGCTACTGTGCCCCTCCGCTCACTTTGACCCCTCCCCCAAGACATCTGGTCCGAGGTTCGTTCGTTTCGAGATTATATTTTTTTACAAGATTTTGTAGTGCGTGCACACCACGCCTGCTATACGGTGTCGTATATAGCGGGTAACCTGTTCGTGATTTCATATTACAAGATTACGTATAACTTAGGGGCCCCGATTAAAGGAGGAGCCCACTAGCGGGCGAAGTCACCTACTATTTATTAACGCCGACTCATTCCAGTTCACCCGCAGACGATTCTTGATAAATGTATGACGTATATAATATATGATGTATAAAAGCAATTGGCAAACTGGAGTCATCGAGAAAAAATTTACACAATCGAAAAGTATCGAGATGTCCATACAATCGAGAAAATCGAGAAAAACATCTCGTTATCGCCCATCACTAGCTCAAACTGCGATTTTATGGGAGAGTGGGCTCACGGATTCAAAGTTTAGGTATTGATCAGAATTTGTAGCCTTACGGTAAACAGATGTTAAATCTTCAGTATTCTCTACTCTTTTAACCGTAACATCGAGGAAATGTAATTTGCTTTTTTAATTGTATATGTATTTACGTAATTTTTACTTGAATGTCTGATGAATTGCAATACATATTTCTAAGTTTTAAATTTTGTATATCAGATGTTAACCCTTTCAGGGGCAAGGCATTTCTGCTCTAAAAATGCTCAAATATTTAATTCACACCGCAATTTAACCCCCTCACTGACAAGCCCGTGTTAATACGTTCACTAAGCTCCAGGTTTGACTGCAATACAAGCAATATTTAAAGTAATATAATTCTATTGAATTAATGTATTTTTAATACGTTGAACAATGATTAATACTTCCAAGGATTGCATTCATATTAATTATTAAGTTTTTTTTATAAAATGTTCAAAGAATCATTTGTTTTTAGCATTTAAAACAAAATGCAGAGAAAACAACATCACAATTTTGCCCTTTCCCAAGACAGTCGGAGGGTTTAAGAACAAATTTATTTGAAAAAAATCAAAAGCAATTTTTCACGTATAGTATAAAAACGAAAGTGTACTAAAAAATTTCTGGTCTCAATTGTTAATTTCGGCATTAAAATTAACCGTTTGCAGACTGCAAACGGCGCCCCTCAAGGGGTTAAACAAAATTTATTTATTTTAATATCAATTTCATGTACTGCCCATCGGTTAGTACGGGCTTAAATCCCATGGCGAACGTTTGGGGGCATCTAGCATGAAAAGTATATGGAAATGGATGCCGATATTTTTCAACCAAGGATCTTACAACAGCGATAGAGGAAGCATGATACGAACTGTCCCCAGAGTTAAGGCAAAACTTAGATTTTTTTTTTAAACCGTGTATTTGAGGTGACTACAGGTAGTGGAAACACGCAACAATAAAATTAAATATCTATTCTTTAATTTACTATCAAGGTACCACTACTTTTTTTTTATTTAAAAAAATGCCTTATTTAATAATAGAAACTTTGATCATTAAATAAAGTGAAGATGCTCTTTCAAAATTTGTGGTGGCAAACGTTTTTCTACAACAAAGATTAAAATAGCTATGTTATAGTTTTGGCAGTTAATAAATTAAGGTACACTCTATTTTCTGTTTTTCTAAATAAATTTAGCATTTGTTGCGCTTTCTAATATAAATTAATCCTAAATTGTGATCCATGTAGTGTTTGTAATTAGACACATATAAAAAAATCATTCCGTTTTTATTTTTACTGTGAATTGTATTTTATACATTTGTCTAAATTTTTGGCACGCACATAGTTATGCTTTATATTATTTGACTTATTTATAAACTTAATAGTAAGAAAAAAATTTTTAAATTGCCATTTTATAGATTTTTTTTAAATTTCGTTTATACAAAAATAAAATGAAGTATAGTAATAACTATTAATAAATTTAGCAATTAACTGCCTTATTAATGATGGAATATTATTATACATTATTAAATTAAGGGGATAGTTTACCACAAATCTAATCAAACAATCGAATTTTTTTTATAATAAATGAAAGCCTGTTTAATTGTGAATATTTTGACACCTCATTTTTTCCAATACGGCTATTATATCGCGAGATATTGTAAATTTTGTTAATAAACTCAGCGAAATTACCCGCACAAATCAAAATCTTAAATGTTTTTATCTGCATTTTCATAAAAATTCTAAGGCTTTTTTTTTTTTTTTTTTTTTTTTGTATTTTAGATAGATGTTTAAACATGTTTGTACACGTTCTTTATTATATATCTGATAAATCTGAGCATGGAATTAGCTTTGAGGTTTTTTGTTATTGTTTAAAAAATAAAAGAATATGAAGATGTGTTAAATTTCATCGTTTTACACAGTATGCATCAGTAAAAAAAGTATTTTCGATGTCTCTAAAAATCCATGCGCATTCTTGCGTAATACTTATTTCAAAATTTCACAAAAGATTGGGTAAAAATATCAATATTTAAAAATGAAGCAGGGATTTTAGAAAATTCAAATTTTTTAAACCTTTTTAAAATTTCGACAGATAGATTTTTCAATTGTTATTGTTATTAATTATAAAGTAAACATTATTATGAACGACAGACAAGTTTTACAGACAAGCCGGATAGTTAAAAGCATTTACATTAACATTAACATTAAAATTAGTATCATTTTATTACTCTTGCATCTAATCAATTACGCAGCCGAAAATGTTTGAGAATAAATGGCATCCCAAAAAACGATATTTAGGTTTTAATAATACTGATTGACACACCAGAAAAACTACCAGAAAATTTCCCCAAAAATCAGAGGCAGAAACAAAGTTTTTTTAAAATAAATGATTCTTTAAATCTCTGAAATATAATGGTTTCTGAGGTTTTAATGATACAAAAAGCTATTCGGAACTATGGGGAACTCGGAAGAGTTTATTGTATATTTTTGTTTGTGATTATATTATATTTTCGTGTATAAAGATACATTTCTCTTTTTTTTACAGTGCAATTGTACACATGTTAGCCTAAATTGTTTATTAAATTATACTAACTGTAGTATTTTTTAATAATATAAATTTTACTTAACTGTTTTTTTCTTGTCATTCTATTCATCTTCTAAATCAAAGGAAGCAAAGTTGTTACATAGAACCGAGTTTTTAATAACTTTTCTTGACAAATATCACTTGAAAGGCGAATACGCACTTCAATTTTTGAAATTAATTTTAAGAAACTGCACAAGACAGACCATCAAATTTCCCTGTTTGGTTAGAATAATTCAAACTGAAATTTTTATAAGTATTTTAATTCATTTGCATATTACTTTATATAACTATTTCACGGAATTTCAAAGTTTTATAATTTATTAGTAGAAAATGCAGTTTTATGGTTAAACTTTAAGCAAAATGGGAATAGAATACCACTCATTAATTCCGTATTAGTATTCAAAAATTCAATGAAAGACTTAATCTAGTTCTGAATATTTAATATTCTTTCGAAAAGTTAAAACTCGAACGACGGAGAAGCAAATTTATTTAGATAAATTATAGAAAATAATTTCTGGAAGTAGTCAATTACTGCAAGAATTAATTGTTTAAATTTCAACGATCACTTCCCTTACGACTTTGAAGATGAAAGATAATACATAATTTCAAGTTACTAGCAGAAGTTTTCATTCATCAAATAACAAATGAACAGTAAACAAGAATGTAATTCAGATTTAATTTGTAGTACTCAAGTTCTTCCTGAGACAGACTATTCAACTAGCAAATTATTATGCGGAAACTTTGAATATTTCAATATTTTCTCCCAAATATATTTTTATAACTTTTGGAGTAACAGAAATTCTCACAGAAAGAATAAATATCAAATTCTTATAATATAATTTTTTATAAATAAATGACCATGTAGCAAAACGCGTAAATTGAAAATATATTTGAATCTGATGTCAATAATAAAATACTGTTTTACTCAAAAGGATTTGCTAGCGCAAATGGCGACCCTGATACCGAAAATGTTCTGGTTCCCGTAATTGTGTTTTATCCATATGTCACTCCTAATCACGTGTAACATAATAGGTCATTGGATGGTAAGTTACGTTACGTTTAGAACAATTTACTTCAGTAGTTTTAGAAATATAACACCGAAAAAATATTTAAATTTAAAATTGATAAGATTTGTTAATTAAACCTATCCAAAGGTCAATTTGCATGAAAATTGCCGAAGAAGTGTGAATGAAAATTATATTTTTATGGCAAGTTACGTTCCTTTGTTAGTAATGTCAGTTACCATAATAAATACAACTGCCAGAGTTTAAGAAGTACCGCTAAAAGTAGGTAATTTTCATCTAAATTGACCTTTGGATAGGTTTAATTAACAAAACAAGCCAACTTTACATTTGGAATATTTTTTTCATGTTATATTACTAAAATTACTGAAGTAAATTGTTGTAAATGTAGCGTAAGTTATCATGGAATGCCCCTAATACAATAATAACTTCATTCAATATAAAATGTGAAAAAACCCTCCTGCAGAAACGTTTCTTTTATCGAAGAAACCTTTATAGGTATTCAGTATAACCCTGTAGGGTACCGATTCCATAATGTTCCCTTATCCCCAGAGAGGTTTAGAAATAAGAATAATCAAAAACTGGACAAATTTCCAAAATTTACTGGTAGTAAATATACTCTTTAAAAAATTCTGTAAACATCAAAAATGTATTATTTTATGAAGCTTCTTCTTGGTTATTCTGCAAAAGATTTCTGAAGGCGTGGGAAAAGTTTCCAAAATCATGGGTAATTAAAATCTTACGCTGATTTTCTCTAAATTCTCTTGTTGTAACAGAATATAATTAAGTTACAGCACGTAACATTAAATATACAATGTAGAATTACCAATTTAAAAACTGGTGGTACAGTTACTTCTGTTCGTAACATAAAATTTTCATAAGCAGTATAGCATTATAGTATTATGTATGTAGTAGGAAATTATAGTATTTTTTGTTATTATTATTTAATCAAGTTACGTCAAAATTTAAGCATTTCAAGTAATTCACAAAAATGTAGTCGTCTGCGCTGAAATAGAAGAGAAAATTGCTCCAAATTCACCTTGCGAAGATTTGTTTTAAACCAAAATGTTATTAAATATATCTTCCTTAATGTCATTTCGGGATTAAAAATGAATAATAGTTGTTTTTATTCTTTGACAAATATGGCATTAAAACTAGAATTACCTAATTCCATTAGACTGAAAAATTGAGCGAAATTTCCCAATACGGTACGGTGTTTTCGGGGTGTTTAAAAACATTATTTAATGGTAATAAAAATAAAAATAAAAATTCTTAATTTTTACCAATATCGAGGTGTGTTCATTCCATTGTACGATGGGGGTTTGACCATTTAGAGAGAGCTGAGGAAAAAACTGCATCAGGAGAACCTGTTTTGTGAATAGCCGTTTCATCAACTATTGGATGCCCTTTACAATAATTCAAACATGCCGACTACATAGCAGCCCTGGAACAGATAGCGCCCTTTTCTAACAAATAGCAAAATCCAGCATCCGGTACTAGATTGCGCGTGTCCAGTACCAGCATATTTTTAAGCTCACCGAAAAAATATTATTTTCTGCATAAAAGGCATAAAGCAGAACTTTTTTCAGAGTAGTTCTGCATAGAATTAATTGAGATATCGGACAGCTAAGCTCACAGTCATTAAAAACCAATAACAGTACGCTAAAAGTATGGCGAAAAATCTTCTTAACCCCTTAACGATCGAATTAAATTACGGTTGAAAAATTCAAATTGCTTTTTGCACCACTTTTATGAAAAAGAAATATTCATCTTATTTAATGACAGTATCGTTTTGATACTAAAATATAGCCAGTTTCACTATTTTATAAAACTGGTGGGAATCAAACAATTAAAGTAAAAGAAACAGCCCGAAAATATGACGGGGGCTAGAATTAAGGCGTTAGGGGGGGGGGGGGGGTAGGATACCATTAAACCTAGAAAATTTTCGAATTTTTTTTAATAGATATTTTGATTCCGTAATAATTTCTGAACAATATGCAAAAAACCGCATAAAAAATTACCATTAGTTTACTAATTATGACAGTTTTATTAAGACTTTATATTAAGACTACATAGGATAATGCGTTACTAAAAAACTATGCATGGTAACAGTGTTGCCAGATGGACTACTTTTTTTTAATTCAGATTCTTGTTTGGCACCACTTTTTAGAAATTGTAAAATACGCTTTATCTAATGACATATTAATTAAGGCGAAGATAAAGGGAATTTTACCGTTTCAAATAAGTGGTGGCAATCAAGAAATCTGAATTTAAAAAAAGTAGCCCACTGGCAACACTGCATGGTAATCAAAATAAATTTTCAAAACATATTCATTTCTGTATTATCTACAACTTAAAACCAGGAAAAGGTAATATTTTATTTTTTTCTGTTTTTGTACTTTGAAAATGTTTTTCAAAAAGTTATTTTTTTTTTATTTTTTGTTAATTTTTTAATTTAGTCAATATTTTTTACAAATGTTCTGGTTTTAGTGTGAAGGTAACAATATTGTGTATTTATTTTCACCAAAATTTCCTCTTTATATGCCTATTTTCAGATTTTATCATGCGCGCAAGATATTTTCTCTTATTATCATATATTTTTAAACTTATCATTTCAATATTTATATATGAATTTACAAGTATAGGTATTTTTTTAACACTAGAACTACCGATGTTACATATATACCTAGTTTTACCGCACCCGTCAAATTGACGGATTTTTCATCATGGCTTTTCATTGTAACTTTTGACTTAGTTAATATAAATAAAAGAATATAATTTAACAAAAACAACATATAATATAATAATTCATTAATTATTAATAAAAAAAATAAAAACAGTTTCTATTTGCATTTATATTGTAGTACTTTTGATATGTATGAAATAACTATGATGCACATATTTTACAAGTTCATGTTATCTGAGATGAACACTTGCCACTTAGTTAATGTAAATGAAATAATATAATTTGCCAAAAACAACATTTAATATCTTAATTCATTATATAAAAAACAAACGAAAACAGTTTCTATTTGCATTTATATAGCACATTTGATATGTATGAAATAACTAGGAGGCACATATTTTACAAGTACATGTCATTTTAAATGAACACTTGCCACAAACATGTTACAGGAGTTTTCTGGAGTACAGTTCATTGCTTTCTGTTCTTGTTTTTGGGAGGAGGCTTCTTTTCTGCAGAACCTATATTCACTGGAGAGTTCTTTAGATAATTGAAATAAAAATTGTTTTCTAGTTATATTTTCATAAGTCTCTTTATATAAAATCCACGCATTGATTGCTACCAAGTGCAAAATATTGTAAAATACCTACAAAGGCCATCTACGTGACCCTGCTTTTACGCTATATTTGCGGGCCATTTGGTCAACTACATCTACTCCAAACTTAGTCTCATTGTAAAACGGCACAGTTGGAGGAATTTTTTTTCGATTAGAAGCAATTTTTACGCATTTATATTTTGAGCTAAGAAGTAGTACTTTTTTGCGAGGTTTACTTTTGTAAATTGTTGGAACAGTGTCATTTGATTTGTAGAGTTTTGTGGAGAAAAGAGCCATGTTATCTTTTCTAACTGTAGATATTTTCGGCAATTCTCTTTTATTAGCTCGCATAGTCCCGACAAGATTTGTTTTTTGGCCAGTAGCTTCTTCGCGAGTTGTATACTTGTAAAAAAACTATCCGTTGTTGTATTTCTCCCACAATTTACATAGTTTTTTACAAGATTCAAAGCTACAAATTCATTCAAAGGCACTCCGGATGGTCTAAGTTCATCTTTGCCTAAATAATGAAAGCCATTTCTAAAATATTTACTTCGCACGTCTACAGCTAATCAAAACTTAATTCCAAATCTGCCCGGTTTGTTGGGCATATATTGCATAAATATACATCTTACCTTTGTGGGAAACAGTTGTTCATCTACGCTTATATTCTGATCTGGTTTGTAACAAGCTTGGCTGTTATCAATAAAGGACTTCGACATTTCGGAAGCTAATCCAAATTTGTCAGTTCTTAAGCGAACACTCCTCTCGCTTTTTTTGTCGAAACGAATGAATCTCATAATTTCTAAAAATCTGTTTCTACTCATCACGAGTGTCTCTATGTTTCGTGAAGGAAAGAAGGTCCCCATTTTTCTGACCACAAATATGTTAATTTCAAATTTCTCGCTTCGTAGGCTGCTCGAGCATACAAAATAGATACAAGTGCATATAATTCTTCAATAGTAATTTCTCAATCGTCCTTCTGTACAACATATCTAGCCTCGAGCTCAGTGCAAGTTTTTATGTGATTCATTATTCGATTGTGAATTATAAGTCTAAATGCACAGCTAACATTGTCAAGCATAATGTTTCGCTTCGCGTAAACAGTTGGGCCTGAACTATCCTTGAATATAGAATGTGATGGGAGTCTACCAACACAACCATTCCCTAATTCTTCCCATTTATTACCGTCGAGAGCAATGTCTTTCTTCTGTCTGTTTTCTGTTTGGCTATCTGATTGAGTATCTGGACATATTCGCAATCGCTTTCTGCGTCTGTGGCTCTTTTGGGGAATTTAATCTTCACTCCATGAATCTTCACTTTCATATTCATCTTCTCCACTTTCTTCAAGATATAGTACTTCAATTTCATCTTCAGCTTCTTCAGAGTCTGAAAATTCAGTTTTATTTTCCACGCAAGATATGTCCAAATTATTTTTACTTGAATTAGTGTCCGAACAGTCGTTATTTATACTACTGAGTTCTTTGAATTTTTCGAATATTTTTTTGCTTCCTGGAAATCATTATTTGTTGTATAGAATTTGCAAAAAATAAATTTGAAAGCTCATATATTTTGCCATGTCCTAAGACGACATTCTTCGAACACACACATTCCATCACATCTCACACTCGCGAGCAAAAACATGTACCTAGTCGTTTCTCACTTCATTTCAGTTTTTACTTCCTTTCCCTCTCTTGCTTTATGCCACGCCTTCTGGTATTCCGACGGTTTGTAGAGTGCCTCTAATGATGAGTGACATCAGCTGTCGGAAATCAAGCTGTGCATGAAAGCAATTAGCCTTCCTACAATACTATTTTCTGAGATTGGATTTTTACAGATTACACTTTGCACAGATTGCACTTTTCACCAAGAACTTTATCACGTTAGAAAAACAACTGATAATGATTGCATCCTGATTACATTTACCTGTCAAACCGTTCAGTTCTAAACTAAATCGTAATCGGACCAAATTTGATCCCGTTATAACGACTGCCGAACACTTTGGATCATTCAACATCGAAATTGCCAAATCCGTCATTTTGACGGGTCATGGTATAAATAGGTATAGGTCATACTGATTATGGAAAATAAAGTGCGTGAGCGGAAACTGAAAAGGAATATTTAACTATTCTTATTTCATTAAAAGTCGTATCATAAAATTCTGGAACAATACATAAATTATATCAAATTTTTAAACATGAAATTTGAAAACCGTCAAAATGACGGTCTTGGTAGTTCTAGTGTTAAATATAAATTTAAATATGAGCTTTATATTTAAATATAGTTTAATTTTTATTTTTGAGTTACACAACTTTTGAAGCTTGGAACATAGTGATATTTTTTACTTTTTCGATGTGTTCAAGAGTATCCTACCCCCTTAAACTAGTATAGTTAATTTAACCCCTTAATTCTCGCTCCCGTCATATTCTCAGGCTGTGTCTTTTACTCAAATTGTTTGATTCCCACCAGTTTTATAAAATAGTGAAACTGGCTATATTTTAGTATCGTTTTTACTGTCATTAAATAAGGTGAATATTTCTTTTTCATAAAAGTGGTGTTAATAAGCAATTTGAATTTTTCAACCGTAATTTAATTCGAGCGTTAACCCCTTGAGGGGCCCCGTTTGCAGTCTGCAAACGGTTAATTTTTATGCCGAAATTATCAATTGAGACCAGAATTTTTTTAGTACACTTTCGATCTAACAATATACGTGAAAAAAAGCTTTAGATTATTCTCAAGTAAATTTGATCTTAAATTGCGTTGTGAATTAAATATTTGAACATTTTTAGAGCAGAAATGCCTTGCCCCTGAAAGGGTTAAGGGGGTTAATAAGCATTTTGAAAGAGGTCATTCAAAACACTTCCATATACACGTCTTTAAAATATTTATTATAGTTTGTGGATTTAACTTATGCATAGCAATACATGCAGCAGAAAATAATGTTTTACACAACAGCCATATTTTCATGACATCGTTGACGTGAGCTATTTATTTTTGTATTGTAAGAAATAGTTCAGAAACCAAAAATTTTCATTAATAATGGAGCTACAAAAAATTAAATTTTATAAAGTATAGCAAATCAATGAGATAACTAACTATCATATAAATATTAAAAATTGCAGATAGAAATTTCTTATAATGCTATAATGTTTTTTGGGTACATTATGTACTTACAAATAACCTTCAATAGTAATTCGGTGTGACCTCATAAATCCGGCAAATTCAAAAATACGGCATCAAATCCATCTCCAACTCAGTGGAAAAATCTCTCCATCGTTTAAATGGTGTTCCTTTACCTGCGATTTATTCTGTTGAGCTGTCTACATGACAGACCACTACAAATAAGTTAAGATATTAATTAAGTCTTTGTGCAGGAATAATAAAAAGCAGAAACCAACGTTTAAAAATGCACAAATAATACGTGAAAAGCAACAAACAGCTGTTTCTAATCTACTAGCGAGGTGTACACGACATTTCGGTCCCTGGCAATTTCGGTCCCGAGACATTTCGGTCCCTGGCCATTTCGGTCCTGAGACATTTCGGTCCCTGGCCATTTCGGTCCCGAGACATTTCGGTCCCTGGCCATTTCGGTCCGGAGACATTTCGGTCCCTGGCCATTTCGGTCCCGAGACATTTCGGTCCCGAGACATTTCGGTCCCTGGCCATTTCGGTCCCGAGACATTTCGGTCCCTGGCCATTTCGGTCCCTGGCCATTTCGGTCCCCAGCCATTTCGGTCCCTGGCCATTTCGGTCCTTAGGCATTTCGGTCCTTAGCCATTTCGGTCCCTTGTCATTTCGGTGCCCACCACCTTATAACTGGTATTCTAATTGTCGTGGGCCGCCAAACGCTGTAATTTAAAAATTATTTGGGACCTTTTTAATTTTTTTTAACACCCCCCACCCCTCAAATTAAAAAAAAAGCTGAATATAACAGTCCGATAAATTTAAACTTTTATAACTCGTGATAATGAAATGACAGCGAGCTGAAAATTTGTTTGATTGAACAATGTGATATAATTTTACAGGGGATATTGTCTTTTTATTATTATTATTATTTAACAAAATGGATTTTTTAAGCTGTATTATTTGTTATTAATATTAGGTATTTTATATGTACTATAAACTACCATGGATGATTTTTTGGTTGTTTTCATACGTTTTTTAGAACCTTTAAATTATCATCATTAATTAAATAATTTAAAAAACTGTTCTTATTTTTTCTCCTTCTTACAATTAGATTAATAATAAATGTCTTCAATAATTCAATTGGACACTTATAAGCTATTGTAGGTAAATATTTCCTCAAATCATTCTTCTACATCCTCTCCTTTAGTAATTCAGAAATGAGATATATTTATTGAAGCAAAAATATTTAATTTTTCTTATTACTTTTATAATACAAAGTTATAATTTTGTTTTCATAAGTTACATTACCATCATAAACATTGGGAAAACAATAGTGTTTTGGTAATTAGGTGTGCCAGGAAAAATATTTTGTTGCCAGAAAACTCCACCCACCGCTTCATTTTTTAAAAAAATAATTATTGGTTGCATTTTTAACAGTCTTCTCACCCATTGCAGACGATTTTTGTGAACTAATTTTATTGAAACTGGGCCTATTTCTTTGTAATAAGATGATTATTTTTTATTTTATGTAATAGTGTAAGTATTATTTTAAATAATTTTATTTCCAATTTTTAACTGACAAAACTAAGGTTTTTAGGTGCGTTCGTAATTATATAAATACGTAATATAGTCGTCGTTCAGTCCGTCCGTCTGCCCGTCTGTCTCCGCATATAACAGAGCAAAAACAACCCAACCGAATGGTCTGAAATTTTAAGTATATGATTGTTGCATAATTTTGTCGAGCCATTTCAAATTTTATGGATATCGGATGCATAGTTTAATTACAGGGACTGTCAAAAGTTTTTCTTTACATTACGGCCAATGGGAAAAAATTATTGCAAGCGCATTTTAATGATGTTACAGCCTTCCGAGTGGTCTGAAATTTTAAATATATAATTGTTACAAAATTTTGTTGAGCCATTTGAAGTTTTATGAAAATCGATGTATAGTTTAATTACAGAGACAGTCAAAAGTTTTGCGTTACATTACGGGGAATGGGAAAAAATTATTGCAAGTGCATTTTAATGATGTCACAGGCTATGCACTCATGAAGTGCAAAAAAAATATACATTCAGTACAATATGGGGTGCAAAAAATAATTATAAAACTAGTTATAGTACGAACGCACCTCATTTGCCACGTTTGACGAGCATTTTCCAACTTGTTTGTATTTGTCGTTTATTTATTGATTTTTAATATTACCCTTTTCCTCCCACTTTCCCAGAAAAAAAAATTAATAATTTTTTATTTTAGTTTTATTATTAACTATATTAATAGTTTTAAATTTCGGTGACTTTAAATATAAAATAAATAAACATGTAAAAGATAAATTTCAGTTTATAACTACTATATGATAAATTGAATATAAAATGTATTATGTATTGAGTTTATTTTAAAGTAAAAAAATGTAATGTATATTAATAATGTTATTAATTTAATAAATTAAGGATACATTAAATAAAAAATATATTTAATAAAATATTAATTTAATTTTTATACTAGAATTCCTAACTTTTTTGAGAATTAATTTATAGCAATTATTAGTAGCAATTATTAATAGCACTTAAAGTTTTTATTCAAAAGTTTTAATTTATAATTTCCAAAAAATAATATAGGAATTTTTTGAAAAATCAGTCAAAAACATAAAGTCTAAGTAATAATTTAATTAATTAATTAAACATAATAATAATAATAATAATAATACAACATTGTACAAATACGTAAAAATACATTTTAACAGTGTTAGGTGATATTATGCAGATTTTAATTTTTTAAGTACAGTTATAATTTACAATTCGCAAAAAGTAAGAAATTATTAATTAATTGTAATTAAAGAGCAAAAATAATATTATAAGCTAACTAATAAAGGAATAAACAACATGTTTTCTTCAGAACCCTTATCACTTTTATACATCCTAATGAAGTTAATAACGTTATAATAACCGAAAATTAAAAAAAAATATATATATTTGCATTTACTCTAAAAAAACTATTATATAGTTCATGTAATAGTTTTTAAACAAGCAATTGATAAATTAGTTATCTAAACAATTAATAAATAAAATAATTTTGAATTGATAAATACGTTTAATAAAAACAATTCAATTTTTGTATTTTTTTTTACTTAACAATATAACTATGAGTGTTTTCAACTTGTCGTGCAAGTTAAATTCATGCTGTATCAAATTTATTGCAAACTAACGGCAAAAAAGTAATCAAAAATACTGCAAACTTACTGCAAAGTAGTAATCTTTCCATATCACACTATAAGTTTAACCCCTTCGAAGGGGTCAATAGACCTGATCAGGTCTATTGACGCGAAAGCGCCGTCAGAAGGCGCATGCATAGGTTTTATCACCATAAACAAGTTTAGCTAATATTTGTACTTTTCATTTCGAGCATTTTTTGGTATTTAATAAGTATAGCGTTTAGAAAAAACGGTGCCTACCGAATAAAATTTCTGCAATTTCTGCGTATGTGCTGATTCTCATTGTTGTTGAGTCTCTCAACAGAGAGATTTTTTGCTTTCGTGAATTAAAGACAGTCTTGCCATCATTTTCACAACAAACTACTTATGCAAGTGGGTGATGGTATACCTTGCGGGAGATTTGCTGCGAATTTCTCAATTCAAATTTGTCACGGCAAGATAATTTCAGAAAAAATCAAACTTTCTGCTAATGTTCATGCTATCTGGGTTACCTCAAAAATTTCCATGGGGAGCGCGGCGGATCGCATGAACGACTCATGCGATTGACACTTATGAGGAATCATTATCCAATATCTATTACAGCACAAATTCTTAATTCAATGGCAAGAAATTAAACATGAAAATTGCTGTTTTACACTTAACCACTTGGCCCTAACTTTATTGTAGGCAAATGTTATGTAATATGAAACTTGTTTTAACCCATTCGCTGCCAAAACTAAGAATTTTCAATTTTTTTGTTGAAGGTCGTTTGCCAGCACAAATTCAGAAAGATAAATTTCGCTTTACTAATACAGCGAAATTTCTGCCAATAAATGAGGCATTTTTTTAAATTCTAAAATAGTGGTGACAAAGTAATCAATAAATTAAAGCCACGAGTATACTCGTGAATGACAGAGAATGGGTTAATTAAATTTAACTCTTCAGTATGCGCTCAGATTTTTACATCATAAGTTAATCTTTTTCACTGGTAAATATTAATGCAACCTGAATGTATTATTAGTTGCAGTTATAGAGATCGGCCTTATATTTTTTATCCATGCATTTTTTTTAAATTAAGAAATTAAATAAGGATATACCTAAATTTTTAAAGTTACTCGAAATACTTCTATCATATATACACAGTCAAGACAAGATTCCAAGGACTGGTAAAAAGCTCCATTTTAGACAAGCTTCCATGTGAAGAAGTGTAATTAGTTATACTTCTAAGATACACTACCTCAATAAGATCTATTGTTCGTTTCGCAGGGATTCTGAAACTCTTCCGTTTGAGACAGGATTCCGTTATAGAAATATTCCGCTTTCAAAGGTTTCACTATGCTTCACTAAAGAAGGGTGACAATCCCCTTTTCAGACAGGTTTTCAGCAAATTTAATTGTATCGCAATTCATATTAAGACCATGTAACGCTTACGTTAAAGACAGGATTTTGTTATAGACAATTACTATTTTGACAAGTTTTATTCTATTCATATGATATAAATAAGTATATTTATATAAATACACAAAACTTTTAAAAATGGAACCTGCCTATAACGGAGTTCTGTCTTAAACATAAATGTCCCATAGTGCTACGGAAAAGAATACTATACAAATACACCAAATAACACGGAAACTTGTGTAAAACGGAATTTTTCACCAATATTTACAATTTCATCTTGACAGGTTTTACTATATATATAACATGAAGGGAAAATTCTGGACCTTCCCCCCCCCCAAACGAAATCCTGGCTACGCCACTGCATGTCGTCCCGGTTTTTTTAAGCCATTAAAGATGAAAAATGCCGTGTGGCCACAAAAAAGCGCCGGCTGACTAGAACAAAGAGAGCGCGAATAGAATAATTCTTCTATCTGGATCTTTATTTAGCATAATCAAATGGGGGAAGCCAGGACATCTACACTTGACATATATGTATACATGTATAACATTCTTTTGAATGAATAACATATAGATATCAAGAAAAGCCAAATATGTTTTCTAAATTTCCAAATTTCTTCATTGTGATATATTTATAAAATTTCTTAATTTAAAATGAAATTTTACGTAAAAGTGATTCACTATACATTATTATTTTGAGATTTTATGTTATTTTTTTGTATTTTCATTTTTACTTTTTATTTGTCATATTAAAACATGTAGGCTGCTTTAATTCTAAGTATATAAGTCAAATAAATAACAAAGAAATATTTGCAATACAGAATTAATTTTAAATACGAAAAGAATATTTTATGACAATAGAAATTTTAAAATTTTGATTTATGTTTATTGTGCTCGTAGTTTTTGAATGTAATAAGCATATAAAAGTCTTAAATATATTAAAAAGGATTTGTAATTGTTGCAAACCACTTCACCGTCGACAGGTATGGGGAAAAAGTGCTTTTATCCCCGAGTTATCTCTGGGCAAACGGTGAAATGGTTCAAAATTAAATATATTTTTAAACTTGTCATTCGACACCGGTAGAAATAGTGGTAATATTATTGTTACATGTAAAAAGATTAATGCAAACTTTTAAATAGTTTTTCAAAAAATAGTAAATTAAAATAACTATTAAAATAAAATAGAAAGTTCTAGTCTGTTCCGGTGCAGAATTTAAAAAATAATGTGTCTTTATCACAATTCCATGTTAAGAACCCCCTTTTTAAAAAATATGTAAAATGCAATACATTTAAAATTGATGCGCCGTTAAATAATAGGATAAAATAAAGATTTGTAAAAATATTTGCAGATTTTTCATCATTAATTACATAGTGTGCAAACTATATACAATTGAATATGTGCATTTTGGCATGGGCATTTGCATATGAAAACTAAAGCTCGACTTATAAATATTTTTAAATTGTCTGGACTTTATATTTATGATAGACTAAAATATGAGGAGCTTCTATAAAAAATCCACAGAACTAACCCTTCCCCCACTCCTGAAAACGATTACTTCTACCATATAAAATTTGCATGGGGTGCTACAATTTGATTGCGAGTTATAAGTGTTTGCGGTTTTCGGGCCCTTATATTCGGTTATACTAAAATTTCAAGGGTTCAGTTAAAAAATCTTATAATGTACCTCCTTTTTTGAAGATTACGTTTACCGTACAAAATATGAGTGTGATTACGATAATTACAGAGAGAGTTATAAATGTTTTAATTTATCAGGACCTTATACTTAAGATACACTAAAATATATAAAAAGTCAACAGAGCCCCCCCCCCCCTGCCTTATAAAACGATTATGATTATCATAGGAAATTTGTGTGGGCTGCGACAATTTTGATCTGTGTTATAAGTGTTTGCGTTTTCGAGTCCTTATATTCGAGTTATACTAAAATTTAAGGAGTTCAGTTAAAAAATTTGATAATGTCCCTCCTTTTATAAAGATTACGTTTACCATACAAAATATGAGTGTTTTGCGATAATTATAGATCGAGTTATAAATGTCTTAATTTATCAGACCCTTATACTTATGATACACTAAAATATAGAAAATGTCAATCCCCCCCCCTTGTTTTTTAAAAGGATTACCATACGAAATTTGTGTGTGTTTACTAAAATTTTAAGGCCTTTATTTAAAAAACTCTACAATGTCCCCTATAAAATTGTCACCGATTTCAAGTGCACAAAATATCAGCTTGCTGGAGAAGGGACCGAAATATCTCGGGACCGAAATGTCTTGGGACTGAATTGTCTCGGGACCGAAATGTCTCGGGACCGAAATGTCTTGGGACCGAATTGTCTCGAGACCGAAATGTCTTGGGACCGAAATGTCTCGGGACCGAAATGTCTTGGGACCGAATTGTCTCGGGACCAAAATGTCTCGGGACCGAATTGCCTCGGGACCGAAATGTCTTGGGACCGAAATGTCTCGGGACCGAAATGTCTCGGGACCGAAATGTCTCGGGACCAAAATGTCTTGGGACCGAAACGGCGGGACCGAAATGGCGGGACCGAAGTTTCGGGACCGAAATGTCCTGCTTCCACTAGCGAGATCCTTCTTCAGAGAAAGATAGAGCAAGACGCAAAGTGCTAGGAAAAGTAAAGCTGAGCTGCTCAGCTTTGCTTTTTCTATCACTCTGCGTATTGCTCTATCTTTCTCTGAAGAAGGATCTCGCTAGTAGATTAGAAACAGCTGTTTGTTGCTTTTCACGTATTATTTGTGCATTTTTAAACGTTTCTTTTCTGCTTTTTAACACTACAAATAAGGTTATCTGAGCGAAATATGCTGGTTGGTTGTCGGCTCAGTTAGCTTAAACGGTAAGGCATTGGCCTTATAAGTCAAGGACAAGGGTTCGATTCCCATCCTGGGCATTTGTTCGCTCAGTTGGAGATATTCGATTCGTGTGAGGGCTTTAAAAAGCTCATCGCTTTACTTAGAAGCCGACGAAAATAATGAAATAGATGTTACAAGTTAAAAATATACATTTTATTTAACATTTCTTAGTACTTTCGGTCTGCAATTCGCGCGGCCATCATCAGAAAATATTTTTATAATAAAATGATGTCCTATTCACACAAATACGTCTCTTCGTTTGAAATGGGAGAGTCAATAATTATTAGAATACTTCAAAGTAGAAGTAGCAGTGCCTTAAATTGAACTTATGTAGAAAAAAATATTTAACTGCAATCCCTTTTATTTTATTTTATCACTTTGCTTACATACATCACTTTAATTTTTAATTGCGTTGCTAGACAGCAGAAGTAGTTTTTTTTATTAACAAGAGCTTGCTTTTCAACTCCTTAGAATTAGAAAAAAAAAATGGGAGTTCTTTTTGTTTGTTTCATGGTTTATTTTCAGAGCTGCGATTGAATTTGAGTTCAAATAATGAGCATTGTTTCAAAGAAAATTTCTCTAATGATCGTTAAACTTCGCAAATAAAAAAAATCTAAATAAAGTCATGCATAGTAATCGGAAAATTTTGGCGATGTCTACTTGAGATAAATATTTTATGGGGAAAATGTTGAATAGCTAATGTCCTGATAAATTCTGAAAACAACTACTCGGTTATTCGTTAAGGTACCACAGAATACAAACTGTAAACCTCAACATCAAACTTTTCTTAGTTCCACGACTAGATTTTGAAGAAAACTGAAAACGATATTACTTATTAAATTTTTTATATGAAAATATGCGATGTATATAGATATACATATATTGGAGTGATTTTTAAACATTTTTATATAACAAAATAAAGATCACTGTTAATATGTTATTTGTACTTAATTTTAAACATGTTAAAATTGAATCTTCATTTAATTATGTGAAATTTTATTCACATTGCTAAGAAGTCGTAAAACCGATAAAGTGAAAAAGTGCCCACGCCAGGTTTCGAACCTGGATCTTTGGTTCAGAGCATCAACGCTCTGCCAAATGAGCCATCTGAACATCACACCTAGCCAGGCATCCTTCATACTCTTATATGTTGGCAAGGTTTAGTTATCCCATCTAGTGTTGTGGTTACAGTATTAACAACATATATAAGAGTGAAGGGTACCAGACTAGGTGCGACGTCCAGGTGACTCAATTGGTAGTGCGTTGGTACGCTGAGCTAAAGAACCGGGTTCGAATCCTGGCCTGGATCCTTTTTACTCTGTTGGTTTTAGGCGTTGTTGGCAATGTGAATAAAATTTCAAGTAATTAAATTCATATTTACTATTTATTTGGAGTATTTCATCCTTTCAATTATTACACTGGGGAACACACATTTTGTTGACCTAGATCAGGCACCTGTTTTTGGCTAATTATTGGCATCGAAATCCAAAAATGACCTCAGTTTTTTTCTATCACGTCAACTTGTTAAGCTACAGGATACCCCCAAAATCATACTTAATGGGGATACAAAGGAATATAAAGAAAAAAATACCAAATATATAATTCATACAACGGCTGTATATACATAATATACACTACATTGTGTTCATACAAGTAATAAAATCCTTTTACAAAACGAAAAAAGTACATATTAAGGTAAAAATTTTCGCTTGTAGCTTTTCTCGGAGTATTCCATTTATAGACAATCTCGTTTGATGCTCCAACAATAGTCAGCCATCATATGTTCATCCCATCTACCTTGATATCGTTCTTCCATAAGTTTCAAATCTTGGTGGAATCGTTCATCCTGCTCATCACTGACTGCATCAAGATTTTCCGGGAAGTCATCAAGATTGCTATGCAGAAACTGAAGTTTGATGCTCATGTTGCAACCAAGGACTTTTTAAGTTGCCTATAAGTTGCTGGACAATTTCGATGTAATTTTCTACTCGCATATTTCCAAGAAAGTCTTTGACAAGGTTTTTGAATGCCAATTAAGCATTTTTGTTTTACTTCTGTCATTGTTCCGATGAAACGTTCATCTCTAATGCGCTGCCGAATCTGTGGACCGTCAAATACATCTGCCTTTATTTTTTTTAAAGACAGGTTTGGTCAGTCTTTTTCAACAGTCTTCTTCAATTGACAAAGCTTTCACGAACTATTTCAATAGATCCAGTTTTATATGCAGAGTTGGAAATATTATGTTCTTCCAGTTGGCAAGTGGCTGATGCAAAATTTTTGTATCAGCAGGTTTGAGGTCAGATCGTGGGTGCCAATTCGACTGGAATCAATGCTTCTCACGAACTCTTCTGTCCCACATACAAAAAAACAGGGATACTTGGTATATCCACGTTGCTGGCCAAGAAGGAAACACACTATTTTAAGCTAAACACAGATGATCGATTCGTGAATATGATATTACAATAAATCAATGGCTTTCTTTATGCTCTCATATCCTTCGTGCAAATAAATTGAATGGCTTATTGGGGCTGCTCCAAAAAAATTAAATTGTGAAGGAGCATGCACTTCAAGCTCCTCTTCGAGCTATCGATGAACAGTCGCCATTCAGTTGCAGTATAGGATGGAATTCCCAACTCCTCCATTAAACTATGTACGTTATGGCAAAAAACAAATCCACCGTTACTTCGAAAGTATTGAAGAAATTCACTTTCTCTGGATCGAAAGTAGGATACATTAGCTCTCTTTTCAAGAAAATTTTTCTCCTGGAGTCTTGATGCTAAGAGTTCTGAAACTTTTTTCTTCCTATGACTCACGCCCGATTCAGCATAGAGTGGTCACATTTATGTAAGCTATAGAGAAAACACTTGACGTGATAGATGAAAACTAATTGCAGTTTTGGATTCAGCACGCTTTTTTTACTTAAAAAATCGAAGTCAACAGAAATTGAGTTAAAAATTGTTCCCCAGTGTTATATACAGTCAGTATCGGTTATATGGTCACCCATGCGGTCCTGAAAAATATGACCTTATAAGCGGGTTGACCTTATATGCGGTGTAAGCAGGAATTTTATTTTAGACAATAAAATATTATTAATAAGTTACTTATATTAGTACAATAATGTACAAAGAAGCTATAAACATATAATTTAAAAACAAGATGTATAAACAAGAATTGTTTTACTCTTAAAATTTCGAATTGATGAGTATACTCGTAGTAGTAAAAATAAACTTTTATGCAGGTTTGTTTATTTTTTATCGCAGTTGTTAAAAATACTTTTTCTTATTCACGAACAGTTTTAAAATGTTCCTCAGTGCCTCTGGGATTTGTAAACAAATATCTGAATGTATTCAATGCTTTGAGAGCTTCTGCTCGCGTTGTCGGTTCAGCTTCGAATTCACTGTCATTATCATCATTTCCATCAATGTTTATATTTAAAATTTCCAGAACTATTTCCAGTATAGAAGCTTCACCATGGACTTTATCGATGGCACGTCATCTACGGATATCTAGAAGAAAAACACCAATAGGCGTGAAGAACATTTTAACACGGCTGCCCCTTCGTCCAATAAGCAGTCTTTTTCGGAAGGTAATACCCGCAAAGACGTGACTGTTGCCACACGTGGGTAAAGTTCATTAGTAGCGATCTCATTGTCATCAACTGCATATGTCAGTTCATCATGTATTGTGCAAAGGGCATTCCGTAGTTCCTGTGCAACTTCAAATAGGGACACATCATCACCATCATCATCACTGTCGTTGTCTTAGAACAATAATCCTTCACATTCTGGTAGCCAGGGATGTCAAAAACAATTTTCAATGGTCTTCTTTAATACCATATTCCAACTCTTGTCTGCATAACATATGGCATCTAAAACAGTCACGCGAAACTTCTTTTTTTGATCAATGACAGCAATGATGTCTTTTAGAAGCAGCTTTCGATAACTTATCTTAATATTTTTTATAATCCCTTGGTCTAATTGTTGTGCCACACTGATTCAGTTTGGAGGCAAGAAAACAAGTTCAATCGGATTTAAATTGGGAATCATGCAATGGGCGGTACAGTTGTCTGCGATTATAGACACTTGTCTGTGCAAATTTTATCTGACAGTCGAATTACTTTTTTTTCACTTGTTTATTGTCATCCAGCCCTTTCAGTTCGTATCGTAAGATACATGCGAAGATTTACAGTTTTTCAAACAACGAGGCTAGAAAAATTTACCAATAACTAATGGAGTCAATTTCTCTGAGCCATCCGTCCATATTCGCTGCTAATAAAACGGCCAATCTTTTTTTTTTCTTACCTTCCCACCACTTCATTTTTCGTTCTTAAAAGTAACAGTTTTATCTGGCAAAACATGAAAAGACAACAGCCAAAATTTATCAAAATTAAAAACACCACAAGGTCTGTACCTATTGAGAATGTCACTTAACACGTTAACAGCCATTCCTTCGATTTTTTGGCAGTAAAATTCGGTTTGCCTATTTGTGCAAGAATTTTAAGAGATTTTTCTTTTACGATAATACATGTATTGCAACAATCTGGCACATTTTATCCAAGTGAAAAGATCTTTCTCAACATTCTCAAATGTTGAAACATGTTCTCGCTTTCTCTTTTGGTTGATCACATCTTCTGTTTAACAAGATTTGAACCCTAAGACGTTATTCAGTGTCGCTCTCTCTATTCCATCAGTCTTCGCGAAAGCTGCTTTTGATACATTCAATTTTTCAAAGTTTTCTACCATTTGTTTTTACCGCAGTGGTAAAATTTTTTCGTTTTTCTGACGTCTTGATTCACAAATGTCAATTAAGGATGTTCTCAAATCCAAAAGGGCAAGTTTTTGTACTTACGTTTTCATTAATTTTTGCTAGAAAATGCATGAAACTAGCTGGTATTGTTGTTCAGAAACTATGTAATTGAGCTATTTTTCCCATTTTTTGCAAACACAATAGATCTTTCAGAAAATAATGTCAAAATAGGCGTTTTGAACCGAATTTCCGCGCGAAGGGAGAAAGAGCATTTAGGAGCGGACGAAAAACGGGTTTGTCACGTGATCGAATTCGCTTATAACTCAATAGGTAATTGATGGATCAAAAAATGGAAAAAACAGTTCATTCGAAATCGCTTCCATGGCCTGGCTTTCCAATTTTATACCTTTCCGTTAAAAAATGAATAAGTAAATGTGTCAAAACGTTTTGCGCTTGTTGAGCAGAGCAGTTAAGAACAGCCTTAACAAATGAACGAAGACTTTATACGCAGCGACAAGTAATAAAAAATACAAAAAAACTAAAAATGCATGATTTAACTTTTCTCTGCATGGAGAACAATTTTCATTCGGCCGCAAGGGCTGATGGCATATTTTCCAAGAATCGGTATCAGATGCGGCAGTTGAGGGAGAAATTTCCAGAGCTTTGGAAACTCTTACATACAGGAAAGTTTCACTTATAGGCTGCAGCGGAGAAGAGGAGATCCCCTCCCCCGAGTGTCGGCGTGCATCTAGTCACGTGGTATTCAATATTATCGCGATCTCTAAGGCTCCGTTAAAAAACGAAAAGATCTCCCTCTCATTCTAACGCCATAAAAATGTCAACTGGCCATTTTTTTTTACCATACAGAAGTTTTCGTACTTGAGCATTTTAGCAAACGCCCGGGAGATTCAACGATGGTAAAAGGGGAACATTAAATAGAAGAAAAGAAGTTCCTCCTTCAGGATGCCCAACCACTTCTTCCTAAAACTATTAAAAAAGAAAAGCACCTCGTGACCAAAGAGGCCGACAGTTGAAGATACTTGAATGTGGATGATACGTCTATTCGGCACTTTACACCCTAAAAAGGGGAAGGAAAAAGCATAAAACTATAAGATATTTTGCTTTAAAAAAGGAGTAAAAAAGATGACCATATGACAATATATTCGATAGTAGCCACTGGAAACTGACTATATAGGCGGTGTATTTTAACACGTAATACCTATTCAGTCAGTCCGGACTTGCAAAGAGTGACCTTATAAGCGGGTGACCATATATCCGGTACTGACTGTATTAAAATTAGTTTTTGCATCAGATGCAAAGTCACTGCTCTAAAATACTTTTGCTGTGATATATCAGAAGAAACTGCATACTGTTAAGTACGAGGTATTAAATGCATGTTTATAAATTTTAAACATTTTCATCGTATTTTAAAAGCGCTATTTTCATTTACAAAGGAGTTATTTTTTTGTCCATTTGAAATTATTTACACACACACACATTTCACACTTTTTTTAAAAGTCTTTATCTACTGACGGTTACAAGTACTATTAAAATAACTTGTTTTAAAATTCATTTAATGCATCGATTAGTTGTAATACCGTTTAGAATGAGTTATAGATGCATTACTTTGTCTTGTTACGAAAGAATTATTTGTTACACAAAACAAAAATATTTTTAAAAGAATGATTTCTTTTGCCTTTGCATCTTTTCAGCTTTGTTGGAGTTGGGGGGGGGGGGGATTTTTCAATTCGGAAATGCTTCAATATTTCTATTGTAAGAACATTATATTTGTACATTTCCTATAAATCCTTCAATCCTTCTAAAATCCATCTAAATTTTTTCTAAAATTTATTAAATGATTATGTAAATCTTATAATGTATTTTAACCCCTTCATGGGCGGTGGTTCACTTTTGGACAACTTAATTATAATTCGTAAATGCCACATTGGCACCAGAATATTGGAATGAAATTTTTCCTTTTATATGGTACGTGAACAAAATCTTTTCATTCTGAAATACACCTGTTTCTAAATTCCGGTGTCATTCAATCATTTCAGTATTTTAGGAATAAAAGTACCTTACCCCTGAAAGGGTTAAACAATTCACGAAAAATGCTTCAGAAGGTAAAATTTTCATGAATTTATAATTCAGTACATAAAGGTTTAAATATAATTTTATAAATTTTAAACATTTTCGTCCTATTTTAGAAGCCCTGTTTTCATTTACAAAGGAGTTCCTTCTTTGTCTATTTGAAATTGTTTACATTTCACGCCATTTTTTTATTTTTTTTCTTAATAATAGCCAAATTCCTTATTACATAATAAAACATCTGCGATTTTAATTCCGAAAGAAAATGTTCTTTCTCTATATTGTAATCTAATAAAAATCTGGAAACGACATTGCAAGATTTCCGGCTCAAATATTTATCTTGTCCTTAAGCTTGAGCTTACTGAAGACAAACAGAAAACCAAGTGAACATTGACAGAACTTTGCATTATGTTGTGCAAACAGAAAACTATAAGAGGAAAAAAAGAGACAGACCAATTATTGTCCAGAAGACATTTTAATTTCTAAATCAAAAACAATTTGATAAATTTTAAATGTTACATATATACGATACGAGAAAAGCATGATGAATTTATTCATTTCAATCATGTTAATTTAATTACCGTATTTTTTCAATTATGTTAAGTAATTTATCTTAATTTCTCAATTATGTTAATTTCAATCATTTTAGTTCGTAAAACAAAAACAAATTGAAAATTTTTAAATGACACATTTATTTCAAACGTGAAAAGCTTAATACACTATTCTATTCTATTCATTTTAATTATCTTAATTTAACATTTTTATTCAAGAAATTCGTTATCCTTCTAAAATTAGACAGTATATTTCAATATTTTATTTCTTTTATTTACTTTAATATAGATATATATACATTTATTTATAAGAAAACGTCAAGACCAAATTTGTCCTACAAAATAACTTTTGTTATAAAAAATTCATCTCATGAGCGAGGCAAAAATGAAATATTAAATAAATATTTTAATGTTTCATAGAATGATTGCTACCAATGGTTAAAAGTATTTCGTTTAAGCACTAAAAGGAGAGTTGTTATATTTGTCAAAATGATTTCACCAATTTATTATAAATTACTTTAAAACAGTAAAACACACATTTATCCTAATTACTTATTACACATAAAACGGACTGATTAAATGCAGATCTTAAGAACTTATTAAATGAAAGGTATTAAGTAAAATATCTTAACTTTACGGATACCATAAATGACATGAAATGCCATTATTACCAGTTTAGAATGCTTTGAAACATAGTTCCGATTACACTGATAAACAAGGTTTCTGTTTCTAACTACGTATGTGGTGACTTTTATATTTTAGGTGTGCTGTGAAAGAATATGCCATTAAAAATTTTCCATCACCCACATTTTTAAAAAATTCAAAATCTTGAAAATCTGAATTTTGTAGTATTTATTCAACACATTTACTTTACAGTCAAAAATCTGTTGAAGGGATCTCAGAGAAGGGTCTGAACTTTGTTTCGCCCGACCGAATCCCTGATAGATTTTGAATTTAACAACGGCCCTTCCATTTCAGAGTTAGCCGTCATCACTTGAACACACTACGACACGCGTAAACATCTCGGCTATATTATTGGTTTATATATATATATATATATATATATAAAACATTTGTTAATTTTTCTGATTTGAAACTATAAAAAAGTATTGTGTAAAATTCGTTTTATTTCTAAACATACTTTTTTAAATATTTAAAAAAGGCATAAAATTAGTTGAACAAATTTAGTTTTCGTAGAACAGCATTTTGAGATTAACTATATTTCATATTAAACAAAATAGGTGTTGCTATCCAACGTGCAATGTATTCACAAATTAAAAGATGATGTAAAATAAACATATGAATAAAATAAATCTCAACGTTTCGTTTTAATTTTTAAAACCTTCATCAAGAGTAAAATTTTCTAAAATACAAATCAACAGAAACACTTTATGTTCTACATCTTAAAAATCAAATTCAAACGGTGAAACATTTCAAGGGAAACATCCAAAATCCTTAAAAACAACACAGTGGCGCAATCTGTTATTCAAAGAAAAAATAAGAATGAAGGGCTTAAAAACATAAAAATTTCATAGAGCTTTCAAAATAGGAAGCCAGATTTCAGAAATGATAAAGGAAACATTATCATTACAAATTTCTTGTTTCTTTAAGCAAATTTCTAAAGATTCACGAAAAAGAGCATTAAGAAGGAACAATTTGTTTTGAAATAATCCTAGCATGGTCAAAGTCAATAAATGAAATAAATCATTTAAGGAAACTTCTTGAGAGAGCTGTACAAAATTTGCAAAACTTCAAATCATTTTTGTGTTCTTTCAATCGATGTTTAGTCATACCAATATATGAGGACATTGTCCAATCTTTAAATTTAAAGGGGATTTTATACACCCCTGAGAAAGATGTAAATGGAATTGGATCTATTTTCTTACTCAGTAAATTAAATAATGCCATTAAATTAGATGCTACAAGCTGAGTGTTGTATTTCTTGATAAACTTTTTTAACCTTTCAAAAAAGATTGGAACATATGTTATTATAACTATATTTCATAACATATTTCCTTGGAAAATCCTTGGTTTTCATTTTCAGAAGTGTGCATATGATTTATTTATCTATTTAATATATGCGTTATGAAGTTATATATAATTATAAATAATAAGTAATAATGCATTTTATCAGTAATATTGTATTTACGTAACACAGAGTACTTTTCATAAATTCATGGAGCGATCGCAGAAGATCGCTGAGTATAATAATAATTTGAGTCTGATAATATTCACTTATATAATGAAAGATTATTTCGGGATTAATTTTAACACAATTACTCTAATTGGTAAATAAGTCATATCAAATGCTAATTTCTAACTGGACGAAATATGTCCAGACCAGGATTCGAACCATGGATCTCTTGGCTGAAGCCGCCAATGCTCTACCATCCGAGCTATCCGGACGAATCTGGTGGAACTTTTCACCCAGCTAACATTATTGATTATAGCATCTGGTCTTAAATCTTTTCAGCTCAACAAGTTCAGCTGATCCAGATTTCAGACCAGATGCTATAACCAATAAGGTTAGCTGGGAGAAAAATTTCCACCAGATTCGTCCGGGATAGATCGGATGGTAGAGCATTCGCGGCTTCAGCCAAGAGATCCGTGGTTCGAATTCTGGTCCGGACACTTTTTGTCCAGTTGGAAATTTGCATTTGATATGATTATTTCGGGGTTTATAGAAGAGTATTTCATGTGCGTCAACCCTTTATTTACTGAATTATGAATTCATGAAAATTTTATCTTCTAAAGCATTTTTCGGGAATTGTTTGAACTACATTAGAAGATTTACATAATCATTTAATACATTTTAGAAGGATTTTAGAAGGATTGAAGGATTTGGAAGGATTCATTAAATTTGAATTTATAGGGAATTTATGCAACATTTGTAATTGTACTCAAATCTTTTATTTTAGATCTTTTTCTTAGTATTTCATAGAATTAGGAAATGTACAAGTATAATGTTCTTACAATAGAAATATAGAAATATTTCCAAATTGAAAAATCACCCCCCCCCCCCCCACACACACACACACGCTAAGAATATTGAAAAGATGTAAAGGCAAAACAAATCACCCTTTTAAAAATATTTTTGTTTTGCGCAACCAATAATGCTTTTGAAACAAGATAAAGCAATGTATCTACAACTCATTCTAAACTACATTACAACTAATCGATGTATTAAATGAATTTTATAACAAGTAATTTTAATGGTATTTATAAGTACCGTCAATAGATAAAGGGTTAAAATATAAATATATATATTTTGTTATTAAATGAACCAATACATAATTTTCAAAAGTAACAACGAAATTTCAATTATTGTGAACAACAGAAACAAGGCAATGCTATACAATAGTATTTATGTTACTATCTTTTTTATTATTATCATTATTAGAAGTAGTGTTTTTATTTTTATATATCCATATTATATAGCAAGAACATGATGCTGACGTCTAATTCATGATGGCAATGACGAGGTCATAAACGTTGTCTTTCTTGAAATTTTTTAACTTCAAAATTACCGCGGTTTTATTCTTTACATTGTCGAATTAAAAAAAAAATATGTACTTTCAAATGCAGATTCTTTGAAAACTATATCACAACTTACTGATTTTTTAAGTTTTTAAAAAAATATTTTTCAAGCATGAATATTCTTTTATTAGCGCGTAATCCATTTAGGAAAGAATAAACCGTTTGGACTTAAGGGAAGACAAGACTGGGTACAAACCTATGGGAAATATTCGAGCTCAGTGATGGAAAAGTGTATCAGCAGATAATTATTGGCACCGCAAAATTTAATTAGTATTCTTCCATTAATTTCAACAGAGAATTTCTGACATTTTTTAACACGAAGAATATTATTAAAATTTAGTGGTGATAACTGACCAATTGCTGCGCCACTGTTCCATCATTGCGAGTTTTAAGACCCGTTTCCTCGGAAACTATCCGACCGATTTTGATGGAATTTTGAATCCCTATTCAATGTATTATGCTCAAGACTTATGGCAGACAGTATTTTTAATGCGACTAAAACTTTTTATTTTAGAGCAATGACATTTTTTCAGAAATTTTCTTTTATAAGAAATGTTTTTTTCTGAAACTAATTAATTTTTTTTTAACTGTCTGCCATATATCTCTCACCCGCAAAAAAGTGACACATCTCGGCAACAGTAAATTTCACATGAGAGGCAAAAAAAAGTTTGCATGGCTTTACTGTAAAATGAAATTATAGCACTTAGCTGTGCATGCAGGAATAAAAACGTGCATAAAAGCGTAAAACCCTTAAGAATGAAGATGTAGGATAGGGTTTGTATGGTTGGATAACTTTATCTCCCCACACAATCCACCCCTCTTCTGTGGGGTCACAAATGGAGATATAGCCTAATAAATAGATTTTCTGTCTAACTACACTTATGTCACTTTTTGTGTAGCAAGGCGTACCTATGACAGACCTATTAGTAGAACAAAACGTAAGAGGATTTTTTTGCACGATGTGTCACTTTTCTTAAGGGTGGACGATGTGATCTTGTATTTATAATCTACCACCAAAATTATTTTATCGAAATCGCTCGAATACTTTAGGAGTTAATGGAGTTTTTAGCTGAATTACTGTTTTTAGCTGAGCGAAAAAACTTTGGTTATTTCAGAAAAAACATCTTCAGACTTTGACCGCTTCTAACTCTCTTCAGATTTTAAAAAAAGTGCATAAACAAAAGTATGGTTTTTAGGGCTGCTTTCAGTAAAGACGCTCAAAGAAAAAAAAATGCTATTGCTATTGGAAAATTGGAAATTAGTATAATTTTTAAGTATATACAAGGTAAGCTAAAATGATCTGAACGCTTTTAAAATCCCATTACACTGAAATACCATATTTTTTTGTTGTTTGCGATTAATCTTTAACACTTTCATGGTTAAGTAATTGCGTTGCTGTAATGTCAAATTCAAACCGGAATTTTCCAAAAAAATTATTGAAAAGTAAGAAAAAACAAATTTTCGCCATTTACCCACCAAAGTTAGAAAAGTAAAATTTAATAAAAATTTTCTGGTGCAAACTTCATTAATCGTAGTACCCTTTGAGTGGCGCCGTTGGCAGTTTTAATGCCTAAATTGCCGCCAACTGCCTAAATTGCACCAATAATTTTTAAATACAATTTCTATCTCATAATAAACGTGTAATCCTCCCTTACTACTGAAAATTCAAATAACACTCAAAATCTAAAAATCCCCATAAATTACTCAAATGACATCAAAGATATACTTAATACTTTTAAGGAACTCAAAGAAGCCTTTCAAATCACCAAATTATCAAAAATATTTCAACTCAACCCAAAAAATATGATAACCCCATGGAAAAAATGATAGTTATTATCAACGAGTTCGACAAACTTGCTAACCTTCTTAACTTAAATGAAGAGTAATTTCTTCTTATGCTAAACTTTTGCCTTTTTCCGTGTCTTGTTCTGTCTGTTTTTTTGCATAAAAAAACTCTTTTTCACTGCTATTGCCTTTTCACGTTTTTTAAATTGTCTTACCTCATATTATATTGTTCTATTATCTTGGTATCATTTTATCATCTATTTTCATCGAGTTACCATACTGGGTGGGCGCCGTCCTCTTTTTTCCCATGTTCCCCTTAATATTATGCATTTTCCTGTCCAATTAGTCTGAACTCTCCTCAGTTATGTTTTTTAATATCGTTTTTTATTACTCTAACTTGTAACTAATAATATTTTTGTAAATATGTAAATTCTTTTTATTCTTTTCCAAATTAGTTTCGCACTGTGCTTTGCATTAAATTTTATGTTAATCTATGTATGCTCTCTGTAAAGAGTCTTTTTTTTTATGCTGAGGCTTCCCTTTGGTAACTTGTTCGCCTGTCTACGGACTGTTAGTTTTTGGATCATATGAAACTTTTTCTTTCTAACATATTGTTATATTAACATTTCATTTGTAAGTTATCTTTCTCTTAAACTTTATATTTTTTTATTTTTTGTGGCCACCAGCCGCGTCTAAACACCTTTTCATGGCTCCCATTGCATAGAAACACGCATTACCTCTATACTGGATGTGAAGTTGCCCCGCAACTAGGAAATCCATGAACCTGCTTACATTGTTCCATTATTCCAGCTTTTGTTTATTTTAAAATAAATTTGTTCTTTAATTGCTGTATGAATTAATTATTTGAACATTTTTTGAGCAGAAATGACTTGCTCTTGAAAGAGTTAAGATGAATCATTCTAAATAATTTTGAGTTATTAGCCGATATTTTTTATTTCTATAATAGAAACTGAACAGTAAAGAAGAACGCAATTTTAAATTATTGTGTATTATTTAACGCATGCGTGACGGGCAATAAGCATATGCGTTATATATTTTCCACAAAATTCTTGAATATGACCACAACTATTTCCAAAAAGAACTTTTAAATTACCTAACCACAAAGTAACAGTGATTAAATAAGACAACAATTACTATTTGGAAATAGTGGTCGCTAATAATAAAAAGAAGTACACTGGACGCTCCTTCGCAGAGGTTTGTAACCCTTAAATGCATGATTTTTTTATTTTGTTTCGAAAAAATCATATACGTTTCTCAGAAAGGTTTATTACACAGGAAAAATAATGAAAAAAAATCTGAGATGTATTTTTCGTCTAATATGTCAATTTTTTCGCATGTTACACATCTGCAATACAAGTAAAAACTAAAATGTAGCTAATTAGTTAATATTTCAAAAGTATGAATGTAAATACCTAATTTTACATATTTTTTTATTTTCTAAAACTTAACCCTTAAATGCACGAATTCTTCTTTTAGATTTTTTTTTTTTTTTTTTTTTTTTTTTTTTTTTTTTAAATCTTATATTAAAGATTAGACACGAGAAATTTTAAGACAAAAAAGCTTTCCTTTCGCGGTCTTAACGACTAGTGTTGCGATATGTGCCGCGTAAATCGGTGCTCTAAATGCTCTGGTAACCACTAATTTCTTACAGTTTATTTCGCCATCATTAATCGCCGATAATTCTACCATTTCATACGGCGAAGACAATTACTTTAAAATACAAGTGTCCAAGGAATTTGGGTCCCGATTTAGACGGGACACCTCGAAACACTAGTGACGATTCAAAACACCAGAAAGGAAGGACACCGACAGGGTGAAGAAGCATGTTTATTATTATTAGCATGGCAATACCTAAGAAATAAGTGCAGAAAGAGAGACAAAGACCTTCATCAATGAAGATGTTCAAAATACGACCCAGAGCGATACATACCTCACATCCTACGTGACACATACCTGACATCCCTGGCGAATGAAAGTTCTAAAGTTCTCGAAAATCCCGGTAGCGTCCCGGACTTCCTCGGCAGCTGCCACAATGCGTGCAACAAGTTCCTAAGCACTGTTCAGCATTGTCCCGACATTTTTGCGGTACTAAAAATAATAAACAGGTTTTCTCACCCTATTAGTGTTATTCTTAACTTGTGTTTTGTGTCCAGAGATCGCTTTCTATAGAGACAATTTTACCGTTCCTGGCGCTATTTTGAAAATAATATCGTCATCTCACCATTCTTTTGCATATCTATTATCTATTCTATTATATATATAAAATCCAAACGGAAATTTCGTTCCGAACGCCGAGATTTCGAGTTCTACCGCATGGATTTTTACGGAACTTATACCGTTAGATAGGTATCGTTCCAGGGAAGGTTTTAAGCTATAACACATCATTCTACCTAGATTAGTTATAGAATTATTACGGAAAATTCTATTATTTTGGACTTTGTTACTTCATATTTCCTTAAATATCTGTGCTCCTATTGGTCGTAGAGCTTAGATCTCGCGCCAAAAGTAGCTCCGAAGTAACCAAGCAAACTTTTCCCCGCAATTATTTTGCCGTCTTCCGATTTCCTCTAACTCTATTAGGGGCTCGCGTAGAGCCCCTTTAAAATATTTTTCGTAGTAATTTCAGCAATTATCTTAAATTATTCGTTAAGACCGCCACCCTCCCGATTCATGTATCTACGGAAAGGTTGCATGAAGGAGTTTCGTTCAGATACGCTTTCGTTAAGAATAGAGTGCGCTCCCTGGTGGTGGAATGTGGAACTAACATAACGCGATATTGTTAAAATTAGGAAATCTAACAATGCGATCTGTTTTAAACTTTGAGATAGTTCATAACACATAATCTATTATCTATTCTATTATATATATATAAAATCTATTATCTATTCTATTATATATATATAAAATCTATTATCTATTATATTATCTATTATATATATAAAATCCAAACGGAAATTTCGTTCCGAACGCCTAGATTTCGAGTTCTCTCTGCATGGATTTTTACGGAACCTATACCGTTAGATAGGTATTGTTTCAGGGAAGGTTTTAATCTATAACACATTATTCTACCTATATTAGTTTTAGAATTATGACGGAAAATTCTGTTATTTTGGGCGATAAGGTTACCATTTTATTTCTTGGCGAGATTCATCGTTGATAAAAAAAAAATTGAAACGGCTATTAAACCTCGAAAAATAAAAGAAAAACTGTTACTAATTTTATTTAAATGAAAAAAAAAAAAAGAAAAAAAGAAGAAAAAATCCGTTTTAATGAGTGATAATATTAAAAAACGGAAACATTTAATCAAAACCTGAAAGAAATATTTGTAATGCTTAAAAATTAATTTAATAAGAAATATTACACTTGATACGCAATATTTGGCTCTTTATCGCTTGCGTTAGATATGGAAACGAATCTGAAAATTTGATTAGATGAAATTTTAACGATTTAATTTGTCCCATCACGTGACTTATAGAAGAAACAAGCAGATGTAATTGTGAGTCACATGTGTAATTACTATTTGTTTCTTTACAATTTTTTATTTTTCTTTTGTCACCAAACAATGTGATTTTTAGCCAAAAATGCATAAGCGTGACATTAGCTTGAGGATGTTCTCACAAATGGTGTTTTTTTTAGGTGAAAGAGATCATTTTTTGAGTACATTTTCATATTCATGTGTAACTTATATAGATATCAGTTAATATTTTAAAAATGGAATCGAATACTTAAATTTCAGTGTAAATTTCTGCCACACATACATATTGTAAAATAATTTCATACTTTTTAAAATGTTTTTCGCCGTAATTCCGAAAGCATGTGATATTTATAAACTCGAACTCAGATCAACGAATATTACCCATTTTATTTAAGCAAATATTATCTATTTTCTCAAGTCTTATCGCTAATTTCATTTATAGGAAAATTCACAGATTCGAAATCTAGGAAATAAAGATAGTTTTTAAGGAAATTTATGTTTTAATACGTTATTACTATGGAAAAATTCAACATTTTGAAAAAAAAAATTAGAAGTCTTTTGTAATTCGTCATTTCTTCTTCGTCTTTCTTCGTACTTTCTCCTCTGTTATGTAATATTTCAAATGATATTGGACTAATTTTCGATCATCGATTCACCGCAAAATCGCATATCTAATATAGTATATAAAATAAAGTCTGGATTAGGGGACTAATTAACGCACAGCGCAAACTACTGAACCTAAAATCTTGAAAATCGTGGTAAAAATACTTCTTATGACATAAACTTCTGCTAAGAAAGGATTTTCTAAAGTGTCACCCCTAATGGTTTTTGCACGGGGAGGGGGAAAAAATCGAATATCAAAATTATGCGTCAAATGATAGCATATTTTAATGTAGTTTTGTATGCTGAATCGAATGCTACCAAATAAATTTTTATAAGTCCAACAGTTCATGACACATTTCATATTTTCTAATTTGGCGGTGTCTTTGGCATCTAAACCTCAAAATATCTATCATTACATCCGTTACTCTAGCAACGGAAAAAATTCAAATCAACCCTTTTGGCTAAAAAATAAAAACGGCTCTATGAGTTTGAAATAAAAATGCAAGCATCTTAATTTTTTTTAAAAATAGTGATTTTATGTAAAATAAAAGGGAAAAAATTACTGAGAATTTAGCGTTATAAAACAAAATTGGAAAAGGTTTTACTTAGATATTCCGTCGACCAAAAATCTATCGTCAAACTATAAGATTAAATGCCAATAATGGTTGATCGTAAATATCAAATTCACTTGAATTTAAACAAACTACACGTGTTTACGTCATCAAGTGATTTTAATTTCGACGTTTTATTTGTATTTTTATTAATGTTATACTAATTTATTTGTTATTTCGTTATTTAAAATAAAGAGTATGTCAATTTATATAATTTGGCGAATGGTTTGGCGATTTATGTAAATTGGCGAAATTGGTCGACGGGATAACAAGTAGTACCAATGAAAATATTTAAGTATGAAAGCAATGTTTGTAACGACTTAAAAATTATTTATATATATATAAACTCGGTTTATGACGTCAGATGCCGTCATCCGAAGAATCTACAAGAGTCTTTTTTCCATTTTTTCCGATCATAGGTTCCTCAATGAAAGAAAGTGGAATTGGAATAATATTGTGCGATTTATAAATTGCTCCTCGATAAGAAGAAAAAATGGGTACATTTATAACAGCCGTGCGCACATCTCGCTGATAGCATTTAAAAAATTCCCAGTAGCAGTAGTTACATTTTGCGTATGTAAATTAAAAATATTTTTTTGCTTTTAATTATGGCATTATTTCCTGTTATTGTTTATCTTTTCAGTTTTTAAATGAAATTAGTATAAGGCATGCATTTTACATTAAATGAGTGCAACGTTTGTGTTTTAAATGAAAATAATAAAATATATTAGCTTTAATGTTGAAAGCATCGTTTTTGTTTGAAGCGAAAACTTTACTATGAATTCTATTACACAAAATCGCATCATCATCATCTACTATATATTTACAACGGAAATTTGTATTTCATTCCGATTGTTTATAATACTTTCGTAGGATATACCACAATTAGTTAGGTAATAATTTTGGAAAAGTTTTAGTGTATACATATTGTTCTAGGGTACTTAGTTATAGAGCAACAGTAAAAGTTCAAAAATTAAGTGAACCTGATTATGAAAGTTTAGCCTTTTTAAAAAAATCTACAGAAGATATTTTGTTAGAAGTGGCCCTGTTGCATGACTTTTAGGAATGGTGTTAGTATATACGATTTCATTATATGTTGATTAGTTAAAGAGGTATTACTTCCTGTTGTCATAACGGTCTCATTACCCGACCGTAAGTGCGCTGTTTATAATCAACTAAAACAGTTACTTCTTAATTGCTAAATTTTGTCCAACTCTTAAGATAACATTATATCGCAATGGCGTTCGCATCGTTTTCAGTAATGTGCAAGGTCAAGCTGAAGATCCATATTGTTTAAAATACAAGTTCAAATTCACCATTTAGTTTAATCCAAGGTTCATTTGGAAATATTGACCAGCGCAGCGGGCATAGCCTGCTAGTCTATTTATATAAAATCCAAGTCTCTGTGTGTCCCTCACAATTCCGATAGGACCGCCTCATTGAAATGAGTAATTGTTGAAAAAAACTAATGCAGGGTTACCACAGTAACGCCAAATGTTAGCCAACTTGGTGATAGCGGGCTAATTTGGCGAAATTCCCATTTAAAGCCATTAATCTTTCATAAAGGAGGTCACCGAAATTTAATTTAAACTCCGCTCTTTTAAGATATTTTTCAAAATCTATGAGTGAGAATTTAAAGTACATCTTTACATCTTCCTCCCGATGCTACTAATAATATAACCGCCATTAGACGACGCTGTACTGTGTGAGCTCCTAACTGCGCTATTTTAACGTGCTTTAGGTACTTTTCCAGTATAGGTGCCTTGGCGAAAATGAAATTTGGCAACATATTTTCCGGGAACCTATCCACTGTTTCATTTTATATACACACGCATTTTTTTTTTCGATGTGTATACGATTTATTTAACATAAAAAAGCCGTTTCTCTAATTTTATAAAGAAACAGATATAATTTGTACATAAAAACATAAATAATATACATATAAAATAAACATATAAAACAAACAAAAACGCTCATCAAGTTTGTTTTCATAGCTGTTTATATGATTTGACAACAAATGTCGATATTTTACCGTTACACCATGCCAAAATGTATGCTAATGCGCCGATTATTTCAAAATGCTAAAAGATATTTGTAATTTTATGCCAGCAGTTTAATATGAGTTTTATTTTATTGCTTTATTTTATAACAGTTATTTGTGCACTTATTTTAAGTATATAATTGTGATTTAATGAAATAGTTCGTAAAAGTCTCGAATTTTCAAATGTTATATTTTTTAAATGCTCACTTTAGTATCGACAATGTTTTTTCTTTTATTTTTCAAATGCTTCAATTCACGTGATTTTCATTTTGCGCCAACTATTACGCTTGGCGTCAAAGGTATCCGTATAACGGGAAAGAACCCAAATCTCACTTTCTGATGCCCAAATTACACCAAGCGTTTTTATAAAAAACGTCAAAGCTCCTACAGTGGAAAAGTACCAAACTGTCTATTATTTTGCGCTGTCTGTGTTATATTTTGTACTATATGCAAGGGGTGTGGAGCGAAAAGTTTAAAAATTAAATATTAAAGTTTCGGCACAGATGTCATATACGCCCCATATTGGCGCGATTTTTTTTCTGACGCCAATGTCACATACACAACGGGTACTTAACTGATGGCAAAGTGTCGTTATTTTGCTTGATATGGTAACCCGGATGTTGTTGTTTATGCTGTTGATGTTTTCGCCAAATTGGTGTATATGAAAACTGTGCCAAAGTTTTTATAAAGCAGTATAAGACTAAAAAATTAAGAATAAAATAAGACTAAAGAAGAAAGAAAAATCATACGTTAAGCATAGAATATGAAACACTTTCCAACACATCCTGAATGCTTTAACAAAACTTCATTATTTGGGGAAGTAAGATAACTAAGTAAACATTTTAGAAGACGCATAAAAAATTTTAAAATTTGATTTCAGCAGTTACCGTCCATAGCCAATAGTATCGTTATTACATGCTACTATTTAGCCAAAATTTAATTTAAACTACTCTTAAAACTACTGAAATCACATTTCCAGATATTATCATGCATAGACGGTTATGTATCCAATTCTTTGCGTGACACTGTATATCATTTTATCTATATTCTACAAACATTTCTTAGTAAACTAAATGCAGTTCAGTGTAAAAACGCATAACTCCTTTAAAAACTACCTTTAAGCAATGTACTCTCATACTCAGTAACCCTTACGAATTCTTTTGTGTAGCCCTGCATATGAACTGTAGCATTTATACACACAGTATAGTATGCATAAATGTAGTGAAACATAAAAGCGCATATCATAATTAAAAATGCATTTCTAGCAATCATTGCTTATGTACAATACTTCGGAGAAAAGTTGCTTAGCGAGAAAGAAGTTTGCCAACGTATTTTTTGACAACCTATTTACTGCTTCATACTCACAAGCAATTTTTTCCATGTGTATGCAATTTACTTAAGTAGTTGTTAGTTATCCCGTCGACCAGTTTCGCCAAATTATATAAATCGCCAAACCACTCGCCAAATTATACAAACTGACATAATTTTTATTTTAAACAGCGAAAGATCAATTAAATTAGCAAAACATTAATAAAAATACAAATACAACGTCGAATTAAAAATCACTTGATGACGTGACAAACACATGATCATGTTTCATGTCAACCATTATTGGCATTTAATCTTACAATTTGGCAACAGTAATTTGGTCGACGCGATAACTAACAAGTACTTTTATTTAATATAAAAGAGCTATTTACACATTTTTTATAATAAACAGAAGTAATTTGGGCTTAGATGTTATATATTCCCGCGGCCGCCATCTTGGATTTCTTGGCGATTTTTTGTTAGCCTTTATCGATAAGGCAACCCCGACGAGTGATGTGTTCTGGCAACCCCGTGAAGCCTAACATGGGCATAAATAGCTGCTTGGCGACATTTACTACTTGGCGCAAAGGGGTTTTAACGCCAAAAAAAAATCCAAGATGGCGGCCGCGGGAATATATAACGTATGGGTACAGATGTCATATTCGCCCCACATTGGCGCGATTTTCTTCGGTTGCCAATTTGGCGAAAACATCAACAACATAAACAACATAATCCGGGTTACCACATCAAGCAAAATAACGACACTTTGGCGCCAGTTAAGTACCCGTTGCGTATATGACATTGGCGTCAGAAAAAAATCGCGCCAATATGGGGCGAATATGACATTTGTGCCAACATATGTTCCGTAATTTTTGCACAGATGTCATATACGCATCGAGGTTGGCGTGATTTTTCTCTGACGCCAATTTGGCAGAAATTTCGCTTTCGAATACCAGTTACTTATATATTTTTAAATTATTTGCTATCATTTTGAAAAGGAAATAACTTTAAATAAATAAAAGTTTGAATAATAACTGTAGAAAAAAAAAGTTTATATAATTAAAAACAGAAAATAAAAGTAAATAAACAATTTATTAATAAATAAAAAACAATAGCCGGGTTACTATAGCAGGCAAAATAACACCATTTTGGCGCCAGTTAGGTATCCCGGTTCATATCTGAAATCTGTGCCGTAATTTGTATATAAAAAAATATTATATATATTTAGAAACGATTTTTTTATGTATATAAGTGCATATATAAAAAAAATAAAAGTTCATTAGATTTGTTTTCATAGCTCTTTATATATTTTGGCAACATATCTCACTTTCTGATGCCCGAATTGCGTTAAGCTTTTTTTAAAAATGCGCTATAATGGAAAAGTATCTAAATAAATAATTAACAGAAATAACCAATTATACAAGCTAAAACTTTTTATTTCGAGATCAAAGCATTGTTTTTAATTTCAATTAAAAATACATATATCCTTGGATAAGTTTAGTTGAAATTAGGTTCACGGCTTAATATCTCATTCCATAAACCTAAACAAACACATGTGATTCATTCATAGTGAAACTAAAAAAAATTTTAAATCATTGAGGTAATCATTCACAAAGTAAGTTCTCCAACAATCAATGGACAATATTCTAATGACATCATAGTAGGTAAAATGGTGGCGGTATCGTTTGTTTATGGTTTGAAATCACAAAGATTTAATTTTGCAATGTCTCTTAGTTACATTATTTTATTGTCATATTTATGAGCTCAGAACAAAAGTATATTTTTTCATTATTTAGTTATTAAAGACGAAAAAAAATTATAAATGCATGATTTGAAAAATTTAAATAATTTTCTTTCTTAATAGTAAAAAATAACATCGGGAAGTAACAGCGGGTTTAAGTTAAATAAGTTTAACTGTTTAATTCTGTTGTAATATTCAAACTAACTGTATTTATTAGATTTCAGTAAACAACATCAGGGCCCGATTAAACTTTGAAGTTAGAGGAATTACAATGTCATTTCAGGACCTTTCTTTTCGAGAAGCTTTTCTAAATTTCATATATACATGGAAACTCTTCAGTGTTAGAAATATTATTCTTAGGATTGACATAACATGAGAACGGCCTGCAATTTTACACAAATTTTTGAAAACTACTTTATATCAGAAATTTTGCAAAAACTGGTTACTTTTTTGTTATATCGGCCCACACTATTAGGATTATGACAAGTTGCAGCTAATTTCGCCAACGTCGTAACCAAGATCGTGAAGCACACACATATAATACCATATAATACCATTTCATGAAATCGTATACGATAATTTAATAGTTTTTACCTTACTTCAAGTGTGAAATTTATTTATTTTTAAGGCTTAACAATCTAAATTGTCCAATATATGAATTTTAAAAAATGTAAACAAACATTGAATAGACATAATCACAAAAAGCCTCAAATCTGCATAACACTTGGAACCATACTGTGCAGATTAGTGATCTTCTACTGTACACAGTTTTTCATAAATGTGTTTCGTTCTTAAAATGTGTTATTTGCATCTATCACTGCGGAACAAGTGAGAAAACTCATATTCTTGCACATGAGTTGTATATATCTTTATATCTAAATTTCCGTAATTTTTGACGGGCTATCTTTCTAGTATATATATATAATCCAAACGGAAATTTCGTTCCGAACATCTATATTTCGAGTTCTACTGCATGAATCTTGACGGAACTTATAATGTTAGATAGGTATCGTTAAAGGGAAGGTTTTAAGTTATAACACATCATTCTACGTAGATTAGTTGTAGAATCATGACGGAAAGTTCTGTTATTTTGGACGATAAGGTTATCATTTTATTTCTTAGCGAAATTTATCGTTGATAAAAAAAAAAAAAAAAAAAAAAAATTAAAACCGCTATTACACCTCGAAAAATAAAAGAAAAACTATTAGAATTTTTATTTAAAAGAAAGAAAAAGAAAAAGTCCGTTTTAATGAGTGATAATATTAAAAAACGAAAATATTTAATTAAAACATGAAAGATAATGTTTCTAATGCTTAAAAAACTACCCAGATAAAATATTGCAATTGAAATAAGATTTGGCTATTTATCTTTTGCGTCAGGTTAAAAAAAATGCATCTGAAAAAATGATAGGATGATATCAAGGAAATTTCCATAAGCGCATGCTCAGAAATGTTTGAAAAATTATATAATATTCTTTTCATGAGGAATATATAGAATACTCTTCTCAAGAAATATAATATGTTTATAAAAATAATCGACAAAACCTCGATTTAGCGTTCGTAAAAAAATAATGAAAATTTAATTTACTTGGCGATTTAATGCTTGTTGGCGACACAATAAAATTTTGAATGATACTTTTTTATGATAAATAATTTTTAAGTAAAATCTTTTTCTACTCTTCATATGAAGTTAGTAATATTAAGTTTACCTTAAATAAATACATTTTTATTACTGCAATTTTGTCATATACCTTTATATGTGTACATATTAAAATTTTACTATCATAATTATACGGTTTAAAACAAAATTTAAGTTTATTAAATTTGTTCAAAACTCAAAATTAATGTCCGATTCTAAACATTGGCAATTTGAGTTTTATATTGTTCGTGTCAGAAACAAGAAGTGATGGTTATTGTTGCCATGGAAATAACTTCTTAATATAAAAATGTTTAATGATAGCATGTTTAATTAGCCAGCTACATTTAAAGCAAACTTAAAACGGTACTACTTGATTATCCCGTCGACAAAAAAATTATCGCCAAAATATAAGATTAAATACCAACAATGGCTGATCGTAAATTTTACATTCACTTGAAATTAAACACGGTACACGTGTTTGTTGCATCATTAAGTGATTTTTAATTTGACTTCTATTTGTAATTTTCTTAATGTTTACAAATTTATTTATCCTTTCGTTGTTTAAAATAAAAATTTTGTCAATTTGTATAATTTGGCGAGTATTTTGGCAGTTTATATAATTTGACGAAATTGGTCGACAGGATAATCAAATAGTATCCTTAAAACTTTTCTAGACGGTGAAGCCATGTAAAGTTAAATAACTACTGCAAAACGCAATTTGCAGGGCCTGATTACCAACGGGGCACACTTACACCAATAAATTTTTAAAGAAAAGTTCGACTTATCTAAACGCCGTATTCATGTAAAATTTCTGCCATGAATGAGGCAAAATTTTCTGTTTATTTTTAGTGGTAGGAATTTGCCCCGTGGGTAATCAGGCTCTGGCAATTTGTATATATTGTATACGCTTACAGATAAAAAATAATACGCAAATCTTTCGTTGAGATTTAAATTAATTGAGTTTTATGCATTTAAACACTTATTTAACAAGCAATTTCCAAATGCATTTAAATATCTTGCATTTGGGAAGGAATTGGGTTGGTAATCAAATAGCGTGGAAAGTTCGTCTTTTTTGCGCTAAATACTCAAACATATTTCTTTTTTTTTCAGATTTTTACTGAGATTCCGCCGCCAAATTTGACTGATGTTTTACTACATACATGAGTAGTTTTATAAGCATTTTTTTTTCAAAATAATATGAGTATGCTCTTTAATGAGACCTTCATTGTGAGTAACAATTTTGATTTTGATTTGTTCTTTTTTATTTCTAACTCCTCCATCTTGTGATTTACAGACGGAAACTAGCAGATGTAATTGTAAAAATTATAGTACTTATTATTTATATGTTATATGTTTATTTGTAATTTTGAGTTCACTTTTGTAACCAAAGAATTTGATTTTAAACCAAAAAGACGTAAGCGTGAATTAGGTTCAAGTGATGTTTACAATAAAGGTGATTTTGTAAGTGTATGAAAGCATTTTTAGAGTATTTTTTAAATATTGAAATGTACAATATATAAATAGTAATTAATATTTTAAAAATGGGGTCAAATATTTTAATTTTAGTATAAATGTCTCCCACACACGCACATTACATATTGTAAAATAATTTAATTTCAGACATTTAAAAAATATCTCACCATACTTTACTACGAAAACATGTCGGTTTGTTTACCCCAAATGTCTGACTTTTATAACCTCGAAGCCAGATTAGCTCATATTGTCCACTCTTATTTTAATAAAAAACATATCCCCAATTTCCCTTATAGAAACGTTCAATGTTAATTAGTAAAGATTATTCTTAAGAAAATGTAAGCAATTATGCTTTATTACCATCACGAAAGAAAACATATTGCAATAAAATTTGCTTTCTGAAATCACTTTTCTGTATTCTATTGAATTTGTCATTTCTTTTTCCATATCCCCCCTTCTTTTAGAAATGTCATTAAAAGATATTGGATGAGTCTTCCATAATCAACCACCCTACAATTGGCGAATTTAATATATAATATTGGAAGATTAATTTATATTTGAAGGAACCGTCGACGGTAAATCTGACTTCAGAAGATTACGCGAAATTTGTACTTAGCAATTAGTAAATTTATGTTTTATTATTATTATTATTATGGATCAAACGGACAAAAGAATATTTACTATTATATATTTTTCACCTGTAATTAATTTACTATCTCTAAAAAAGCATCTCTTTGAATGCACAAAAAAACTTTCAAATGCCAAAGGTGGCCAATGGAAAAATATCTGTTCATTTAGCCTAGGTTTAAAAAAAAGTACCTCAGATTCAAATAAAATTTCAATCATTATAAAGCAAGTTTGGCTGATGCACAGCCCGAGAAGCTGATCGTAGTCACAAATTAACGTTTTTAGTTTTATTTAGGCAACAGACTAATGAATAATGACGTCTTGAAAATAAAAAGCATGTTTATTTCTCCGTCTTATTACGCTCATTAGAGAAATGTGAAAAAAATCTTCAGTTTGTCAAAAAGATCACTACTAAAAATTTTGCATAACTAACTTTATTTATCATTTGCAAAGAGTTTTGATAGTGAAAGATCTAAAATTCAATCAACAGCAATTTGACATTACTTAATGGAATACTGTTTGGCGCATAATTAACTCTGTTTTGTATCTAACTCAGGTACATTTGTAGCCATATCGTTACGAACACTTCTAACGTTTCACATGAAACTTGGTTGTGGATCAGATTACTGATGATTGGGAATATTTTACTGAATGAAAACTAGAGGTTTTGTTTTCTATTTGAATCAGTTATCGAGAGTATTTTCCTAGGTTAATAGTTGCATGATTAAAACTGGCATATAAAGTGAAACGTCAGTTAAAATGACATTGTTTTAATTTTATTCACACAGTTCAGCTTTAAATATCCACTTTTACATGATTCACATATTTTAAAATATAAAAGTTTAATACTGTTTTGACTGTATTTAATCTACTGGAATTCGAAGATAAGAAACTGTAGAAAACTTGCCAAAAGAAGACATATATTACCAAATATAATGTAACGTAGAGAGAGATTGTATTTATGTTATTAGTTCCACACATAGCACCAAGCTGAGAAGCCCAGAGTAAAAGAACTAGCAAACAAAAGTGTATCCCCGAACATTCTTTAAGTTCAATGGTCAATCTCTGCAATCATTGTAATTCTCTCTTTTTTAACAGTGTGGTGATTAGGGAACATTGTAATTTCTGATGATCGTAATGGCCGCATTTCCCTCCCAAACTCTACATGATGTACTAATTCCTTGAGGGGCGGTGGGATAAAATATATCCCATATTTTTATTTAAAAATAAAGTTTTTGATTATTCCGGTGAGAATTCAATATTTAGAGATATTTTTGCTTGCCCCTCAGGGGGCTAAATAGTTACTTCTGAATTGCCCGAATTTTGTCTAACGCATCAGATAATATAATAGCACAATGGCGTCCGATGCGCATTGAGAAAATGCAGAACTATTTCCAGGTGAAGGTCCATATTAATTTAAAATACAGGTTCGAATTCTCCATTTCGTTCGATTGAAGGTTTATTTAAAAAATGGACCAGCGTAGCGGGCTCAGCCAGCTACTTTTAAATAAAATGATCATGAACATTACTGATTAAGGGTCCGGGTAGGAACAATAACATTTCCTTATACAATCAGATCCCATTCTGTCGCCACTACCGCGTCAGGAAAACGTTTCCGACCATGCATTGCTATGTTATTTTCCATCGTATAGGTGTACTGTATCTGCTGTACTGAAACATATATTCTTTAATCGGGTGGATTACTTTCCTTAGTATTTTTAAATCCTATCTCATTAAAACAATCCTATATATATATATTGTGTTATTTTAAATTGCAAAATTCGTTTGTAATGTTACGTCAGCTATGAAACGATATTTGTCTTTTTTTTTTTTTTTTTTATTAAATCTTAACATGAACGACAAATGGCTTAGACCATAAAGAAATGGACTAAAACAAATTTTAAAAAAATGCCAATTGGGGCAACTCAATCATTCTTACGGTGTTAGACTTAAAGATGCCATTGATTTAGATTATTATTTTGCTTGCACAATGACAGTCTAACATATTATTTTGATGTAGTGTTGAATAAAACAAAATACATAAAGTAATCTTTATCAGAATTTCTCAAAAAAAAAAAAAAAAAAACTCTGTAGCAAAATTTGCTAAAAAGAACTGGCGGAATTAAAAATTCTGTTGAAAATCTGAAATTTGTAAACACCCTCCATCATCAACACAAAAGTCAGTATAAGCAGTATAAACTAGGTCTAGGAGCGGTCAATTTTTTAGCCACCAATAATCTTTTTTAATTAATTTTATAACAAAGTACTACAAGACTTCTAGTAAAAATCTCTTACTATGAAGTGGTTTCCTACGACATGCGCAAGACAAATCTAAAACAAAAAATTTCGTAGGGAAATAGTTGTAAAAGTTTTGATTTTGTTTCTGTAAAAGAGATCGCTCCGATCTCTGTATAAGTTAAGCCTTTCAAGGACGGTGGTCACACGGCGTGACCACCTAAATTTAATTTCAAACTTACAACCGGCACCACGAATATTTTAATAAAAGTTTGCTTTTATGATGAAAGTTTAGAAAAAGAAGCTTTTATTTTCAAAGAAATACGTTTTTAAATTCTGATGTCAACCCATCATTTCATCATTTTACAAACAGAATTTTTCTGCGGCTGAGAGGGTTAATATGAAAGGAAGTAAACGTAATATGATGCATCATCATATCACTGTTATACAAAACTGAATAGTTAAACATTTTGAAGAAAATCGAATATATACCAAGTGCGTAACAATGAAAAGTATACAAAAAAAATAATAAACATAATAAGCATAACAAAAAAAATAATAATACTGGCTAAATAAAAAGAAATAATAATAAATAGTGTTACTCTTGGAATCAAAATTTCTGTTTTAGTGTACATTAACCTTCCGTCTACCAGACGGGTCCATTGGACCCGACATGTACATTCAAAATATTTATTCAAACCAGAAATTTCTTCAAAACAAACTAAATGTATAAATCAGACAATAATAAGTTAAATAAACAAATTAAATAGTTTTAAGTAAAAATTCTGGTGTGGAATGTTTTTATAAAACTTGAGTAAAATTTCCGGTAGTTCTAGGGTTAAGACAATAAAGATAAGTATTGATAAGTTTTAAAGAGAGAAGTTATATAAACCACTATTTTGTAATAATACAGTATAATTCAAGAAATTAAAATATGCGATACTTTGCACAATAAATGCAAGAATAATAAAGTAAAAGTTAAGTGACGTAGAAATTACCATAACATTAAAAAAAATTAAAGAATGAACATTATAAAACTTAATATTAATTTTAAACGTCATAAATTCATCAATTAAATCAAATTCTTCTATAAAACTTTAAATAGCGAATTTATGTATTTAAATGTTTAATATTTTACTTTGAATAAGTTATATTTATTTAAATCTTTCAACAACTAATTTTTTTTCAAAAAAAATTTCAAAAATAATATTATCAAAAAATATCAAAAATAATATATAATAAATTTTCAAAAATTCAAAATTTTTCAAAAAAATTTAAAATATTTTTTGGTAGAAAAAAAAAATAATTAAAAATTTCTGTTATTAACAGTAGTCGAGTTTTCTAGCATTATATACTTGCTAAATAACATATAACTAGGGATGCATAGGTTAAAAGTATATAATAATAATAAACATCAAAAAAAGTTTTAAGGTATGTGTCAATATGCAGGGCGACATTGGAGACCTTGACATAGTGATTCTTTAAATCTGCTATCCATAGAAAACAAGACGCATGTTAAATTTTTCCAAACTTAAATCGTAATGTATAAGAATTCGTTTGTGCAATTCTTTTTTTTTTTTTTTTTTTTTTTTTTTTTTTTTTACGCGGAAAGTGTCTCATAAAATCGTATCAAAATTTCGAAGCAAGGAAAGCAAAGTTAAAAAAAAGTTAGATAAGAGCTATGTATAATTTTCTTCCGAACTATTAGAGTAAGGATTATTTTTTTTCATGGCGGAATTAAACGTCAAAATAAGAATAATTACCTTTTTTTTAGTTTTAATGATTTAAATTATTGTGATTAAAAATATAACCGACTAATTGATTTATTAAAAATTAACCGATAAAGCATTAGCTGCCAATCATACACAGACCTCTTTTTATAGACTCACTCAAAACTTTTCCCACCAATATTTCTTTATGAAAAATTTAAATAAATAACGATTCGTCAAAAGATTCTACTTTCAACTTCTCTCAGCCAGTTAAATTCATTCCTTTCAAGCTAAGCTCCTCCTCTTTTCCCCTGCTTTTCTAAGTAAGGCCGCTCTTGGAGCTGTGTACCATTTTTCCTCCAACCCCAGTTGTGAGCGGTGCTCCTAATCCGTGGTGAATCTTGGATGTCTCAAAGGGCCTTTTTCAAGGCCATATGACCGCGAACATGTGTGCAACCATGGTAGCCTGTAACGGCCAAACGTAAGCTAGCAAAGCGATATAAGTAAGCGTGCAAACTTAATGCTGGAATCGGGCGTAAATTAACACACTTGCGCCATCTAGCGGATGGAGTGATAATCCACATACGCGGGCTTTTAGGGCGGTGCATTTAGCCTCTGATGGAAGTGAATTTTATTTTGCCACATTTATTGCAAAATAATGGTGTAGCAAGAGGGGCACACATATGCACTTGAAACCAGCGGGTTTTTTTCACCTTATCAAATCAATTTCATTTATTAATTAAGTTGAAAGAAACTTTATAATTTTAGTGGTGTGAGTAAAAAAACAGTTAGGTATTTATTTGTAGTTCACACTCCATCCGCTACGTGGCGCGTGACCTTGATTGATGTGACCTCGCTTTTAATGTTGCGGTTACTTCTTCCATTTAAGATAGGACGCTTATTTATATCGCTTTGTAAGCTAGGCGCGGGAGTTGCTGTTCACTGAGCCCTTTAACCCCTTCGGGACGGGAGCCTTTTACGAAAATTTTAATCTTTTGTCACCGTTTTTTAAAAACAGAAATTTGCGTCTTCTTGAATCGAGAAAATGCGCTGATTAAATAAGGCAAATTTTAGCGTAAAATTTTACTGGTGAGAAAAAGCAAGGATTCTGAGCGCTTCATGCGGCACGTATTCGTGCCGCTCGTCCCCAAGGGGTTAAGAATTTTCAGTTTTTTTATAATTTTAAATGCTAGTAATTTTTTAAAATATTTTAACTTTTTATTCCATTTGAGCTCATGAATTATTTGTTTGTTTCCCCCCCTCCCCCCATTTTTTAAGCCTTTTTTCCCAGTACTGCCAAGATTCAGTTCCTGTTAGTCTTCCATAGCGTTACTGTCGGGGATGTGGGGCGGTGGCCCCAGGCTCCTCGGTAAACCGTCAGAAGTCTCTCTTTGTGTGGCTCGAAACATTGTAAAACTGGATCATATTCATCCACTAATGACGGATGTTTAGTGTGTGCTTGGCACCTCCTCAATATAAACGAAATATCTCTTAAATATCATCACGTCTTAGCATATAAATGAATTGCAAAACTTACGCGAATTTAATATCTTGTTTTAAATACAGGTTATAATTGAAATTAAAAAAGAAAAACGAAAGGAAATCACCGTAATAAATATGCGAAATAACCTCACTAACATAACAACCGCAATATTGGGTAAAAAGAATATAAACAATATGTTAAAGAAAGCTTAATTGTAGAAGTTTTTCTTAATAAATAGAAAAAAATATGGTGTTATCATTCGAATCGAAAACTCTGCTGTCATGTATAGTAAAACAAATAAATGTACGTAATGATAATTTTAAGAAGAAAAATTTTTTTAATGACATAGTGACTGTAATTCATAGCGTTTAAAGAAACGCGAATTTGCACATTAAATATAGCAATAATAAAGTGACACTTAAACACCACAAAAGTAACCGCATTTTAACATAGAATATATAAATGAATTAACCTTACAAAACTTAGACGTCATAAAATCCTGTATGTCAAACAAAACAATTCAGGAAATTTTCAATGGAAAATGTATGCAATAAAATATTATCATCAGGTCATAGTTATTTAAATCATCACACATACCATGCTTAAGATATTTTTTAGAAATTATAATTCTTAATGCACTTGCCATGCTTAAAATAGTTCTTTTTCATTATTAAAAAATAACTACGCTAAAAAATTAACAGATGATACTTTAACACTTTCTAAGGCATTGAAAAGTATTTATCACAATTTATTTTAACCCGAAATGCCAAATTTGTTCCAAACTTATTGAATAAAACTCTGCAATAAGCGAAAAGCATCTAATTTCTTTCAAATCTATTTGTTCTTATGCTCTAGTGACATTAAATTATTTTTACATTCTATTAGCAGAATTAATTTGGCTTAGAAAGCGTTAACCTAGTCCAGTTATTAATGTATGGTAGAATTATCTGGCATAATAAGGGATTGAATAAATATATTTTGTCACCGGAAAAATGGAAAATATAATTTTAATGCATTTTACAAGAAAATCATGTTGTTACTGCAATCTGTTCTAACTCGATTTGATCGTGATAGTTTGCTGCTACCTGGTGGCAGATAACGAAACGTAGTAAATATAATACAGCTGTTTGATACTGAACACCGTTGAGCGGCGCTTTTTTACAGCTAGTGATCAGCCGGTGGACCTTTCATTTATTGTTCACAACTTCAGAAAGAGTATCGGTCCATGTATAGACTTTCCAGTGTGGTAGGGGGATTAAAATCGGTTTTTTCGCTAAGGAAGAGTTTATTGGAAAAAACTCTCTTTTGAAGATAATTTTTTGGTCGTAAAATTGCTCGTCTTTTTTTTTTTTAAATGCTTTTCCTCGTTTTCATTTTTAATTAATATGGTTTAACTAAAAAAAAAAAAAAAAAAAAAAAAAAAAAAAAACATAATTTATTTAAAGATACAGAAACAAAAAATAATAAACAAAAACGTGAAATCGATTAAGTATACTTGTTATTCGTTTTGACAGTTTTTTTTTTTTCGTTAGAATTCATAAACGTTTTCCAACAGTCGTCTTTATTACCAATCAATTACATATCTCATAAAGTTTTTATTCATTTATTAAAACTCTTAGTACTCTAATATGGACTTGCGATAATTCGAATTTTCGATTAATTCGAACGACCCATTTAATTAGAACTATTCATAAAGTCAAGCAGAATTTGCATTAGCGCTAGTATTTAAACTAGTTCGTTACTTCGAATATTCCTTTTATAAAATAGCTTAGTTCGAATTTCCACTTTGTCAAAATTCAATATCTTAAAAATAAATAAGGAAATAAACAAAATAAAATAAATCACACTGCAATTTTTCTGAAGATAAAGTATTTGTTACTTGATAGATCTCCTTACTTTCATAAATCATTAAAGTGGACAATTGGTATTTATTTTTTTTTTCTTTTAGAAATAGAATCTAACAGCCAAAATAACTCAAATTTTATTTTCCCAACTCTTATTTTCTAGTGTTAGATAAGTTACAGTCATTCAGGGTAACTTAGATCCTCATTTTCTCTATTTTTATATACCACAGTCTTATTTTAAGAATATTGTTGCAACTAGGGCCATAAAAGGGAAGAAATGATCCTAAATTATTGTATGACTATCAAAAATTAAGGAATAATAATGATAAAAGCAGTAAAAAATGAATTTTTAACCTGGTTCAAAGTTACCCAGCCATTTAGGGTAACTTTGCACCATATGATAAATATTATCTAAAATAATTCATTATAAAAAAAAGTATTATAGTTAGGACAACTTTGAATCCCAAAAAATGTTTTCAGATATCTAAAGACTCCGAATTTACATTTCCCAACATCACAGGATTTGTAAAATTTATGATATTACAACAAATATTAGGCATAAGAAAAGTGGAAGAAGAGAAGCATGAATATTTAGAAATAAAACAGAACTGTTTATTGTTCATATAAAACATAAAAATGCAGTGAAAAACAATTTTCAATGTTTTAACTCAATAATATAGCTATAGATTCAGTAATACATACTAGTATTTGTATTATTCAAACAAGAATAAAAAATGTCGAATGTATAAATGTCAAATTTGAGTAACTCCGCTCCGAATAACGCATTTAACCCCTTAATTCTCTCTCCCGTCATATTCACGGGCTGTGTCATTTTTAGATTTATTCAGATTTGTTTAATTCCCACCAGTTTTATAAAATAGTGTAATTAGCTTTATTATGGTATCATTTTACCTGTCGTTAAATAAGATGAATATTTCTTTTTCAAAAAAGTGGTGCCAATAATCAATTTGAATTTTTAAACCGTAATTTAATGCGACCGTTAAGGGGTTAAATGAATTTTATGTATTTTACACCTACTTGTAAAAATATTTACATGTTATATCTAATGCACACCTTCGACATTTATATAAAATATACGTGCAAATATGGGAAATTTTTGACAGTAGCACCTATAATTAGTAAATTATAAACATCAGTATAAATTTGAGCCGGCTCAAAGTTACCCTGAAAATGTTGTAAATTCTTAGTGCCTTTTTATTTTACATTTTATTAACTATTAATAAATAAATAATCACAAAATATTAACACATTTATAACATTTAGACAATAATATGTCTGATAAATGAGTATATTGTTACTTACTATGAAAATTTAATTGGATTACAACAACTTCAAAACAGCATTCAAAACTAACTTGAAGACAATACTTGAGAAGTCCAGATATCTTGGCGTTACAATTTATCGCCAATTGACAAAAGTTTTGGTGAGTGACTAGAGATGGACAAAGCATTTAGGCGAAAGGAACTTATTAACACAAAATAAAATGCTTTCCCTTCAAAACATAACTCAAAGGGTTTCTAAAATACCTGTCTCTGCGCTTCTGTTATTAGCAACAGAAATCAGCGATTGTATACATTTTTTTTATGTTCGTCAATGGCTTTTTAGTCTAAATGAACGTTACATCTAATTGCGTTATGCATAGAAAGGGCATGTGGTTTTAGAATACATAATAGAAAAAATAAAATTATCTGTAATAATTTTCCAGACAAGATTCGCATAATATATAGCATATTGGTATATTATATTATTATTGTTTTGAAATTATTTAAATTTTCCGTATAGATTAATTTGGTATGGTAGTAGAATATATAGTAATCATTCTATTAACATTTGTATTTATTTAATATTTAAATAAATAATGAAATATAATATGGTATTTTTATATTAGGATTTGTTGGGATATAGCACTTGGTATATTATGAGTGAATTAACTTATAATAGTTTAATCTTTATGACATTTTGTTCATCTTAGTTTAAAGTTAATACCATAGATGGCAGCACTAAAATTTAAATTGGATTCTGTCTGATGCTTCGAATAGAGTAATAATATCAATTTTTAACACATGGTGGAGCATAATGTTGGCTATTTGCGATTTTGTAAACTTATAGTTTTGGTATTTTTTACTTTAGTTAAGAAATTTAAAAAAAAATTAAGTGTTAACAGGTAAATTACTTATTAATTATTTTCTATTTATATCATTTTAATTGTATTTATCACGGTATTTCAAAATAGATTAACTGTATACATTAGGTTTTAAAATCTGTGTCAACTTAACTGTAAAAATAACTTTAAACTTATCGTGCTTTTGGATACCATTTGCTGATGTGTATTTGGATAAAATAACTGGGATTTTATTAGGTATTTTGTGTAATATTACTATTTTTCCTTGCTATAAATTAATTATTTAAAAGTTTGTATTGCTTTTTCCATTTCATAGCATTTAATTTTATTCTGTTTTCAGTTTGAAACTATTCTCTTGGTTATATTGGTTGCTAGAGTACAGGAGAAATTTTTTTTTCAGCTTTTAGCTTTTTTTCTCACAGAAAACGACTTTTTTTGCTTATATAATTGAATTCTGTACTCTTGATGACGTAATTCAATGTATAAGCTTTTCAATTATTTTTTCGAAATCCATATTCGTCTTTTTTTCTTCATTATTAATTATTGTTATATAGTACAAGGGAATTTATTTTATACATAGCAGCTTGTTTATTATGTTATTGGTATCCATTCAGTGTGTTTGGGGACACTATATTGTTGTAAATTCATTAATACTATCACAATTATTGATGGTGGTCAGTAATGTTTAATTAATCTATACTCCTATTATAAAGAGGAAAAAAATGTTTATTTGTCGGAGGTAAGCTCTGGAACTACCGAACTGATTCCAAAAGTAATGGTATCAAAATGATGGTGTTAGTCCAACTTAGAACATAGGCTATATCTTATGTCGGTGCCGCTACCCCAAAGGGGGTGCATGAGCAAAAAACGTTCTAAAAACGCGATTTTTGCGTTACTGAAAGGCCTAGAAATATAAAATTTGGAATATTAATCACTTATAAGATATAAATGATGTCTAAGAACAGTTCTTAAACAATTCGAAATTTAAAAGGGGTGAAAATGCACAAAAAACGTTCTAAAAAACGTTCTAAATGGTAGTTTCTACATAATCTCAGGAAATACCAAACCGATTTAAAAAATATTGGTGTCAAAATGATGGTGACAACGTTTGCTCCAAGATAGGCTATGTTTTATGTCGGTGCCACTACCCCAAAGGGGATGCAGGATCAAAAAACGTTCTAAAAATGCGATTTATGTGTTACTGAAGGGCCTAGAAATATGAAATTTGAAATATTAGCTACTTATTAGGTATAAAGGATTTCTAAGAACAGTTCTTAAACGATTCGAAATTTAAAAGGAGTGAAAATACGCGAAAAGCGTTCTAAAAAACGTACTAAATGGTGGTTTCTACACAGTCTCAGGAAATACCAAACCGATTTAAAAAATAATGGTGTCAAAATGACGGTGACAACCCTTGCTCCAACATAGGCTATGTTTTATGTCGGTGACACTACCCCAAATGGGGTCCAGGGGAAAAACGTTCTAAATTGCGGTTTTTGCATTACGGAAGGGAATCGTGTAATTTGGAATGGTAGTTAGTTAAAAGATTTCAATGATCTCTAAGGGCATTTCCTAAAAAAATCAAAGATTAAAAGGGAGTCAAAATGCGCAAAAAGCGTTGTAAAAAACGTTCTAAATTGCGATTTTAATGCAATCTTAGGAAGTACTGAACCGATTTCAAATATAATGGCGTAAAAATTATGTTGACAGATCTCGCTCCACGTTAGGCTATATTTTATAACTGTTTCCACTACCCCAGAGGAGATGCAGCAGCAAAATGCGCGAAAAGCGTTCTAAAAACGTTCTAAATGCCGATTTGTCAGCGATATCTCAGGAAGAATCAAACTGATTTCAAACGAAATGGTAGGCAATTGGTGCTGACAGACTCTGCTCTAACACAGACGCTATTTTATGTCGGTATGAATATCACCTAGAATTGCAGGAGCAAAAAAGCGTTCTAAATTTCGATTTTTGTGATCGGTACTGGCTAGCAACTTAAAATTAGGCAAGGTACATATTTATTAGATATAAATGATCTTTAAGAACAGTTTCGAAAAAATTAGAAATTTAAAAAGGGGTGAAAATGCGCGAAAAGTGTTCTAAAAACGTTCTAAATTGCGTTTTATACTCAATCTCAGGATATACCAAAGCTATTTCAAAAGTAATGGTTGCAAATCAATGGTGATAGTCCCTGCTATAACATAGGTTATATTTTATGCTGATGTCACTACCATCTGAGGGTTGCAAAAGCAAAACATGTTCTAATTTGCATTTTTTGCACAACTGAGGGGTCTAATACTTTGAAGTATGGCATGTTATTTACTTACAAGATGCAACTTCTTTCTAAGAACAGTCAAAAGATAATTCCAAATTTAAAAAGATGAAGTAAGCGAAAAGCGTTATAAATTACAATTTTTATACAATCTTATCAAATACTAAACCGATTAAAAAATAATAATGACAAATTGTTGGTGTTAGAACCTGCTCAAACATAAGCTATAATTTATATCTGTGCCACTACCACCAGAGGGTTGCAGGAGCTAAAAACTTTCTAAATTGCGATTTCTGTGATACTGAAAAGGTTAGAAACTTTAAATATGGCATGGTAGTTACTTAAAAAATATAAATGCCCTCGAAGGACTGTCGAAAATAAATTCGAATTAAGAAGGGGTGAAGCTAAGGGGAGGTGTGAAAAGCATTCTAAAAAAGTCCTAAATTACGATATCTATGCAATTTCAGGGGATATAAACCGATTATAAAAGTAATAGTTGCGAATCAATGGTAACAGTCTCTGATACTACACAGGCCGATGATTCTACCATCTGGGGTTTACAGGAACAGCAAACGCTCTATAAAAGGCCTTTAAAAGCTTTCTAAATTACGTTTCTGTGGAATATCAAAAATAACAAACCGATTTCAAAATTAATGTTGGCAAATTAATGGTGATAGTTCCTAATTTAACATAGCCCTTTCTGTTGAGAGAGGTGGTAGGACTAAAAAATTCAAAACTTCAAATGAATACTGAAATGAGCATATTAAATGAGCATAAAGGTTTCAAAATATTTTCTAAATTATCATTTATTTAGTTTTATTAATTTAAGTCTTTTTTCTGCCTAATGCAGTATAATAATGATGTGTAATCAAACTGTGTTTTAAATAGTAATTTTTGAATTATTCTTAAAAGTAATAAGTAAAAATTTTGTTAGCACCTTTTAATAAAAATTAGACATATAAATATTACTTGGCATATTTCAAATAATACGCGAGCAAAGCCGCAGGGTTTGCTAGTAGTTATATATATATATATATATATATATATATATATATGTAAGGAATAAATATCGGGAGCGTTCCCCGGTCTTGTATAGCGTAGTCGCAGCCGTTTACTTTCCGGCATGTGTCCGTACAGCCGTCTTTAATATGTAAAGACATCTAGGAGTTGACAGAACTAGTGGATTAAATAACTGGGACTCGGGAACCGCTTGGTGGACCGAACTCTTTTATTTATCCGCTCATCTTACAGTGTGAATCGCGAGTTCGGCCGGTGGCCCCTCGAGCCGCGTACTATGATTTTCAGGAACTACATTGTCATACGTTTGACAGCTTCTCAAATCTGCAAGTTCCGTCGTTTTTGGTGCGGGTTTTAGCTAATATCTTGGGGTTTAACATATTTTCCAGCAGAGGGCACAGTTGTAAAATTGGGAGGAACATTTCTTTAATTGGTTGATTAGCTTTTGATTGATTGATTGTCCAGGCTCAGATGCAAGACCTGGGCCTGGCCGAACGGGAATCGGCTAACCACAAGTGAATGAGAATATTCCGTACGTCAGCACATTTACTCTTAAAGATCGTCCAAAAATGATATCTGAAAGTAATAAGATGTATTGCTGGGAAACAAAGTTACACGGGGTAAAACTGGTTTTAGAAGGAAATTTAAAGTTAGGAGAAAGAAACTTCGGATTTTAATTTAAATTTTTGAAATTTAATTTGGAATTTTGAATTTAAAAAGGGATTTTATCCTTTCATATCCCCCCCTCCAAGAAGAGGTCCACCAGATTCGCCTGCAAATCTGGGGGGTCTCTCCCCGGAAAATGGTGAATACAAAATTAGATAAGAAAGAATTTAACTCTGCAATGCTACAGATTAAGGTTAATGTTAAAGTTAAATCTAAAGTAAAATTTAATGTTAAAGTAAAGTTTGCTAAGACATGAGGGCTGAATTTTGCTGCTGGAAAATATATTTAAAATTTAAATTTTGAAGTATAAACTTTAAGGAAAAAATTAAGATTTTAAGTTTTAATGCAAAAATATCTAAGTTTGGGATATGGCTCTTGGGACAACCTGACCAAACTTTACATATAATACTTGAAAAATATAATAACATAAAATATAGGAATATCATTGCATATAAAGAAAAGCTGAAAAATGATAATAATATAGGAAATATGTGGGAAAACACAGTAATAAAATAGTATAGTTTAAGTATTGACCATAATTTTCTTGCGTGGAAGTCCTCTGGTCAGTAAGTTTGTGCTCTTTTTGTTAGTCTTTGAGCATATATTTCACATTTGTATATAAAATTCAACTATGTAAAAATATAAATTTATGTACAACTATAATATTAGAAATTGAAAATAAACATAGGAAAACTTAAAACAAAATTCTTTTCTATAATTATAAAGAAAACACAATATAAGATTACTTTTCATGTATTGTAAGAGATTCCTCCAGTTCTATATTGAGTCTCTTATGACATGAATTATGTTTTCAAAAACAATTGAAATTATGGTACTAAAAATATAAAAGTACACCGATACAGGATTACTGGCGAAAATATATGTTTTATGTACAAAATATTCAAATAGTATTCAAAAGGAAAATAATGTACAGCAATTTATAAAAATATTCAACTTGGAGAAACACTTAAAAAGGTGCACTTATGAAAAATTTGAAAATTTCTTCACCTTTTATTCCAAAATGTCAAAATATTAAAAATATGTTGCAATATAAGATTGGTAAAATTAAAAAAGATGCAAATATGCAAAGTTACAATGTAATAAAAATATTGAAATAAGTATGAAAATAAAGAAAAATATATTGATGTCTATTTACATGGAAGCCTACTTGTATGGTAAGTAGTTTTTATCCTAAACCGTTGACGGTTTTAGCAAAATCCTAAACCTTTGAAGGTTTTAGCAATCCTAAACCTCAGGTTTTAGCAAAAAGGAAAAAAAAAATGAGCTTGAAGTTTATTTTTTGAGTGAAGATGCAGATGCAATTCACTAGTAACCAAAGGTATTTACTATCTTGCAGACTGGGGTATTTATTTCTCTCAGTGGCATTAATAAATCCAAGTCACAATTTAATAAACTACATCTACATCTCACTGTTAGCTCATAAAAATTTCCTATTTTATGAAAGTAAACTAAAATCAAAGAACATTTTTCCTCAAGATGAAGGCCAGAACGTTCTGAGTTTTCCTTGCTAGTATTTATGCAAATAGTAAAAATCTTTTAATCTTCAAGTGTTTCACTACTGGCAAAGGAAAAAAAATAATAATAAAACAAATAAATAAAACAGAAAAGAGAAAAAAAAAACTAAATAAAACAAACAAAAAAATTAATAAAATAATAGACCTTGGTTCAAACAAACAGGATTATGACACAGACTTCTAAGTGCATGGCAACCCGTTGACAAATTTTTGTTAGCTAGCTTTTATTGTCCGGACATTTATTTTATCAACCGTTGCCACATTCGTTCAGATCAAACAGGTCACTGAATCCCTTTTGTCTGTGGAGGGTTGTTTTCGGTGGAAGTTATTTAAAATAAAAATATTTCTTAAAGACTTAATGGGATGAAACCATGGTCATCTTTAACAATTGTATGTGTGGATTTGGACACTATTGGATTTACCACGGTTAAAGTGGGGTTACCAAGGTCATGTCTAAACCAATGTTTGAATTATGGGAAATATTTTGAACATCCTGGGGGCGGGACCTTCACCTGTTTTCCAAAAGTGACAGGCGTTAAATACCTGCTCATATTGTGTATTTATGAAATAGTAAGGATGGGACCTTCCATTTTGTCTCTTGAAAGTGGTTGGGTCTGCCAACTCACTTGGGCCCTTTAATATGTTTAAATTTATTATTTTTAAAGAAATACTGGATAAAAATACTAAAAATTAAAAACTCAAATAATAAAATGTAACATAATATAAAATATAATAATTATTTATACACAAAAATATAAAATGAGTAATGATGTGCATAAATTTGATATATAAAAAGAAATACTTGAAAAACTAACTGAGCTCTTCTCATTATCCACAAATAAAAAACCCTTATCAGCACAAAAATGATAAAAATACGAATTAAAATAAAACACATAACTTACTATTTACAAAAATTTCTGGGTGTTCATTTCTATTTATAAAAAGAATTATTGGAATAGGATACTAAATATTTACAAATATTCAATTGCACATTTATTCTTCGATAATTTTTTGTTTAAAAATATGTAACTAGGTCATTTAACTTATACACAGTATGCAAAAACATTAAAATCAAATCAATTTACTTTTTGGTGATCGCACGTATGCGTCACCGGATGAATAAGAAAACAAAACTACTGTTATTTTTGGTTGCTACGATTTTAACGCGCATGCAGAATGTCAATCCCAAATTTTCTCTAATTTTAATAATAAACCTTAAATCACGCAAGAAATAAAAAATAAAGCTAATAAAAATTTTAAAATAATAAATTTGAATTTGTTTAAGATCTTCAAAATCCCTTTAATACAGTACCCATATTGGAAATAACTAACTGAAAACTTCATGAACGCTGTTAAAATTTTAAAATTGACACCTTGATAACAGTAAATTTTGGTTTTCTTTTTCATTCTAAAATAATTCCCATTCTCAGTGAGAACTTTCCCAGTTCTTCTTTAGTATTTCGGCAATAAATTCGTCGATATTTTAAGTAAAATAAAAAATAAAAATAAGTAAGAACATTGTTTAATGCAACAAAACTAATTTCTTATGACTAAAATATTATATAAAATAAATACTGCAAATGAGAAATTCATAGTTTTACTTAATGAAATTTAAGGCAAAAATTACGTTTTTTTTGTGTGTGTTTTTTTTTTCAACTTACATGTGCTTTTATCTTAAAACATCACTCTGAACTAAAAATACATAAAAAGAAACATACCTGTGAATCCAATGGCTTTTACCAAAATTAGAAAGAAAGAAAAACTAATTTCACTACCTAATTATTATCACTATTTTTTTTCCCATTGTCTAATAAATTCTGATAAAGAACAAAATAAAACTGTTCTAGACCTCGCTTCTCAATTATTCCTCTGCTGAAAATAAAAATAAATCAGTTTCTACCGATGAGCGACTCATTTGCTTTGATACAGGAGAAAAAGAGTTTCTCGCGATTGCGACCTTTAACCTTGAAAAGTCTGACCCACTTTTTCACTCGGTTGATTAGCGAAAATCCAAATGAAGAATTTTTAACTGCAGTCATCTTTTCTTTAGTATGCAAAAAGAGAAATCACAGCTGTTGTATCTCTTTGAAGAGAGTGGAATTCGCTTTAAAATTGCAGTCTAAAATTATATCTTCCTTTATCAGGCATCATTGAAGATGAAATAAATTTCGGAGTGAATAAATGCTCTTTTTCTTTCTTTTCACGATCGTTCGATGATTCGGTTGAAATTTAGGGTGTATAGTCTTTCTCGGTACTGAGGTTATTACGTTTTCTATTCTTTCTAATATTTCAGAATGCAGGCAAGCTAAAGTCATTTTCTTTTTCTTTTCTCCCCGTAGTAACACACTTTTCGCGTCGAGCAGAGGGATCTTCGTAGGGAATTGTCCAAATCGCATAAGTCCATATATATATATATATATATATATTTATCACTGTAGTCATATTTCTCGTGGCAGAGCAGAGGGATCTTCACGGCAGGAAACTATCCTCGCCGACTTTAAAATGTAAGGAATAAATATCGGGAGCGTTCCCCGGTCTTGTATAGCGTAGTCGCAGCCGTTTACTTTCCGGCATGTGTCCGTATAGCCGTCTTTAATATGTAAAGACATCTAGGAGTTGACAGAACTAGTGGATTAAATATCTGGGACTCGGGAACCGCTTGGTGGACCGAACTCTTTTATTTAGCCGCTCATCTTACAGTATGAATCGCGAGTTCGGCCGGTGGCCCCTCGAGCCGCGTACGATGATTTTCAGGAGCTACATTGTCATACGTTTGACAGCTTCTCAAATCTGCAAGTTCCGTCGTTTTTGGCGCGGGTTTTAACTAATATCTTGGGGTTTAACATATTTTCCAGCAGAGGGCACAGTTGTAAAATTGGGAGGAACATTTCTTTAATTGGTTGATTAGCTTTTGATTGATTGATTGTCCAGGCTCAGATGCAAGACCTGTGCCTGGCCGAACGGGAATCGGCTAACCACAAGTGAATGAGAATATTCCGTACGTCAGCACTTTTACTCTTAAAGATCGTCCAAAAATGATATCTGAAAGTAATAAGATGTATTGCTGGGAAACAAAGTTACACGGGGTAAAACTGGTTTTAGAAGGAAATTTAAAGTTAGGAGAAAGAAACTTCGGATTTTAATTTAAATTTTTGAAATTTAATTTGGAATTTTGAATTTAAAAAGGGATTTTATCCTTTCATATATATATATATATGTACTGTCGAACCTCGTTATCCCGACACTCCAATGACTAGAAAAAAGTGTCGTCATAAGCGGGATGTCGCGGTAACCGGAGTTGGAGAAAAATATGTATTTAAAAAGTGGTATTTTTAATTATTTTAAGACAATTTTAAATTCATATCTGTTTTTGCACTTTTAACCAATAAAACATTATTATTAAACAAAATAAACACAAAAACAAAATTGAAAAGAATAAAAATCAGATTTATGATGACTTTTCTTTTTTTATTGTTACATGACATATTGATGAATTCTTTGCCTATCCCTAGATGTGCTTCCTACAATTCTTTTTTCAATATTATACAATGAATTATAATCGATATTCGTTGTTTCAGAAATGGATGTTAGATAATTTCTGATAGTTTCAATACAATGCAATGCTTCGGTTTTAGTCGGAAGAAAAACATCGTGTAACCACAAGAAAGTGCCGCCTGACCAGAAGAAAATAACCGCGAGCAGACTGATATGTGGGTTTATTTATTCTGATAAAGAATTGAAGTAAAATTTCTCATTTATTTCAATGGGAATTTTAGACACATTTGTGAAATGTTTGGCCAATACACTTCTTACCGATTAATTTACGTTTTTATAAGATGGATTATGAAAAATGGACAACTTTCCTAAACCGTCACGATATCCGGAGATGAAAATTATTCAACGACGTAAAATCTGGAGTTTATTTACATTAAAATCATATACAGAAAATCGGGACATTGGAAAACTGACGTGAAAAGCGGAGTGACGTGAAAACAGGGTGTCGGGATAACGAAGTCCGACTATATATATATCCATTGCAACGGTGAAATTTTATTAGCAATTAAGAATGATTTATTTAGAATGCAGGCAATAGCGGATGTAAAGAAAATGAAACGTAATGTGCGACAGCTGCATTCATATTTTTTTTTACTTATTTTATGACCAGAGTGCTAACGGATATTAAATAATTTGTGGACCGTTTACTGATAAATGCAAATGCATCTGGACTTCAAATCAGAACTTAATATTCAAAAGTGTTGAATTAAATTAACTACTGACAGGAAGCAGCACGTAGATACAATTACGAATGGCTTTAAAAATTGAATTAAATTACTAATTTCAGTTTAACGAAAGGGGGGTGGGGAGAACAAAAAAATTAAAAGTAAAAAAAGTATGTTTAAGTTAATTTTGGAAAATAAAACGATAACAGAAAAAGCTCTCACAGGGAGCAACTGATTGCGGATCAATAGATTGTACACTTTTAAAATTATAAGGACGCCATTCAGCTCCAGTGCTATTTAGTAATAATGTCTTTAAATTTTATACATTTTTTGTATAAAAGCAGCTCCGTGATTGGGGAGAAAGTTTCGGTTTTTTGGAAACAGAAAAAATTATTTGTGCAAACAGCCTAAAGTTCTAATTACTCAAAGGTAATCATCAAATATGTAATCAATCTACTATAATCAAAGATTTAGTAATTTATACATAATCAGAAAAAGAAATTCAATTTGAAAAAGAATGACTAAAAATTATTTTATGGATAAACAGTCTTTTTGAGTGGTTGTGAGTACCTGATTGTTGTTAAATATGTAGGGGAGACTGAGGAGGGTTGGCCCATTTTTTATAATATGATTTTTTTTATTTTTTAAATATTTGACTTAGAATAAAATTTCATGGATTATTTTATTAGTTACACAATCACTTATCAAAATAAAAATTGCGAGATAAGTGTACTATGTAAGAAGCTTGAAAAATGATTGATTTTAATCATGTGAATGGGTCAAGGCTTCCCACATATGTGGGGCTTGACGCACTATATGGGAGGCTATTTGCAAAGGAAAATTTCTTAAAAATTCTTTTAAAAAAAAGTTTAAACAAATAACAAACTAACAGATCTACTATAAGTCTGTATTTATTTTTCGCCTCTATCAGCTTTTTATTACATTTTCATCCTTCATAAAAATTAACTTATATATATTGAGGAAGACTGTTATTTTGAGAAAAGAAGAGTGCAGTCAAGCAGGGTATTATTGTTCCACATTTTCTCTATTTTTATATGCCACACTCTTATTTGAAGAATATTGTCGCAACTAGGGGCATAACAGAGAAGAAATGATCCTAAATTATTGTTTGACTATAAAAAATTAAGGAATAATAAGCATAAAAGCAATAAAAAATAGATTTCTAGCCTGGTTCAAAGTTACCCAGCAATTTAGGGTAACTTTGCAACATATGATAAATTTTTATATAAAATAATTAATTACTATAAAAAAAAGTATTGTAGCCAGCACAACTTTAAAAACCTAAAAGTGTTTTCAGATATGTAAAGACTGCGAATTTACATTTCCCAGCATCACAATATTTGTATAATTTATGATATTACAACAAATATCAGGCATAAGAAAAGTGGAAGAAGAGAACCATGAACATTTAGAAATAAAAAAAACCTATTTATTGTTCATATAAAATATAAAAATGCTGTAAAAAACAATTTTCAATGTTTTAACTCTGTAATATATCCATAGTTACAGTAATACAAACAAGTACTAGTATTATTCAAACAAGAATAAAAAACGTCGAACGTATGAAATGTCAAATTTGAGTAACTCCGCCCCTAATCACTCCTCTAAATGAATTTGATGTATTTTACACATATTTGTAAAAATATTTACATGTCAAATCTAATGCACACTTTCGGAATTTATATAAAATATACGTGCAAATATGGGAAATTTTCGACAGTAGCACCTATAATCAGTAAATCATAAGCATCAGTGTAACTTTGAGCCGGCTCAAAGTTACCCTGAAAATGCTTTAAAATGCTAGTGCCTTCTTATTTTACATTTTATTAATTATTAATAAATAAATAATCACAAAATATTAACACATTTACAACATTTAGATAATAATATGTCTGATAAATCAGTATATTTTTACTTACTATGAAAATTTAATTGGATTACAACAACTTCAAAACAGCAATCAAAATTAACTTGAAAACAGTACTTCACAAAAACAGTTAAATGAGGCAATTAATTGCGCATGATGTTGCTAATTTGTTTTCTAAAATAAAGAGTAGAAATCCCAGTTTAGAACCTTGCCAACAGAGCACAGTTCTGGAGTTTATTTAGTCTTTTAGAGTCAAAAATATTGAAAAATAGGAGGTGGTGCATAGTTACACCCCGTGGTTCAAAGTTACCATGATTGACTGTAATTTCATTGCTTTTAACCCTTTCCGGCGCGGAGCAATTCTGTTTTAAAAATGATGAAATGATGGACTGACACAAGAATTTACAAACGAATTTATTAGAAAATGAAAACTTACTTATTGTCTCACACTTTATAAAAGAAAAATTTTAATTCAACATTCTGGGTGCAAATAATCTTAAAATTGGGTGTCTTTTTTTGTGGACACAGCCCGCAAAAGGGTTAAATGACTATCTACTCTAAGAAATGAATGATATCTAAACAAAATATATACAAATTGTTTTTGGTCCCTACTTACGAAGGTTTTTCGAGAACACATTTTAATTTGAGTGAATAAATTATTTAAATTAATATGTAATGTGTTTAAAAAAAGAATGATATCTACAAAAAAAAAAAAAAAAACTTTTCACATGTAAAAATAAAAGGCCAAGCTAAAAAAAAGATGAAAGTTATGGCTAAAAAATGGTGTGATATCAAATTTCTATGCATATATTATGGTACTTATTTAACATTTTTCACAAAAAAATTTACTTTTGTAAGTCGAGTGCCTACCTATATGCTGACAGAAATACTTTTCAGCTGTACTAAATGCACCATAACGTGTTTCTGAAAATTTAAATTTTTTAAAATTATTCATGAGGGGCTCGGCGGCCATCTTTCCATATTTTACACAAATTTCTAAGCACTTAAGTTTGTAAAGGTAAAACATAATATGTTTGCATTAGTAAAAATTTCAAACTTCTAATTTTGGCTATGGACACGTGAAGTGAGAAAGGCTTTTATTTTGAGAAATGAAATTGATTTTCAGTACTCTTAAAGGATTAAGTACTCTAAAAATGTAAACATAAAATGAATCCTGAATGCACGCCACCATTATCCTAAAACACAAATTTCTATGCCCGTAAAGGAAAAGCATAAAACATTTGCTTTAGTAACTATGTCGAACTTCGAATTTTAACTAGAAACAGATATATTGAAAGTGGTTGATATTTTGAAAAAAATGAATTGATTTTTGTTTCTTTTAAGGGGACCGGGAAAGCCCTATCTCCACCATGTTAAATTCACCAACTTTATGTACCTTTTCTCAGAAATGGTGAAAGATAGATGTCTAGATTTTTAAGAGTAGTTTGAATAACACAATTTACGTATTTTAACAGACCATTTTCTTTCTAAGAGAAACTCAAAATTAATTATTAATTATTTATTGAAAGTCATTTTTAAATTAGCATTTTTGGTAAGATTTCACTGCCTAAATTAAATAATTCTCAAGAAATCATTAAATCCTTGTGTTAAAGTATACAATATAACATAATATACGTATTAAAAAATCTGAGTTCTTAAGTTTAAGAGATATTGAAACAAAAGGAACATAAACATGAAAAATCCAAGTTTTGAGAAAAAGTCAATTAAAGATTTAAATGACCACTAAGCTGTGAAGTACTCTTAGAAAGAATGAATAATTTCAACACTTATTTATATATATATATATATATATATATATATATGTGGCACATCGTTGGAAAGATAAAAGTTTAAACTATTTAATGATATAAAAAAGTAAAAATCGATTTTTTGGTTGAATTTTGCTTTCCCGCCCCCCTTAAGCGATTAATTACTCTAAGAAGCAAATCATAAGACGAATCCTTAAGAAAAGCCGCCATTATCATAAGAAACAAATTTCTCCGAATAATAAGTCAGTAAAGGAAATACCTAAAATGTCTACTTAACCAGTCAGCCGCCGCACATACGGGTATTTGCGTTATCTACGCGGCCAAAATTATTTTATGTTATATATCTATTTTAAAGGATACAATTGAAAGAAAAAATAAATTTATTAAACTTATAAAGACGATTTATTAAAATAAAACACAAACGTTATTTTTAAAAACTAATATTCATCTTCGTCACTCTCTGATGGATCATCTCGAACATTGGGCTTGCAGGCAAAAGAAGAGCAATTATCTCTGGCAAAAAGGAGCTCATCCTTCTTCCTTTTACTTTTCTCATGCTGCTTATAAGAGGGTCTGATATTAAAAGTAGCCGATTAAAAATGTCTTTGTTGCAATTTTCCCTTGAGAATTTTCGAGCGAAGTCTTGGCGGTATAGCCTAAAATGCTTATTACGCACTTCTGCGGCCTCTTCTGAAAGCTGTCCAATGGACAATAATGCGTTTTTAATGATAACTGAACCATGAATTAATATTTTGTGCATTGTTGGGGTCATTGGATGCCACTCTGGTACAAATCTACATGTAAGCGAGCAGTATCTAATGCATATTTCTCGTATTTTTTGGGATCAATTATATATCCGCTTAAAATTGCCTCCAATATGAATTTTAAGCGGTATATTAGGTCATAACTAATGCCAGTTATGTCAGAAGCCAATTTCGGGTCTTCAAAAGAACTTCTACTTGTATTACCGTCATAGGTATTGCCAAAATGTTTCTTTGGTATATCTACCAGTAAGCCAGTTCCTTCGCGAAATCTTTTCTGGATTTCGAGTTTTTCTTCCAGTTCAATTTTTTTTCTCTGCTTCAGTCTTCCGCTCTCTATATTCCTTTACTGGCAACTTATAAGCCAAATAGAGAATGCTTTTAAAAAGTCTAATTCTAGTGTGTAAAATAGAAAGGCCAAACTCTATAGCTTCAGAATTAATTTCTTTTTGAATATCAATTTTGTTGAAGTCCTTAGAAGTTGCACCACATATGTAGCACCGACTTGTCGATTTAGTGCCAGTCGCAGCATTGCAAACCTTGCCATCTACCCTTGTCATTATGAAGACATGACTGACTAAGAACCTGTTTCCATTTAAATTAACCTCGGTGGCGTTTAGTGACATCGCAGAATTTTTTATAAAGTTAATTTCTTCCTCCGTAACATCAGTATTTTCTTTGACAAAACGACGGCATAAATATAGGACGGCAAAATCGAGGTGAAGAAGGTGTTGGGTTTTCCCATAATAGCTTTTCGTTTTCACTACCAGAAACTAATCGTAAAGGGACGAAACTACTTTGGAATATGCTCGCATCTGTGTCGGCATCCTTTACAAATTTATGTTTAAATTGTGATTGTTGTGAGCCATCACATCCTATTTTGAAATTAACTTTAAACTCTCTCGTTCTTGCTCTTTCACTGTTGTTAGAACCTCTTCTAGAAACATAGACAAACGCTTAACTGTATGGTCAACCCAGTGGCGTAGCTACAGATTCAGCGCCCTGGAGCAAGTTAAGTTTGTGCGCCCTTTTGTCACTTAAAAAAGTTCTGCAGAATTTTGTTTTGAAATTTAAAATTTATATACTATTCTTAATTCGATTTAAAACTTACTTTTATTTGAAAGTCAAAGTATAGTAACAACGTATTAAATACAAATAATTAAAAGTAAAAAATGAAATGTTTAAGTCCGGGGTACTTAACAATAGTTACTGCGAATCGAGGGGGGGGGGGATTTTTATTTTAAATGCGCCAATGGGCCAGTACAATCTGCCGCCCTTAATATCTGTTTTTCCTTTCAAAAGTTTCGAAGCATTGTAAAATAATAATAAAAACACACTATTGTCACGATTTATATATATATATATATATATTTTACTTTTTACATACAGTGAGCAAAAAAAGTATTTGCACGCAGACGATTTTTAGCATAAGTAACCATAGAAAGCAAATTTGATACTATTCTCTTAATTATTCATTTATTTAAATAAGAAGAAAATAAAAATAACTACCCATTTTCCTTAAATAGTAATATTACTTTATTTTAAAAAATAAATTAATATTTTCTCATACCTAAAAAGTATTTGCACAAGAAGCATTGGCTGTTAAAAAAGGCATTAAATGTGAACATTATGCAAATGTTTAGCATATCAGTCCCGCAGTACATTAGACCTGCACTTTAAAGTCACGTAATATATTAACTGGAGCAGGGATTTTGGGGAGTTTTTGTTCTAATGGCGCCGAAAACCTGTGAACTGTCTGTTGCTACCCCCATGAGAAGATTATATTTCTTCACAATTTTGGATTAAGTTACCGAGGAATAGGTAAAAAATTAAATTTAAACTTTTCTAGTGTTCGTTATGCAATTAAGAAGAAAAAAGAAACTGGTTCGGCAATAAATAAGCCGCGAACTGGGCGTCCAAGAAAGCTAAATACCAGGCAAAGGAGAGCCATCATAAAAGAATCTTCAAAAAACCCTTTTCTAAGTGCTCGAGAATTGTCTGTTGATGTCGCTTCAACGTCGAGAACAATAGTTACACCACAATCAATTAGAAATATTCTTCATGATGCAAATATTCGAGGAAGAGCCCGTCGAAAAAAACCATTTATTAGTGAAACAAATAGGGTGAAAAGACTTGAATTTGCAAAAGCTTATGTCAGCAAACCACTAGAGTTTTGGAAAACTGTTATTTTTTCCGATGAAAGCAAGTTCAATATTTTTGCCTCAGGTGGTAAGAAAACTGTATGGCGAAAGCCAAATACTTCTCTTCAAATTAAAAACTCGAAACCAACTGTAAAACATGGCGGTGGTCATGTAATGATTTGGGGATGCATGTCTTTTAACGGAGTTGGCGAAATGACCTTTATTGAAGGCAATATGAATGCTAAACAAGATATTAATATCTTGCGAGATCATTTATCTAATAGTGCTCTGAAATTAGGAATTCCTAATTCATATTATTTCCAACAGGATAACGATCCGAAACACACTGCATATATTACGAGGTTGTGGTTGCTTTATAATGTAAAAAATCAATTGAAAACGCCACCACAATCACCAGACCTCAATTCGATTGAAAATTTATGGCATATTTTGGATGTGAAAATAAGGAAAAAGAAAATTTCTAACAAATCAGAACTTAAGCAAGCTCTTAGGGAAGAATGGCTACAGATCAGCAGTGAAACCTGTCACAAATTAATAGAATCAATGCCCAGACGATTACAAGCTGTAATTGAAGCAAAGGGCATGCATACTAAATATTAGCACTGTTTTTAACTTATAAATAATTCCTCTAGTTCTATTTTTATTGCTAGTGTGAAAATATTTTTTTGGCAGTACAAATGCTACTTTTTTATGTTTTCATATTTTAAATATAATTATTAAGTCAGATATTAAATATGTTTATATGTTTTGTAAAAGTGTTGGTATTTTTAATTCTTAATTGCTTTTTATTTATTTATGCATATGCTACAACAAATTTACCTGGTGCAAATATTATTTTTGCTCACTGTATAGATGAAGTACGTTTTCTATTTTTAGTGCCAGAAAATACTAAAATTTCCTAAAATTCAAAGTATAACAGCTCAGTAAGTTTTGGTCGCACGAAAGAGAATTTTTTATTATTTTATCTGCTAAAGTACGGAGAAGATTTTTTAGATATAACGTATGGAACCAAGGGATCGAATAAAATGTAACCCTCGTAACTTTTAAAGAATAACTATTTTGACATAAATTACTTTTAAAAGGATGAGGACACTTTTCTCCGGGAAGGATTTCTGTGGCTCCGAAGGGGTTGGTGGGGGTGGCATAATACAGTTCCGTGGGGGAAATTGCATTTTTTGACTATTGAAAACACAAAATCTCAAATCTTCCGAGGAAACATTTTAGAAACTGATTACTTTATCACCTTGCTAGTAGAATCCAATAATACCCATTACAATTCCAGTTTTTTTTGCGGGGAAAGGGGATGCTTTTTCAACTTCGGAATTAGAACCGAAATTGAAAGTGCCCTTAGAAAAAAAAAATCGAAACAGTATACACATAACCATTTAAACGCCAACCTCAGCTTTCTATTGAAAAATATCTTTTTAAAATATTGAAATGTAAATGAGAAATTTATAATGAGCGCTGTCATTGGTTTAACATTAGCTTGCGAGTGGCTAGTGTAGGATTCTAAGTGTACAGAATTTTAGTACTAATTAAGAATGTTTTTATTAATAAAACCTATTTTAAACTTTTTCTGGAGCGGTCAAGATAAAAACTCTTAATGCTGTTTAGTAAAACGTGTAAATATTATTAATTTGATTTTAAAGAAAAGTACCTTCAAAATAGATTTTTATACAGTAAACTCTGTCTAAAGCTCTAGGTTAGACAGATTTCCGTCTCATGCAAAATCCGCTTTAGGCAAAATGTATAAAAAATATCCCTAACAACAGGGGCGCAAACAGAACCTTGAAAAGGCGCCGCATTGAGCAGTCCTGTTCTAACAAGAAAATAGCTGACCGCCGCACGGTGGGTGATTTACCGATTCTAGTTGGCCAGAAGTCGATTTTTAAAAATTTTATCCTAACGTAATTTATTTTTTGCCTTTTGTAGCTCAATAGTTAGAGCGTTGTACCCTGCTATTGGTTTTGATATAAATATAATTGTATGGTCCATAGACTAATGCAGAGTTGGCGCTTCTTAGTTGGGAATGACTCAATCAATTTGAGTAGAGTTCTTTAATCTGTTACTTGAAGCGGAATAAAATATACTGCTCGATTATGGACACTTCCAAACAAAATATGGACTCTATTTTATCGGATTTCTGTGCATAAATTTTGCACATATAAGCTGTTATTTCATATTTAATGTCGCAAAAAACTCGGTATTTTTTTTTACAATTTTTTCGTTTTAATATAGGAAAAGTTATATGATAAAGCACGATTAAGCTCAATTTTTGATATGATTAAATAGTTTAGAGTATTAACTTTTCGTTCTAATTTCATTTGTCTGGCCTTAGGTGCCTCCCTAGTTTTTAGAATTGTTTTTAGTTTATTAAGTCTAAATATTTCTCTTTTGTTATTTTAGTTCAAGTACCATTTTTTTTTTAAATCAAAGATAGCAGAATTTAATTTAGTCACATAAATAAACTTTTGCACCATTATGGAACGGCAACAAGATTTAAAATTTAACGAAAACATGAATTTGGTTGAAAATGTTTTGTTTATAGAGCAAAATTACAATGAAGAGCACATGAAGTTTTGCAAGCACGATATGTTTAAATTTATGACCAAATCTGGACAAAAGTTACCAGATGTATGTAGATATCTCAGAACAAAATGATGTAAAATATATTACTTGGTTGCAAATTTCGAGTGGTTACAAAATTGATCCAGTCAAAATCCTCCAAATTCAGATTTGATACAATGCAAAACATAATGTAGACATTTTCCCATGATATCTTATGATCCCCATTCTTTATATAAGGTTCCTCTGTGCAGAGAAATATAAATATACAACAGAATATACAACACAGCAATTTTCATTAAAGCTGACGAATGTTTGTTCCGTATCTTAAATTTTAGAAAAAGAAATTTTAGGATTTGTTATAATAATACAAAAATAGTTTTGTCACTTTATCTTCGACACCATTAAGAAAGTATCATTAAAATTATCTAGAAGAACGTAAAATCATGAGTCAATCAGATTATGAAACACTTTTCAACGCATTCGGACTACTATAATAAAACTTCATAGCCTAATAACGTAAAAAAGATGTCTAAGTAATAATTTGTAAAACATAAAAACGTTTGAAAATACAATTTCAACGAAAGTAAAAAAAAATAATTCTGCATTTGAGATTTAATTTTTTTTTCAAAATCTCAAAAACAATTTGGCCGCTGCCCCCTCCCCCCTCTCCTTTAAATTTTGTCACCGTGGACTGATGCGAGATATGCCTAAGTCGCGCTCTTATTGTTTTGTAATCTGTATTAATGCATGTTTAGTTTCCACACACACACACACACACAAAAAAAAAAAAAAAAAAAAAAAAATCTTCAAAATAAAAAATTTTTTTTGGTTGTTTGTTTGTAAAATGGTCAATAATTTTCTTTAACTTGTCAAACTGTTGTTTGTCTTTTTTTTTTTTTTTTTTTTTTTTTTTTTTTTTTTTTTTGGTGAAATCTTAAAATAATAATATCTAATTAAATCTTAAAATAGCTAAGGCATTCTGTTGCAACGTAAATATAGGTTTAGCAGCGGTGACTTCTTTGGCTACCATTTTTTCCCGTATAGTAATCATGATAAATTTCTAAAACATTTTCAATATAAATGTATCAGGAAGATTATAGTTCAGAAATAATGGTAGCCAATAAAGTGACCGATGATAGCCTTATAAATAAGCTTCAATTACTTTAAGATGTGAAAATCTTCAACTGTTGTCTACTTTAAAATTACAGAAAAAAAATCAGGCATGCTGAAACGGTGTTGGGGAAGTTACTTGGTTTGCAATATGGAATGAATTAAAACTTCGCGAATAAAAATAATTTCTTTTAACTGTGTATAAAAACATATTTTAAATAGAAATAGCATAGGTTAAACACTAGGTAAAATACCATAGGAATATGCTGATTGTAACAAGATTCCTCCATTACATATGATTAATAATGAGAAAAATATGCAAATATTTTTACAAATCTCTATTTCGCTCTCTCTAATTTTGCGCCCTTAGAATTCGTGCGCCTGGAGCAGGTTGCTCCAACTGCTCCACGGTAGCTACGCCCCTGGGTCAACCAAAGGCTGTAAATCAGTTTCGACGTAAGTACTTGTTACTCTACATGACTCTGGGGGCGGATAGCATTCTTGTTTCGCTTTTTGTAACAAGGTATAACAAGGAAAGAATTTCTTGTTGGTGTTCCTCACTATTTCGTATTGTCGACGAGTTAAATCAGCTTCTACAAACATGGACAATGCTTGTGTTGGCGTGAGTGAGTCAGTTTTTTCGTTTTCTGATTTAGAAAAAGCCTTTTTATATTTTGTTGCACGTTTCGCACTACTGATAATTTATTTGAGTATTTCAGAATAATCTCGTGTTTCAGATTTCAGCAATTCCACCTGAGCAGCATGAATGATAATATCTTTTTCTAGAGAAGATCGCACTTCTTCTGTTTTTCTCCTCTTAGTTCTCTCACTCGATTATGTAACTAATTTAGATGGTCGCCCAGGCCGATGTTTGTGGTATGGTAGGTATCTCAAACGTTCCTTCTAGCCAAGAATGATTGTTTTTGAGAAATACATCTTCCTTCTTATGGGCTTTTAACCATCTCTGCTTAATTTGCGATTTAAAGTGTGCGAAATTGCGTTTTAAGCTCTCAATTTGATCTTCTGTGTAACCTTCACCCGATATTAGTTGATCTTTTAAGAAATTTAATTTATCTTCTAAATTGGACAAGTCAAAGCTCTGCATTCGATCAAACAAATATTTACGGGTCACAATCCTTACTCCCGAGACACCCTGTGAACCTACAATAAAAATATTTCCTTTTAGAATACTATTTACGATAGTCAATTTTTTTTAATTATTTGGTAAAAAAAATTCAAAGACCAAGACAATACACATCCGCACTATTCCGCGGCAGTTTCTTTGATTTTTCACTACTCAAGGCTTCAAACTTTCGATTCAGTTCGAAATTATAACAGGATCTGACAGGATAGTACAACAAACACTCGATTGAATAAAATATTTTAGAAATAATCTCACTCTAATATGAGGGTACCTTCAAAGTACAACAACTAAACTTCATAATGATAAAACAATAAAAAAAATTTATTAGAGTTTTGCATTATTATCTATTGTATCTGGATCCATCACAAACACTTTCAAAATAAACGTAAATTAATAAATATTTCACTGCAAAGTTAATGTTTTTACACGAACGCCGAGAACAGACACAAACAACAAGTTGAACGATCGAATTCCGACTAAAGATAAACGAGACGCGTGCGCGGGGGAAAGATTGAAAGGGTTGGGTATTGTCCTTGAAACTGTCCTCTAACCCAGGTTGTCTTTCTTTTTAACGGCCTTAGTACTTTAATAATTTGACTTTTGGCCGCGTAGAACGCTCAAATACCCCTACGTGCGCCGGCAACACGCATACCTAGTTTCACATATTCTATACAATTCCGCTGGGCACGCTTTTTTTGCCTTCCAGTGGGCTACTTTTAAAAAATTCAGATTGCTTGATTCTTACCACTTTTTTAAAAGCGTAAAATTAGGCTTATTTAATTTGGAATAAAATAAAATGACTATTTCTCTACATAAAAAAAGTGAAGGAATCAAACAACCTGAATTTTAAAAACTTAAAAATATGCTGCGGTTTTGTCCAAAAAAATGAAAGTCACCCACAGCTGGAGGGTTAAATAACTATTTCGAACTTCGGATTTGAACTACGGATTGGATTGCTTTGAAATTTGTGTAAAATATGGAAAGATTCGAACCAAGCTCATCATGCATAATTTTAAAAAATTTGAATTTTCAAAAACACGTTATGACGTATTTAGTACAGGAGAAAAGTACACATTTCTATCAACATATAGGTAGACACTCGACTTACAAATGATAAATTTTTTAATGGAAAATGTTAAACAAGTACAATAATACGTATAAGCTTGGAAATTTTATATCACACCATTCTTTAACCACAACTTTCAACTTTTTTTTATTTTTTATTTATTTTTTTATTTTTTTACTTTTGAAGAGTTTTTTTTTTTTTTAATTTTTTTTGCGGATATTAAATATACAATAATTTTCACTATTATTTAAGAAAAAAAATTGTTTTTGCTTAAATGTAACCTCTGTTATAGCTTTTGGTAACAGATGTTACATACATATAACAGAAGTTACATTTTATCCCAGATATACACTTTTGTGGTACTTATTGTCATTCTTATTACTTATTTATATTTATTTTTGCAGTAGCACGTATCAGAGATGTGATTTCCGCGTTTTGTACACCAGTATTTTGTTAGAGAAAATGATATTTCATTTAATCGGAATATTTTTGCGATTTAAGAGAACAACATTTTCTCCAAGAATATACTGGTGTGCAAATACGCGGAAATCACATCTCTGACGTATTATTTATTTGTGGTATTTTCCAGATCTAAAAATGTTTCCTAAGAAAACAAGTTTTCAAGATCTTGAATCTACTGCTGAAGAAAATTAAATTATAGAAATAACGCTAGATAAAATAATTAATGGAACATACATACTAGTAGAATTTGTAACTGAAAAAAAAGAGAAAAATGAAGTATTACTACATAGCCGTTACACAAGATGACTTAGAGTTCAAGTTATGTTTTTGAAAGCTTGTGATGATGCATTATCTATTTTTTTTTAAATTAGATGACAATGATATTGCATACATACAGTTCGAACAGATCCAAAGATGTTTGCCCATGCCAACTGTAGTACAGAAAGGGGCTGGATTTATCCTCTGTTACTGGATGTAACCTCTGTTACTTGAAGAATTTTTCTATTTCTTTTTAATAATTGTAAACTGATAATAAACCAAATGTATTTATAACAAAGAATATGTTATGTACTTTAAATACAATTAAAAAAAATAATTTCTTTAAAACTAAAATAAGTGGTAATTATGAACTTTTACTTAGTTTCTTTTTCTAAACGAGATAAAATTACACATGTAATGATAAGTAAATTTTATTATTTATTATTCATCTATCTAAAACTATTATTTTGAACTAAAGGACATTTTTGCTAAAGTAATATATAAAAGATATACTTTTTGCTGAAATATTTGTATCATAAATTAAACAAATACTGTCCAGTACAGAGGTTACATTTTTCACGCTAGATATGACTTTGCAAGGTTATATTTTAATTGTAAAATTGATTTTTTTCTGTGCGGATGCTAATTTTGTGCAGCTTAAGTATATATTTAAACAACATTATTGTTATTTAATAAAATCTAGATAATAAAAAATGACGAAAAAAAATCTTGAAAAGCACAAAGAAAATTGGTATTACCCATACCTACATTTAAAAATTTTGGCGTCAATAACATAGCAAAACTTCATGGAATTTATCAATGAAAACAAAACAAATTATCAAACTTTAAAAAATGGAGCATTTGTATTTTTAAAATGTTTAATTTTTTATTTTCAATGAGACGTATAAATATTAAATCATTGAATGTACTACACTATTTCTCTAAAATGCGCAGTTTGCAGCAAAGTTAGTAGCACTTAGCAGAAAAATATAGGGGAGACTAGGGAGGTTAACCATACGGGAGGCTTGACCCACCCATCAGTTTTCATATTTAAAAGTTTTATTAATAGTGTCAACCAAAGCTACCGGAATGTCTCTGTTTCATACAGACAATCGAGATAGGTGTGGAAAAAATCAATTGCGAGGCGTTTTCAACCTTAAAGTGTGTTTTTTAGAAATATTTTGCAAGCCTTTTTCAAATAAAATATATCACAGGAATTTAAGTAAGTAGGTTTTAAGTAATGCAGAAATATCGAGCTTTCATTCCAGGCATAAAGATTATACAGAAAGTTAAGCTTAACGTAACAATGTGCTATTCTTTAGAAAAAGGCTATGTGGGGAGGCTTGACGCAGTCAATGTGAGGGAGGGTTGATCACATGTTCAAGGCTTCTTTAACATGTTCACGATACGAGAATTCTCGTTTTCATTCAAAAAACATCATTGACTAAGGGCGTGGCTTCTGTCTTACAGAAAATGAATTTATATCAAGTTGTCTATATTTTTTTAGATTGTAAGAGATTTTTTATTAAGGTAGTTCATTGAAAGATATTTACCGATGCATAAACTTGGGAAACCTATCTTGAACACCAATTTACAAAAGACTTTCAGAACAGGGAGAAACTTCTACTGTTTTAAAATTAAGATTTGATAAAAATTGCCCGTCGGCTATGTGTTAATTAAGGAGTTTTGGAAATCATTTTATTATATACTGTGTATAATGAAAGATTAATGGTTATATATGAAAATGAATATAAATTTATTCTGCAAAGGTACAGTAAAATGGGGTGATGGAAAAGAAACGTTTAAAACTGATTAGAGAAAGAGTAAAAAATTGCTATTTATACCGCACGAAAAAAATTAATGAAATATAAATGGGAAAGTTGATAGGAACTTTTTTCCATTTAAATATTACTTACAATAGGTAAATAGAAACAGTGAAAAATACCAGGAAGTACGAAAGCAGCAGTCTTAACCGTTTCAGGGGCAGTGGTATGTTTATGAAACCACTTAATTTTAATTCCCAAATTACACAATGGCATCAGAATTTTGCTAACATCTTTTCAATTTTAATACGTATGTGAAATATAGCCTGTTGCATATTTCCAAATAAACTTGTTCGTATATTCCGGTGCCAGCCATTTATTTCAACATTTTAGTACTGAAAGTACTTTCTCTCTGAAAGGGTTAAAAGATATTAATGACAAGTTAACCCTAGAACTACCGGAAATTTTACTCAAGTTTTATAAAAACATTCTACACCAGAATTTTTACTTAAAACTATTTAATTTGTTTATTTAACTTATTATTGTCTGATTTATACATTTAGTTTGTTTTGAAGAAATTTCTGGTTTGAATAAATATTTTGAATGTACATGTCGGGTCCATTGGACCCTTCTGGTAGACAGAGGGTTAAGTACTCATGCGGCTGCAAAATAACATAGTAAGAAGCGAAAAACTATTGAAAGGTATCTAGACAAATTTCAACACAATGTATAGAGTGAGATGAGGCCAAACTACGTGACATATAGAGTTGTCAGATAGCATGTCACAGATAGTAGGGCAAGGAGACAAATAAAAAGGGCGACAGTTGCTTTTACCGAACTTAATAATATATGAAACCCTATGAAAACGGAACCTGTCTCTAACGGAATAATGTCTTAAATATTAAAATTTAATTTTCACTGTTGTAGAATTATACAAACTCAGACAAATTCCTGCATAAAACAAAATTTTCCCCCTTTAACATGCGATTGCGCCTTAACAGATTTGTTGAAGCCTCATATTTTCAAAAATATTTTTTATAATAATTAAATCATGTAGCATAAAGTTATTTTACCTTTTTTTAATCCGATGTCATTTCTCTTCACAAATATTTCAATATAAAACAAAGTGGGTCAAGCCTCCCGTATGTGGGGAGCTTTGATCCCTTATTTTCTCATGATTAAAATCGATCATTTTTTAAATTTCTTATATATTACACTTATGTAGCAATTTTATTTTGATAACTGATTGTATAACGAATAAAATGATGTGTAAAACTTTATTCCACGTTCAATATCTAAAAAAATAAAAAATCTTTTGTAAAAAGGTGTTCAACCCTCCCTAGTCTCCCCTACTTATTAATAATCACTGAGTATAGCAACTTATAGCAATTTTTCAGTGATTATTAATAGTAGAATTCTGTAGCATAATATAGAAACTAATTAAATAATAAATTACACACCAGAAAATGTGAAAAATTTGTTTTATACGGTTTTACAAAAAAAGAGCGAAAGTAACACAGTTTTACAGTCGAGGAAAAAAAAAAGTAAGCACCCCCTACTAACTCTCAACAAATTATCGCGAAATAAAATCACTAGTACCGAACGATTGGAAATAAAGTCTGCTTTTAAATGATGTATATAAAATTTGCTTAGGAGGCCATCTACATATTAAAACGAACCTTAACATTTTTTTTTCAATAGCAGTACACAATTCTGACATCATAAATAAACTCTACACCCTTCAATTAACCTAAAAACAATTTTTTATGCAATTCGTACCATAAGTTTCCGAGAAATAAATTATTTTAAAACGAGCTTATTTTAAGGACTGTATCCAAATTGAAGTTCGGTACTCCATTGTTAACCGAGAGTGCCCCCTTTCCAATTAGAAAGTTTTAGAGCATCAATTAATTAGTACGAAACGACATTTGGTTCACACGGATAAGATAAGTCGTCACCTGTGTACCCAAAAATGTCCGAAATCGATGAGCGACGATTCAACTTTGCATATTCACATTTCGGAAATGTAGCAGTCCGCAATTGAAAAGTATGACATTGTACTGTACTGTAATGTCTGTAAAAAATTAATTTCCAATGCATTTAAAATTTTAGTTTAATCCTTATGAGGATCGCAAGAATTCTGTTCGTAAAATTATGAAATAATTGATATTCAAACGAAATTCTTAGAAAATAAAACCCCGTTAATTTGCATTTTCATTACAAAAGCAAAATTTTATTAAAATATTCCTTTTGTCATTTCTCAGTTTTGGAATTCAAATTAGGTGGCTGGATCGTTTAGCCACCGACCTTGAACGAGTTAAATCTATGTCATTGTATTGAAGAGGCTCGCAATAGACGTTCCGTGCTGAGAAATTTGCATGCAGATTTATTCTCCCGAATACAAACGTGTATCGTGAGCAATAGCAAACTTTTCGAACATACTGAATATTAACATTTTGTCACTGTGAAACAATTTGTTTTTTTTTTTTGTTTTTTTTTCTGTGATGTTATTAAAATGTATTGAGATAAGTACGTATTTATATAATACATTGTGCGTCTTACTTCATATTTCTGGCTATTCCAGTCAAACGTTTACACAAAATAGAGTGCATCTATTCCGGACATTTGTGGGTATACAGGCGAAGATTTATCTTATCCATGTAAACCAAATGTCGTTTCGTACTAATTAATTGATGCTCTAAAACTTTCTAACTGGAAATTTTGCTCTATCTCTCTTCGTTTTTGATTTGCAATGCCTATCTTCTTAATTTCTTTACTAGGGACGTTGCTAACGTTTGCATTAAATCGGGCGTACTTTACTAAAATGTTACCTCACTTGCATAGCTGAAGCTCTCTCTGTTAGCAAGTATTTTCAGGTTAAAGGGACTTTCCTTTGCACCCTGTATAAACTGACAGACCCTAACATGCTTTTTCATATCAGTTTGTCAGAAGACAGAATTTATTCTTGAATATTTTTTACATCAGAATAATGAAAAATTTTTAAATGGAAAATGAAAATTCATTTAAGTGACTAATCCTTAATCAATGATTGCCTTGCCAATTTCTGAAAACACCAAAGTTTTTAAAATCGACTTTATTTATTTATTCATTGATTCCAGCATGCGTATTTTCATGAAAGCAGTGGTGTGCAACCGAGTGTTTTCTGTGAAAATCTTTTATTGTTATCCTCAGTCAGCTTAATTTCCTTTGTTACTTATACAGGGTGTCTCCTAATTCATGGGTCAAACTGTAAAGGAATGTAAAATACACATAAAGAAGCAATTTTGGTATATCAATGTGGAGTCGGTAATCGAAAGTTTTGGCGTAACACCAGAAACGAAGGAAACGAAAACGAGCGTTTTATTCACATAACAATTACAGTAAGTACTTAAATTTACCTCTGGCAGCGTCTAGCAAGTGTTTGACGTACCTTTTCGCAGAATCGAATTGCTTCACGAACATTTGCAGCAACAACTGAAAGTCATGCAATGAGGTCCTCATCAAAATCAACTACTGTCTCATAGATGAGATACCTGGAACATTCGAAAGGGTACGTCAATCACTTGTTAGACGTTGCTAGGTATTTATCGGTGTTGGTGATGTCACATTTGAGCACTTACTGTAATTGTTGTGTCAATAAAACGTTTGTTTTCATTTCCTCCGCATTTCTTGTTTTTCGCCAAACTTTTTATTTCCGACCCATGCATCGCTGTACCAAACTTGCTCCTCTATGTGTACTTAGCTTCCCTTACATTTTAACCCATGCATTTGGGTACACCCTGTAGAGATCCTTTGTAATTAAGAATATGGCGACATTCCTACAGAGGGTGTAGGACTGGAAGTAGGACTGTGTAGGGGTGTAGGACTCCGACTGGAAGTCTTCGTCCAAACTTTAACAACTCACATTCCAGATCATTGTAATAGAAGTCTAAACATGTTTCATAAAAAGAGTGCCGCAAAAGAAAAGAAATATGATTTTGGCGATAATGGCAGTATCGTTACGTTTTTATTAAAATCTTCGAATCATCAGATTAGCATAGCTGCCAACTCTTCCGCTTTTTTAGACCAGAAAAATTTAATGGAAATGTTTGCCTTATTTAATCGGCAGATTACGGCGATTTAAAAAGGTGACATTTACTGTAAAATTTTTGTGGTCTAAAAAGGCGTAAGATGTTGGCAGCTATGGATTAGGTATTTTCAATGGCGATAATTATAAATACACTAATAAGAACGGAATTTACTAAAGTGGGCTAAAACACTGCGACTTGCATTCTTTAACGAACGCAAAAAATTACCACGGAATGCTAAACACCGCATTGAAATACTCTTAACCAGGGTTCATAAGCTTCAAAGAATTTTACAGGGCAAATATCAGGTTTTTTTTTTTTTTTTTTTTTTTTTTTTTTTTTTTTAATTATAGAAAAATAAATCCGGGTTAAACGCGCGATATTTCGCCTTATTTAAGAACAGATTTTCTATAAGAAAATACTGGTTTCGAAGAATTTCCTGGTCGTGAAAATTCAGGACAAGTACGACCCTTGTGTTAAACATCGCTAAAAATTGCAAATTCGAGGGAACAAATTTATTGTATTAGGCCAAATGTTTGAAAGTAAATTTTTTTCATCAACCTTAAAACAACGCCGACGAACGCGAAAAAACTTTAAAATCTCATTAAAAAATTCGGAAAAACTCAACAATCGTTTTATGAATTCCGAATAAACTTTATTGAAAATAGGACAGAATATATTATATACTAGAAGCAATCTATGTACGTGTACTTAATCAAGGTAGCCCGTCAAAAATGACGGAAATTTAGATATAAAGATATATACAACTCATGTGCAAGAATATGAGTTTTCTCGCTTGTTCCGCAGTGATAGATGAAAATAACACATTTTAAGAAAACACATTTATGAAAAACTGTGTACAGTAATCTGACAGTTTGGTTCCAAGTGTTATGCAGATTTGAGGCTTTTTGCGGTCATGTCTATTCAATCTTTGTTTACATTTTTTTTTAATTCATATATTGGACAATTTAGATTGTTGAACCTTAAAAATAAATATATAACACACTTGAAGTAACGTTAAAAACTATTAAATTATCGTATACGATTTCATGAAATGGTATTATATGGTATTATATGTGTGTGCTTCATGATCTTGGTTACGACGGTGGCGAAATTGGCTGCAACTTGTCATAATCCTAATAGTGTGGGCCGCTATAACAAAAAAGTAACCAGTTTTTAGTAAAATTTCTGATATAAAGTAGTTTTCAAAAACTTGTGTAAAATTGCAGGCCGTTCTCGTGTTATGCCAGTCCTAGGAATAATATTTCTAACACTGAAGATTTTCCATGTATATATGGAATTTAGAAAAGCTTCTCCAAAAGAAAGGTCCTGAAATGACATTGTAATTCCTCTAACTTCAAAGTTTAATCGGGCCCTGATGTTGAGTACAGAAATCTAATAAATACAGTTATTTTGAATATTACAACAGAATTAAACAGTTAAACTTATTTAACTTAAACCCGCTGTTACTTCCCGATGTTATTTTTTAGTATTAAGAAAGAAAATTATTTAAAATTTTCAAATCGTGCATTTATGATTTTTTCCGTCTTTAATAACTAAATAATGAAAAAATAGGCTTTTGTTCTGAGCTCATAAATATGACAATAAAATAATGTAACTAAGAGACATTGCAAAATTAAATCTTTGTGATTACAAACCATAAACAAACGATAGAGCCACCATTTTACCTACTACGACGTCATTAGAATATTGCCCATTGATTGTTGGAGAACTTACTTTGTGAATGATTGCCTCAATGATTTAATATTTTTGACGTTTCACGATGAATGACTCACTTGTGTTTGTTTAGGTTTATGGAATGAGATATTAAGCTGTGAAACTAATTTCAATTGAAGTTATCCAAGGATATATGTATTTTTAATCGAAATTAAAAACAATGATTTTATCTCGAAATAAAAAGTTTTAGTTTCTATAATTTGTTATTTCTGTTAATAATTTATTTAAGTACTTTTCCATTATAGCGCATTTTTAAAAAAAGCTTGGCGCGATTCGGGCATCAGAAAGTGAGATATGTTGCGAAAATATATAAACAGCTATGAAAACAAATCTAATGAACTTTTATCTTTGTTTATATATGCACTTATATGCATAAAAAAAATCGTTTCTAAATATATATAATTTTTTTATATACAAATTACGGCACAGATTTCAGATATGAACCGGGATACCTAACTGGCGCCAAAATGGTGTTATTTTGCCTGCTATGGTAACCCGGCTATTGTTTTTTTATTTATTAATAAATTGTTTATTTACTTTTATTTTCTGTCTTTTAATTATATAAACTGCTTTGTTCTATAGTTATTATTCAAACTGGCACAGATGTCATATTCGCCCCATATTGGCGCGATTTTTTTCCGACGCCGATTTGGCGAAAACATCAACAGCATAAACAACAACATCCGGGTTATAATATCAAGCAAAATAACTACACTTTGGCGCCGCTTAAGTATACATTGCATATATGACATTGGCGTCAGAAAAAATAATATGGGCTAATATGGCGCTAATATGGGGCGAATATGACATCTGTGCCTTCAAACTTTTATTTATTTATAGTTACAGTAAACCCTCGATTTAACGGACTAATTGGGGCTAAGATGTGGCCGTTAAATCGCAAAGTACTATTTATAATATTATTTTGTTATAATTATAGTACATATATATTATTACGTACTTGTAATTACATATATTATTACAGTGCAAATTACATATATATATACAATATATACAGTGTATATACATGTATTGTATATATACAATATATGTATATACATAAATATATATTGTATATACATATATACTACTGTGTATAAATATATATATATAAACACAATATACATTACTTTTAATATAAAAGCTTAAAAGAGGGTTGCGTGTTGATTCTCAAGTAGGGGAGGGGGAGGGGGGCACTAATACTTTTTTTTTTCGAAGCGTGTTTCATCGTTTTAGAAGCTGTTTTATCATGGAGGCTTCCAGTAAATGATAGTGATAAATAAATATTTGACATTTGTCAAATATAAAAATTGGAAATACGGGCGTTGAATTTCAGTTTAGGGAGAGGGGAATAATTTTAAATTAACGATTTTGATTTGTTAATTTAAGGATAAAGTGTTTTAAAACGGACATTAAACGAAACCCTCTGTGCGATCTGCGATCACACTTACCCACTTGTTTTACTTTAATTTTTGTTTAATTTTTAATTTTTAATTTTTTTTAATTAGTCCGTTGAATCTGAAGTCCGTTGAACCGAGGTCCGTTAAATCGAGGGTTTACTGTATTTCCTTTTCAAAATGATAGCAAATAATTGAAAAATATATAAGTAACTGGTATTCGAAAGCGAGATTTCTGCCAAATTGGCGTCATAGAAAAATCACGCCAACCCCCATGCGTATATGACATCTGTGCAAAAATTACTTCTGTTTCTTTATAAAAATGGGAAATAGCTTTTTTTATATTAAACTGTCGGCACAGATGTCATATACGCCTATATTGGCGCGATTTTGTTTTTACGCCGATGTCATATACGCACCGGGTACTTAACTGGCGCCAAAGTGTCGTTATTTTGCTTGTAATGGTAACCCGAATGTTGTTTATGCTGTTGATGTTTTGGCCAAATTGGCATCGGAAAAAAATCGCGCCAATATGGGGCGTATATGACATCTGTGCCAAATTGTATACATACGGAAAAAATTGCTTGTGAGTATGAAGCAGTAAATAGGTTGCCAGAAAATACGTTGGAAAACTTCTTTCTCGCCAAGAAACTTTTCTCCGAAATATTGTACATAAGCAATGATTGCTGGAAATGCATTTTTAATTATGATATGCGCTTTTATGTTTCACTACATTTATGCATACTATACTGTGTGTATAAATGCTACAGTTCATATGCAGGGCTACACAAAAGAATTCGTAAGGGTTACTGAGTATGAGAGTAAATTGCTTAAAGGTGGTTTTTAAAGAAGTTATGCATTTTTACGCTGAACTGCATTTAGTTTCCTAAGAAATGTTTGTGCAATATAGATAAAATGGTTACGCAAAGAATTGGATACATAACCGTCTATGGATGATAATATTTGGAAATGTAATTTCAGTACTTTTAAGAGTAGTTTAAATTAAATTTTAGCTAAATAGTGGCCTGTAATAACGGTACTATTGGCTATGGACGGTAACTGCTGAAATCAATTTTTAAATTGTTTTATGCGTTTTCTAAAATGTTTACTTAGTTATCTTGGCACTTCTTAGTTATCCCGTCGACCACATTACTGTTGCCAAAATGTAAGATTAATTGCCAATAATGGTTGCCATTAATTAATTAATTAAATGCCAATAATGGCCAATAAAACCATTAATTCGACGTTTTATTTGTATTTTTATTAATGTTTTACTATTGATTTGGCGATTTATATAATTTGGTGAAATTGGTCGACGGGATATCTAAGAAGTAACGTTATCTTATTTACCTTATTTCTCTAAATAACGAAGTTTTGTTAAAGCATTCAGGATGTGTTGGAAAGTGTTTCATATTCTATGCTTAACGCATGATTTTTCTTTCTTCTTTAGTCTTATTTTGCATTTATTTTATTCTTAATTATATTGCTTATACTGCTTTATAGAAACTTATAGAAACCTTATAGAAAGTTTGGCACAGTTGTCATATACGTTATCATATATTGGCGCGATTTTTTCCGACGCTAATTTGGCGAAAACATCAACAGCATAAACAACAACATCCGGATTACCATATCAAGCAAAATTACGACACTTTGGTACCAGTTAAGTACCCGTTGTGTATATGACATTGGCGTCAGAAACAAATCGCGCCAATATGGGCGTATATGACATCTGTGCCGAAACTTTAATATCTAATGTTTAAACTCTTCGCTCCACTCCCCTTGCATATAGTACAAACTATAACACGGATAGCGCAAAATAATAGACAGTTTGGTACTTTTCCACTGTAGGGCCTTTGGCATTTTTTTAAAAAAAGCTTGGTGTAATTTGGGCATCAGAAAAAAAAATCGCCCCAATATGGGGCGTATATGGCACCTGTGCCGAAACTTTAATATCTAATGTTTAAACTCTTCGCTCCACTCCCCTTGCATATAGTACAAACTATAACACGGATAGCGCAAAATAATAGACAGTTTGGTACTTTTCCACTGTAAGGCCTTTGGCATTTTTTTAAAAAAGCTTGGTGTAATTTGGGCATCAGAATGTGAGATTTGGGTACTTTTCCGTTATGCGGACACTTTTGTTGCCAAGCGTAATAGTTGGCGCAAAATCGTGAATTGAAGCATTTGAAAAATAAAAGAAAAACCATTGTCGATACTAAAGTGAGCATTTAAAAAATATAACATTTGAAAATTCCAGACTTTTACGAACTATTTCATCAAATCACAAATATATACTTAAAATAAGTGTACAAATAACTGCTATAAAATAAAGCAATAAAATAAAACTCATATTAAACTGCTGGCATAAAATTTCAAATATCTTTTAGCATTTTGAAATAATTGGCGCATTAGCATACATTTTGGCATGGTGTCCGTATAACGAAAAAATATCGAGATTTGTTGTCAAATCATATAAACAGCTCTGAAAACAAATTTGATGAGCGTTTTTGTTTGTTTTATATGTATATTATTGATGTTTTTATGTACAAATTACATCTGTTTCTGTATAAAATTAGAGAAACGGCTTTTTTATGTTAAATAAATCGTATAAATATCGAAAAAAATGCGTGTGTATATAAAATGAAACAGTGAATAGGTTCCCGGAAAATATGTTACCAAACTTCCTTTTTCGCCAAGGCACCTATACTGGAAAAGTACCTAAAGCACATTAAAATCGCGCAGTTAGGAGCTCGCACAGTACATCGCTGTCTATTGACGGTTATTTTATTAGTAACATCGGGAGGAAGATGTAAAGATGTTCTTTAAATTCTTACCCATAGATTTCGAAAAAATACCGTAAAAGAGTGGAGTTTAAATTAAATTTCGGTGACCTCCATTATGAAAGATTAATGGTTTTAAATGGGAATTTCGCCAAATTAGCCAGCTATCGCCAAGTTGGCGAACATTTGGCGCTACTGTGGTAACCCTGCATTAATATTTTTCAACAATTACTCATTTCAATGAGGCGGTCCTACCGGAATAGTGAGGGACACACAGAGGCTTGGATTTTATATAAATAGATGGCAAACAAATTGAAATCATATGTGCTTTACAAATGTCAAAAAATTGCTACGAAACGCGAAAGAAAATCTAAAAAGGACGTTATAAAAGACCAAAAAATTTATAAATCATTGTACTAATTTTGAATAAACTTTATTGAAAGGAAGACAGCAGCTACTGTATTGAAAACTAAAATACTGAAAACGGAAATTCATTTACTAATGTGGAAAAAATGGTGAAAATTTAAAAAATTTTGAAATCAAATAAAAAATCCTTACAGAGTCATTAAAATTTAAAAATCGCAAAGGTAAAAATTTACTATAATGGGTACTGTAGCCGAAATTTTCACGAATGTAAAAAAACTGCCATAGAACGCGTCAAAATGCTCAAAATAGCATAGAACACTAGATTAAAGATAGCTAAACGTTGAAAAATTGGGGAGAACAAAATTTACTATATTAAGCTGGGAGTTTGAAACCGAACTCCTTTTTTAAATGTCAAAATATCAAGGAGAAAAGCATAAATTTCGAAAAATAGAATTAAAATAGTGCAATAAATTCAAAAATCTGTGTACGAATTTCGAATAAACTTTAATGAAAAAAGGACAAAATTGATATTACAGGGCATAGCTGGATAAGCATTGGAAACATGCCTTTCAATCAAATTTCCCGATTTTTTCCCCGATGTGGCTACATATCTGACAATATATTTCACCTACTATCACCCTATGAATATTGATATTTAATGAGATTAAAATGTTTTTTCCATTTTTTAAAAAACTGATTTTCCAAAAACTGCTGCACGGAGTTTCATGCCATTAACTGAGGATATATAGATACAAAGGATGCATAACTGGTAATTTTTTTAATAATTTTCTGTTTATAAAAACTGTGTAAAACAGCGAAATAAAAATAAAAAAAAATAATAATCATATCTTATGTTTATCCGAAAATTACCATTTTCTTGTAAAAAATTCTCCATATGTGCCCGTGTCTATTTATATAAAATCCAAGTCTCTGTGTGTCCCTCACAATTCCGGTTGGACCGCCTCATTTATCGCGCCTATATCAGGGTTAGGCTTCCTATGGAGAAATCGGAACAGCTTTAACAATGAGTAATTGTTGAAAAGTACTAATTGCATGGTTGCCACAATAGCGCCAAATGTTGACCAATTTGGCAAAATATCGCCAAATTCGGCGACAAAAATAAGTTGCCATATATGAAGCCAATTTGGCGATAGCTGGTTAATTTGGCGAAATTCCCTTGAAAACCCATTAATCTTTCATAATCGAGCTCACCGCTATTTAATTTAAACTCCACGCACTGAAGATTTTTTTCAAAATCTATGGGTCAAAATTTAAATTGTAATATACGAAAATGTACGTATTTACATCTTCATCCCGATGTTACTAATAAAGTAACCGCCGCTAGACGGTGCTGCTTTATCTGAGCCCCTAAATGCCCAATTTTAATGTGCTTTACATAGCCGGATACAGTAATTAAATTCTCGGTATTTTTATTAATAAAGTATTTAATTAATAATTATCTCGGCATTTTTATTAATAAAGAAAGATGCCTTGGCGAAGAAGAAAATTTGGCAACATATTTCCACATTTTAAAATCCGTTATTTTCATCTATCACTGCGGAACAAGCAAGCAAAACTACTCAGATTTTTGCACATGTGTTGTATATATCTTTATAACTCATTTTCCGTCATTTTTGACGGGCTATCTTTCTAGAATTCTATATAAAAGCCGAAATTTTGAGTTGGGTACTACACATAAATATTTACAAAAATGTATATTAAAATGATTGAAATTCTTTTTAAGGCGTTATTTGGGACGTAGCTACTCAACTTCGAAATCCGAAGAATTTCTGGAACAAACAGTTACAGAATTGCAGTATTTTAAATATTAATGAACACATGAGCAACATTCTCAACGCTGTTGATGTCGATAACAAAATGAACATAAAGTTTAAAAACATGGCTTATATGCTTAATGGAATCTAAAATACTTCAGTTGACATATTGTCTGCTGACTTTGATCCAAAAATTCTTCCGATGTCGAAATTGAGTAGCTCCGCCCCAAATAACGCTCTAAAATGGATTTCTATAATTTCAATATACGTTTTTGTAAATATTTATATGTATAGTACCAAACGCAAACTTTTGGAATTCATACAGAATATGCGGGCACATATGGGGAATTTTAACAAGAAAATGGTAATTTTCGGATAACCATAAGATATGATTTTTATTTTTTTTTATTTTTATTTCACTATTTCACGCAGTTTTTATGAACAGAAAATTATACAAAAATTACCAGTTATGTATTTTGGTACCTATATATCCTCAGTTAATGGCATGAAATTCCGTGCAGCAGTTTTTGAGAAAATTCTTTTTTTAAAAAATCGAAAAGACATTTTCATCTCATTAGATATAATATTTATAGGGTGATAATAGGGGAAATATATCGTCAGATATATAGCCACATCTGGGAAAAATCAGGAAATTTGATTGAAAGGCATGTTTCCAATGCTTATCCGGCTATGCCCTTTCTGCATTTAAAAATATGTAATATTTTTGTGTTCGAAATATTAGTAAAAAATACGAATGTGTATATTGAGCATAACTTTTTATATTCACAGGCCTTTTAAAAAAAATGCGATGATAATTTAAATTGGGGAATAACACTTGATTTCTTTTTAAATTCATTTTACACTTAAGCCTTCCATTTAACCCATTAAGGACCAGCTTCTTTTACATTTCTTTTAATTCGTTGACACCGGTTTTTCCCGCATTGTATTTTTGATTTATTTAATTGCTCGAAATTTGGCATTAGATAATGTGAAAATTTCCAAATTGAAATACCGGTATTCAAAGGGCATAAGCCGGATAAGCATTGAAAACATGCCTTTCGATCAAATTTCCTGACTTTTTTTCCCAGATGTGGCTACATATCTGACAATATATTTCCCCTATTATCAACCTATAAATATTAATATTTAATGAAATAAAAATGTCTTTTCAATTTTTTAAAAAACGGATTTTCTCAAAAACTGCTGCACGGAATTTCATGCCATTGACTGAGGATATTGGATACCAAAGATGCATAACTGGTAATTTTTCTATAATTCTCTGTTTATAAAAACTGTGTGAAATAATGAAATAAAATAAATAAATAAATAAATAAAAATCATATCTTACGGTTGTCCGAAAATTACCATTTTCTTGTAAATAATTCCCCATATGTGCCCGTATATTCTGTACAAATTCCGAAAGTTTGCGTTTGGTACTACATATAAATATTTACAAAAATGTATATTAAAGTTATAGAGATCCATTGTAAGGTGTTATTTAGGGCGGAGCTACTCATCTTCGACATCGGAAGAATTTTCGGAACAAAGTCAGCACACAGTATGTCAACTGATGTGTTTTACATTCCATTAAGCATATAAGAAATGTTTTCCAACTTCATGTTCATTTTGTTATCGACATCGGCAGCGTTGAGAATGTTACTCATGTGTTCATTAACCCGAGAGTAGTCGCGACATTTTTTAGAACGTTAGTAGTCGCGTTCGGTCCATTTGCCGCCGTTACCAGCAGGCCGAAAACGAAGGGGAAACTTGCCGGTGTTATCAGATGATCGAAAACGGATAACGTAGGGTGAAAATAGTGACTGAACTTTAAAAGATTACAGCAATTATTCATTTTACAACCTTTTACAGCAATTATTTATTTCGCATAAGTATATATTCAGTTGACATCTAGATAAATGTTTTTAATAACTCTTTCTTCGTTTTGCATAAATATTTAAAAGTAAATAGTAAATGATTTGATTGAATTTCTGATGTTACTATGAATCAATAATTAGTAGGAAAACATTTACTAATATGAATCTAAATTCATGATAGGGGTATTTTTATTTATTTATTTATTTATTTATTTTGGAAGGACAGAATCAGAGTCAGGTAGATTTTTTTGATACTCCGGCACTCTATATCCATTTAATAAAATAAAATTATCAAATTTAGCATCAATATATTACACTGAATTTAATTGAACAATTAAACTGAAAATAAAAATGGAACCTATGACATGCAACAGAAAATCAAATACAATACCACTAATTCACCAGCATATTGCGGACGATTAATTCATTTAAAACTTATGAAAAACCATCAAATTTGATGCCATAAACAATTAAAGACAATATATATATATAAACTTTCTGTACAATAATACCATTGAAAAATAAGGAAAATGACCAATAATTATGAAATCACAAATACCACATAAACCAAATATTATTAAAAATGTATAATTATATATATATATAATAAAGAAAAAGGTAAAAAATACTTAACTTCGAAATTATAAATGTAAATGTTGTAACTACGTTTTATTTATTTATTTATTTTGTGGGGTGTCTGTGTGTGTATGAGGGGGGAGAGAAGGGGGGGGGGCTCTCGAGATTTTGTGATTAAATCCATTTTTCAAATGAAAATGTACGATTTGTAGTTTTTCTATTTATTTCAGGGTGGGAGCAGCGCCCTTGAATAAAAACTCTGGATACGAATTTCGCTCATATAAAGTAAATAATAAATAAGTTATTGAAATTATATATTTAATTTAAATACATTTGCAATTGTAAATTTAAATCCTAAGATGGATAAATTATTTTAATTAATAGAATCACTGAAACGTTCATCTTAATAGGGATGTATTTTACAGAAACTATTTAATTAAAATGAATATTCAATTGTACATTTCATAATAAGGTATTAATGTTATAATTTATTGTTTTATAATACCGTTCATTAAATTAATAAAAACAATAAGAAAATTTTCTCCGAAATTATAAATATGCAGAAATAATTTAATTTAAATGAATTTTCTCTCATATTCTGGAAAACATTATTCTGAAAAATAGTTTGAACAATTGATGAAGGACAACAAATTTAAATTTGTTAGATACTGTCCCCAAGCCTCTATTGGATTTCAATAATAATTTCTGCGGCATTGTTAAAAAAAAATGTGTTTTTACTTACAGTATTAAAATTTAAAAATAGATAAATTTTATAAAAATACTTAAAATATTTTTTTTAAATCATAGTATAAACATTCGCTGAATTATCCAAAAGAGTTTTTTATTTGCGTAATTTCTAACCTACATTATAAAATTCTCATAATTTTTCTTATTGTACAAATAAATTATATGTATGTTCTTCGCAAATATACACACTACATTTCTGAGAAGATTGTTTTATCTTTCGAATTTGTTTTATTGTACGAAAACGATGCTTTTCAGATTTTGGATATACGGCAATTTTTTTTACTCATTCCCACAAAATTCTCTTATTTTTTTTTTAATGGTTTTGCAGTGTTATTGTCTGTTTTCTTTCATTTATATGTTCGGGTAATAAATGGAAAGCAAGTTCTTTCAAATAATGATGATGAATTTCTCTTTTTTCCATATTTTAATAATTATCGATTTGAGAATTTATTCCCACAATATTTGACAATGAAAAAAATGTTGACCATCCATCATTTTTTTGTGCGAACTGACTACACAACTAATATAATAAAACAATTTTAAGTCACATTCTAAAAGTAAAAAAAGTACTCTTTGAACGAATAAAATAGCAGAAAGGAAAGAAAGACGAAATAACAACAGACAGAGAGTGCGTACTTCGAAGAAACCTTCCCCACAGATTTCGCAGAAATGGGAAAGGATGAAAACGAGGGGGAAAAATTCAACTAACGTAAGTGGTCGCAACGCGGTCATTTAGACCGATTGAAACTTAAGAATGCGATAAAATGCTAAGAAATAGCAGGAATGACTTGCAATTTTACTACACAAGAGTGTGAACACTCAAGGTCAGCTACACGGAATTTGGCAATCGTAACTTTAACGGGAAATGAGTTACAGGAAGATAACGAATTTCGGGCGGGGAAAAGACCAACGCGCGACTATTAACGGGTTAAAATTTTAAATACTGCAATTATGTAACTGTTTGTTCCAAAAATCTTCGGATGTTGAAGTTGAGTAGCTCCGCCCCAAATAACGCCTTAAAATGAATTTCAATAATTTTAATATACATTTTTGTAAATATTTATACATAGTACCCAACGCAAAATTTTGGCATTTATATAGAATATACGGGCACATATGGATAATTTTTTACAAGAAAATGGTAATTTTCGGATAACTATAAGATATGATTTTTATTTTTTTTAATTTTTATTTCGCTGTTTCACGCAGTTTTTATGAACAGAAAATTATACAAAAATTACCAGTTATGCATCTTTGGTATCTATATATCCTCAGTTAATGGCATGAAATTCCGTGCAGTAGTTTTTGAGAAAATCCGTTTTTTAAAAAATGGAAAAAAACATTTTTATCTCATTAAATATCAATATTTATAGGTTGATAATAGGGGAAATATATTGTCAGATATGTAGCCATATCTGGAAAAAAAATCAGGAAATTTGATTGAAAGGCATGTTTCCAATGCTTATCCGGCTATGCCCTTTGATGATCCAAGGTGTATTCTTTTTCTAATGCGGTAAAATTGCTGCAAAAACGAAATCGCATAAAAAAATAAATAATTTCTTATCGAAAAATCCAAAAAATGTGTTTGCGGTATATAACTTCTGACATACAGGTACTTTTTGCCAAATCTCGTAGCTCTGCTTTCAGCGGACTCTTTAGAAAACAGGAGATAATCACACCCACCCGCATAACAAACTTATATCCTAATTTTTATAGATTAGCCGGAATCATTAAACGTATAAATTTTCAGTATATTTATATTGTACCAGAAATAATTGTCGGAAAATATTATAAATAGAAAATAAATACAGATCACCGTCTCAAGCAATACATATCTTTCTTGTGTGCATTTAATCAAACCTAGACGCATATCGGCTCGGTTACGTTAGGAAAAGTAAAGTTTAGAACATTCGTTGAATTTTTAACACTCCCGAGGGCGGAGGTATATTTTGAAACCACTAAATTTTAATTCCCAAATGTCGCAATGACACCAGAATTTTTTGTCTAAAAATTTTCGTGTATTATGTATGCGAATTATAGCCTTTATTTATTTCCGAATAAATTTGTTCGTAAATACCAGTGCCATTCATTGAAATCAACATTTTAGCAATGGGATTGCTTTGCCGCTTAAAGTGTTAAAATATTCTGTCAGGTACTTTTTTTTATCAATTGTATAGATAAAAATCATACTTCCGGGTAAATGCAATCACATTATGGTATAAAAAACGGGTGGAATCAGAGAGAAGCGTAATGCTCGATCTAAAAAAGTTACAGGGAAAAAATGGCAAATAGTTTCAGTCTAAAGAAGTAAGTAGTACGTAGAAAAGTAATGGAACCAGATTATCTGTAAAGTTCATGAAATTACCCAAATTTTTGTTGATAGCTGAAAATGTGAACTGAGCTTTATAGTGTGTGTATATTCATAATCATAATATCCTCTCAAAATGAGTAATGGGTATAGTAAACACAATGTGTAATTATGTACTAAAAATTTCCGTCAGGGCCAGATTTATGGACTGGACATGATTGCATCGAGTCAAGCTAAACTCCACAAAGCTAAAAGAATGTGATCCATGGAATAATATTTTAAATATAACATTAATATAGTCAGGTTGTTGAGGAATTGTTGTTAACATTTCTGACATAACTCATCTAACATAATAATTTTTATTTGATGTAATTAAAGGGAATCTTATGGGGAATTTAAATGGGGAAATTAAAGGGAATCTGTGAAAAGGGGACCTTATGTCAATGGAGTTAAGCCAGACAAGTAGTTATCTTATGGTTGAATCGTACATGCTTAGGGTTTTGTGCTTACTTTGGGCTTATATCATCCAGACTTATCAGTGACCACTGGATTGGAATTTAGTCCATACTTCGTACTGAACTGAGCTCTCTCATTACCAAATCAGCCTGTAACCTGTTCTAATGAACCAAAAATTTTAAAATGGATAATGTTTGGAATTCAGAATGAGTTAAAAATTCCTTTATTCCCCTGATTGATTTTAAGGCACCAATAAAGCTCAGTCCACATGTACAGCTATCAACAAAAACTTGGGTACAGTGTTGCCAGAGGGCTACTTTTTTTAAATTCAGATTTTTTGATTGGCACCACTTTTTTGAAATGGTAAAATTCACTTTGTTTTTGCCTTAATTAATATGTCATTAAATAAGGCATATTTTACCGTTTCAAAAAAGTGGTGTCAATCAAGAATCTGATTTTAAAAAAAGTAGCCCGCCTGGCAACACTGTTTGGGTAATTACATGAGCTTTACAGATAATCTGGTTCCGTTACTTTTCTACGCACTATTTATTTTTTAAACTGAAACTATTTGCCAATTGTTTACTGTAAATTTTAAATTGAGCTTTGCTTTTCTATCTGGTTCCACCGATTTTTTATATCTTTTCAGATCCTTTAGGAAGTTAATCAACCAACTTCAACTAACCAAACAACCACCCCAACTAACCAGCCAATGACCTCAATTAACCTGCCAAACCAATTGCCCCAAACAAAAAGAAACAGAAACATTGGTTCACCAGTGTATCTCAAGAGTTCTGATGACCCCATACTTATTGCTAACCCCCATATTGGTATATTGACTTATACTTTACTCAGGACTGGCCGCCAGACTAGTTCTTAGAATAAGTTTTATACATAGTGTGATCTCTTGAATTTTTCTGCGACGTACCTACGCTCCTCTGGTTTAAGGGGCTATGTAGTATCCTAGGTCAACTCCTCAAACATACAAATACTAGGGTAAGAAATAGTCATAAGAAATGAATTAAAACTGTGAAAATCTATAAAAATGGAAAATTTCTGTTTTTGGGACTTAATGGGAATTTAAAATTTAAAAAAGTCTGAAATCGACTGAATGCAGAAAAATGATCTAAAGTGATAGAAAATTATTATACAATGCACCTGTAAATGATATCAGTAATATTTATAATAATATTTCGTAAGTCAAACTAAAATACCGCGGTAATGACTAACATCTAACTGTAATCATTAAAAAAAGAAAAAAAAAAATCAGGAAAATTGGAAAGTAGGTGTCTTTTGTAAAGCATGCATTAATTAAGGAGATAAATTACGTAAACGAGTCTATTGATAATTGTCTTATTTGGCACGGATAAATTATATAATTGAACAATTGGCTCATGTTGCCGGGCGTCGTTTAGGGCGACGTTTTTATTTTTGTAGTTTTTATTTTTATCTATTTTGATATCTACAGGATATCATTGTATTCCCTAGACCTTTCTGTACAAACTGGCACAATTATTTTTCAAAAAACTAAATATAGTTTTTCACAAAAAAATGGTTAAATATAATCATTTTACGTTGGAAAATGTGCCCCGTATGCAGGGCAAGTTTTTCAGCCTACTATAAATAGTTAGGGGCAAGTTTCCAACTATACTTTAAATCATAAAACACAGGTAATAAATCTTGCTTGTTAATTAATAAGTATTTTTTATTGTGAACTAAATGCACAGTAACATAAAAAACAGTTTTAATACGTTTTATATTTCGAGACGAAGGTCCAAACAGGTCCCTGGACGGTATTGGATTTTGTTATTTCTCTCCCCTTTTATCTGATTCCTTTTGCAGTTTCCCTTTTTTAGAAGAATCTTTTTTCCATTTTCAGTTGATTTTTAACTGGAGAATCGGTCAATACAATACTTCCTATTTTTATTTTCAAGCCGTGTTTGTCGCCTTAGTGCAGCCTTCGCAAAAGTCCTAACTTCTTCTGGTGTAGGCGAAGTTTGTTTGGATGTAGAAGGAACGCCTTTTTCGTAAGCAATAGGGAAGTTTGAGTAGAACTTAAGGAACAGGTTCTTTGGAAGTGCTAGCCTGCGTTGGTGTAGAAGAATTAGATGCTTTCGGTGTTGTTGTTGTTTTTTCTTTTTTTTTGAGGGGGGGGGGGGGGGCAATCGATTATTAAGAAAAGTTTGAAATATTTTCGGAATTGTTGGTGCATTCAAGATCTCGTGCGGCAGGATCTGGCCTGTCAGAAAAGTAGGATGGCATAAAATCAGAGTCTGAAAATGTGCCAGGATTCAGAGAGAAAATTCTTGAACGTTTAAAACCCGCCATAATATTGACTGTGGATTAACGCCAGTGGAGCAGATCTAAGAATGCTTAATTTTCTGTTTGAGTGGTCCATACACACTGCGATCTCAGTGTTGTAGCTTATGACTATAAAGGCATAATTAACATAAAATGGATTCATTAAATGAACCCATTTTTTTCATGACATTTTATTATATTTTTGAGTTTACCTTGCTTTTTATATTTATAGTTTTACTGGCATAACTAAATAATCAAATGGATTCGTAGTATATATGGTTATTTTGCTGATTTTACTAAACAATAAATACATTTTTGATACAATAAGACTAGTTGATTTAGGAGGGGGGACGATTTCCAACGACAAACAGGTTGGAAAACATTCCCCGTATGCTGTTGGAAAACCTGCCAGTCGCCATATTTGAACTTTTACACTATCTGGACGAATAGCGGTGTAAGTTATTTGCGAAACAAACGCATAGTTACCTGAAAAAAGAAACCCTTTTTTAGTGCATGCTATGTCAAAACAGTAAGTATAACGCCAGTACGTTTATTTTACGTTTTAATAAAGACCTGAAATTTTACTCACCGTTGAAAAAATGAAAAAAAACCAGCTCTCCTGGCGAAGTGACCAGGGGTGCAAGTGCTGCGCAACAAATGACTGATTGCTACCACTAAATTTTTATAGTATTCCACACCTTATTTATTGTCACACATTTCTGAGATTTAATAAGGCGAAGAATGTTACTAAAATTTTGTGGTGAAAATCAGCCATTTGTTGCGCAGCGTTTGCACCCCTGAGTGACTGCAGCTGCTAAACTATAACTTTTGTAGATGGTGTGTAAGATGTTGCTACTTCAGCCAGTTCACTGGCTAGCGTCACCTAGCGGCTCATTTTAAAAAAAAATTAAGCTAGTTGGAAAACTTGCCCCTATGTAAAATGTGCCCCGTTCTCCCCTAATATTTATTTGCGCTTTTATTTTTAGTATATTTTTATTAATTTCATACAATAGTTCTCGAAACTCTGTAATCTTGAAAATTTATATTCTTTAAATGATTACTTTCGCGCCAACAATATTAATTTTTTTTAAAACTCGCGAAATTGAATTTCATTTGGCGTTATTGATGAAATAATTATAGTAAAGTGTTTCACCTTTTAAAATTAAATTGTATGTTTTCTTTGGCGCGTGCAATAGCAGTATATGATTTCCTTGACAATACGCAGGAAAATTCAATGAATACAACCAAATGAACCAGCATTTACCGAAAATTTCTTTCGTATGACTTAAAAATAAATCTTTTACTTTATGGATGTTAATAATAAGGATTAATTTCAGAATATCAGGAGTTTCTCGTTAGAATAAAACCTCATTACAAAGTTACGTCAATTAAATAGAAATTGACGTTATACTTAGCAAACGATTTTTTAAAATTATCTTTTCCTAAATTCTGTTTTTGAAATTAAAACTCCTGTATTAAAGTAGATTTATTAACTTTAAAAACATTCAAATGAAGATACTACGTCATTTTAACAAGTGTTTAGTTAAACTTTTTACATATATATATAAGAAAAATTTTCATTTTCTGAATAGTGTGACGTCGATTTCAAAAAAGCAAAAATATAGTGAGAAAATCTGAACATTTGTTGGTTCGAAAAAACAAAATACACGTATTATCATTTTTTTTTTTAAATTATTGTGCCACTTTTTATGGTGTGGCAACAGGAAAGAAACGATTGAATTAGAAAATTTAAAAAAGGACAGATTTCTATATTGTTAAATTATGGAAGGTATAGCGCTATGTAAAGTTTAAACGGGTGCATTTAATATTGGATATTTTTTGACCCGACCTTCGAAAGGCATATTGCTAAATTAAAAGCTTTCGAACAAGCTATTAGTCAGTACTGAATGTTTACTGGTTTGGATTGTAATTGAATTGTTGTATTTCCATCATGTTTAAAAACGTTTACCACTTGGGGACGAGCGACACGTATACGTGCCGCATGAAGCGCTCAAAATTCTTTTTTTTTCCTCACCAGAAAAATTTTAATTTTAAAATTTGCCTTATTTAATCTTAGCATCTTCTCGATTTAAGAAGACATAAATTTCTGTTTTTAAAAAACGGCGACAAAAGATTAAAAATTTCGTAAAAGGCTCCCGCCCCGAAGGGTTGTTAAAGATGCGGCTGAGCTCTACTAAGCATCTAGTAAAATATAGTATCGTGCTGTTTTACGGAGATAAATAAAAAAAAAATAAATTTTTATACTTTCTTTGCTTTTATAACAGTTCAATCAACGTCTGAGTATATTTTGAAAAAAATTTGAAAAATTTACTACAAATTATAAGTGACCAATTGAAATAGTGAAATTGTAATAATGATTTGATTGTTATATTTATGTTCATTTATTACACAACTGCGAAATTATAATGACTGATACCTATAAAGATATGTAAAACTCTGGTGTGTCACACAAGATTAGAAGAATTTCTACTGTACATTTTTTTCCCTTAAACTGAAATTGAAAAGTAATTAACATAAAATATACCAAGAACTGGTTATTTGGTAGCTACCAAAGGAAGATATTTCGACTTGAAAGTGAAATATATTCAGAAAATAAATAAAATATAAATTACACAGATATAATAAAAATCTTGGTTTGATAATCTTTTATAAAATTTGAGTAATATTCTCGTTATTTCATATTATAGAATCTCTTACAATATTTTACTTTATCCGCTGATTCTCTCATTGTGTCTTGGTGTTTTTTTAAGTTGTAAAAAAAGGTCTTTGTAGTTTCACAACAGTATCTTAGAAAAATTTTAATTACTTTTCATTTCCTTGCGATTCTCCAACAAAAGGATGAGGAGTTACAAGACAAAATTCTATCTATATTTGGTCTGAAACTTTTTTATGCTTTTTTCGTGTTGTTTGCAAACTAGATTTCTTATGTCCTTTTCTTCAGGGTCCAAGTTGCATAAATTTGAATACGATCTACCCCCTTCAATATTAATGCAATCGCAGAAAGACATGTAAGTGAAGATGGACGTCTGTAAACATTCAGCGACAGAAGTAGAGTAGTTGGGTTATCATGTGTCTTTGTGTAAATTTCATTATTTCACAGTTGAAGAAAAATTATCAAATCAACAAGTTTTTCATCTTACTCCCCATGATACTTGAAACCTTACTATGCGATCTAGCACAATTTTATATGCTCAAAAACATAACTGCATTATTAAAGATCATAAATCAGTGCTTGGCCTCAAACTAGGCTATATGTACTAATGCGATGAATTTAACACTTGTATTAACACTAGAACGCACGGGAGGAGTCGACCCGACTCCAACCATATGATTAAATGTCAACTGGAACCAGAAATTCTTTCATAAAATAAGTTAAATTTAAACAACGCAAATTTACGTTAAATAAATCAGTCAAATAATTTAAAATAAAAATTCTGGTAGCAAATATTTTTATGAAACTTGAGTAAAATTTCCGGGCATTCTAGTGTTAACAAGCTGTAATTACAGAACAATTTATAAATGAAAACTTCTTGAATAACTAAATCACTAAAAACTGACGTTTGAACATACAATGTATACAAATCAAGCAATATGAAAATGAACAGACGTAAAAATATCGTGAGTACTGGGACTCACATCATAAGTATATAAAATAACATCAACATCCCCCCAAATACATGAAATCAGAAGACGAAAATTCAAATGTCAGTAAACAATGCACCAAAAGACTATCATGCTCCATCAACCTATGATATAAAGGCGGTAGTGAGGCATCGTGACGTGACAAATCCACCCAGAAAGGTGAGATGTAAGGTAAATTGGAATCGTTGACCAGAGAGTTTCTAAATTTATGAATATGAACAGCTTCAAAAAAGTCTAAATGTGAAGGAGTATTATATTTCTTGATAATAGTGGCCGAATCACAGTTGTATTCGGGAAGGGGGGGGGGGGTTATTGTGGTTGAACAAGTCACGAAACATATACGTCTGCTCATTTTCACAGTGCTTTATTTGCATATACTGTGTGTTCAAACGTTGGTTTTAGTGGTTTACAGAAAAATTAGTTTAGAACATTCTCTATTTACTAATTAACTACAAATGAATCTGTCATAGCTTAAGATGTTTCCCTCTTGCTTAAATATATATTAATTTATTCATCTTCGAATTCCTTTTAAAAAATTCATAAATTCAAACCAATTTTCAGACCCCATATCTGAAAACGGATACTTTTGATTTTTTTACCGTCAGTGCAACTGGAATGAACCCACCTTAATTGAAAAGAAAACATTTTTTTTTCATTTTTAGCTTCTTCAATATGAAGTAAAAAGAATCAATATTAAAAACACATGGTTTGTGTGAGATTCGAAGCTAAATGTAGGTGCAAAGTAATATCCCGTTACACTCAAATATCTTTTGAACGGTAAACCTAGAACTATGAAACAATTGCCTACTTGTGAAATAACCATGCGCTATCACATGCGACTGGCTAAAACGCCGTTAGTGGCAAATTTGGGAACTTTTCAACAATATCTCGAAAAATAAGAGAAATAGAGAAAACTATATCGATTACAAAAGTTTAGATCATCCTCTATTTAGTACAAAATGACGTCTTAAATGTAAAAATAACTTTCATAGAAACTTTGAAACGTTAATTTTTCTATTAACAATCAACCGCTTAAATAAGTCAATAATCGCTTCTAGAAGAGAGTCATCATAACAAACATATATATTTTCTAGTAAAACTAACACAAAGCAGGAAAGTTACAATTTATTTTAATTTGAAGTTAAGTATGCTCAATGTATCCACTATCAGCAGCAATACACATTCACAACATAGCACTGCATAACTGCAAACAGTGGACACTTTGAGTATACTCAACACGATTTTAATACATATCTACCTCATAATGCCACATTTCTAGAAGCGATTAGGGACGTATTTAACCCACTGATCACCACCCCCCTGCATACTAGGCCTGAGAGTTGTGAACAGTGTTGCCAGATTGGGGAATTTTTTGTCCCCAGATTGTTGATTGGCACCGCTTTTTTGAAATAGAAACGTTCGACCTATTTAAAAGTAGATTGAAAATTCTGAAAATAAGCGACTTATACTATTTTTAAAAAGTGTTGACAGTCAATTAATCTAAATTAAAAAACTCCCCAATGTGGCAACACTGGATGTGACAGAAATGGCGGCTGCCTCAGGCGAATATTCTTAACGTTTGCTAAACGCTTACCCAAAATTTTCACACCAGTATTTTTTTTTAAGTTTTCTTTGACTTGTAAAAATAAAAATGAAAAAGGTCTTAAAAATGATAGGTACTAAATTTTAAGAGACCGTACGCGCGCTGAAAAAAAAAATCCGCCTTTGGCAGCCGCCATTTTTGTGTCAGCATGGAGGCCTAGTATTCAGAGGGAGGTGCGCTGATTTGTTACCGAAAAATTATAATTTCAGGGATCCTAATAAAGATAGTACAGCTTGCTGAAGTACTGTTAAATTTATCGCCATAATCTGTATGGCCTGGTGTGAGATCAATTGGTGATGAATACATTGATTTCTGTTTTTTAATAATGCAATTATGTTTTGAAACACAAAAAGTTGCACTACATATATTTATAACAAGCAAAGTTTCTTGTATCATCATGAACATTAAGATGCCAAAGTTGGTGAATTGATAATTTTTGCTGTGACTGCGAAATAGTGAACTTTACAGAAGGATCTCCGATGACTCAACTATACTGCTTCTGACTCTAGGAGTTTGCAGATGTCCATTTGTGACTTATATGTATGTGTTGTTGCAATTACGTAACAAGTTGGAAATTGCTCGTCAAACGTGGCAAATGAGGTGCGTTCGTACTATAACTAGTTTTATAATTATTTTTTGCACCCCATATTGTACTGAATGTATATTTTTTTACGCTTCATAAGTGCATAGTCTGTAACATCATTAAAATGCACTTACAATAATTTTTTCCCCATTCCCCGTAATGTAACGGAAAACTTTTGACTGTCCCTGTAATTAAACTATACATTCGATTTTCAAAAAATTTGAAATGGCTCGACAAAATTTTGAAGCAATTCTATATTTAAAATTTCAGACCATTCGGAAGGCTGTAAAATCATTAAAATGCATTTGCAATAATTTTTTCCCATTGGCCATAATGTAACGGAAAACTTTTGGGTGTCCCTGTAATTAAACTATACATCCGATTTTCATAAAACTGGAAATGGCTCAACAAAATTTTGCAGCAATTATATATTAAAAATTTCAGACCATTCGGAAGGTTGTAAAATCATTAAAATGCATTTGCTATATTTTTTTCCCATTGGCCGTAATGTAACGGAAAACTTTTGGGTGTCCCTGTAATTAAACTATACATCCGATTTTCATAAAATTGGAAATGGCTCAACAAAATTTTGCAGCAATTATATATTAAAAATTTCAGACCATTCGGAAGTCTGTAACATCATTAAAATTCACTTGCAATAATTTTTCCCATTGGCCGTAATGTAAAGAAAAATTTTGACTGTCCCTGTAATTAAACTATACATCCGATTTTCATAAGATTGGAAACGGCTCGACAAAATTTTGCAGCAATTATATATTAAAAATTTCAGACCATTCGGTCGGGTAGTTTTTGCTCTGTTATATGCGGACGGACAGACAGACGGACAGACAGACGGACTGATCGACGACTATAGGTGCTACGTATTTACATAATTACGAACGCACCTAAAAATGGAAGAAGGAGGGGGTCGAGCAGTAGTCTTTAGGAAAGTTAAAATGGAATAACCTCTCACCTAATATAATGAATCTTCCGCTTGTCTAGAGAAATCTCGAATGACCCTTTTGAAAGAATTATAAAGAATCTGTAAACATTCGTTTTCGAAAGGATATATTAAGATTTTCGTGGTATTTTTTTAAAGGGGTTTTGTTGTTATATCTGATTTTTAAAGTATTGTTCGAAATATATAAAGAGCATTTTTTTTATCTATAGGTGATTTTTTTCTTTTTTAAAAATATAGAAATCGAACTTTTGCTTCAATTCAACAGTTTTATTGATTTAGTCCCTTTTACATTACTCGATATTACGTCCGTATGACATTTTTCTCCATTGTATTTGCATACATACATTATTAGAAATACTGAAGAAATATTCCATTACATTAAATTAACCGAATTTACGAGATTTTTTTGTTAGATATTCTTATTTTTTATCATTGGATAACATAACATTTTCAAAGAGTAGTTCAGTTAATTTCACGATGATTGTTTCCCTATAATTTCATAATTTATGTTCTTAGAATTGCTTATTACTCTTCTATATTATGCTTATTCTTTTTACTTTAAATTAACACTTAGTATAATTTTACTCAAAAAAATTAAACGGAAGACATTGCAATATATCAAAGAGATTTACTATGTTAGAAAATTATAAGATTATAAAAATTATTATGAATTTTTTTTTCGCGTACCCTTTATTAATACTGAAATGAAAAATTGCTTACTAAAAAATTAATCACTATGTGGCTTTTATCACTTTCCTGCGAGTGGCTGACAGACACTGAACCATGATCACTTTCTGCAAGAAACCTGCTAAAGACTATTTTTATATTTTATTTGTACTACTATTTCAAATAAATTTTTTTTTTTTTTATGCTACTTTACTACCTACAGAATTTGCAATAAAAATACATCTTGAATAATAATGTTTGAAATTCATGATACAAATAATATATAGTAATAGTCGCCAGTGTTTCCTATGCTTTATATAACCCTTATACGTGGAATCAGCATGTTTGAATGGAAAATGATGACGTTGAAATTAGAGTTTGAACAGGTAATGGCATGAGTTCTCTCTTTCTGAATTCTGCAGTATCACACAAGAGAATTCCCAAATACGTAGAATACCATTCTTACATAGGTATGTGATTCTCAGTCTCCAAACTCCACTTTTATTTTTTTAAAGTAAAAAAGGTTTTCTTATATAGAGATAAACTGCACAACTATACAAGCTACATGAAGTATACTTTCTTAGCCTAACCATATCAAGCAAAAAATACGTGATTAGTTTGAGAAAAAAAATCAAAAATTAAAGTTGCTTTTAACAAAAACTACTGAACAAGTAAGCTCTAGTAAACACTCGCTGAATACCGACGCACTGCAATTCTTTTTCTACAAAAAAGACTGCAAAAATGGTCTTGTTAATAGTCAAGAAAAAGTATTAAAAAGCATTTAATTTCGAAAATATTTTAGATTTCAGCATGAGAAAGTAATATTTCCTACTGTAACTAGAGATTTAAATGGATGTATGATCTATTCGCAATAAAATCTAGATTTGACCTATAACGTTTTCTTTTAATGTCAAATCGTCAACTTATCACAAAGAAAAATTGAATGTCTTCAAACTAACGTTTCTTTTACGCAAAAAGTAAATAATTTATTTTTTGAATAAATTGTTAGAGAATATAAAGTATAAATCCTTTGTTGTAAAAATTTTAAAGCGAACCAAACAATATTGCCGATATTGTAAAATGCCATTTTTTGATTCAATACATTTGCTTTCAATTGGTTTTATTTACATATGTTTTTTCGGCGAGTGCTGTTACTTTCCTGCTTTATCAATTTTTAAATTGATAAGAAAATTGAAAATCTATTGAAGTTCCGATAGTAAAAAGAAAGAAAATTGTTCTGATAGAAAGTTCCTTTATGAGAATTCAATACCGCAAAAAATGACAGCAATTTTTAAGCGAGCTACTTGAATTTGTAAAAGGCCTGGAGGAGGGGGGGGGTACGCTATAAAAAATGGATATTTTTTCTTCGTCGAAAGGCAAATATATTTTCTTTTACATGTTTTTTTTTTTATAGTTTTATAAAGTCACGTGTTTTGTTCTTGACTTATTTACGATAATAATAATTAATAATATTTAACGAAAAATAAAAATGACTTAAGCGACTCTCTCCTAATCCATAAGTGCCTTGCAATTTTGCAAAAGCACGAATGTTACTAAAATTTTCTATTTCCATATATTTATTGTACGCCAACAGGCGTGTTTTAACGAGGGTAGCTGTGTAGAACAAAGTGTTTTCTGTAAAAAAACTTTATTCTTATCCACATTCAATTTAATCTACGTTGTTACTAGTATAATTCCCTTGTGATCAGAGAATTGTGGCATTCCGTCATAATCATAGACACCGCAAATTCAGTTTGAAATCAATCCTAAAATCGACATGAACCCGGTACACTTCATGCTGTAATCAATATAGAAGCACATTTTTGCAGATTTTAACGAAAGTGTATTGATATATCTATTATTAGCTTAATTTCTGGTGAAGAAAACTGAAAATACTTTATATTAACATACAGTTTTTTCATCTTAAAAATATTGTGGATTTTCGTCTGGGAAACCGGTTACTGAACATGACACATAAAAATGGAAACACTACTCGAAATCCAATTGAACATGGGCATTAAAAAAATATATCATTATTAATCCTATCCGACTCGAACCCGAAATTGGGTGAAGCTACTAAAGAGTCGATTTATCCGACCAAATATTCAACTCTAACCCATATAACTGTGGAATTTATTAATTATGTATTGCTAAATCAAAACTGATATTCCTCAAACAGTGAATATGTATAAAAAAGGTTTAATAGATCATCAAACATACAACTTAACATTCAAATAACATCGTACAATTGAACAGTAGTTATTGCGAAAAGCTTCCCTGAGCCTTGCGTTAAAAAATCACCAACCCAACTATGGCTGAAATCTATAGAACAACAACATCTCGCTGTCCTCTTTTCACTTCACTTTTTAAGCATCTCCCTTGAGATATCATTATTGAGATAGACTTGAGTCTATTATCTTTTATAGTTCCACACTTTAACTTTTCTTCCCACATTACTTTTAAATCTCAGTGTATGAGCTCAGCTTATAAATAAACTATACACGATACGACTACTAATTTAAAAACGTAACTGGTGCTGGGTACATTAACACCATTTTCTACATTCGACAAGTCTCTCTTTTAAGAAATTTAAAACCTATGAAGCCAAAAAAAAAATTTCTAAAACTTGAATGTTACTGAAAAAATAGCGTATGTAAAATGTACGAACATTAACCCCCTGACCGCCGAGCAAAAGGGTAAAATTGTAATGCTGTTTTCACTGTAATTTTTTTTTTTAAATGCTAAAAAAGGATGTTTTTTCTAACAGGATATAAAAAATTTTATTTAGTACAGGCACATAATCCTCGACAGTATTAATCATAACTTAATTTTTTAAAACTGGTTTATATCTGTAGATTTATATTAATTTAAATAATGGTTGCATTGCAGTGGAACCTACAGCTTAATGAACGGATATATCAGTTCGCGGCAGTGAGAAGGTTAAATAAATTACTTTTACAACTTACTAACAATTAAATAATAAGTGATATAATAATTTATCATGTACTATATAAGATTATTTATATCAGTTAAAATTAACAGAAATTATTTATACATATTAAAAAACGATTCTGAAATTTTTGTGAGTTGGTGTTTAATATTGCATTTAATCATGAAAATCTCCCGCCTCATGACGAGCGGCAGATCGAAATCTATGTACGTATTAAAAGAGTGCGCTACAGCGATGCCATCGAAATATTCAAGGCCAGAGGACACGAGTTGTGACGTCATCACTAATCGACCGATTTCTCACTACTGTTGGTATTCACACTGGAGAATTTTTAATAGCAATTTTCGTTTTATTTGTGGAATACTTAATACTAACTATTTAAATTTACTGGTGAGAATTTGGAATCCATAAATAAAAATTCAGCCAAATGTGGATGCCACGATGTTGCAGCATCTGGCTGATATTTTGGGGGGTGGTGGATTCCAAATTCTCACCAGTATGTTTAAATAGTTATTATTGTTTTAAGTGATAATAGATATTCCACAAATAAAAGAAAAGAAAATTGCTATTCAGAATTTTCCGGTGTGAATTCCAGCACTCGTGAGAATTCGGTCGATTAGTGACGACGTCACATCTCGTGTCCTCAGGCCTCGAGTATTTCGATGGCAACGGCTAGTGTCGCCATTTCCGCTGTCACGAAAATCCGGACACATTATCGTAGATCGAGACTACAGAATACAGTAAATCCTATAAAAACTGAACCGGTCTGTAACGGAATCTTGACTTAAACGTACAAAATGCATGGTCCCTATGTAATGAACGCCACACAGTTGCACGTAATAGATAAAAACCTGGCTAAAACGGAATTTTCGATTTTATGATGAAATTTTAAGAGCATTGTATTTAATCATGAGAACCTACTGTTTCATGACGAGTGGCACATAGAAATAATTGTACGGTTTAAAGCTGTGTAACAAGTGCCGCCAGTTCCGCTGTCACAGAAAAGCCGGACAACTTTACCGGACTAGAAATTACAGTAAATCATATTAAAACGGAGCCCGCTTATAACGGAATCTTATCTTAAACGTAAAAAATGCATGGCACCCATGGAAAGAATGCCGCACAATTGTACCAGATATACGAAAAACCGTCTAAAACGGCAGTTTCGTTTGTTCGCTTCAGATTTCTTCTTACCAGGTTTTACTGTAGTAAATAAGAGTTTTATACAGTAAAACCAATGAAACAGGATTCGCTAAGTGCTGAAAAATATTCCGTTATGGAGAAGCTTGCGGTTGGGCTGTTAAAGGGTATAATACTGCATAATATTCCGTCCGTATGGAAAGATTAAATTTTTCGTTTAAGGCATGATTTTGTTATAAACAGGTTCTTTTTCATCGTATATACTGAACTAAGTACTTTAAACCCTGTAAAAACATAATCGCAAAGGACAAGCAACTATTCCGTTATGGACAGTTTCCGGTATGTTCTTAGACAGTAGATTTGTTCGTTGCTTTTTTTTTTTTTTTTTTTTTTGCATGTTTATAAAACTTTCCGTGTAATACGGGTTCTGTTTTCACACATTTATTGTATACTGTATTCATTACTGCTTCGTTTTCCACTCTATGAACTCTAATGAATAGATTGGTACTAAAACAAACCGTGCATCTTAAAAAATCGCTATTTTGGCACCAAAGGATTGGTTACGCGGTACTAGAGAACCTGCAAGAAGCTGCGCACATATAACATTATCACTTTAGACGGGAGTGGGCGGGTCTAGCACATGACATCTTAAGATATCTCTAGTGGGAGGGTAGATTTTACTTTTGATATCGTTATTATTTTTGATTCAACCGAAATTTTCTCTTTTTATTTGTAACTTGTTCTTTACATCAAGATAATCTTATCTATTTGTAGTCTCTTATCTATTTTTATGAAAATACAAAGTTATTAATAAAATCATTAACCCACTCGCTGCGTAATTGTTTTAACAAAATAGGTTCAAAAATTGCGTATTTAACCCCTTCGCGAAGAGCGTCATTTAAGAATTTTATTCTTTTGTCATCGGTTCTTCAAAACAAAAATTTTTTTCTAATTTAATCGAGAAAATGCTCCGATTAAATAAGGCAAAATTAACAATAAAAAAATAACTCGTAGGAATAATCAAAGAGTATTAATTAGACGGGAAAATGCATCCCTGAGGAAATCTCGGGTTGCGCAAATTTTGCTACTTTTACGTTGCCCGAGGGAAATCTTGGGTGGCGCAGCGGGAGGGTTAAATGATTATAAAATTATTTAATTCCAAAATTTTGAATACCCAATGCCTGGAATTCTTACTTTTCTGTCATATGTGCACGCATATACAATCCGCTATTCGAGAGACTAGGTCCGAAGTACGTTTGAAATGATTATTATCGCATTTACTAACAAAGAAAAGAGAAAAAATTTCGTCCAACTGTTTTGTTGAGAAGAAGTTCTGTCTCGCCTTCTCACCCCCCCCCCCCCCTCAAGCAGAGGTAAATGCAAAGTGATGTTAATGTTGAATGCATCATGCAACAAAAAGTAATTATTAAATACTTTTAAATACTAGCTATTTCTTCTAAGTGTTAATTTACATAAAGTTATTTCATATAATAGTGATATTTTATTAAGTTCTCTACATTTCAATCAATAAAGTATGCGAATAATAAATGTGTAACCATATCTGTATATCACTGCAAACAAGAGAGGAAAAATGCAAAAGTCAAAATAATTATTGGACATTCATAACGATATCATTATGGGTGGGTCAGTTCGTGAGATAATAACGCATGATATCGTAATGGGGGAAGGGGGTCCAAAATTACCAAAACGTTGAGCATTTTATACGGTAATCCCTTAACATTCGCGGAATTAAAGTTCACGCGTAGTAACGAGTTTTGATTATTCGCGAAAAAAAATGAAGCACATTTCAACGTTCGCGAATACTTAACTTGGTTATTCGCGAATTTTGTTTCATAAAGAATTTTTTTTTTAAATTAAACTCGCTTTGTTTTACCAATTCCATAAAGCCATTTGAGATTGGACAGCTGCATTGTATTATATAGCCTAAGTTCCGCGAACTTCAACCCTTGTATTGAGGCAAAATATAGATCAGTAATTCCGAGAAACCCAAAACATAAATTGATCATAAAACTAAACAAATTCTAAACTTTTTAAAGCTGAAAATTTTCTGCAAATTGTACGAAAAATTTTAAAACTTCAACAACAACTTGTTAATAAAGCAATAGAATGCAATCCTTAACTATTGAGGAGTCACAAATTTAAAAGAAAAATAGAGACCGCAGTTTTTCCATTTACGGAAATTCATAAACAAAAGATTTGTTCTTACAAACAATCCTATATCAATAAATTTTTTCAGCCTTCAACTAGCAAATAAACTTTGTACAACATGTTTAGAATTATTCAAATTTATTTACAGCATGTATTTTACTTAATAAATTTTATTTAACTTAATAAATATATTTTTTATATTTGCATTACTTTCTTACATAAAAACAAAATTTTAAAACTCAACCCCCTTTTATGCACTGGAATATAGTCTCAACATTCGCGGAGGTTTTCGCGAATCTAACCGTCGTGACTGTTAAGAGATTTGTGTATATGTAATGCCCCTAATTTACACGTTCATAGTCATTAACACATTCACGCCGGCGAGGTGAGTCACACTCGACTGTCTCAGAGCTGCCAAGTCTCCGGATTTTTTTATAACAGTATTTTAATACAGAAAATGTTGTCTTATTTAATTGGAACAATTGGGCGATTTAAAGAAACAACATTTTCTCTATAATACTAGTGGTGTGCAAAAATCCTGAGACTTGAAAACTCTGAGACAGTCGAGTGTGACCCACCTTGCCGGCGTGAACGTTTTAAAAGTTCTCGACGCGGAAACTAGCCACTTACAATGTTCGAGGACTGCTCGACCGACTTTAGCACGAACGTTTACAATTATATTTTCTTTGGCGCTACGCAGGATTTTTTTTCGATTTTTTAAAAACATTAAAAACATTTAAAATACATTTTTCTGGAGCCAAATTGCATTTCTTTTTAAATGGTGCCATTTTCACAAATGTTTCATTTTTTTAAAAAAAAATCTACGCTACACCATAGCGAATACGAAAAAAATTAATTGCCTTGAATTTATTTATTTATTTTTAATTTATTTTGAAGCGGAATGTTTCAAGAATAATCGGAGCAAGAGGTCAGCTAACACTGCATTTTTAGAATATCCACGTTTACATACCTCCTTTAAAATGTAACTGAAATCCACGTAAAATTACTTAAGAAGGACTGCTTTTTTTCACGTTTAAACTGGTCTCTCTCCACCCCCACACACACCTTAATAAAGTTGTCGCTAATAAACATTGCTATATACAATAATGATGCATGTTTTCATTAAAAAAAAGTCGGCAATTGCGGCATATGAGGTGCGGTCTTACTATAACTAGCTTTATAAATATTCAGACCTTCGTGCAATAGCTGCTGCACTCTTATGCAAAAATGCATGAATACAAAGTTTATTACAATTATATATGTAAAATTCAGTAATACGGAAGTAATAGGACGTCATCACCATGGCAACCTGAAATCATTACTATTAAGGGATATCATTCAACTAATTTCGTATAATAGAATTTAATAGAATGAAGGAAACATTTTTTAATGTCTTTTGAAGTTTTGATTCGATTTTCATAAAATTTGAAATGACTCGACAATCTTCTGTAACGATTATATACATATTAAATTTCAAACTATTCAGTTGGGTTGTTTTAGCGCTATTATATGCGTCGAGACGGACAGACAGGCAGACGGTTGGACTTTCCAGACAACGACTATTTGTGCTACTTATTTACATAATTACGATCGTACCTAAAAAAGTCAAAATAAAAAATGTTGAACGACTGTAAAACGAATTGAAATTAAATGGCGTCTTCATAAACTTTTTTCCTAACATAAATTTTAGTTGAGTCCTCTTACAGTACATCTTATTTGAGTCGTCTAACAGTGCATCTTATATAAATTTATGAATCCTTATTTATTAACATTTTAAAATGCATTTAAAATACCGTAAATATCAATAAAGAGTGTGAATATTCTCTGTGAATATTAAAAAATGAATTTTAAAAGTTACACTCCTCTTATGTGTTTTAGAAAACTCATTGTTCTTTAACCCCTTAATTCTCGCTCCCGTCATATTCTCGGGCTGTGTATTTTACTCAAATTGTTTGATTCCCACCAGTTTTATAAAATAGTGAAATTGGGTATATTTAGGTATCGGTTTTACTGTCATTAAATAAGGTGAATATTTCTTTTTCATAAAAGTGATGCCAATAAGCATTTTGAATTATTCAACCGTAATTTAATTCGAGCGTTAAGGGGTTAATGATCAGTACGAGTCGTGTAAAGTAAACCAAGGCTCGCATCATGCCTAAACTTTTTCACTTTGCTACAACTATTTTAAAACTATAACCTTCATTCAAACTTTTATTTCAGATGCTTAACCCTTAAATGCGCGATTTTTTTTTTCGAAAAAATTATGTATAATTCTCTGAAAGGTCTATTGCACAGGAAAAATAATGAAAAAATCAGAGATACATTTTTCATATAATACGTCAAACTTTTCTTCTGTTGCACATCTGCAATACTAGTAAAAACTACTGGCTTGCGGTTGTTTTACGCTAATTTTAATAAGCATGTCTCCAAATACCTTATTTTATATAATTATTTATTTTATAACGCTTAACCTTTAACCCTTTTATTCCCATGACAGAATACGTTCGAGAAATTCAGTAGTCCAGAGAATCTGACTTAACACTAGAAAGTTTCTACGGTTAATTTTGCTTTAACAAAGCATGTCTGTTATTATTCAAAACAAATATTGTTATTATAATTTTCTGGTGTGAATTAGATATATACGAATAAAAAGTCTATTTAATTCAAAACACTGTTATTTGCATATATGCAAAGCTGCGCAACTAAAGGGTTAAGAAATCGATTACAAAGTTTTTAGATGCGTTCATAATTATATAAATACACAGCACCTATAGTCGTCGTCTGTTCCGTCCGTCTGTGTGTCTGTCTGTCTGTTCGGAAATAACACCTCACAAACATCCCAACCAAATGGTTTGAAAATTATTAATAATCATTGCAGAATTTCGTAGAGCTATTTCAAACGAATCAAAAGTTAAAAATATATTGATAGAAGTTTTCTTCATTCTATTAAATACTGTTATACGTAATTCATTCATTGATATCCATGTAATGATTCTAGGTTGTCATGGTAATGACGCCCTATTTAAGATGGAGTTCTATTACTTCGTATTACTGAATTTAATATATATAATCGTATTAAATTTTGTATTTGTGCATTTTTGCAAAAATATGCAACAGCTATTGCACCGAGATCTGAATATTTAAAAAATTAGTTATAGTATGAACGCACCTCATTTGCCATGTTGGACATACAATTTTCGACTTGTTTTATTTCGAATAGTGGCAGGAAACGTATAACAGTTGAGCATCGATTCACGTATACAACACATCCATTCAAAGATAATTTTGTTTTATGAATCCATCAGGAGTGTGAGTCGTGGTTAGTGTTATATCTACATTGTCAATGGATAAGCGTGACATGCGGTTAATGCACAATGGATGGCCCTATGGGGTTAAACAATCATTCTAAATACATAACTAATTTAAATAAATACAACCATGAAAGTTTAAAATATGTATTCAAAATGCATTTAGTTCCATCAGGATTTTCGAAAAAAAATTTTAGGCTCTTTGATAGAAGAAAATTATTACAAATTCCACTAAATATAGTTTGTCTGAAAATAAAATATAAGACAAGGATCTCTAATTTGAAATAGTGGTGCCAGGCTGTTTAAGAATTCATAGAAATGTGTGCATATTCGGCTTCACAAAATTCTTCCCAAATGTCAATAATGGAGTTGTGAATAATGGGCTGGAGGCATATAGAATATGTCTACCGTTTGCGAGTGAAGTAACTGCGGAGGTTGTGACAATATGGCGGCTTTTTATTTAATCGGATCAACAGTTTCTAATTATCGACCAGTAAATTTTGAACAGAAAATTTTTCCTTACTACAGCGCCTTTTTCATGAAAAAATTCTCTCACAAATATGAGTAAAATTTTTAATTGTTCTTACTGGTGGAAGTTTGGCTAGGTATTGTAATCATTTTCAATAAAACTGACAAGAGATTGTCTAGGTTATCACAATTTGGCGCAAATGCAGGGTTTGACTATTACTCAAGTTAAAACGAATCTCGATTTTTGCCTTTGTTTATGACTGAAATTGTGCGTTAAAAAAGCGTTTGGATAAGGAGAAAATTTTCGTATTTAAACTCACTGTTGGAAGTCTGATCCAGCGGTAAATCACGCCCTGCAAAGGGGTAGCAGTTGAAGCTTCACTATTTTAAGGATATAATTAATAGTACCCCTCTTTTTTAATAGTTCCATGGTATCGATATACAGCTAATTTCCGATTACCCGACTCTCGCGGAACAACTTGCACGTCAGGTCATCAAGAAAATTACCAGACACATTAGAAAATTGCATTATCTCTTTAGTAAAACAGATGAAAATTCCACATTCATCACTCTAAAAATTTTGCAGGAACAAAGTAACTACCGTGACAAATTTGAAAGTTTCATGAAAAGATTCTGGCACCTTCAGTATTACAAAAATCACAATTTTAGATCTTTTTTGCCACTGTAACACCCTGGTGATGGTGTCACTTACATAAATATAGCGTATGTTGGAACAGGGACTGTAACCATAAATTTAACCATTACTTTTCAAATCGGTTTGGTATTTCGTGAGATTCCATAGTAATCGTAATTTAGAACATTTTTAGAATGTTTTTCGCACATTTCACTCTTTTGAATTTGGAATATTTTTAGAAACTATTCTTAGAGAACATTTACATCTTATGAGTATTCGCCATGCCTAATTTCAATTTTCTATCTTTAACGATTCGATAATCTTTATTTAGAACGTTTTAAGAACGCATTTTACGCATTTTTAGTCTTCGATTTATTTCATAAACTGCTTGCTTATAAAGAGCTCTTGCATTTTATAATTACCACTCCAAATTTCAAATTTCTATGTCTTTTAATATTACAAAAACGTCATCTTTTGAACGTTTTTTGATCCTGCACCCGCATGAGTGTATTGGTACTGACTTAAAATATAGTCTGTGTTGGAACATGGACAGTCATCTTACTTCCACCATACTTCCTTTTGAAATCGGTTTTAAAGTTTCAGAGATTACCCCCATACAAACAAACAAACAAACAACCGTTACTTCTTTATAATATTGGTACAGATTTATTTACTTTGAGAAATATGAGTTATAGTCTTTTGAACAGTTGACTGAAACAGTTTTAATCCTGCACTCTACGAATGTTTCTTTTGGAAGTACATTTTCTATACTCATATTTAAGGTTAGATACCACAAATTTTGAAAACTAATTCTTTACCTCAATTCATCCTAGACTTTTGTGATTATATAAAACGAGCACTTTTATTTAGGTATAGTGGTAGAAAGAAATTGAATGTATTTAATAAAGGTTAAATTTTAATGAATTCACAAGTGTATGGCTTAATTGATTGTGAATTTTAAACTTCTCATGAGAAATGAGTTTATGTGTGTTGCTAACAATATTACAGAAAAAACTAAATTATATATTTTTAATTTAGGGAGAGGGGGGGGGGGGTGTTGAAAAATTGCTTTTCCTTATTTAAAAATAATTTTTTTCGATTATTCCGATGGGAATTGAATATTAGAGAGACATTATTGCTTGCCCCTTAAAGGGTTAAAATACTCATTTGGCATTAAAGAATTACGTATCTAAAATCATTTCAGGATTGCTTATCGTTTTAGCTTCTATACATTTGTGTACGCCTTCGATTATATTTGCAATTCTAAATTGAAATAAATTCAGTAAATTTATGTACCAGTATTATAAAAAAATAGAAAAAAGTCTTTTAAGCCCCACCCCTAAAAAAAGAAAAAATATCCTGTAACCTACCTTTAAAATAACGCTTTGTTCTCGTTACTCAAACAGAATTTCTTGAAATATTGGGATTTTCTATAATTTATCTAGACGCCACGCATAAATAAATTTCCATACCAGGAAAAGTAACAAATTTTGTTTAAATCTATTTAAAAGTTAATCCCTTTTCGTAATTATTATTCTTTTAGCATGGTTTCCATTCCAGTACATCTGCTGCATCCACGCAACAGATAACAATATGGTAAATTTGTGCGCACCGTTCAGGACTGAAGCACCCCGTAGTGTACCGTAATATCCGGCGCATAATCCTCGGATCAAACAATATCATCCCCTTGACATTCTTAACCCTTGTCGTGCATCTGGAATACTAGAGGTGCTTACTTTTGATAATCAGTTTTTCTAAATAATAATATTAGCTTAATTCAATCTGTGATTGAATAATGTGAAAATTAATATTCGAAATAGTTTTACTCAAAGATTAGCATCTGTAGTCACTGTAACTGGTTTAAATCTATTAAGTTGTTTTTATGCTGTTTCAATATCCATAAATAATAATGGTATCCAGTGTCAACATGAGAAGTGAAGGCTTAGTTGCTGTATATTATGCTATTTTGAATTGCTCGGCGATTTTTTTGTTGGAGATGTTGGCGGTCTTTATGGATATGGCAACCACGTTCTGGTAATCCCGTTTTTGGGGAGATAGTCTTTAGAGACGCATTCATTTGTTTTAACCCTAGAACTACCGGAAATTTTACTCAAGTTTTATAAAAACATTCTACACCAGAATTTTTACTTAAAACTATTTAATTTGTTTCTTTAACTTATTATTGTCTGATTTATACATTTAGTTTGTTTTGAAGAAATTTTCTGGTTTGAATAGATATTTTGAATATACATGTCGGGTCCATTGGACCCTTCTGGTAGACAGAGGGTTAATATGGCGGGAGTTGTGTGTTTAACTAATGTTCGCGATATTGTAAAGAAATATCAGGGAATTTTGTACGAAAAAGGAGGATTTTTTAGAGCTTCTGGTAATAGGTCTATTTTAGGAAAGGAAGGTGATGCGAGTAGATATTTCGTGTTTGAGCTTTTGCGGGATAGAGATTTGTTTTTTAGTTTTCTGAAAGAAGTTGGTTTGCTTAAATCGAGTATGGTTTGTAGTAAATGTGGCGGTGATATGAAAGTACGGAAAGGAAGTAATACGTCGGACGGTTGCAGTTAGGTTTGTCGGAATAAGAGACTTATGGAGGATGGAAAGAGAAAAGAGGAAAGATTGCGGGAAAGAAATTTCTTTTCCGTATGGTTCTTGGTTTATCAGATCTAGTAAGTTGAGTATTGAGGAGATATTTTTATTGATATTTGAAATTATTATTGGGACTAGGACATGTAGAATTGGTGAGCAGTATAACTTTGGTAATTATACTATGGCCGATTGGAGTCAGTTTATAAATGAGCAGGTTTTGGAATTTATTGAGATGAAGTCGGTGAAGATACGAGGTTTCGAAAAGATTGTGGAAGTGGAGGAGTCGAAGTTTGGCAAGAGAAAATTCAATAAAGGTCATCCTGTTGATGGGCAGTGGGTTTTTGGCGATGTCGAGAGGGTTACAGGACGGATGTTTTTAGTTGCTGTACACGATAGGACGGCTGTGACTGTTAGAAAATTCATAGAGCAATGGATTGAGAAAGGTACGGATGTGTATAGTGATTATTGGAAGGTGTATGATAGTTTGGGGTGTCATGTGTATAATTCGTTGCGTGTGAATCATAGCAGTAATTTTGTTGATCGGATTACTCAGGTTCATACGAATACAACTGAAAGTATGTGGCGCCATATTAAAAGTACGTTACCGACGTAAAATCGTCAAACTGATTTTGCGTTCTATTTGGCCATGCTTCTTTTTGACGAAGCTTGTTATGATCAAAAAGTACCAGTTTTTAATAAATTTTTAGAATTTATAAGGGAGATAAAGTGGGAGGAGTATAAAACTTAGATTTTATGAACAATTTGGCGAGAATATATTTTTCAGTTAAATTGTTGAAAAAACAACAACAAGTGTTTGTTTTAGACATTCGATATAAATGTTTTTGTTGAAATTTTTTGAAGAAAAGGACTATTTTTTAATGAATATATTTTTGAGTTAAACTGTTTAAAAAAGTGTTTATTTTAATAGATTGATATATATTTCGGTTGAACATTTTGGAAGAACATAAATATTTTTTATTATGACAAGTCACCATTTTTTAAAGTTCTGTTTCAAGGAACAAGATGTCTGTTAAGGTATGTGGATAATTTATGTATATTTTGTTATGTTTTATAGTACTGTTTTCTATTAGCTGTTTATTGTATATTTCTTATGCATTTTTGTGATCGCGGCAGAAGGGGTTTGCTGAATCCAGTGATGTTCTTTTTCGGTTTATGAGCGCGTGGCGCTCATACGACTATTACTCACTGCCACTTTAACGAGTTTCGTGCATTTTTGTGATTGAGGCAGAAGGAGTTAGTCGAATTCAGTGATTTTGTTTTCGCTTAATGAGCGCGTAGCTCTCATACGAATTTTAGTGATTGACACTTTAACGAGTTTTCTTTATTATTTACATTTTATTTTCGTTAAGCCTAACATGCGTATAAATCGGTGCTTGGCGATGTTTACTACTTGACGGAAAAGGGGTTTTCACGCCAAGAAAAATTTCAAGATAGCGGCACTGGGAATTTATGGCATCTGTTCCAAAATATAATTTTTTTGCAGGTTTTTTTGATAAAAATTGGTAAGGGAAGTTGTTAAAAATATTTAAGGTAAACGCACCAGTAGTGCGGCTCTTAAGAACATTTATCTATTTATTATTAAAGTGTTAGTGAATTCCAAAAGATATATATATATATAATTAGTCTAGTCTTAAGCTTCAGGTATCAGAATATTACTTCAAAGTTTCAAATATATTCTTTGAAAACAAAATGAAAAACAAAAGAAACGTTTTTTCCTCTATCCTACTGTAGTCGGCCCAGTAAAATTCTGATGCAAGAATCTTTAAGTTTTCGGCTTATACAACAAATTATTTACAGTATAATAAAGTATATCAACAATAGTTTAAAATAAAATAAAACATAATATTAAAGAAAGAATGTTTTAAATAAAAACTTATCTCTTAATGAAATCTCTAAGAATCTGCCAAAAAAAATATCTTTTTGAAGACACTCTCGAAAATAAACAAATGTAACAGCAGAAAAAAATATTTCAAACAGTTTATGGAAATTTTAAGGATGTTAGTCAATCCGATTTCATTCAGACGTTTTACAGAAATGCATTTTGGGCTTGTTTTGAAAATTTAAAAATTATTGGCTCACTATAGCAGTGGTGGAAAATTGGCGCAGAGGAGGAGCCTATTGAAACCACTAATATTTTATAGTATGCTTCACCTTAATAAAAATTCAGAAATTCTGTTATTAAATATGCCGAAAAATACTACTCAGATTTAGTGGTGTCAATAGGCTCCTCCTCTGCGCCAATTTTCCACCACTGCAATAGGTGCATTTACCTTAATAACTAAATAATGACCTTAAATTTTGAGAACTTTAAATGTGAACTGCGTGAAACAATGACAGCTGATCCTTATAGTAAAAACAAAACTTCGTTTAAAGTTCCATTGTTAAAACTGACATTTTGTTTTCCAAATTGGTGAGAAAAATAGTGGTCACACAAAATTAATTCCAAATTGTAATATAAATTATTTGCCTTTAATATTTTTTCAGAGACAAGAACGGTTGTGGTACAAGTAAATACAGGGTGTTTCAGCACAGTGGTTACAAAGATAGGAGAGGCAGAATATACCAAGATGATGAGAAATCACATAGCAATGCATGATTGGAAACGCTTTCCTTTCGCAGAATTGACGACTAATGTTGCCAGTTGTCCCGCGTAAATCAATGATGTAAATTTTCTGGAAACCACTAATTTCTTAGAGTTTATTTGACCATCTTTAATCGCCGATAATGCTGCCATTAGATACGGCGAAGACAATTACTGTAAAATATTGGTGTCCAGAGAATTTGGAGCCCCGATTTACACGGGACAACTAGAAACACTAGTTACGATACAAAACATAAGAACGGAAGGACACGAACAGGGTGAGGAAGCATGTTTATTATTATTAGCATAGCAGAAAACTAAGAAATAAGTACAAAAAGAGAGACAACGATCGTCATCAAAGAAATTGTTCAAAATTACGACCCAGAGCCGTGATGCAGGCCTCACATCTCTGGTGAAAGGAAGTTCTAAAGTTCTCGAAAATACCGGACGTGTCCCGGATTTCCTCTGCAGCTACCACAATGCGTGCAGCAAGCTCCTAAACGCTGTTCAGCATTGTCCCAGCATTTTTTTGGTATAAGAATAATGAACTTGTTTTCTCACCCTGTTAGCGTTATTCCCGTCTTGTGTTTTATATCCAGGGGTCGCATTCTATAGAGACAATTTTATTGTTCCTACCAATATTTTGAAAATGTAACGAATTCACTGCCTCCTAATATGATCTGGTAGCGCAGAAGACAGGAATCACTCTATATTAACCTTCGAACAAATTTATTCTTAATTATTTAGTATAATTCAAACATTAATCTGGGTTCGTTTATCAATTCTAATAAGAAAAGGCCTTTTAGCCACAGAGTTCAGGATAAATACTAAAGTCTTGTTCACACAAGAGACTGATGTTTTCTAACTACATGGGACTTGCTAGTAATTTAGCTCTGCCCACGAAAAAAACAAAATGTACATTCAACAATTTCTGAAAGTCTTTCAGAGATACGAATTTGACCAGCTAGTGCTGTCTGCCAGAATCCAAGAACTCTACTAACAAATATATTGTCGATGATTTCTAGAGACTGAAAGTATCTCGGAGATAGGGATTTCGCCGGTTGGTGCCGTCTGCGAAAATCAAAGAACTCTCTCACAGTCCTCCTCAAAAATCTTATCTCTCCATCCTCTCTTTTCCTCCCCAAATCGGCAGGGCATAATCCCTCTTCGAGTCGGCGAAGGCCTGGCGTTCTCATTGGAGCGTCTTTGTTCTCCTGTGGTGCCGTGTTTCCATTCGGAGTGTCCTAGATGCTGAAACTGTCTGCACGAGAAGGTCGACCGAAGGAGTTCTAGATCGATAAGGGACATGCCGTGACGAAATGTTAACGTCAAGGAACATAGAAACTAAAATATCTCGAGATATTTTCCTATTGTCCATTTATGATAAATGATTCCCAGTCCGTGGGAACTACAGCCCGTTTGTAAAGGCTTGGTACGGGTACAGTTCAGTGAATTAATTTCTCTAATTACACCAAGACTTTACAAAAATAACATCTTCATCGTACCATTCTATTGCACATTTTAAATAAAATGATCATGAACATTACTGATTAAGGGTTCTGGTAGTAAAAATAAAATTTTCCATCGTTACTACCGCGTCAGGAAAGCGTTTCCGACCATGCATTGCTATGTTATTTTCTATTGTATAGGTGCACTGTATCTCTCCTAAAAGTTTGTAAGTGCTGTGCTCAGACACCCTGTATATTTTTTGTACATACTTGTACATATATTTTTTAATCGGGTTGTTTACTTGCTTTAGTATTTTTAAATCCTATTTTATTAAAACAGTTCCATATACAAAGAATGTTATTTTAAATTACAATATTCGTTTGTTATTTTAAATTACAATATTCGTTTGTAATTTTTTATATCAGCTATGAAACGATATTTGTCTTTTTAAAAAAATTAGATTTGAACATGAAAGAAAAATGGCTTAGATCAAAAAGAAATGGACTAAAGAAAAAAAAAGACAGCCAATAGGGGCATCTCAATCATTCTTGCGGTGTTATGCCTAAAGCTGTCATTGATTTAGAGCAGCACTATTTTGTTTGCAAAATGACAGTCTAACATATTATTTTGATGGTGTGTTAAATAAAAAAAAATACATAATCTTTATAAGAATTTCTCAAAAAAAAAACCTCTATAGTAAATTTTCCTAAAAAGATCTGGCGGAATTAAAGATATTGCTGAAAAATGTAAATTTGTGAACACCCTCTATCCTGAACCGAAAAGCGAGGACCAGTATAAGCAGTGTAAAGCATGCCTAGGAGCGGTCACTTTTTTAGCCACCAATATTTTTTTTTAGATTTGTTTTATAACACATTACTTGAAGACTTCCAGCAGAAATCTCACTATGAAGTGGTTTCCTACGACATTTGCAAGACAAATCTAAAACAAAAAATTTCGTAACGAAATAGCTGTTGTAAAAGTTTTGATTTTTTTCTGTAAAAGAGACCTCTCCGAGCTCTGTATAAGTTAACCCTTTCAAGGACGGTAGTCACACGGTGTGACTACCTAATTTTAATTCCAAACTTACAAACGGCACCATGAACATTTTAATAAAGGACACCTTGCCAAATTGATAATAGTCGATTCGAAGCAGAAATGTCTTAAAAAGATACGTGCAATCTAAGCAGATTAAAAATAGGCTAATTAAATAAGTTAAATAGCTTTAAATAAAAATTCTGGTGTAGAACAATTTTTATAAAACTTGGGTAAAAAAGCCGGCGGTTCTGGTGTTAAAAATGTATCAAAATTTCGAAGCAAGGAAAGTAAAGTTAAAGAAAGAGAATATCTATGCTTAATTTTCTTCTGAACTATTAGAGTAAGGATTATTTTTGTTCATGGCGGAATTAAAATTTAAAAATATGAATAATTGCCTTTTTAAATTTTAATGATTTAAATTATTGTGATTAAAAATATAACCGACTAATTGATCTATTAAAAATTAACCGATTAAGCATTAGCTGCTAATCATACACAGGCCTCGGAGCGGTCTCTTTTCATAGATGCTCAATCAAAGCTTATCCCACCACTATTTCCTTATAAAAAAAATTAATAAATAACGATTCGCCAAATAAATTTTCTGGTTCGAAACATTTTTAAACTGTATTTAATTCAGCCACACATAGCTGATGTTTAGTGTGTGCTTGGCACCTCTTCAGTATAAACGCAATACCTTTTAATTATTATTACGCAGTGGTGGAACAGTGTAGCAACAATGGATCAATTGGCACCACACAATTTTATTAGTACTCCTTGTCTAATTTCAGGAGAAAATTTCTGAGATTTGGTAAAGGCAAAGAATAGTGTTAAATTTTAGTGGTTGCAATCGCCCAACTGCTGCGCCAGTCTTCCATCACTGATTATGTCTTAGCAGGTAAATGAATTGGACAACTTACGCGAATTTAATATATTTTCTTAAATACAGATTATAATTGAAATAAAAAAAGCAAAACGAAAGAAAATCACTGTAATAAATATGCGGAATAACCTCACTATTCTGCGCAATATTGGGTAAAGAGAATGTAAACAATATGTTAAAGAAAGTTTAAGTTTAGAAATTTTTCTTAATAAATAGGAACGAAGATAGTGTTATCATTCGAATCGAAAACTCTGCTTTTATGTATAGTAAAACAAATAAACGTATCTAATGATAATTTTAAAAAGAAAAATTAACCCCTTAATTCTCGCTCCCGTCATATTCTCGGGCTGTGTCTTTTAGTCAAATTGTTTGATTCCCACCAGTTTTATAAAGTAGTGAAATTGGCTATATTTTAGTATCGTTTTTCCTGTCATTAAATAAGGTGAATATTTCTTTTTCATAAAAGTGGTGCCAATAAGCAATTTGAATTTTTCAACCGTAATTTAATTCGAGCGTTAAGGGGTTAAATGATTTTTTAATGACATAGTGAATGTAATTCATAGCGTTAAAATAAACACCAATTTGCACATTAAATATAGCAACAATAAAGTAACAGTTAAACACCGCAGAAATAACCGCATTTTAACATAGAACATATAAATGAATCAACCTTAAAAAACTTAGATGTCATAGAATCCTTTATTTGAAACAAAACAATTAAGGAAATTTTCAGTGGAAAATGTATGTAATAAAATGTTTAATTCTATATTGTCATTAGGTCATAGCTATTTAACCCTTTCCGGCACACTGTGCCCGGTTCGAGATACCTAATTTTAATTCTTAACTTACGAGCTGCACCAAGAATATTTTAGTAAAATTTTGCTTTTACAATGAACATTAAAAGTAACATGTTTTTCATTTCTAAAAAAGTCGTTTTAAAATTCCGGTGTCAGTCAATCATTTCATCATTTTGCAACAAAAATTGCCAGTGCCGGAAAGGGTTAAATGATCATACATAACGTACTAAAGATGTTTTTTAGAATTTATAATGCGTATTGCTCTTGCCATGCTTAAAATAGTTCTTTTTCACAATTAAAAAATAAATACATTAAAAAATAAACAGATGATACTCTAATACTTTCTAAGGCGTTGAGAAGTATTTTTCACACTTTATTTCAACCCGAAATGGCGAATTTGAAGAAAAATTAATGAGTAAAACTTTGCAACAATAACGTTTAAAATTTAAAGCATTTTATTAATTTCATTTAATTAATTTAAAATCTATTTGTTATTCTATTCTGGTGACAGTAAATTATTTTAACATTCTATCAACAGAATGTTAACCTCAATTTGGCTTTGAAAGCGTAAATCTACAATGCGTCTCATACAAATGAAGATACTGATATTTTCGAAATAATATTTTAATAATTCAGTATTTAAAAGTATATTTATACATATAACAAAAAGCATGTACCAAAAATGTTTTTACAGTAAATTAAATTAATTAAATCGAAAACAAGGGTTCACCATTTCAGAAAAGTGGTGCCAATCAAGAAGAATGAATTAAGAAAAATTAACCCACTGTTTTCATATTGGATAGTTTGACATGGTACGGATGATATATACTCCAATAAAATCTCGCCGTTTTTGAAATTTCACGTGGTTCATTTTTCGTAAACAAAACAACGAAAGAAACGTTTGGGATAACCTAACATTATTTCTTACATCTAGCCTGTAGCTCAAATGTAAACGGCGAGAGAGGCATTATTTCATTCAAATGTTGTTCTATTATGAAAAACGTCAAGTCATTGGAAGCGTGACATTTACAGAAAAAATCTTTTGAAGGCACACCATAGAAAATTCTGAATTTTGTTGCACCCGACCGAATTTCACATGGCTTTTGTATTTAACAACGGCACTTCCCATTTCAGAGTTAGCCGTTATCACTTGAACATAAAAAGGCGTTAGGTGACTGTAGCAGAGCAAAGCGTTATAAGTAAGCGAACAAACTTAATGCTAGAATCAGGCGTAAATTAACACAGTTGCGCCACCTTGTGGACGGAGTGATAATTCACATAAGCGGGCTTTTAGTGTGGCGCGAATTTTCTACATCTTCAGTCGTTCACGTAATTGAACTTTGTTTGCCACTTTTATTGCAAAATAATGGCGTAGCGAGAGGGGCATTCAAACGCACTTGACACCACGAAGTTTTCTTCGCCTTATCACAAAAGCTTCAGTTATTAATCAAGCTGAAAAAAACTTTATAATTTTAGTGGTGTTAGTAAGAAAACAGTTAGGTATCTACCTGTAGTTCACACTCCATCCGCTACGTGGCGCGTGACCTTGATTGATGTGACCTCGCTTTTAATCTTGCGGATACTTCTCCCATTTAGGATAGGAGGCTTCCTTATATCGCTTTGGTAGCAGGGTATTATTGGTTTATATATATATATATATATATATATAATCATTTGTTAATTTTTCTGATTTGAAACTATAAAAAAGTATTGTGTAAAATTCATTTTATTTCTAAATATATTTTTTAAATATTTAAAAAAGGCATAAAATTATTTGAACAAATTTAGTTTGCGTAGAACAGCATTGTGAGATTAACTATATTTAATATTAAATAAAATAGGTGTCGCTATCCAACGTGCAATGTATTCACAAATTAAAAGATGATGTAAAATAAGCATATGAACAAAATAAATCTCAACGTTTCGGTTTAATCTTTAAAACCTTCATCAGGAGTAAAATTTTCTAAAATATAAATCGGCAGAAACACGTTATGTGCTACACCTTACAAATCAAATTCAAACTGTGAAACAGTTCAAGGGAAACATCCAAAATCCTTAAAAGCAACTCAGTGGCGTAATCTGTTATTTAAATAAAAAAAGAAGAATGAAAGGCTTAAAAACATAGAAATTTCACAGATCTTTCAAAATAGAAATCCAGATTTCAGAAATGAGACAGGAAACATTATCATTACAAATTTCTTGGTTTCTTAAACGAATTTCTAAAGATTTACGAACAACTGCATTACGCGGAATAGTTTGTTTTGAAAAAATCCTAGCATGGTCAAAGGCAATAAATGAAATAAATCATTTAAGGAAACTTCTTGAGAGAGCTGTAGAAAATTTGCAAAACTTCAAATCATTTTTGTGTTCTTTCAATCTTTCGAAGAAACGATGTTTAGTCATACCTATATATGAGGACATTGTCCCATCTATAAATTTAAAGGGGATTTCATACACCCCTGAGGAAGATGTAAATGGAATTGGATCTATTTTCTTACTCATTAAATTAAATAATGTCATTGAATTAGATGCTACAATCTGAATGTTGTATTTCTTGAAAACATTTTTTAACCTTTCAAACAAGATTGGAGCATAAATTATATTATTATAACTATATTTCATAACATATTTCCCTGGAGAGCTTTTATTTTCAGAATTGCGCATACGATTTACATATCTATTATATATACGTTATGAAGTTATAAATAATTATAAATATTTATAAATAATAAATAATAATACGTTTTATCAGTAATATTGTATTTACGTAACACCGAGTAGTTTTCATAAATTCATGGAGTGATCGGAAGAGATCGCTGAGACATGTCTGATAATATTCACTTATATATTGAAAGATTATTTCGGGATTAATTTTAACACAATTACTCTAATTGGTAAATAAATCATATCAGATGTAAATTTCCAACTGGGCAAAAAAGGTCCGGACCAGAATTCGAACCAGGGATCTCTTGGCTGAAGCCGTCAATGCTCTACCATCCGAGCTATCCCGGGCAAATCTAGTGATACTTTTTCACCAAGCTAATCTTATTGATTATAGCAACTGGTCTAAAATCTGGTTCAGTTCAACTTGCTAACCTTATTGATTATAGCATCTGGTCTTAAATCTGGTTCAGCTCAACAAGTTCAGCTGATCCAGATTTAAGACCAGATGCTACAATCAATAAGGTTAGCTGGGTAAAAAAGTCCCACCAGATTCGTCCGGGGTAGCTCGGATGGTAGAGCATAGGCGGCTTCAGCCAAGAGATCCCTTGTTCGAATTCTGGTGCGGACATTTTTCGTCCAGTTGGAAATTTACATCTGATATGATTATTTCAGGGTTTATAGAAGAGTATTTCATGTGCGTTAAAATATAAATATATATATTTTATTATTAAAGGAACCAATACTTAATTTTCAAAAGTAACAACGAAATTTCATTTATTATGAATAACAGAAGCAAAGCAATGCCATACAAATAGTATTTATGTTATTAATACCCACTATTCTTTTTTATTATTACCATTATTAGAAGTAGTGTATTTATTCTTATATATCTATATTATATAGCAATAACATGATACTGACGTTGTATTCATGATGGCAATGACGAGATCATAAACTTTACCTTTATTGCAATTTTTTAACCCCTTGAGAAACAAGCAAGTACGTTTGTGTAATGCTGAATTCCCACCGGAAATTTAGAAAAAATTTATTTCAAAATAAAGAAAAGCAATTTTACAACTTTTTTCCAACCAAAGTTAGAAAAGTAAAATTTCATTAAATTTTTCTGGTGCAAATCTTCATTAATCGTAGGTGGGATAAAATATATCCCACCGCCCATCAAGGGGTTAACTTCTACATTTTGCGCGGTTTTATTTTTTACATTGTCGAATTGGAAAAAATATGTACTTTCAAATGTAATTTCTTTGAAAATCATATCTCAACTTGCAGATTTTTTGTGTTTTTAAAAAAATATTTTTCAAGCATGAATATTTTTTAATTAGCGAGTAATCCCTTTACGAAAGAATAAACCGTTTGTACTTAAGGGAAGACAAGACTGTTTACAATACTATGGGAAATATTCGAGCTCAGCGATGCAAACGTGTTGGGGCACTGGTATATATTATATACCACCTACGATTAATGAAGTTTTACACCAGAAAAAATTATTTTACTTTTCTAACTTTGGTTAAAAAAAAAGACGTAAAATTGATTTTACTTATTTTGAAATAGAATTTTTTAAAGATTCCGGTGGTAATACAGCATTTCACAAACGTAATTGCTTGCCCCTTAGGGGTTAAGGGGTTTTAAGAGAAGACAAGACTGGGTACCTATGGGAAATCTTCGAGCTCAGTGATGGAAAAGTGTATCAGCAGATAATTAATTGGCACCACAAAATTTAATTAATATTCTTCCATTAATTTCAACAGAGAATTTCTGACATTTTTCAACACGAAGAATACCATTAAAATTTAGTGGTGACAACTGACCAATTGCTACGCCACTGTTCCATCACTGCGAGATTTAAGACCCGTTTCCTCGGAAACTACCCGACCGATTTTGATGATATTTTGAATCACTATTCACTGGACTATGCTCAAGACTTATGGCAGACTGTATTTTCAATGCGACTAAAACTTTTTATTTTAGAGCAATGGCAAATTTTCAGAAATTTTCTACTATTAGAAATGTTTTTTTTTCCCTTAAACTAATTTTTTTTTTAAACTGTCTGCCAGATGTCACTCAGCCTCAAGAAAAGTGACACATCTCGGCAAAAGTAAATTTCACATGAGAGGCAAAGAAAGATTGCACGATTTTACTGTAAAATATAATTGTAGCACTTAGTTGTGCATGCATGAATATTTACGTGAATAAAACCTTAAAAACCGGTCACAAATGGGCATATAGCGTAATAAATAGATTTTCCGTGTAACTACACTTATGAAATTTTTTGTGTAGCAAGGCATACCTATGACACACCTATTACAGGAACAAAACGTAAGAGGATTTTTTTGCACGATGTGTCACTTTTCTTGCGGGTAGGCGATATGATCTTGTATTTATAATCAACAACCAAAATTATTTTATCGAAATCGCTCGAATACTTTAGGAGTTAATGGAGTTTTTAGCTGAATTACAATTTTTCGGGGAGCTAAAAAGCTTTGGTTATATTCAGACTAACATATTCAGACTTTGACCGCTTCTAACTCTTCAGATTTTAGAAAAGGTGCATAAACAAATGTATGCTTTTTAGGGCTGCTTTTAGTAAAGACGCTCAAAGAAGAAAAAATAAAATGGCTTTTGCCATTGGAAAATTGGAAATTCGTATAATTTTTAAGTATATACAAGGTAACCTAAAATGAACTGAACGCTTTTTAAATCCCTTTACACTGGAATAACACCTATTATTGTTGTTTGCAATTAATCTTTAACCCTTTCAGAGTTAAGTAATTGCGTTGCTGTAATATCAAATTCACTCCGTAATATTCCAAAAAATTTACTGAAAAATAAGAAAAACAATTTTTCGACATTTTCCACCAAAGTTAGAAAAGTAAAATTTAATAAAAATTTTCTGGTGCAAACTTCATTATTCGTAGAAACCTTTGAGGGGCGCCGTTTGCAGTTTTAATATCTAAATTGCCAAATGGCACCAGTGATTTTTTAGTACAATTTCTATCTTATAATATACGGGAAAAAAGCCTTTGTCTATATTCAAATAAATTTGTTCGTTTATTAGGGTGTGAATTAATTATTTGAACACTCTTTTGAGCAGAAATGCCTTTCCCTTGAAAGGGCTAAGATGAAATATTCTAAATAATTTTGAGTTATTAGCAGATAGTTTTTTATTTCTATTATAGAAACTGAACAGTAAAGAAGAACGCAATTTTAAATTATTGTGTATTAGTTAACTCATGTGTGACGGGCAATAAACATATGCGTTATATATTTTCCATAAAATTCTTTAATTTGACTACAACTATTTCCAAAAAGAACTTTTAAATTACCTAATCACAAAGTAACAGTGATTAAATAAGATAACAATTACTATTTGGAAATAGTGGCCGATAATAATAAAAAGAAGTAAACTGGTTGCTCCTTCGCAGCTGTTTTTAACCCTTAAATGCATTATTTTTTATTTTGTTTCGAAAAAATTATATAAGATTCCCAGAGAGGTTTATAGGAGAAATAATGAAAATAAATCTGAGATATATTTTATGTATAATATGTCAACGTTTTCGTATATTACACATTTGCAATACAAGTAAAAACTAAAATGCAGCTAATTAGCTAATATTTTAATAAGTATGAATGTAAATATCTTATTTTAGATAATTTTTTATTTTGTAGAACTTAACCCTTAAATGCACGAATTATTCTTTTAGAATTGTTTTTTTAATTCTTATTAAAGATTAGACACAAGAAATTTTAAGACAGAACCCTTTTTATTCGCGGTCTTGACGACTAGTGTTGCGAGGTGTACCGCGTACATCAATGCTCTAAATGCGCTGGAAACCACTAATTTCTTACAGTTTATTGCGTTATGATTAATCGCCGATATTTCTGCCATTAGATACGGACAAACACTTTAAAATACTGATGTCCAGAGCATTTTGGGCCCGATTTACACGGGACACCTGGAAACTCTAGTGACGAATCAAAACACAGGAAAGGAAGGACACGGACGGTGTGAGGAAACATGTTTAGTATTATTAGCATAGCAAAAAACTAAGAAATAAGTACAAAAAGAGGGACAACGATCGTCATCAAAGAAGTTGTTAAAAATTACGACTCAGAGCCATGATGCAGGACTGACATCCCTGGCGTATGGAAGTTCTAAAGCTCTCGAAAATACCGGACGTGTCCCAGACTTCCTCAGCGGCTGCCACGATGCGTGCAACAAGTTCCTAAGCACTGTTCAGCCAAGGTTCTTTTACATAAGGTTGTTCCATTTGAAGGATAGCCAATCAGAGTAGAGCAGGACTGAAACGTCACGTGGCGGACAAGATCGGAGAGAGACCGGCCGTGACAATGTAAATAGATGAGTAAAAGAACGGAATATCAAGTAAATAATTTTTTTAAAAACAGATTCTCGAAAGTAAATTGAACGAAATCACTTTCCTTAAAATAATTTGTTCAAACACTGATTGGAGTTAGTTAAATATAACATACATAATGGTTAAATAATATCGCGATACATTTGTTTCATCCAAATACTTCAGTAAATTCGCGAAAAATATTACATTTTTAATGCGTAAAAGTACAAATGAAAACTTTAAACAACTTTAGGCATTAATATCTAATAAATTCTAATAAATGAACAGAGCAAAAACATTACAATCAGAAGTGGGAAATTTTCAGAAAATCCTACTCGTCAGGGACTTCTTTGTATTGGTGCACAGTATTTATAAACTCTGGTCTGTTCTGACTAATATTTAAATATTCACTAAAAATAAAGAAGTACTGGAGCTGCGCTCCTGTGATATTCGGAGCAAATAAAGCACCGTGCAGAGCTAGAAAGTTAATCAGAGAGAATATTTTAAAAACACGAACAAAAAGCAGCGAGTAAAAACGGCAGAAGCAGTTGCGATTAATTCTGGCATTCCTCATCGACATTCTGAAAACATTGAAGAAAAAAAAAACCCTACACGGGACACACTATGTCACATAGGTAAGCGCTTTGGTAGGAAAGAACGCAAAAGATTAGAGATGGGAAAAAAAGAAATAAAAATTTAGGCTTTGGTTTTTTAGAAACACTATTTCCGCTAAATTCCGGAATGAGCGCCGGTGAATTCAGAACAATATATAAATTTCCACTAAAAACAAAGAAGTAGCGGTGCTGAGAATCAAACAGAATGTATTAACGATAATATCCAACGCAAATTAAGCACTGCTTATAGGCTAATACTTCAACCCTATATTAATTTTCATTTTAAATTTCTGATTCATTTTATTAATCAGAGTAACACGAATATAATATTTAATAAAATAAATATCATCGTTATTCTGTTTGCGAATCGCCAGGTTAGCTATAGATACGAAGTGCATGTCGCTGCATCAGCAGCCGATGTACAACAAAACTACGAAAAATCCCACAAAAATCGTTATCACAGGGCTCCCTTCCAGGGTTACATATCCATTTTCAACTGGGATCTGGCGTCAATAGTCAAAAATATGCGTATGAAGTTTGGTTCAAATCTATTCCTAACTTTGTATGCTTTCCGGTGAATCAATAATGAAAATGGAACAAAAATCGCTATTACAGCGCCCCCTCCCGGCGGAATATCCCCAAATTTAACCTTGACATGCTGGCCATAGTCAAAAATACATAACTTCGTATATTTTCCGATGATATAATGAGACATACACATATACGGACAGACAGATATTTTGTAAAAAAAATGTTTTTCGGGATCTCTGACATTTAAAATGTGTAAATCCGTCGAAAACTGGAAGTCGAACAAAAATTCGACTACAATACGTTCTTCTGTTATAGATAAAAGAAAGTAAAAAAAGATAATGCTAAAGCAAATATTTTAATAGAGGAATTTTTTTTAAGGTAAAAAAAATCCCTATAACAAAAGAAAAATTTAAAAATTTTTATGCGATTTTTGACGTTTTCTTTTTTAAATTTTTGCGGCGATTTTGACATATGAGTAAAAGGAATCCGGCTATATTTTTTTAGCCCACTATTGTAATAAATCTTGTCATTTTTTTCAATAAAGTTTATTCGGAGTTCGTACAGAGATTTTCGCATTTTACTCGAATTTTTATGCGATTTTTAGAATTTTGAGATTTGTAAAAGGAACTCGGTTACCAACTTTTAGCGAAATATAATAAATTTTCTCCTCTGCGAGTTTCGAACTCAACCCCTCCCCCACCACACACACACTTCATGGCGATTTGTCTGCATTTGTGAAAGAAATCTGGTTTTAATCTTTTATTCTAATATAGTAAATGCTGTCTTCTTTTTTTTTTCTTTCATTAGAGTTTATTCTGAATTTCTCGCGATTCTTTTATGCAGTTCTTAGAGATTTTCGCGTTCTTCAGGAATTTTTTGACGCTCGTAAAAGGAATTCGGTTTTGAAATTGTAGCTTAGTATAGTAAATTTTGTCCTTTGCGATTTTAGTGTTTTTCTTTGCGATTTTCCAGAATAATAATCGCCAGTTAACAAAATGCCCGGATTTTGAAGAATTCAGAATTTCAACTTCCGGATTTTAGACTCTGTACTGTATTGTTAAATCTGTGTACGTGTTCTCCGAGAGTTATTAGAACACGTTGATATAGTTCATTCACTAGGTTTTTTTTAAAAAAAGGCAGTTAAAATAATATGAAAATTAATATCATTCACAGAAAAAACATCCAACGCAGAACAGCATATAGAATACTATTGAAACGAGCGAAGCGAGGCGAATCTGTCCGCCACGTGACGTAATGCGCGAGCAGTTAAGGAATTTTTACAGTTGGCGCATCGCACAAATGGTACCCCCCTGTGTTCAGCATTGTCCCAACATTTTTGCAGTACTAAAAATAATAAACATGTTTCCTCACCCTGTTAGCGTTCTCCCTTTCTTGTGTTTTGTGTCCAGGGTTCGCATTCCATAGGGAAACTTTTATTGTTTCTAGCACTTTTTTGAAAATAATATCTTCATCGTACCATTCTATGGCATCTTTTAAATAAAATGATCATGAACATTACTGATTAATTGTTCTGGAAGACACAATAAAATTGTCCTATACAATTCGACCCCTGTATGTCGTCGCTATCACGTCAGGAAAGCGTTTCCGAGCATGCATTGCTATCTTATTTGACATCATACAGGTGTACTCTATCGGTCTTTAAAGTTTGTAACTGCTGTGCTGAAACACCCTGTACATATACTTTTTAATCGGGTGGTTTACTTGCCTTTGTATTTTTTAATCTTATTTTATTAAACAATCCTATACATAAAGTGTGTTATTTTAAATTGTAAAATTCGTTTGTAATTTTATGTCAACTATGAAACGATATTTGTCTTTCTTTTAAAAACTAGATTTGAACATGAAAGAAAAATTGATTAGACTAAAGAGAAATGGGCTAAATCGAAACAAAAAGAACGCCAATTGGGGCAACTCAGTTGCTCTTGTGGTGTTATACTTAAAGATGTCAATGATTTAGAACATTACTTTATACGCACAATGACAGTCTAACATTATTTTGATATATTGTTAACCCTTTCCTGCACAGTGTGCCCGGGTCGGGATACCTAATTTTAATTGCAAACTTACGAACGGCACCAAGAATATTTTAGTAAAATTTTACTTTTAGAATGAATAGTTAAAGTAACATGTTTTTAATTTCTAAAAAAGTCGTTTTAAAACTCCGGTGTCAGTCAGTCATTTCATCATTTTACAACAAAAATTGCCCGTGACGGAAAGGGTTAAGTAAAAAAAAAATACATAAAAGCAATCTTTATCAGAATTCCCCCACCCCCCCCCCCCCAAAAAAAATCCTCTTGCATAATTTCCTAAAAAGAACTGGTGGAATTAAAAGTACTGCTGAAAAATTGAAATTTGTAAACACCCTCCATCCACAGCAGAAAAGCGATGATCAGTATAGGCAGTATAAACGAGGTTTGGAGCGGTTTTTTTTAGCCACTATATATTTTTTTAATTTATTTATTTCTATAACACTTTACTACAAGACTTCCAGTAAAAATCTCACTGTGAAGTGGTTTACTACGACATTTGCAAGACAAATCTAAAATGAAAAATTTCGCAAGGAAATAGTTCTTGTAAAAGTTTTGATTCTGTCCTCTGTAAAAGAGACCGCTCCGAGCGCTGTATAAGTTGACCCTTTCAAGGACGATGGTCACAAGGCGTGACTGCTTATTTTTAATTCTTACTTACAAATGGCAGCACGAATATTTTAATATTAGGTTGAGCAAAAAGTTCTAGGAAATTTTTTATCTAATATTTACCAGAATTTTTATCGTATATAATGTTCGTGTCATCCATGCCGAGCTCTATTGCCTGCAGATGGATCGCGTCTACGACAAATGGGTGCGAAAGAATGCGAGATTGGGTCGCGCGTTTTGTTTCAGCAGGACAATGTCAAACGGCACGTGGCCTAGAAGACCAAGGACAAGTTTGCACAGTTGGACCGCGTCGAAATTCCAGACGTGGCTCCATCCGATTATGGCCTCTTTCGATCAATGTAACACTTTTTCAAGGGCCGTCAATTTGTATCTTTTAATGAAGTTGAAGAAGCATGTCAAGAGGTTTTGGATTCCAAGAAGCCGCCATGCTACTTCCAGCAAACCGGAATGTGGCAGAATGATGGCAGTAAGTCGTGGACTATGATGGTCTCTACTTTGAAAAATAGTCCTTGATGCTTTTCTTGTTAATTTGCGCATAGCAACCCAACTTTCACAAATTTCCCAGAACTTTTTGCTCAACCTAGAAAAATTTGCCTTCTTGATGAAAGATTAGAAAAAGAAGTTTTTATTTTCTAAGAAATTCGTTTTTAAATTCTGATTTCTGCCCATAATTTTATCATTTTACGAACAGAAGTTTTCTGCGCTTGAAAGGGTGAATATGAAAGGAAGTGAATGTAAAAACTGAATAATTAAAAATTTTGAAAAAAATCAAATATATACCAAGTGCAAAACAATGAAAGGTTAAAAAAATAATGCAAAAAATAATAATGATAATAAATAGTGTTACTGTCGGAATCAAAATTTCTGCTTTAGTGTACATTAAGACAATAAAGATAAATATTGATAATTTTTAAAAAGAAAAGTTATATAAACAATTGTTTTTTAATAATGCAGTTAGTGTAATTCAAGAAGTTAAAATATGCACTACTTTGCACATTAAATGCAAGAATAACAAAGTAAAAGTTAAGTGACGCAGAAATTAAAAGATCTTTAGAAAAAAAAATATTAAGGAATGAACATTATAAAACTTAACATTCGATTTAAACGTCATAAATTCATGAATTAAAACAAATTCTTCTATAAAAATTTAAATATTTAATATTTTACTTTGAATAAGTTATATTTATTTAAATTATTCAACAACCATTCTTAAAATATTTTTCGGAAGAAAAAATGATTTAATTTTTTTTTTTTTATTAACAGTAGTAGAGTTATCTAGCATACTTGCTAAATAACATATAACAAGGGATGCATAGGTTATAAGTATATAATAATAATAAATATTAAAAAAAGTTTTAAGGTACGTGTCAATATGCAGGGCGACATTGGCATAGTCATTCTTTAAATCTGCTATCCATAGAAAACGGAACGCATGTTAAATTTTACCAAACTTAATGTATAAGAATTCGTTTGTGTAATTCTTTTTTTCTTACACGGAAAATGATTTAACCCTCTCGTTGCGTAAGTATTTCTTCGCGACGAGCGTCTTTTAGAGAATTTTTAATCTTACTTCACCGGTCCTAAGCAGAAATTTTTGAGTATCGTAATCAGGGAAAATGTCCTGATTAAGTCAGACAAAGTTTTTGCTGAAACATAACTGGTGGGAATAACCAAATAGTATAAATTAGACGGAAAATTGCATGCCCGAGTATATCTCGGGTTACGCAGCGAGAGGGATAATGTCTCTTAACGCTAGAAGGGGTCATTTTGAGTCACTTGACTAGTTAAGGGTCATTTTGAACCCTGCCAAAATGATAACAGTTGATTCCAACCAGAATTTTCTTCATAAGATATGTGAAATGTATTCAGCACGTTGATAGGCTAATTAAATGAGTTAAATAGTTTTAAATAAAAATTATGGTGTGAAACAATTTTTTATAAAACTTGAGTAAAAAAGTTGGTGGTTAGTGGTCTAGTGTTAAAAACGAATCAAAATTTCGAAGCAAGGAAAGCAAAGTTAATGAAAGCCAGAAAATAGCTATGTTTAATTTTTTTCTAAACTATTAGAGCAAGGATAAATTTCTTTCATGGCGGAATTAAACTTTAAAAATATGAATAATTGCTTTTTTTATTTTAATGATTTAAGTTATTGCGATTAAAATTATAACCGACTAATTGATCTATTAAAAATTTAACGATTAAGCATTACTTGCCAATTATACAGGCCTCGGGGCGGTCTCTTTTTTAGAAACTCAATCAAAACTTTTCCCACCACTATTTCCTTATGAAAAATTTAAATAAATAACGATTCGTCAAATAAATTTTCTGGTTTAAAACATTTTTAATCTGTATCAAATTCATCCACATATGACGGATGTTTAGTGTGTGCTTGGCAGCTCTGCAATATAAACGCAATACATTTTAAGTATTATTACGTCTCAGCATATAAATGAATTGGAAAACCTACCAGAATTTAACATATTGTTTTAAATATAAATTATAATTGAAATTAAAGATATAGACATGTTATAGAAAGCTTAATTTTGGTAAATTTTCTTAATAAATAGAAAGAAGTTAGTGTTATCATTGGAATCGAAAACTCTGCTTTCATGTATAGTAAAAGAATAAATGTACACAATGATAATTTTAAGAAGAAAAATTAAATGATATTTTAATGATACATAGTTAGCGTAATTCATAGCGTTAAAATAAACACCAATTTGCTATTAAATATAGCAATAATAAAGTAACACTTAAACACAGCAGAAGTAACCGCATTTTAACTTAGAATATATAAATGAATTAATCTTAAAAAACTTAGACGTCATAGAATTCTTTATTTGAAACAAAACAATTCAGAAAATTTCAGTGGAAAATGTATGCAATAAAATATTTAATTCTATATTATCATCAGGTCATAGTTATTTAAATCATCCCACGTACCGTGCTTAAAATATTTTGTAGAAATTATAATGCTTAATGCACTTACTATGCTTAAAATAGTTCTTTTTCACAATTAAAAAAAAAAAAAACTACATAAAAAATTAACCCTAGAACTACCGGAAATTTTACTCAAGTTTTATAAAAACATTCTACACCAGAATTTTTACTTAAAACTATTTAATTTGTTTATTTAACTTATTATTGTCTGATTTATACATTTAGTTTGTTTTGAAGAAATTTCTGGTTTGAATAAATATTTTGAATGTACATGTCGGGTCCATTGGACCCTTCTGGTAGACAGAGGGTTAAACAGATGACACTTTAACACGTTCTACGGCATTGAGAAGTATTTCTCACACTTAATTTAACCCGAAATGGCCAAATTTGTATAAAAAAATATTGAGTAAAACTTTGTATTATAGCAACCATGTATTAAACATAAAGCACCTAATTACTTTCAAATTTATTTGTCCTTATATTCTGGTGACATTAAATTATTTTAACATTCTATCAACAGAATTAATTTAGCTTAGAAAGCGTAAACCTACAGTGCGTTTCATACATATAAAGGCAGTGATATTTTCGAAATAATATTTCAATAATTCAGTATTTAAAAGTATGTTTATGTAAATAACAATAAGCCTGTACCCAAAAAGCGTTTTACTGTAAATTAAATTAGAATTAAATACTTTTAACTCGAAAATTGATAAATGGAATCAAATTTGCTGTATCATAAATATGAAGATATTTTGCATACTTTCGAATTATCGTCCAATAATAGATCCATTTTTGTTAATGACGGTAAATATTCTAGGTAGCAAGCTGTTTATTAAATTTTGTAAGTATTCTGTCTTTCTATCAAAACAACTTCGTTCGTTTTCTTTTTTCAACTCAACGGCGTTTGAAAACTGTGTTCCAGATGCATATACATTGTTCGGACGCTATTAAGCCACGCCCCATTTTGCAAGGACTCTACGACCAGTATTATTATAAAGATAATTTTCTTCACGATTCATTAGCTAACAGATAGTTGTATGCGCTTACTGGTGGTAGAGTCCTTACAAAATAGGGCGTGGCTTAATAGCGTCCGAACAATGTATATGCATCTGGAACACAGTTTTCAAACGCCGTTGAGTTGAAAAAAGAAAACGAACGAAGTTGTTTTGATAGAAACCCTGATATACACCGCGAACCAACAGGAATGCCCCAAGGATTCTCTATTGGATTTAACCTTTTAATTCGCGCTCCCGTGATATTCACGGGCTGTGTCTTTTATTCAGATTGTTTGACTCACACCAGTTTTATAAAATAGTCTAATTGGTTTTATTATGGTGTCATTTTATCTGTCATTAAACCCTTGAGGGGCGGTGGGATAAAATGTATCCCACATAATTTAAACAAGATTCTCACCAGAAAATTTTAACTATATTTTATATTTTTAACATTGGAGGAAAAACGTTAAAAATTGTTTTTCCTTATTTAAAAATAAACTTTTTCGATTATTCCGGTGAGAATTCAATATTTAAAGACATTTTTGCTTGCCCCTCACGGGGTTAAATAAGTGTCCTAAAAACTGGTGCCAATAAGCAATTTGAATTTTTAAACCGTACTTTAATGCGACCGTTAAGGGATTAAATCAGGGATAAGTGCGGGCCACACTATAAAACGAGTATTGTTATCAGCAAACCATTTTTTTCAGAGTCTTGATGTGTGAATTATCCTGTTGGTACAAATAATTCCAACCACCAAGAGTTTCAGCAAATGGAAACAAGTAACTATCAAGCCGTTCTTTATACTCTTTAGATGTCTGTTTACCTTACAGAAAAGCAATATCTGTAGTTTCTTTAAAAGAGAAGGCACCGCAAACCATCACAGAACGTCCCCTTTTCTGTCTACTGAAGAGAGTTTGAGGTTCACGTCTTAAATTGTGCCAGTTGGAATTCTAACGATCTGGGCCATCCAAGTTAAATATCTTTTTATCTGAAAAATGACTTGCATCCATTCGTCCTTCCAATGCATATAATCTTTAGCCCTAAATAGCATCCGTTCTATGTGTTCTATTTTCAGTAAAGGAATTCTGCACATTAGGGTGGGTCGAAAAAAGCAAAATTTTTTATATCAACTTCTAAAAGCGCAGAAAAGTTGCCTCTTTTGAATAACAACGCAAAAAAGATTTTTGAAATCGGTAAATCTCTTTAGATCGCTCATTGCACTTGAATTTTGGAAAATATGATGAAAATTGACGATTTTTGTGTTTAATGATGAAAATTAAAAAAAATATTCAGGGCTACTTCTAATAGTTCGTAAATGTCATTTTTTGGAATTAGAAGAATAACACAAAAAGCATTTAAAATCTGTCAATATCTTTAAGTCATGCATTGCACTTTTATTTTGGAAAATATGACCGAAATTGACAATTTTTGAAATTAAATGATGAAAATTAAAAAAAATATATATTCAGATTTACTTCTAATAATGCGTACAAGTCACATTTCGTAATTAGAAGAATGGCACAAAAAATAATTAACCCTTTAGTGCGCAGCTTTGGATATATGCAAACAATAGCGTTTTGAATTTAATAGATTTCTTTATTCATATGTACCTACTTCATTCCAGAAAATTAAAATAGCAGTATTTGCTTAAATTAATGACAGATATTCCGTGTTTAAAATGAGTGAAATTAACCATTGAAACTTTCTGGTGAAAAATCAAATTCTCTGAACTGCGTAATTTCTAGAGCGTATTCTAACATGGGAATTAAAGTGTTAACCTCTTCGGGACGAGAGCCTTTTACGAAATTTTTAATCTTCTGTCACCGTTTTTTAAAAACAGAAATTTGTGTCTTCTTGAATCAAGAATATCCGCTGATTAAATAAGGTAAATTTTACAGTAAAATTTTACTGGTGAGAAAAAACAAGGATTCTAAGCGCTTCATGCGGCACGTATACGTGTCGCTCGTCCCCAAGGGGTTAAAGGTTAAGTTTTATAAAATAGATAATTGTATAAAATAAGATATTTGGAGACATACTTATCAAAATATTCACAAATTTGCAACATTTTAGCGTAAAACAGCCACATTACAGTAGTTTTTATTTGTTTTGCTGATGTGCAACAGAAGAAAAGTTTGACGTATTATATGAAAAATGCATCTCTGATTTTTTCATTTTTTTTTCACTGTGAACGTTTCAGAGAATCATACATAATTTTTTCGAAACAAAATAAAAAATCGTGCATTTAAGGGTTAAAATTGATTAATAATCTTTAGATCGCCTCATCGCACTTGAAATTTGGAAAACGTTGTCAAAAAGGGCACATTTATCCAATTCTGGAGCCAGGTTCAAGATATATTAGTCATATAACTACTACAGCTGGAACAGGTAGAGATAGTTTTAGAAGGTTTTTTGTTATTTTTGTATCTGAGAAAAACATCTCCTTAGATGAGGTGGATGTAATTGGATGAGACGGCACTTCTATAAACATACGATTGAAAAAAAAACGGGTTATTCGGAATTTAGAAAAGCCAATAGGGAGGCCCTAGCATTGATGTATTAGCCTTTTTTCATTTCATTGAATTGCGTTTTAGGCACTTGTTTCAACGTATTGATCGCAAAAGCAAAGGAACGGCATTATATTCTGGTCCTATACACAGGCATTACATGATCACAGATGTGATCTTGCGATCGAGTTTTTCTCTAATCTTTCTCGGTCCACCAGATCGTTTTCTGGTATTTAAATTGTAAGTTTTTGATAAAACTTTATAAACTGCAGCTGCGCTTCTCTCAGTTTTTTTACATATTTGAGAAGCTTTTAAGCCATAAGCTTTAAACCCACGTATTTTGCAAATCTCATCTTTAGAAATTTTAATGTACCGTGGCATCTTTGCAATTTAAAGAAGTCAATCAACTTTGAGCGTTTGGGTAACTTAAAGCTTATTTCTGCGTGTGCGCATTATTTCTGTACGCGCTCATTCGAAAGAAAATTAAATATAAATCAGTTTCAAATTTGTCTTTATATCTACGAGACAGTGTAATTTTTAATTTTTTTAGTATTCCAGTTGAAGTGATTTTATTTAAATTTAAACCCCGGTAACAGATTAATTTCGTTGTTCTTAATATGCGGTATAAAATTTAATTTTTTATACTGAATTAGTAAAATGTAATTCCAAAAACATTTGTGTCTTTATTTTTATAAGACGCACTGTACTTCAGTTATTAACCCCTTGAGGGGAAAGCAAAAATGCCTCCAAATATTGAATTCGCACCGTCATAATAGAAACATTTTATTTTTAAATAAGAAAACGCAATTTTTCAACGATATTCCTCCAAAGTTAAAAATATAAAATTTAGTTAAAATTTTCTGGTGAGAATCTTGTTTAAATTAGGTGGGATATATTTTATCCCACCGCCCCTCAAGGGTGTTAAAGTATAGTAGCATATAAGCAGCATAGTAGTATCTAGTATAATAAGAGATTGAATAAATATATTTTGTGACCGGAAAAAGTAGCAAATATAATTTTAATGCATTTTACAAAAAAATAATCACACTGTTGCATTTTTATACCATAAAATAAAAATGATGATTAAATCGTGTCAGTGTTCTGCTTACTGGCGGCAAATCGCGAAATATTATAAACATAGCTGGTGGGTTTTGAACGCCGTTAAGCGGCGCTTTTCGACGTGATGCAGCCAATGGACCACTCGGTTATTTTCCATGGAATGGATTTCACTGTGTGGTAGAAGGGTGCAAAATTGCTTTTTCTCGTATCAGTGGTTTAATGGGAAAAAAATCTTTTGGAGGTAATTTTTTAGTCGCAAAATTATACGTCTTAAAAAGGGTGCTTTTCTTTGTTCTCATTTATGTAGTTTTCGTAAGATACTACCTATTACAGTCGTTACCATGGTGAGACTTTTGAAAAATTCCTTCATAACTTTTCATTACTCCCTTCATAACTTTTCATTTAAACAGGAACCCAAAACCAACCCCACCTAAAAAGTTTATGTATATGTATATATATATGTATGTACTCAATTTTGCCCGCACGATAAAAGTCACAATTATGCACGGTTATGAAGTTATCGTCTTCAAACTCGCCAAACACATTGAGATGGTTAATATCTCGGCGGGGACTGCAAATTAGAAAAATTGGGTTACAGCAGTAGAAATGGAGGAGAGTTAAAAATTTTGAATATCGCCTTAACATGATTCTGATAAAACCAGAAAAGTGGCAGGAAAAAAAAAAAAAAGTTGTAATGGCAGTTGCCAACAAGAAAAAAAAAACACATAAAATTTTTACCATAACAATTGCTTTTCTATTGCAAGATTTCCACGCCAGAAATAAAAATCTATATATATATATTACGCTATCGTATCTCCTTACATATAAGGGGTTTACATTAGGAAGAGCCGTGTTCTGTCGCGAAATGCTGCCACGTTTGTTGCCAACTTGGCAATATATCGCCAAAATTGGCGACCAAAATGAGTCGCCTAAAGGGGCGCCAACTTGTCGATATCTGTAATATTTCGCCAAATTCCCATAGACTTCCACTGTAAACCAATAGGATTTATTGCTTACAGAAAATCAACAAATTGAGATATTTCAGTGCAAGAAAAACCAGCTTTTACAGAAAAATGAAATTAAAATCTCATCAAAAGCAGCCAGATAAAATTGTTAAACTGAATTTATCTCTAGTCTTCATTTAGTTTTTGTTGGTGAAAGTTGTACTTAACTTCTAAATCTACCTGCGCCTGTAGGCCGTGCCGACAGGGAATTTTTTAAATTCTTACGGATTAACTAAAAAAATTAAATTAACCATAATTATTTAAAGACATAGGAATAAAAATTCATAAATAATAAAGAGAAACATGAAGTCGATTAACTATAATTTATGTTCATTTTGACAAATCATCCCTCTGGTTTTTTGTTAGAACTCATAAGACTTTTCCATACAGGGCTGCCACTGACGACTATTTTTATATTCCATTCGTACTATCAGAGCCTGATTACCCACGGGGCAAATTCCTACCACTAAAAATAAACAGAAAATTTTGCCTCATTCATGGCAGATATTTTACATGAATACGGCGTTTAGATAAGTCGAACTTTTCTTTTAAAATTTATTGGTGTAAGTGTGCCCCGTTGGTAATCAGGCCCTGCGTACTATTATTTTTTTTAAATAAATTTTGTAGTCTACGTCTGTTGCAGATCTTGTCAAAGTGTATGTGAAAGATATTTGTTTTGAGAAAGTGGTGCGGAGTAGATTTAAAAAATAGTAGCCTGTGGCAGCCTTTATTAAACAACCAGCTTTATTTCCAATCAATTACATATCTCAAAAAAGTTTTTCTTTATTTATTCAGACTCTTAGCATTCTAATGTGCACTCGCAATAATTCGAATTTTCTATTAATTCGAACAACTCATTTAATATGAAGAAGTCATAAAATCAAGAAATTTTTGCATAAGAACTAGTTTTAAAACTAATTCGTTACTTCGAACTTTTCTTTTATGATATAGCTTATTTCGAAATAAAAAAAAAATCAATATCTTCAAAATAAATAAGTAAATAAACAAAATAAAATAATACACGATGGAATACTTCTGAAGATAAAGTATTTGTCACTTGGTAAATCTCCTTACTTTCATAAATCACTAAAGAGCAAAATTGATATGTATTTTTTTTTTGAGGGCTAACAGCCAAAAAACACAAATGTTATTTTCGCAATTATTATTTTTAGTGTTATTTTCTAAAACTAAAGTTTTCTTTATACTTTTTAGGACACACTGTATGCAAAAGTAAAATTTTAGAAAGAATATTGGCTGTATAGGAAGCCCAATAGCGCAGTGGTCAGTGCACCTTCTGCTAAGCTACATGTCAAGAGTTTTACTCCCTGCTAAGGTTCACTCAACCTTTCATCTCTTCAGAGTTGATAACATGAGCACTAAGTCATTTTGGGAACTAAACACTAGGATTCTTGCGTTAGGCTGAACACCGGACTCGGACACACGGTCGTGGCTGCCACGTGCGACTATTTTTTAATTGTATCTCCTGCCACCTTCTAAAAAAAAATCGAAAAATGTTCCTTTATCATTAGAACCCTCAGAAAACAATTTATTTTCGAAATTTAAAGAAGGTTTACAAAGATAAAATTTTGTTAGCTGCCCGTAATTTTCGGAAACGTTTCCTAGTAGCTCTTACGATGCATTAATCAGTTTTCTGTACCCGCAAAATCGGTTTTTAGGATTTTATCAAGTAAATATTTTCAGCTGCGTAACTGCTTTTGTGCATGCAATTATAACAAAATAATGTTAATTTTCGTGTTCATGTTATGCTGTTAATATCGTATGTTTGTCTGTTAAAAATGTTTTCTGAATATTAAAATATTTACCTGAGAATTGATAGCATCCAAAAAAGTGATATTCCGATTTGAAAAAACTGATTATTGCTGTGTGAAAGTTACTCAGAAACGTTTCCGAAAATGACGGGCAGCTAATAAAAATTCATTTTTATTATAAATTATTCTTTAATTTTGGAAAAGAAATAACTTTCTGTGGTTTTTAAAGGTAAAAAAAAAACGCTTTTCGGAATCTTCGGGGATTTGGAAAATGTTATTGTATATTTTTGTTTTTGATTATGGCACATTTTTGTAAATTAAGAAACATCTGTCATTTTTACAATGTACATAGATAAAAAATAATGTTTGTGTTTTAATTTAAAATCTGGCTTCCACTTATAATAAAACAAAAATGCAAATACTGATCAAATTTAAAACAAAAAATAACATTAAATATAGTTTTTGTAATAACGCAATTGGTAATTAATGTACATCGTGATTCATATTAAACTATGTTCATATTATCATATTAAACTGTATAATAAGGATGCTTTTAACAAGAAATACCGAACAAGTAAGCTCTAGTAAACATTCACTGAATATCGACGCACCGAAATCCTTTTTGTCGTAGCAAAAACAGCAAAACTAGGCTTATTAATACTCAGAATAAGATTAAAAAACGCATTTAATTTCTAGAAAATATATCTTAGCTTTCAGTATGAGAATGAAATATTTCATACTATACGTAAGGATTTAAACGGATGTTCTATCTATTCGCAATAAAATGTAGATTTGCCCAATGAAGTTTGCTTTTAATGTCAGATTGTCAGCTATCACAAAAATAAAAAATAAATAAAAATAAAACTTCAAACCAGCGTTATCTACGCAGAATGTCCATAAAGAATTTTTGAAAAAAAATGTTACAGAAACAAAAAATGTGAATCTTTTGTTGAAAATACTTTAAGACGAACTGCATAATATTCCCAACAATGTAATATGCCATTTTTTTTTATTACAATAAAGCTAAATCATTTTCTTTGATTTTGTTTTATTTTTACAGTTTTGTGTTCGAATTCTATTAGTCCTGTCTCTATTCTATTCAGTCCTGTTTTATCAATTTTTAAACTATTAAGAAAATTGAAGATCGATTGAAGTTGCGATAGTAAAAAGGGAGAAAATTGTTCTGAAAGATAGTTTCTTTCTCCTGAGAATTCAATACCGCAAAAAATGACAGCACTTTTTGAGTGTGCATTTGATTTTTAAAAGGGTGGATTCTCCAAAAAATGGAAATTTTTTATCCGTCGAATAGAAAATTGATTTTCTTTTCCATATTTTTTCTTATCGGGGTATAGGGGTTTTTTGTTCTTGACTTATTTGCGATGAGAATAACAAATACTATTTTAACTAAAAATAAAAATGACTTAACCCTTTAGCGGGTGGTGTCCACAAAAAATGACACCTCATTTTAAGAGCACTATCACCAATAATATTTTATTAAAATTTTCCTTTTATAACGGACAGGAAAATAAGCGCTACTTTATTTTCTAATAAATTCTTTTGTAAATTCTGGTGTCAGTCCATCATTTCATGATTAGACAAACAGAATTACTCCGCGACGGAAAGTGATAAGTGACTCTTTCTTACTCTATATGTGCCTTGCAATTTTGCAAAAGCACAAATGGCACTACAATTAACTGCTTTTTATATATATACTTATTGTACGCCATCAAGCGTATTTTAACGAGAGTAGCTCTGTAGAACAAAGTATTTTCTGTAAAAACACTCTATTTTTATCGACATTCAATTTAATCTACGCTGTTACTAGTATAGTTTCTTTGTGATTAAAAGAAATCCCTCAGGAACATACAACATCCAAAAATTGAATTTGAAGTCAATTCGAAAATCGACATAAGCCGGCAGCAAGTTCACAAACACTCAACGCCCCAGCACCCTTAACGCCAACGTCTGCAGCCAAGAGATTTGGCGAGAAAATGAACTTTGACGTGCATGCATGCATGCTGCAGTCTGTTTTTAGTATCGTAGTTCGAAGTTTGCATGTGTGAATATTGATATCTTCTTTATATGAATATTTTAGATACGCTTACAAAGTTCAAAGAGAATTTTTTCTTTCGCAGATTAATTCAGTCAACGCAAGTTGTATTATTGATCGTACTAAGTCGTATATTGATGCTGTTAGAATAAGATTATCGCTACAAAGTAAGGATGCACATTCTAAATTAATAATACAGCGCTACAATAATCCCACAAATTCAATAAAAAAGTAATCAGCATGTTTTACTTTTTGAAATTCATCCTAATTAAGTAAAATTTTTTGTTTGTTTTAAATAAATTTGATAGTCGTTCAGAGAAGAAAACTAATTAATTGAGCTTTCCATTAATGGATAAATATGGAAAAAAATAATAAAAAGCAAAAATGGATAAAATATCGTAAAATCTTTGAAATAAATGCAATTTTGTAAATGGCTGTTAGTATATTAAATTGAAAGTTTTCCATTACTAAGAAAAAAAATGCAAATTTTCTTCTTCCTAACTGGTTTGATTATGAAGCATGCATGGAAAAGTTTAAAAATAAAATAAAAACTAAATTATTATTTGCTAATTATTTATGAATCAAAAACTTTCTGTGTGTGTGTATGGAAGGGGGGGGGGGGTTCCATTATTGGCCAGAAGTCTACGCAGGATTTTTTTTTTTTTTTTTTTTTTTTTTTTGGAGGGTGTGGCATTTTGTGAAAAGCAAAAGTTATTTATGAGAATTATTCATATTTTTGTAAAAATTAAGTTTTATAATGAAAGATGAAATCCAGTTACTCAAATTTCAACCAAGTATTAATTAATAATAACGTCTTTAAATCATCCTGCTAAAGTTTCTCTTTCTGGTGAATTTATTTTGTTTACAAAATGCATATTTTACAATTTAACGAAATAAAAATTAATTAATGAAGGATATTTTTTTATGAAATGAACGTTGTGAAGGGGCCTATTCTATTAACCCCTTGGGGACGAGCGACACGTATACGTGCCGGAAATAGGCCTAAGGATCCTCGTTTATTCTCACCAGTAAAATTTTACTGTAACATTTGCCTTATTTAATCCGAGCATTTTCCTGATTTGAATAGGCACAAACTTCTGTTTATTAAAACCGGTAGCAAAGTAATAAACATTTCGTAAAAGGCTCCCGTCGCGAAGGGGTTAAGAAGAATTTTGTGAAGAAGCCCATTTCATTAAAAATAATTTCGTGAAGGGGACTGACTATTTTATTAAATTGATTTTTTCGAAGGTGCCCAAAATAGGCCCCAAATTTTATCTGGATCATCTCCTGCTAGCTATTTTTAAAATTATCAATCAGCAACAAAGCACTTAAATTTGAGCATAACCTCAACAAGTAACTAAAATAATTATAGTAAATTTTCATTTGTTTATGGTGATCATTTAAAAATAGCGGATTATATATTATTTATATTATTTATAGATCATATCTATAAGATTAAATATTTCATTTATTAACAATATATATATTTATATGCATATACATATGCATATACATATATATATCATAATTATTCAGAGGATACAATAAGGGCTTGTTGTAATGTGTTTAGTATTTACGTTGATACTAGATGGCAGCACAAGCTACGGACAATTACATACATAAATACTTTAGCTTGGGAGGAAAAAAGACAAAGTTATAGAGCAAGTTAATCTATAAAATTAAATATTTGACTTGTTCACAATATATATATGCATGCATATATATTACAATTTTTCAGAAGGTAACATAATAATTTAGTATTTCTCACTCGTATTCTTTCAAGTATCCACAAACAAGAAATAGGCAGTTGAATGGACAAAATGTCGAAATAGCTTCTGATTTTTGCAAATTTATTTGTATGAGAAGACACGTATGCACGTCAAAGTTCATTTTCTTGCCAAGTGCTTGACTCCAGAGGTTGGCGTTAAGGGCGCTATAACGTTGAGTGTTTGTGAATTTGCAAACCGGCACTAATTTATCAAGTAATATATAAGATTATACAAATAAGTTTGTCACCGGAAAAATTAAAAGAAGTTCTTTATATGGATTACCAGACTATTTCCGTTTGTTAGAGATCTTGTGGCGTTGTAGTATTGAATCGTGAAAATCTGCTGCCTTATGATGGGCGGTAGATCGAAACCCTTGTACGGATTAGCTTTTTCAGGGGCAAGTAAATTGCCTTGCTTTGATGTTGAATTCGCCCTGGTATATTCGAAAAAATTTCTTTCAAAATAAGAAAACGCATTTTTTCATCTTTTCCCGAGCAAAGTTATAAAAGTAAAATTTAATTAAGAGTTACTGGTGCAAATCTTGATTAAAATTAGGTGTTATATAATCAGTGGTGGGATTCAAATAATTTAACAACCAGTTCGCTGACCGGATGATTTTTGATGTATAAACATGAAATGAAAATGAAGCATCATGCATAGATTATGAAACACTTTCCAATATTATAAGAAAATTGTTAAATAAATTTCATCTTTTAGTATAGTCAAAAAAAATATTTCTGAAATATGTTTCCCAAAAAAAGGACATAATTTAATAAATATTGCGTAATCATCATACCATGATCAAAATTTTACAGGAATTTAAGCTTAAGAACTAACTTATGTCAATGACCCAAAGTTGCAATCAGCTAGTTATTACAAACACTAATTATAGAAAGAGCTTCAAATATTGCTTGAAGTTTCTAGCCGCGTGAGAATACTAACTCACTGAATGTCAAACATTCATATTTACATCCTGGCTTTGGTGATAAATATTTGTAATTTCTTCAAAGTCAATCTCGATAAATCGGTTCTTGTGAGTGGTAGGAGCTTGATTTCTAGATTTTTTAGAATGCGTGTTTTATTTTAGGTTTTGTCACCAAAATTTCGCCGAGATATTCATCAATGCCATCTTATATAATTAGACTTAAGTGACTCAAAAATTATTTTCGTAGTAACAATAATGCGCGTGCAAAGAAGATATATCAGAAATTTTTTTCGACATTCATCGTCTCTGATCTCACAAGAATACAATCTCATTGAATATCCAGCATTTCTATTTACATCCTTGCTTTAGTGATAAATGCTCGTAACTTCTTGAATGTCAATCTCAATAAATCGGTTCTTGTAAGTGATAAGTCTGATTTCTGGATTTTTTTTTTTTTTAATCGTGTTTTATGCTATGTTTTGTCACCAAAGTCGCAAATTTCCCCGCAAATTTGTTATTGCCGTCTTCTATAATTAATCCCAAATGACGCTAAAGTTATTTTGTAATAACAATAATGCGCATGAGAAGAAGGTAAATTCTCTAAATTTTGTATCAATAATAAAAATTTAGCTCAGTTTAAAAACATGTAACATCTTTTGAAAATCTTTCATTTAATAATTGTCCACGCATAACAATTGTCAATGAAATACATCAGCACACTATACATTTTCAGATTGAAAACAGCAAAAATAAATTCGAATTATTTTGGGTATCCTTTACTGAAAATAACTTTATATTTATGATGTTGAAAAATTAAAAAAAAGGTATTCGAATGTTAGTACATTTTTTCATACATTAAATACTTAAATAAAACATTAAAGGATGTAGAAAAAACTATTAAATTATAGTATAGGAAATGGTTTTTAAAATAATAAATAACTTGTTTTATTTGAGACATTTACATATAGCTTCTTGATAAATATCCTCAATTTCAGTTTTCTTTCTTTTTACTCGAACATTATCGGATGTGTGCTTTTTTCTTAACATACATTTACTATAAAGGTAGGTACGCATTCTTTTAGAGCTTTTTAGGCCAATTAGACTAATCGTCATTATGTTTGATGCATTAGAAACAGTTAGTCGACTTCTCTACTCTGACTATATTATGTTAATCTTTTAAAACCTCTTTTCCATGTATGCTGAACTCACAGCAATTGTTCTGACAATATTTTTAGCCTTTTGAATACTTTCAAAAACTCCATAGTTTTAGAAATGTTTTTAAAATATAGTCAATAAATCCTCGATAATCATAAAAAAAACTGTTGTTTATTCTAATATTCATATTGACTACAACTTGGTATTAAATGTTCAGAATTCAGTAGTCTAACAATTTTTTTTTTAATTTGTTGCGTTGTTTTTTAAAATCATGTTCCCAAGCTCACTAAAACATTTATGATCTTTTACAAAATTGCTATTTTTTCAAGTTTCTGAAGTAATACAACTTCCATCGTCTTTCTCTGTATGTGTTTTTCAGGTTCAAGTACAGGGTGCGTTATAAATTCGTGCAAACTTAAAAAAATCATAATAAAAGGAGTAATAATCGGAAAAAATGTCGGTTTTCGCGAATGTGATTAGAGTGACATAGAATTTTTTTTTCTATGAATAAAAAAAAATATTCCAAAAGCAACCAATGGAGGGCGCCACTGGATTCTCCTCATGTGATGGTTTGGTGTGGTTTCATCGCGTCTTTCTTTCTGGGTCGATCTTTTTCTAAGTACCTTGTCCTGAATCCGGTTGGAAAACCTGTGTAGTATTACTGCAGAAAGATATGTTACGCTTTTGTCTGACCACGTTGTGCTTGCATTGCAGGAAGACATGCGTTACCTGTCGTCACCCTCATTCAGGATCGTGCCCCCACCATTCCACTTTGCATATGAAATAAAGACGTTCCTGTTAGACACTTTCACTGAAGACCGACTGATAGTTCGAGGTTGTAAGTTAGAGTGGCCCTCCCAATCCCCAGACTTGACCCAGGCAGATTTTTTGGTTGTGGGAATACTTAAAGTCTCGTGTGTACCGGGGCTTCCCAGAAACTTTGGTGGAACTGAAAGATGCCATTCGACGAACCGCCGGTGGCATCGATGCCGACATGCTACACTCAGCTGTAATAGACGTACTGACGCGCCTCACTTGCCCATTACTTGGTGGTGGCTGTCATGTTGAACATCTTTTACTTTAAAACAATGCACAGTGTCATGTTATTGTGATTTTTTCACTGTCTGCTTGCGATTGTCTGATTTGCATAAAACGTCTGAGTATGGCATATGAGCGCCCTTTTTCGGTTACTTTTAGAATCATTATATATATATATATATATACATGGGGAAAAAATTAAATGTCCCTCTGATCATATTCCCGCAAGCCGAAATTTTTTCAGAGCATTACTTCTTTTATAATGAATTTTTTAAGTTTGCACGAACTTATGATGCATCGTGTATTTCAAACATTTTAATAAATGTTATCATAAGTTTTCATCCTTTATGTGATGCGTATTCTTCTTGCTCGCAGTGCTTTTGAAAGATGAGCAATTTCATTTAAAATATACTGTCATTAAGGCAATATTAGTTATAAAATACGTAGGGCGTCCCTTTTTATAGGTGACCAAGAGCCCGACCCCTTTACCTTCCTAAATCGTTAAATTTAGAATAATTCTAATTTTTAAAATATTTCAAATGTTGTTCTTGATCATCTTAGAAACCGTTTTTACTTCAGAAAAAAGTTACAAAATTTAAATTTTTATGCAGTCCTTTGGGTCCTCTAACACATTTAGAAAAAAAAAAAAACATTATCCATGTTATAACAAGTGAGACAAATTTTTGCATGACCAAAACTTCTAGAGTTATGATATTTAGAATTTTAGGAATTTCTTATCCTTTCTTGGTACAAAAAACGAACCACACATCAATGGATATTCATAAAATACAAAATATCACGACTCTGCAAATTTAGACCATACAATGTTTTTTCATTTGTTAAAATGATTTTACACGAGGCGTCAAAGTTGCCATTACTTTCTGTCAACCTACAGCTATCGTTAAACCTATGGCTTCAAAAGTGTTGCCCGAAAAAACAAGCAACTTTTTATTGCTGGAGCAATTTTGTCCCGTACAATGTCTACTTAAGTATTTGATGAGCAATGTTGCCCAGAAGAGACATTCAAAAGCTTATAAAACTGACGATGGAAAAGCCTCTTCCGAATAGCTAATGAAGTGTTTGTCGTGCTAATGCAGCTAATGAGTCGTGGGCAAATGTGTCGCTTCAGATTTTCCTGTGTGCACTTAGCATAAAGCATGAAAATGTTTTTTCTAAATATAACTTATAGGACTTAAGGATCTTATATAAAAAAAGAATCTTACATTTACGAAAGTATCTACTTTAATTTAAATGACTTCTAAGATATGAGGACGTGAGTTTCAAAACTCGCTTTATTCAGAAAATCAAATTTTGAGAAATCGCGAAAAACCTCTGACCACGTCGATTGGTTTTCACTAACCGAGATTTTACAATGCCAGAAATATAGAATAAAACTAGTTTTTGTTACAGATTATAGTGTTTTTTCGGAATAGGTTCACAAACAGAACAGATTGATAGAGAAAACATGATTTTTTTAAATTTTGGATAAGGCAAGTTTTGAAACTCACGTCCTCATATGATGAACAATATTTTAAAAGAATGCTGTTAAAGGTATTCCACTAAATCTAACAAGTTAACTATTAGCTTAAGAAAAAGAAACAACGTATAAGGGCACAAATAAAATGTGTTTAAAAGCATACAGCTGTTTCAAACCTCTAAGGTTTCCTCATCAGTGCTTAAAATAAAAGTTAAATTAAAACTAAAACATTGTGTAAAAATGGGGGGGGGGGAGGTGAACAGAGAGTCAGAAAAGCGTACCTTTCAGCTCTACTGCCAATGGTGAAATGCGACATACGGCTCACAAACAGCTACGGAGTTGATCTCACGCGCATATTCAGGGAGACCAATCAAAATCATCCAATTGCTCTGGAAGAGTCCAAACTTAGAAAGAGAAAAAAGGGGGGGGGGGCGAAGGTGTGGAGAGAATTATAGAAAATTAAACCATATCTTTGAAAAATTGGGCGTACTGGATAAATCGTTAACTAAACTGTTTGAATTTTTCCATATGTGATAAGCTTCCCAGAAGTCCAGATCATAGATTGAAGTACATTTCTGTATTAAAGAGGCTTCTGAAAATTTAAAATTATGGTTGTTGGACCAGCAGTGGTTGGCAATAGCGGAACGTTTAATATCACAATTTTTAACGCAAGTTTTATGCCCCCCCCCCCCCCCCCAAACGGATCTTAAAGGCACGCTTCGTTTGACCAATGTACATTTTGTTGCATTCGCAAGATATCCTGTAAATACCCCGATTTGAAAAACTATCAATAGGATGTTTCAGATTTGTGAATTGAATTTTATTAAAAGGAATATAAACTACTTTAAAATCATATTTTGACAAGATTTTAGAAATTTGATGGCTTATTTTCGGAAAATATGGGAGTATAATTAAATATATGGGAGTATAAACATTCCTTTCAGACCAATAGTTTCGAACATTGGTACTTCTTCCTATAAATTAGAGAAATATCTGACCTCTATTTTCTTCCCCCTGCTCTCTAACAATATCTACACTTGCAGGAACTCTTATGAGTTTGTTAATAAACTTCGTAGCTTCAGTGGTACTCAAAACAATAGTATGGTTTCATTCGACGTTAAATCATCATTTACTTACGTACCGGTTCAAGATGCTTTAAATTGTTTTAAATTACGCCGACAAGAATTTCATTATTCATATTACGAAATTGATGAGCTTATACATCTTACTAGCATTTGTTTATCGCAAAACACATTCATTTTTAATGGTAATTTTTATTGCATGACTGATGGTTTGTCCATGGGCTCGCCCCTCAGCCCCATCCTCAGTGATATTTACATGCACTATTACGAATCAAACCTTTTCAAGATATTATCCTTTCCATTTTACATCCGCTATGTCGATGACTGCTTTGCATTATTGAACTCTGATGACCTTAATCTTACTAATATTCTCGATATTATGAATTCTATAGATGAACATATTCAGTTCACTTTCGAACTCGAAAATAACAGTCGTTTGCCCTTTCTTGATGTTATGGTTTTCCGCGAAAATAATTTGTTTCACACTACTGTTTACCGTAAACCATTCGCAGTATCCTTACCCCCACATCGCCTTTCATCCCATTCACCTAATCAAAAGTTGGCCGCCTTTAACAGTTATGTTTACAGGGCTTTAAATATTTGTTCTTCCGACAGTTTACTAAAAACAGAATTAGACTACATTAAATCCATTGCCATTGATCGAGGTTTTACAGCTGAAATCGTCGATTCCATTCATAACAAACTAAGTAAACGTACAAAACCCAGTGCTAATATTGTCGGTAATGAAAATTTAATTATACTCCCATATTTTCCGAAAGTAAGCCATCAAATTTCTAAAATCTTGTCAAAATTTGACTTTAAAGTAGTTTATACTTCTTTTAATAAAATTCAATTCACAAATCTGAAACATCCTATTGATAGTTTTTCAAATTGGGGTATTTACAGAATATCTTGCGAATGCAACAAAATGTACATTGGTCAAACGAAGCGTGCCTTTAAGATCCGTTTGGGGGAGCATAAAACTTGCGTTAAAAATTGTGATATTAAACGTTCCGCTATTGCCAACCACTGCTGGTCCAACAACCATAATTTTAAATTTTTCGAAGCCTCCATAATACAGAAATGTACTTCAATCTATGATCTGGACTTCTGGGAAGCTTATCACATATGAACAAATTCAAACAGTTTAGTTAACGATTTATCCAGTACGCCCAATTTTTCAAAGATATGGTTTAATTTTCTATAATTCTCTCCACACCCTCCCCCCCCCCCCTTTTTCTCTTTCTAAGTTTGGACTCTTCCAGAGCAATTGGATGATTTTGATTGGTCTCCCTGAATATGCGCGTGAGATCAACTCCGTAGCTGTTTGTGAGCCGTATGTCGCATTTCACCGTTGGCAGTAGAGCTGAAAGGTACACTTTTATGACTCTCTGTCCACCCCCCCCCTTTTTACACAATGTTTTAGTTTTAATTTAACTTTTATTTTAAGCACTGATGAGGAAACCTTAGAGGTTTTGAAACAGCTGTATGCTTTTAAACACATTTTATTTGTGCCCTTATACGTTGTTTCTTTTTCTTAATATATTGGCACAAAGTACAATCCTTCCCCACTTTTTATGTAACTATTAGCTATTGATCAGCAATAACAGGGAATATTCCGTATATTTTCAAAAGAAGCAGCCAGAGCAAAGTACCTTTTATTCGAATATAAGTAGTTATCGTAAAGTTGAATAAGTATGCCATATAACTAGGATTAGCTTAGGTTGCCGATTTGGATCCCAAAATTCTTCAAATCTTAAAAATTTCATTTTTTTAAAAGTTAAACTTGCTTCTTACAGGACTGATGAAGAAAAAAATATACTTTTTCAACTTTTTTTTTTTGTTGAAACAAATCAAAACATGCCAAGCGTTATGTTTAGAAAACGCTGTTGGGCAGGTAAACATTTAAAGAAAGTAGATTAATATAAATGCGATTTTCGCATTTGAAGTATAATTTTAACAACCGGTTCGCCGAACTCAACACGAATTAACAACCGATTCTACCGATCCGGTGCGAACCGGCAGAATCCCACCACTGGTTTTAACCATCTAACAAACATTAGATGCATATATTACATTCTCCTTTCTTCAAATTATGTATAACATAACCTTTTTAAAAGTATTTATGCTAATTATTTTGAATGATTGTAAAAACATGCGCTCGCAATTTTGATTTTAGACACCAAAGTATTTTATGTATTGACCCTGAAAAATAAATTTTGGAAAAATAAACTAATTGACAATAATTTTGTTAAGTCTTCTATACTTATGGGTGTTTTTAGTGCAATATCGTCAGAAAGTTGTCATTATTTGTAAAAGGTAGATGAGTTTGCGATTCAAGAGTAAATATTGAAAGTTTATCGTTTTTATCTATTCAGCTTTTAGTAAGGGAATTATTATGAAAATGTGATCTAAATCCCTATTTGAAAATTTGTAAATAAAGTTCCTTGTAAATGCTGAATTTTTGCACCTTAAAAAATATATATGGAATCTTTCCGGGAACATAATTTACAATTTTTTCATTTTAATTAATTTCATTCATTAAAATACTTTAAAACTTTTTTTATTTCTTCGAGAGCTTTCAAATAAAATCTTTTTATTAAGGTTTTACCTTTAAGTAAAAACACTTTTTTTCCCTTAATTTAAATCATTTGAATATTTTTTATTCAATTTTTATCTCTAATAAAAGTGTTTGAAAACTTTGTTCGTTGTGCGCACACATATAAAAATTCAAAGTCTTTTATAATTGACATTATTGTTTCAACAGTTGTAAATGTTAATTAAAGCAAATTGAGGTAGGATTTTTTTTTCAATTTAATAGGCATTAATTTCGGTTTTTGTTAGTATGTAAATCCTCCTTTTTAAAGAAAGGTTTATATTCATATGGGAGGCGGGAGATCTTGTATGCATTCTTTCTGTTTTAGTTAAAATCAACGAGTTCAATCATTGTGACCGAGTAAAAAAAAAAAACTTTTTATTCAAAGAATTTTTCAAGCGCAGAACTTTTTTAGGAGAGATAAAAATAAACGGGAAAACGCATTACACTTTCATTCTTTTGAATAAAACCGCCATATCAATTAAGAAACGATTTCCAGTGTCTAGAACCATTATCAAAAAGATTTTTTTGCCTTTAAGATTTTCGTACTTTTAGCAAATGTAAATCGTTAGATAAATAATAGCTAAGAATTACCAAGGGGGAAAAAAGTATTGGGATGCATTTTTTTAATCGATCATGCAAAAACAAAACACTTCTCTCTATTTTTTGCTATTTTAAATTCTCTACTTCTTAATGAAATTGTAGTGTTTAAAAACTGCACTGAAGAGCACTTTTTTAATATTAGATAATGGGCCTGCATGGGCCTGGGAAAGAGATGCCTGGCTATTACATTTTTTTCAGATTGCTTAAAAGTCACCACTATTTTGAAGTAGAAATATTGGCCTTATTTAATAACAAATTAAATAATGCAAAAATAAATCGAATCATAATATTTTTAAAAAGTTGTGGGAATGAGGCAATCTGAATAAAAAAAAAGTAACGTACAGTCAACACAGGCTTAGGCCTCCGCATTTCCTTTCTCAATTTGACTGTGTTTTTTATCCCGGAAGTGACATTTAATTTTTTTTCTATCTCTTTGTAATACTATATTTCTAGTAATATCTTCTCTATACTACACAACAGTTAGCATTTTGCACAAAAATATTTTTATTTTTTCTTCATGGAGGAGCAGGAACTCCGCAGCATTCTTAATTTTGATTCTTCGAGGCACATGTAATTGTGTTTATGTAGTGTTAAATTCACACCAGAATTTTTCTCTCCTGTTGCGTTATTGAATTAATTGTGTTGAAGTATGTATCAATATATGTACCTTTAATAAAAAATGAATTTAAACGTTAATTTATGCGCTTTAATAACACACCATAATTTTCAAAAATTTATTTGAAAATAAGAAAATGCAATTTCACAGGGGATTTTTTTCACCTCTAAAGTTTTAAAAGTAAATATAATTCAAAATTTTGGTACAAATCTTAATTAATTTTTTATTGAAATTAAGATGGTGAGTAAGATTCACAGTTGGAGTTGATGCAAATAATGAAATTGAGTGAGACTCATCGTTGCAGCGCAAAGGGTTAATACCTTTCATTAAAATTTTAGTAGTTATTTAATTACAATTAGCCAATGTTGATTCCACGAATCCTTAATTCCATGAGAAAATCACAATTCCCAACTCACTTGTTCTTAGAAAACTACTTTTTCCGAATAGTTATTTCCGTCTTATTTAATCTCAAAATATCTGTTATTACATAACGCGGATATTTCTATCAGATGTAAATTTCCGACTGGGCGAAAAATATTCCGACCAGGATTCGAACCAGAAATCTCTTGCCTGAAGCCGCCAATGCTCTGCCATCTGAGCAATCGTGGACGAATCTGGTGGAACTTTTTCACCCAGCTAACCTTATTGATTATAGAATCTGGTCTGAAATCTGGTTCAGCTCAACAGAATAAATCGCAGTTATTGGGACTCCAGAAATCATTGGATACGCAATTACACTAGATTAATTCTAACACAATTATTAGCCCCACCAGTGGCCGAGAGGTTCTGCTCTCGAAGCTGGTAGACGGGAAGTGCTGTGTTCGAACCCAATCGTGCCCGTTGGCCTAATCGTTTGGAGTTTTCGTGGTTTTCTTCGAACCTTGGATTTCCAAGCGTTAATACGGGTTTTAGGTTTCCTTAGAAAGACCCCCACGAAGGGCACTTCTCCCTCTTAGGGGCTATATCCCTCGTGATGATAATTGGCCGTCATAAACATAACCAACCAACCAACTAAATCAATAAGCTTAGCTGGCTGAAAAAGTTCCACCAGATTCGTCCCGGATGGTAGAGCATTGGCGGCTTCAGCCAAGAGATCCCTGGTTCGAATCCTGGTCGGGATATTTTTCGCCCAGTCGGAAATTTACATCTGATAGGATTTATTTACCAATTAAAAATAATTATGTTAAAATTAATCTAGCGGATAGTTCTAGTCTGAAAATGTGGTATTAAAAGATGGAGAGCTAGCAGTTATACAATAGGCTTAGCTATCATCTAGGCGTTAACCCCTTGGGGACGAACGACCGGTATTCGTGCCGCGTAAGGTGCTCAGAATCAGTGATTATTCTCACCAGTAAATATTTATTGTAAATTTTGCCATTTTTAATTCGAGCATTTTCCCGATTCAATGAGGCAAAAAATTCTGTTTTAAAAATCCGGTGACAAAAGATTAAAAATTCTGTAAAAGACGCTCGTCCCGAAGTTGTTAAACGGCTCCTTAACCAGGTAGCCACTTAAAGTACCTCCTTCGCTACATTTAATTTTATTTGACTGATTAAAAAAAATGATTATGTGAAAACAAGAAAAGTGTCGACTCATCTGATTATATCCGACATCTGCAATTTAAATTTAGTGGATAAATTGTAACTAAAATTTTGTCACATATGTTTGCATGTTTAACAAAATTAAAAGCCAAACTAAATTCTGTCGTTTTAAACTGCTGTTATGTTCAAAGCTATATTAAATTGAAAATTTACGTTCAAATACATGAATAAAATTTAAAACAGCTATTTTTTCTTGTAATGCTTATTCAAATATTAAATAATATAATTTTCAAAAATTCTATTTGTCTGTTTAATTGATTCAATTTTTATCATAGAACTGATTTACAATTCTCAAAATAAATTAGCAATTGAATTAAAATAAATTTAGTTTGTAAAATATGTCCTAACTATCTTAATTATCTTCGTTATTGCAGTATTTCTAATAAAGATGTCTTGAAAACTTTTACATTCTTACTTTCTTAAATAAAAAAATAATTTAAAATTTTACAATCGCATAAAGGAAATTTCTGCTTAAATTTTTATTAAAACTATTTATATACCTTTCTTTTCAAGATTCAAGTTACGTTTAAAGCTTCCAAGACGCAAAACAGATTTAATAATACCGGGTATGTTGTGACGAAAAATAAAATGCAGTATTAGGTGACGTGTCCTTGCGGCATTAAAATTAATTAAACTATATCTATTGTCGATTAGATACATGCTGATTTTTGCATATTACCTGTCAACTTTAATTTAAAATTCGCTCAAAACTCAATCATACACTTAACCCCTTGGGGACGAGCGACCGGTGTACGTGACGCGTAAGGTGCTCAGAATGCGTGATTATTCTCACGAGTAAATTTTTATTGTAAATTTTGCCTCATTTAATCCGAACATATTACCGATTGATTTAGGGAAAAAATTTTCTGTTTTGAAAAACCGCTGACAAAAGACAAAATTCTGTAAAAGACGCCGGATCCGAAGAAATTAACATGACAGTTGTTGGGAAATTCATATTTTTATACCGGAAAAAATATGAGAAATATACTTTTATAAAAAACAGTCACGAAATAATATTAAACAGTGCTGTCTCCAAAGGCAACATAAGAAACAAAGGACGGAAAATACTTCATTCAAAGACTCATACGGTATCTATTCGTGTACCATAGCTGCCAACGTCTTACGCTTTTTTGTACCCCAAAATCTTATAGTAAATTTTACGTTCTTAGATCGCAGTAGTCTGCCTATTAAATTACACAAAAATTCTATTAATTTTTTGTGGTTCAAATAAGCGGAAGCGTTGACAGTATGGTATACAATGCGCACTTTTTCCCAATTTTTCTGACTAAAATTTCGGTATGTATTATACACAAAACATTTCTGGAAAATTTTAAAAGCACACATACTTTTAGGAAGTTACTGAATTTCCTTTATAGACCATTCCACGGACAAAATGACCTACACATGACACTAACAAAAATCCCTAAATCAGTCCACTTATAAATTGTTAGAATATAAACTATACATTAATAAACCGTCAAGTTAGTAACTGCCTTATTTCAAAAAAATCATTGCTAAAAGAATAATAAGACTTTGTAAAAAAAACTATACAACATAGGGTTACGTAATAGCTGCTTGTACTACACCGGTGTACAAAATGATAGGAACGATCTCGTAATTGTCTAAATAAAAAATATAATTATATTAATCCACATATAAACCATATAAATTAATTTTATCTAACAAGATAGTAAATATAAACATAAAGAAAACATTATAAATCAATTGTTATAAATATAATATAATATAATAATAATACGTTACTTTTAACTGGGAGCAAAGTGATAAGAACAGAACAAATTTTTCTAAATTATAGAAATATTACATGTTAATCGGTCTTCCTTTGTATTTAATAATTTTAATGCAACATTGTAGTATAGAGTTTACATGGTTTCGATTTTGTCGAAGTGTCAAAAAACGTCATACTCTCAAATGCGAGATTTTAATTCTGCTTTCGAGTTATACTGCACGATTTGACAATTTTCCGTTAAATGTTATGCACTATAATACCCCAAACGTTCTTCATGGTATTTAGGTTCGGACCTTTGGCTGTCCAATCAAGGCCATATTAATATGGATCAACACAATATGGAATATCGAAATTAAACTTCTTTTCATCACTGAAGACAATTTTAGACGAATTCGTTTCTTGCTTCAGACGTTTCTCTGCAAACGGAATGCAGGCTTTTTTATTGCAAGACGTTGAACGCGGACACCGAGTTGGTTTTACATTATAGAACTTCCGACATTTTATTGTTCTTACAATCGATACTGCTGCTGGCGTCTTTCTCTAGCTTCTAATTTTCTTTGCTATCATTATTTTACTTGGAACCGTAGCAACAATCTAACTTTCCGATCGTTTCAAAAGAATTTACGGCCTCCCTGTAGATTTTGTAGTAACATAAATAGTTGGGTTCTGCAAGAAATTAAAAATGACACTCTTTGAACGTTTAATTTTATCATCAAATCTTTGAAGTGACATTCCGATCTTGTTATGAATTATGATTTGCCCTCTTTTGAAGCCAGACAGCATTTTGCCTCACCCGGTAGTCCAAATATTTTGTGAACAAAATGAATGTGCGCAAAATCTCTTTTAAATGCGTTTTTAAACGATATGTGAAAGCATTCTCGAATCACGTTCGGCCGTTTCCAAATATTTACTGCGTTCTTATCGTCGTTATCAGAATTACATCGAATAACTAGGCATTCGCCTTTTAGTGCTACTTTAGGTTTATTGGAGTTAATCTCCGTAATTTGCCGGCCTAGCGTAGTCCAATTGTTGTCAATTTCGATGTAAAATGGGTTAGCAGTTTTTTTGTAGTTACCATCATTCTGGACGGTATTATCACTAACGTTAGGCTGTTCATTATCAATATTTTCACTTAGACTAACTTCATTAGAAATATTCTTAAATTTATTGCTTAGAGGGATAGCAGAACTCTCCTCTGATAAAGGACGTTTAACTCCTTTTTTGACCGCGAAAGTTCTAGATTAGTGTTATAGTAAATAGTGAGCTGTTTTCTTATACTTAATAGAGCAGAAGAAACTAAAAATGGTTGAATCTATGAAATTATCGTTGATTGGCTCCCTTAACAAAGAAAATGTCTCAAGGCAATGTCTGAAGGAATGTGTTTCTTACCTCCTCTTGCACAGAAGACGTAGCATAAAGAATGACACATATTCCAAAAATAAAATAAAAGAAAATTGCTGTTAAAAATTTTCCGGTGTGAATTCCAACACTAATGAGAAGTTGGTCTATCAGTGGTGACGCCAGAACTCGTGTCCTCTGGCCTTGAGTATTTCGATGGCAGCGGTCTGACTCTTAATTGAGTGCGAAAGAGTTTATAATATCACAATAGTGGGGGCAGCAGGTTTAGGCATCAGTTTTGCCGTATTATATATATTATGCAGATAGAACTATGTATATTCTATTTTTCAGTTCTATTTTTAAACTAAAGCGTGATAATTTTATGAAACATTAATCGCTTTAATACTTATTTCTACATCCATAATAATGTAGCATATTTTTTTATTATCGATGATTGTCATGTACGTAGCTCAAGTTGCACAAAACTTTTTAAACTATTGCAATTTAAAATATATCAATTAAAAAAGTGTAAAAGGTTTTGTGTTAAAAAAAAAAGGTTTTGAAAAAAAGGTAAAAAGGTTTTGTGTGTGTTGCGATAAAAAATGAATTTATAAGTTAACATTTCATCCTTGAACTATATTATTTCATTTGATTTATAATGAGGCATATTTTCTCGCTTCAAACAACAATTCTGCTGCACAGCTGCATTGAATGAAAAGGACATGTATTTATGTATGAAATTTACAAAAAATATGTCTGAACAAGAGCAGAGTTGTGATAAACGAGGTTTATTTTCTAACTGTCAGATATTGTTAGCCGTCTTTTTTATATAGAACGTCTTCTTTTTCACGCGAAACTATGGTTAATTTAAAATAATTTTTTCTAGTAAATATTTTTACGTCCCAGAATATTAATAATACTTTATCTTGTTCACTTGGGGGAAAAAACACATAATGACTAATTTCTTTGAAGAGAACAATAAATAAAATTAATGTTGCGTTGAAAAATAAATAATATTTGTCGTTTTATGTCTATATAAGATTCTAGAAACAAAATATGGTAATAATATTCATATTATTGCACAGACTCCAAATTTGCAACTATTGTTTTCACCTTATCTAAAACTAGAAACTTTAGTAACTAAAATGATTTAATAAAATCCACATAGAAACAATAAACATTTCAATACTTTTTCTGTATCTTAATATGTTTATGAGACATGCATGAAAGACTAGCTGCTATGGTATTGTAAATTTGTGATAATGTCGATTTACTATTAATAATGTATAAAGTTAATCATCCCTAATATGGTCTTAATATCCTATATTCTATTTACTGATACGAATTAACAATCATTCTCTTACGTATAAGCGCATTGCATAATTCCGCCAACAGATAGTAAAGCCTTAATTCTCAGACTTATCTCATTCTACTAACCGCTGAATTACTTGACATATCTCCTCACTCGGTTTGCAGCATATATTACGTAATAAAAGTGGATAACGTTGTATGGTACCCTAGGTCGTGTATATAGAATAGTAGAATATCAGTTCTAATTCATTTACATAAAAATGAATGAAATGTCCCTACAGTTATTCGAATACATTGTCAATTACTTTATAGCATATATATTGTTTTCGTTCTTGTGGTTGACTAATAGCTATTTCTTTCTACGATTAAGCATAAAATTAATTAATTATCTCTAGAAAACAATTCTATTAGCAAATATACAAATTATTTTCATATAAACGTTCACTGAATAATGATAAAACATATTCAATTAAGAGTGCAATGTTATTTGCTCATATAGTTATAAAATTTTTCACTACATTTACGCACATTTCAAAGATGTTTATTCCTGATAAACAAAAACATTTCATGTAGGAATATTTAAGGGTGCTTGTTTCTAACTAAACTCCTTTTAATTTGAGAAGGAAACCAATTAACATATACTTTAACCAAAACACTAAAAAGTATTAATCTCGTTTCCAAACATCAAAGTAAGAACGATGTTTAAGATTTCCTTAAAATCCACAGTTGAAAGTGATCAAATATTTTCTGTTTACTAATAGTTTGCTTGTAAAATTCCAATTTTTTGATTTAAGAAAAATATATATTTAACAAAATTACCAATTATGGTATTTGTATTTTCTTCGCTAACGTGCAAATTCCTAGTCAAAACTTTGTTTCTTACGCAAAAGTTTTGGTAATTCCCGATTTTACAATTTTTTGTAAATGTTACCAAGTATATAAGTGAAACAGTCACACGACCATATACTTAGTTAATTAAGTGTTTAAATTTTTGAAAAATGATATGAGAGAAGAATGAGATACCATCCACCGGTGTGGGAAAATTATTAGTTCTGCCCTGCTGTTGCACGAAAAATATATTTAAAGTAAAATTACCGGCGGACACATGTTTTAAGATTTATGTTGTGACCCTCTGATTTTTTTAAAATTAAATAATTCTACTAAATAGGCCCAGAACAGGTCTGAAACAGATGGCATGCAAATTGATTTTAAAAAATAGTAATTTAAATAGAACGATACGCCAAAATAATTTATTAAGTCCTTTGAACAGCCACGAAATCTTTTCACTGTGAGCCCAATTATCGCTCCGATATCGAGTTGTGTCTATCATACTTAACTGGGGGAAATAAAGCACAAGGTGTTTCTCATTTTAGAAAACAATATATTAAAAATTAACACATCACACAGTCAGAATTGCTTTGGGATCTAATTTTCGAAGATCGTAAAATAGAACCATTTATTTTTTAAAGAAGAAAGTGAAGTAGGATTGAACAGTTTTGCTTAATGTTTAACCCCTTAATTCTCGCTCCCGTGATATTCACGGGCTGTGAGTTTTATTCAGATTATTCAGATTTGTTTGATTCCCAACAGTTTTATAGAATAATATCATTGACTTTATTATGGTATCATTTTACCTATTATTAAATAAGCTGAACATTTCTTTCTCAACAAAGTGGTGCCAATAAGCAATTTGAATTTTTTAACCGTAATTTAATGCGACCGTTAAGGGGTTAATTAAAATATTTTTAACGTGTTTGCGGCATTTATAATGCTTTAAGTGACGCGCGAGAGAAATTGGGCGTGGCGGGAGAGAAAAGTAGAAATTTTAAAACAAATGCATATGTGTAAATCCGAGTTAATCCAGGCAGTAAATAACATGTGTGTGTAAGGCAAACTTCTTCATTTTTACTTTTTCTGAAATATAAAAAAGTATTAAATTCGGAAACTTTTTCGACTTCTTATTTTTGCTGAAATTTTCGTATTTTTTTATGCCCTAATACACGAATAAATAATTACGCACACCAGAAAAAGTAAGAAATTTAGTTTGAATGGGTTTACAAATCACCCGTTTGTACCTATATCATATATATATCCAGACGTACACTCACAGTCTACTGGTGCCTCTTGGAGGGTACAGACGTGGTTACTGCTTGCTGGTCATTTTATTCTCAAGAGATCGTATTCGCAGTTCGATGTCTTTAGAACTTGCGTGATCTTTTGCAAGTATCTTCGCATGAGTTGTGGTGCTGATAGTGACACGTAATAGAAACTAGTTCGTACGAATAGGTGACTGTTTACTGGACTTGATGCATCATAGTAGTACAATATAGAGAGCTCACCGACGATAATAATGGGTACTGAGGACCCGCTTAAATTTTCTGACAATGCACTCCGCATCCTGAATGGAGAGGAGAAATCTGATTTAGCTGCTGCGTGGATGGAATTTCCCGGAGTAGCGGATGAAGTCCAAAGAATGATTGTACAGCAATTCCTGCAAGATTGTGACAACTACATAATGAGACTTTTAAGTAAAGAAGACTACCTGACGAATCCTCAGCATAAGACTAGCGTGAGTAATCTTCTCAATAATCTTATGTTTTTGTTCAATGAGCCATTTGACCCCCTAAAATTAAGTCAACTAAGAGAGTTTAAAACTTTTATCTATGATCATGACTATGATCTAATTGACATATTAACAAAACTCAAGGCAATTGCGGTGAACTCAGATGACGGATTCACCCCCGCTAACTCACTAAAACGTAGGAGAAATGATCTAAAATCTAATATCCCCTTAAAGAATAAGTATGCTAGTATATCTGAAAAATACCTAGACGAAAATAACATGGACTCTTCTGAGCCCTCTCAAGGTGTGTCAGCCGGTAGCTCCAATACTGAAGTAGTCCCTAAAAAACCAAAAATCCACCCCTTCTATATTGAGTTTCAAGGCAAGTGGACGGAGCTTGCTAGTGAGATTAAAAAACTCAACGACAGCAATCCCTTGATTAAATTAGACGGTGAATTACTCAAAATCCACTGTAAAACTGATGCAGATTTCCGAAAAACACAGGACTATCTTGATTCTAAAACAATTCCATATACAACCCTGAGCCCCGCGGAACAGCGCCCCAGGAAAGTCGTCATTAGGGGAATCCCCCCATATACCGACCCCCAGGTCATAATTGAAGCTCTTAAAGAACATAATTTCGTGGCCAATAGAGCCTCAATGATGAAAAGTAGGAAGACCGGTCGTCCTATGCCCCTCTACGTCGTCAATGTCCTCCCACGTGAAAAATTCGAAGAAATCTACCAAATTCACGAAATTTGCTACATTAAAGTAGATATTGAGCGATTTAAAGGCACCAACATCGTAAAGCAATGCTATCGTTGCCAGAAATTTGGACATTCCAGCGAGATTTGCCGCCTGCCGCCAAAATGCGCCAAATGCTCGGAAGAGCATTTAACTCCCCAGTGCAATAAAATTGGAAAGATCATCCCCAAATGTTCAAATTGTTATGGCGAGCACGTGGCTACTTACCGTGGTTGCCCCAAAACCCCCCAGTTTCATAAAAAACAGCAGGACCCCAAAACCGTCCGAAAAGAAAACCCTAAAATCATTCCAAACGCAATGGCGGAACTCTTATCAACATATAACTATGTCCGTAAGCCAGAGGCCAAAAAACCAGAAGAAAAACCTACGGAAGCCCCGGCTCCGCTCCCTTCTCCCTCCCAAGACCCTAACCCCGAAAACACTACACCAAATAAGCCAAATGACACTCAAAATGCAACACCAGAACAACCCAGTAGTTCTAATTATGCTAATGACTTAAAAGAAATATTTAAGACCTTCAAGGAGATGAAAGAACTCCTAAAATTTAACAAATTCATCCAATGTTTCAAAAATATTGCTAACCAAACTAAAAATATACAAGACCCAATAGAAAAAATACTCATCCTTATGAGTGCTATAGAAACTTTAGCCACGGAATTTAACACATTTAATGATGAGTAATTCCTCTCCCACTTTTTCCTCTCTTATTTTTCTTTCCTGGAACTGTAACTCCCTGCAGAATAAATTTAATGAACTTTAACTCTTTATGCACGAACATCCTCAAGTTGATGTTATTTTCCTTCAAGAGACTTTCAACCCCACCTTCAACATTAACATCCCTGGGTACAGGCTATTCCATACACCTCGTGCGGATGGTACGCACAGAGGAGGTACCGCTATCTACATCAAGAACCATCTTCCACACTACCAATCGCACAACCACACCTATAATGATCTTGAGTATACCAGTATCAATCTTAAACTTCCTCATATCAATATTAATTTAGCTTCTATTTATGCTCCACCCACTGGTAACTTACCTGTTAATAGCCTTACACAGCTTTTTTCACAACATCACCACTGCTTTTTCGTAGGCGACTACAATGCCAAAAGCAGACGCTGGAATTGCCATGGCAATTCTCGGCGGGGTACCTCTCTTCACAACTTAGTCCAAAACTTAAAATTAAACCTTCATGCACCACCCAGACCAACGCACATTTCCAAATTGCCTGGCACCCGGGACTCTATCATTGATCTTGCTCTTTCCAAAAATCTTCCTTACCCTATCTACTCTACAGTTATTAACGACCTCTCCTCTGATCACCTGCCTGTCTGCTTTAAAATAGATATTATTAATCCTCTTTCTCCCCCCCCTTCCGTGGCTATTGACTGGAATAAATTTACTAACTACCTTAACTCTCAGGACATCACCTTCCCTGATATTAATAATACCGATGACATTGATGCGGCTGTTGAACATCTAAACTCCCATATCACTAATGCTCAAAATTTTTCTACATTTAACACCTTCAAAAATAACTTTGCTTTGTCCCACCCCGTTATATTTACAACCTTATCAAACAGCGTAATCAGCTCCGGCGACAATTTCAAAGTTCAAGAGACCCCTCCTTTAAACCTCTTCTCAATAGGTTAAACAATAAAATCAAAAACAGTCTTTATAAAGAAAAACAGAAAAGTTGGAACAACTTTCTCAAAACTTTATCATACGAAGACAACTCTCTTTGGATTCTTAAACGCAAACTGAATAAACACTACACTTCCATCCCCCCCCTCACATCTAATAATGTTACCGCTTATACTGACCAAGAAAAAGCTAATATGCTTGCTAATTCTTATGCCACCCAATTTTCTCCTAATCCTACCCTCGCAAACCAAGCTCACCTTGATCATGTTAACGAGACAGTTCGGAATTTTTTGGCTAACCCCCCTCAAGATCCTCCCCCTAAAATTCAACCTATTGTTATCCACAATATTATCAAAAAACTCAAAAAGCGTAAAACCCCAGGATACGATAAAATTACTAACTCTGCTCTTAGAAACCTTCCTCCTAATTGCATCATCTACATCACTGACCTCACTAATGCTATCTTAAAACATAACTACTTCCCTAAACCCTGGAAACTTTCTATAATCTCTCCTATTCCAAAACCTGGAACTAACCTGTCTGACCCCACTAATTACAGACCTATCTCCTTGCTACCTTCTATCAGTAAAGTGGTGGAACGTGTCATTCGTGCCCAGTTGCAGGAGTTCATTCAGCAGCACAACATTCTCATGCCCGAGCAGTTCGGCTTTCGCCCAAAACACTCAACACAACACCAGCTTCTTAGGGTTGTTGAGTTTCTCAGCGAGAAACTCAATGCAAAAATTCCCGCAGCTGCCATCTTTCTTGATGTCGAAAGGCATTTGACAAGGTCTGGCATATGGGCCTCATTTACAAATTAATTCAGCTCGGTTTTCATCCCAGACTTATACATTTAATATATTCGTACCTTTGCGACCGCTCTTTTCAAGTCCGCATAAACAACATTCTATCTATTATTCTCCTTATCCTAGCGGGCATCCTTCAGGGGAGCGTGTTGGGCCCACTTTTATTTAACATTTTCTTTAACGACATCCCACGCTCCTTGCACACTCACCTCGCTCTTTATGCGGACGACACCTGTATTTACGCTTCGGCACACCACCCGTATACTCTTTACAGGTACCTACAGACTCATGTTGATGACTTCATGGACTGGTGCATGCTTTGGCGCGTTGTCATAAATGAAACTAAAACTACTGCAGTATATTTCTCTCGCAAAATAATTTTCCCTAACAGAATCATTATTAACAACACTGTTATCCCTTGGTCAGACCAAGCTAAGTATCTTGGGGTCATCCTGGACCGCCGCCTAACCTGGAAAAAGCACACTTTCTCCATCAGAGGTAAAGTCGCCGGAGCCTTTAACTCTATAAAACCTCTCCTTAACAGTAAAACCTTGTCTGTTCACAATAAATTAATCCTTTATAATTCATGCATCCTTCCCATCATCACCTATGCCAGTCCGGTCTGGGGCTTCACTTGTAAGACCACTATGGACAACCTTAGTCGCCTGCACAATTCCAACCTGCGTACTGTCCGTAACGCATCTCGTTACCTTCGCAACTCCACGGTCCGTAGAGACCTCAAAACTACTACATTACGTAAACGCATAAACGACTTAGCCAAAAAATTTTATGAAAAAATTTTTGACCTCCCTAATGAAATTGCAGCGGAGCTACCGGATTATGACGCTTTTGAACCCCACCATCGGAAACGGCCCAGGTTTTCCATAATTATGGACACTCAGTAACATCTGAGTTCTCCTCGCTAATTTTGCCTTCTCTTTTTTCTTTTTATTTGCTTTTCTTAATTTAAAAAAAAAAAAAAAAAAAAAAAAAAAAAAAAAAAAAAAAAAAAATTCTCTATATAACATAGAGACCATAAAAACAGAAAAACTTAAATAAAAATAAAATGTATGGCCCTGAATTGTCCCTTTTTTTGGTTGGATGTTGTGGTCTTGCCACCCTAGCTTTTCTTGCCCTTGCTTGGTGAGTGTTTCACTGAACAGTACTAACTTTAACTTTCAAATATCCATATAGTAGTTCTACAACTACAGTTAGACTTTAATTACTTTAAGACTCATGTAAATTTTCTTAAGATTTATTGTTAACTTACTTTCTTCTTAAGTTTTTACTTAAATTTAAATCTATTTTTATTCCCTTTTTCCTTAATTTTCTTATTTTTCTCTTGTAAACTTCTATTTTCTTATAGTAACATTGCTACAGTTTAACTTTATCCCAATGGCTCACTAAAACATAAGACATTCTAATTTCCTAGTCTGGGTGTTAAGCTGATAACAGCTAGGAAACCCCTCAATGCTGATTACCTGTTCAGTACCTGTTCAGTTGTACCTATAATTTAGTTTTAAATCTTCATGAAATTCAAGGAGATCTGTGGCTTTAAGATGGCAGGTAGGAATATAAAATTTTGCGACTCCCGTTGATCTGTCTCCACTTAACCCCTTGACAGACGGTGGGATAAAATATAACCCACCTAATTTAAACAAGATTCTCATCAGAAAAATTTAACTAAATTTTATATTTTTTACTTTGGAGGAAAATCTTTGAAAAATTGCTTTTCCTTATTTAAAAATAAAATTTTTCGATAATTCCGGTGAGAATTCATTTTTTAGAGACACTTTTACTTGCCCCTCAAGGGGTTAATACTGATCAACGCTTCGGATGACGCGCCCTTGATTGTTTTCATTGTTATTTTTTATTTTCAAAATTAAACCCCAATTAATGTTAATCGGGAGCTTCGGGATGAGCTTCTTTTACAGGATTTTTAATCTTTTATCACCGGTTTTTTAAAACAGAAACTTTTGCCTCATTGAATCGGGAAAATGCTCGGATTAAATAAGGCAAAATTTACAATAAAAATTTACTGGTGAGAATAATCACTGATTCTAAACACCTTATGCGGCATGAATACCGGTCGCTCGTCCCCAAGGTGTTAACGACAACCTCCTTTACACTTCTTTTAGTTCTTTGACACCAGATTTTGCCGCTTTGTAATTTGGATTTATTTAATCGCTCAAAATCTGAGATTAAATAATACGAAAAATTTCCAAACTAAAATACTGGTGCTTTACCTGGCAAGTTCTCTTGCCCACCGGCTTTAATGAGTTAAAGGCATCACTTAAAGTGACATCAGGTAATGCAGAATTTACGCCAATATGTCATTAAGGCTGTTCTCAAGTTCACTGCTCAACAAGAGCAAAATTCTCTGACACAATAACAGATTCATTTTTTAACGAAAAATTATAAAATTGGCAATGCTGACTATGGAAGCGATTTGGAAACGAAATGAATTTTTCATTTTTTGATAAATAAATTACCTATCAAGTTATAAGGGATTTTTATCACGTGACAAAGACGTTTTACTCCCTTCTACAACTGGCTTTCCTCCTTTCGTCCCAAAATTCTGTTCAAAACGACCACTTTGGCAGTATTTTCTGAAAGAACTTTTGCGTTTACAAAAAAAAAAAAAAAAAAAAAAAAAAAAAAAAAAAAAAAAAAGGAAATGCGTATCGATCATATAGTTTCTGAAGAACACCACCTGCCAGTTTCATGTGTTTCCGAATAAAAATGAATTAAAACTCATGCCATAACCTTGCCCCCTTTGGATTTAAGAACATCCTAAAGTATTGTACACTTTTTCTTCCTACAAAAAGACTGTGTTTGCTAGGACCAATGTTTTCAATTTAGTAGAATTCAGATACTTAAAATTTACACCAAAAATTTAAAATAGCAATATTTGCTTTATTTGATAACAGACAATAAATAAAGGAAAATTTATTATTGAAATATTCTGGAATGAATTCAGATTCTCTGAATTACGGAATTTCTAGAACTCGTTCTACCATGGAAATTAGAGGGTTAATATAATTAAGCAGTTAATCTAAGTACCAATTTAATAATGTAATTATGCAATTAAATACAGTAAATACTGCAGAGACGGAAGCAAAAACGACAGGAAAAAAAAACAACAAAAAAAAAAACAGTGGCACTCCGGGAGTGCCAATAGAAGTGAAAACTTCAACAATTACGTGTGTGTTTTTTTAATCGTCAGGAAATGTTTTATGCGTTGAATTGTGTAGCAGCACTAATGAAAGCATCTGGGGACACGGCAGTGCCCCTGCCAAGTCCTGAAAGCACAGCCGTAAGCATCTTTTTCTGGAAGCAACTCAGGGTACTTTTGACCCCCCCCCCCCCAATATCTTTGTGTTGGTGATTCCCAGAAACATGAAACTTCGTAAATCTAAAGTAATGTGGAAATGGAACTAAATGCGGAAATTTCACGTTTCTATCTTTTTTTTATTTCACAAGATATATGAACTTAAACTTTCGTCTTTTCGACACTGATTCACCGATCATCAAAACTCAGAGGTACGTCCTGTATCCCTAGAATCTTGAAATTTGGTATGAAGGTAGTGTTTGGGATACAATGAAAGGGAAAATTTAAAAAATCCGGAAAATTTGGATAAAAAGTCGAAAAATCAAAATACCGAGAATTTGGCAGAGATGTGATATACGAACCAGGTTTAACGCGATTTTTTAACGTCAATTTGGCGAAAGCCCGTATTCCAATACCAGTTACAATATATATTTTTAAATTATTTTCTATTGTTTTAAAAAGTAAACAACAATAAATAAACGGTAATTTCATTAATAACTATAGAACAAAACAATTGTACAATTTAAAAAAATAAAATAAAAGTAAATGAACAATTTATTAATAAATAAGCAAAAGTAGCAGGGTTACCTTGTAAAATAAAGTAACGCCATTTTGCTGTCAATTACGTACCCAAGTGCGTATCTGACATCTGTGCCCCGTATTTTATCTTCCGTAATCGAAATTCCCGCCAATACTGTTGGTCATTGACCAGACCATCAACACCATAAAATACAGCGTTATCAGTTTTTAGTTACACGAAATAGGTAGGTCACGAATACGGTATAATTCATTTTAACTGACGAAAAACAAAATAATAATTTGTTTTAGCAATACGCCGGGAGAAAAAGTGAGTTTTAGCTTCCTTCTTCTTTTGTGGATTGAGCTGAAGAGGGAAAAGTTCCTGTCATTCACCACTTGGCGCGCTAGTGTCTATGTGTCAAAATGCTAGCATGTCGGTTACGTTACAGTGTCTCGAAATCAGTGGTTTTTCCCCATCTCAAAAAAAGCTCAACGCGCCTAAAGAAGTTTTCACTTCAAAATATTTCGTTTCAGACATGTTCGTTTGCACAGGTTTTTCTGTATTAGCTTTTAATTTGTAACCTGGTGGTACGCGGAAATATAAACTTCTATTTAGTGGTACGTTGGTTTAAAAGTTTGGGAACCCCTGCGTCTATAGGATTTGATTATATAAAAAAATGACAGTCTTAGAGCGGTCGGAAAGGATAGACGTATGACTTCGTCATTGAGTTTCGAATTGAATTAGACATAAAAATAGATTTTTAACATAACATATAGGAACAACTAGTTTGCTTCGTCATATCTTGGTACAATATGAGCGGTTGAGATCGTTAATTCGGCATTTTATAGTTACTATCGTGAGTTCCGCCATGAAATTTTCGCATGTTACAGATATCAATTGTACATTACAAATATTTCTTCTTGCTTCGGGATATCTTGGTACTATATAATCAGAAACGCCATCTAATTCTTCATTCTGACTGTATTATCGAGTTCGAGATTTGCAACATGTTATAATTCCGTGACAAAACGCAATGACATGATATTAGAGACAAAACTAAGAATCGTCTCGCCCTTCTACAATATCTTTCCAAGATATAACGAGACAGACAGAAATATTTAAATATTTGTGTTGTATTAGAAGATATTTATGACACATTTTATGCCGAAACTCGATGATGTAACAACGCCAAAATCACGAATTGGTGCTTTCTGCTGCTCATATCGTTACAAGAAATGACGAGACAGACCTGGCTGGCATTGCGGTGCGTCACTTAAGATCAACTCAGAAACTTACGATATAAACAGATCGTAAACGGTATTGCAGTGCCTCGCGATCTTGCGACAGCATGAAAGTTGTCGTAAGTTTAAGCACAAGTGGATTCGTGCGCAAACACTACAAATGTAACAGCGGTCTCTCATTGGCTGACTGCAGGAGGACTTACGCTGAGGCACCGCAAACAAAGTTACGATCGATGGAACGAATACCTATCCTACGATCGAGCGTACGTTTTAAGATAGCGAGGTACCGCAATCCTACCTTAAACTTTTGAATACGGGCTAGGATTGGCGTGTATTTTCAAATTAACTGGCATTACAATTTGCCAAAATATTTGTTTGTGTTACATTTTTTGTGAAAGTATCCTAGTATAAATGAATAGCAGAGATTATGTTTGAAAGGGTGATATGAATAGAATAAAGAAATGGTTGTTGGAATGATATGATCCCTACTAGTGTTGCTAGATGTCCCGCGTAAATCGGTTCTCCAAATGATCTGGACACCATTATTTTAAAGTAATTTTTATCGCCTTATCTAACGGCAGAAATTTCTCGAATTAAAGATGGCGAAATGAACTGTAAGAAATTAGTGGTGTCCAGAGAATTTGAAGCCCTCATTTATGCGTGACACCCGGCAACACTAGTCCCAACACCGTAATCAAAGGGTTAATTCCCAAAACTTGGTAATTTTGTAATTTTTGTTGCGTATACCTCGTTCATTTGTATGCTTTAAGTCTTCTGTGTTGCGTATATTTCGTTTTAGCTGTAACTCAAGACCTAATTCACGGAATTCCATGAATCTTCATATTCTTTTAACCCCTTGAGGGGCGATGTGATATACTATATTCCACCTAATTTTAATCATGACTAAAACCAAAAACTTTTAATAAAATTTTACTTTTTAAAGTTAGGTGGAGGAAAGATAACTAGCGTCTAAATCGCGCCCCTCATAACGGCTCCTATCACAAATGCACCCGAGAAGTTCCCTAGCACGGCGCCCTGGCTCATACGATGCTTTGTTTACTTTCAGCTTAAAAGCGGATCGTTGCATATCCTGTCTTCAGAGTTTTTAGAAATAAAAAAAATCAGAAAACAGCTAACAAATATCATTCATGTACAAGTTAAATGAGCTTTATTTAAAACCGGATTTAAATTGCTTGATATCATCATTTATTTTTTTATTTTTTTTAATCTAAATAAAATCAGTTTATTTTTTTTCTTTTGGATTGATTTTTGCTGGACACGGGATTTTTTATTTATTACCGTTCAATAAAGAGAAATTAAAACAATATTACAGACAACTTAAACATAATGAATGAGGTAATATTTTATAAAATTTCTATCTTTTAGAAAAGAAAAAAAAACCTCGCTATTATTGTATGAAAGTAAATACTAGAATACATTTAAAAAATCTTCCTTTTAAGTATCTATGCGAGATACAATATCCTAAAAATAAAAGTATGGATAAATATTCTTTTTTAAAAACTGCTTCATTTCCTAGTTAGATGATCACTTTACTTTTGTAAGAATATAACTAGACTGATGTGCAATCGCAAAACATTATTCTATCGCATAGATGTTAATTATTCAGAATTTGCTATAACAGTGCTAAAATTAAATGACAATCTATGTCCATCATCAGAATTGTAAAGGTATATAGGTTCCTTGAATTGGATGTATTTAATAAGAAGATATAAGTATGGCATCGTTTCAAACAAATCATTGAATTTCGGAACCCGACCTCTTAGATGTCCGCAACCAAAATTCCAACCCGAAGTATATAAAATCAACACCTGTTTTTCAATATACACCCAAGTCTAATAAGGATCTATTTACGTGAAAATGTAACAGAATACTAAGTTTGATGAAATAACGTGCATTAATTCTTGAGATAGAGCTATTAATTACTCAAAAAGCAGAACAGCAACGCCAGCCGTTGGGCGTCATACACCAAAATCCAATCAAGCTAGTTTTTATCAATCTTTAACTTAATCTAAAATTTTATTAAATTCCGTACATGAATTCTTGATAGAGTTATTGCTGAAATCGTAAACAAATCAGCATGGCAACGCCACCTGTTGGGCGATATACACCAAACACTAATTAACACCAGTTTATATCAATGTCTAACTGAATCTATAGGTTTGTGAAATTTCGTGTATTAGTTATTGAGATAGAGCGCCCACAAAATTTTTGTCACATACAGACAGACTCACAGACAGAGTGACAGACCGACATTTTCTAAAAACCATTAAATAGTGTTCAGGATTTTCTAAAACTGTATAAATCCATCGAAAACGATAAGTTGAAAAATTTCCCGAATCCAACTAATTTCTTCTTGTAAAGATTGAAGAACGTAAAAATGGGAAAAATGGATTTTTCATTTACAATTTTTATTAGTAAATCAGTACATTAAAGTATTACAGTAAAGTATTCAGTAGATTAAAATCGGTACAAAAACTTTCAATGGGTTAAACGTTTGTGACACAGCCCTTTAATTTACGGCTCTAAAAATTTTAAATATAGCTCTTAAAAATAATGATATCAAAATTTGGGTAACGCTATGCTTTTAATTAAAAGAAAAATGTACCATCATTTTCTTTTTTCTATTTATATTCACAAGTGCAAACGGTATTTTCAACATCAATTGATATATATACAATTTATTCAATAACGCTTTTCATTCAGGTCTCTCATAAATTCAAAATATGGGTTTTAAATGAGATATGAAAATTTGAGTGGCGAATTTATTGGACTTTAAAAGGTTTGTTTTAAAATTATTTAAAATTATTTTTGGTTTGTCTTTTTAAATATATTTTCACATCCAAACGATATTTTTAATTTTCCAGTACACTTTTAATTTAAACTTATTTTAATCAGTGTAATGTTGCTCACATTTTCACTGAACCTATATCATACATTGAAATGTTTTTATTTTAATCGATTGAGTTATCTTTTATATTAAACTATCCAAAAATAATAAGTAAAATTGATGTAAATGTTTTGTTTGCGTCATAGTAGCCAAATTAAATGAAATATATTTAAATCGATAACATGACAGAAATAAAATCCGATAGTTTTTTTTTTTTTATTCTTTATTTAAAGAAAATAATCTGTAACATTTGCTGTTCAGTAAAAAGACTAAATAAATAATTACTGTTAAGTTTGCTACTTTTAATGAGCACGTGTAAAGCATGTCAAAGTTTAGTTATAAATGCATTTCTTTCTATATACTTTGCACTCACATCTGGAGTCCCTGATGACTGATAATTATAAACAGTGAAGTTCATAGCAATAAATGAAGAGTGTCTCATTTAAGCCGATACAACTCAAATCAATGAGTAATGTAGAAAATTTCCGAAGAAACAAACGAAATTTTTGAAATACAGATATTTTCGGCCGAATTTTCAGCAGTATTTTCCCTGAAAACGAATTTTTGGCGAAACTCAGATGTTGGGCCGAAAACGCAACGAATATTTCGGTTACACTTAAAGTTACTAAAACTTTTAAATCTATTATACGCAACTCGTTAGTCGCTTATTCTCTGATCTCTAATGCCAGATATTTAAGATTTGATTGCTTACCTTTACCTAAGAACGCCATTTTAAAAACTAATATTCATATACTATTTATTCATTCCTTTAAATACTGAAACAGCCAGAGATTTGATGAGTAAAAAAATAACAAAATTAAAAAAATCGTATTCATAATATCTAAAGTGCATTTTTATCCAGAAATATTCCTCTACATTCATCTATTTATTTTATTCAGAATCAATAAATAAAATTTAATTCCAATAATATCAAATCCATTTAAAATCATTTTGCTCCCTTTCGCCAATAACAACATACACGCAAAAAAAAAAAAAATAAATAAATAAAAAATAAAAAAAAAGCATTTAAATTTAACTTATTTCCGCAGATAAAAAAGAAAAACTATATTTTCCCTTTAAATAGGGACTTTCTCAGTAGCATAGGGAATATCGCGGGTGCATTTGTGATAAGAGCCGTTGTGAGGGGCGCGATTTAGACTCTAGTGAAAAGATTAAGAAACGGTTTTCCTCACTTTGGACTGATTTTTTTCGAAAATTCCGATCGAATTCAATATTTGAGAAACACTACTGCTTTCCCTGTAAAGGATTAAAGAGTAACGTATATTGATACCTATTAAATTTTGGTCTGCATCGCCTACATATAATAAATCTATACTATGTTTATATCAATTTCCGTTAAAGGTATCTAAGCAGTGCAATTTCACAAATTTAACACTTTGAGGGCCAAGCTATTGCGATTGTGTAATGCTGAATTCCCACTGGAAGTTGAGATTTTTTAAATTTCAAAATAAGAAAAAACAATTTTTTAACGCTTTTCTCCCAAAGTTGTAAAAGTAAAACTTCATTAAACTTTTCTGGTGCAAATCTGAATTAAACTTAGGCGGGATATAATATATCCTACCGACCCTCAAGGGGTATATGTATACTGCTTATTATGAAAAACTGCGTTAGTTGAATTTTGGCTTTGATCACTCACCAGGAAGATCGTTAGCTATGCTGTGCTTTTTTAATGAACATTATAGCTGGCTCTGAGTTTGTATTATCATTTGTATTCTATTTTGTTTGAAACAAATCCAGTTTTAAATTTTGTGATTATAGTTTAGATTTACGGGTTTGTATAGTGAAATAAATATTAATCTAAACAATTGTAATTGGATTATATTTACCAAAATCATATCTTCTAATTAATTTGATTAAAATAATAAATTATTTTATTGTGCTTCTAGTGTAAAACAAATTAAATTCTTGTTGAACAAATGCAATGAATTCGGTTAATGAGTTTTATTCGAACAACTTAATGAAGCATTCTCTTTTATAAAATAAAATGTTAATTAAGAAATTTCGTGAGTAACTGAACAAAAAATATTAATGTTCAGTGAGAAACAGAATTAAATTTTTATATTAAACATCTCTGCATACATTGTGATACTTCGATTTCCTGTAAAATCTTGTTATTAAGAAACGTTAAAATATTACTTTTCCGAATTGTAAGAATTTTTAAGGATTCGAAAAGTATTTCAAGTGCAACCGTTTGAGCAACTATTTCATTTCCAAGTAAGAAGAGGCTTAGTTTTAACTTAATTCATCTTTTTATCTTTAATTTTAATTCATGTTTCGCAATTCCGTAAAATGACTGTATTTATATTGAGTGAAATGAAGTTAATTAATAAATTTGTTCCAGTATGTGGTTTACTTTCTATTCATAAATCATTAACTGGAAATAAATGGTTACTTAATGTTTATATTTTTGGAAGATTTAATTTCAATGTTTATCACAGGCTGAGAAAATGACTTCGATATTGAATAAATTTAACGTTTAGGATTAATGTAAAGGAATTGGCCTTTACCGGCGCGGAGAAATTATGTTTATAAACTGATGAAATAATGGACTGCCACTAGAATTTATAAACGAATTTATTAGAAGATATGAACTTCCTTATTTTCACGTACACTATAAAACGAAAAATTTTGTTAAATATTCTTGGTGCCGTTTGTCAGTTTTGGAATTAAAATTAGGTGTCCTTTTTTTAAGGACATCGCCCTCGAAAGGGTTAATAAGTGAGACCGTGCCAGTATTAGGAGATTTTTCTCGAGCTACAGAGTGGTTTTTAATTCAAATAATTGAAGAAAACGTAGCAACGCCGATCATGAAAGACAGCATTGTCGTAGAAACCTTTGAGTAGTGGATTGGAGTAAAAGAACATTTCTTATTAGTCACTATTATTTTATTTTTTTATAAAGGGTTTGTATACCTATTGTACGTATTAAAATTTGTTGTTATAAATTCATGTATGTACATAAACACATATGTAAGTGTATTAGGAACATGTAAGCATATAAGAGACATATAAGTACTGACTGGTCATAAAAAAACTTCCCCGACATATGTACCGCTAGCGACCTAACTGCTCAACCAATCGAAAGCAAATTTCAGATTTCGTTATTTGAAGGTATGCGCTCGAGATCTTGCTGGTTTAAAGCAATAGATATCTCACGGTTACGGTTACAGTGAAACATTTTCGAAATTTTTGAATGGCAACACCCTTTTTTCCTGCGCAAATTCATCAGCGCATTGAAAAACCATAAATGGCGTTGGAACGATACACGTAAGACTAAAATTTCCCGCGTAATACCGTGGCACTCAATTCTTATCAGTTCCGATGTAACGTAATATTCAGCACTCTAAAAGAAATGATTGCATTTTTATTTTCACTATGTTTACACAAACGCAACTCATAAACATATTTTAAAACAAACATTACAACATTATGCAGATCACAAGTGAAAAAAAAATCTGCTACTGAAAAACACGTCTTGTAGCCACTTCTTCGTTCCTCGCAATGGTCTTTTTTGCAAGTGTTTTACACCAGCAATTTTAATCGTACGTATATTATTCCAACACCATTTATGGTTTTTCAATGCGCTGAGGAATTTGTGCATGAAAAAAAATGGGTGTTGCAATTCGAATTTTTTTTTGCTGTAACCGTAACCATGAGAACTCTATTGTTTTAAATCATCACGATCTCCAGCGCATACCTTCAAATAGATATATCTAAAATCTCTTTTCGATTGGTTGAGCGATTAGACCGCTAGGGGTCCATATATCGGGGAAGTTTTTTTATAACCACCCTGTACGAAAGATGCATTTTAGTATGCAATCAAATTAATAAGGAAATGATACATGTATGATGTATTTAGTATGGAAGTAATTTAAAAATTAAAAGTATTTATCTTATCCTTTCTCATACGTAAATGAAAGTTGAATTCAGAGAACGTTACCTCATTTATGCTTTTTAATTGCATATAATTTTAAAAATTTTAGTTTCACTGTTTACCACTGTCTGAAAAAATAACTTGAATGTCCATCCGCCAAACTGAAGATTAAAGTTTGCCTATGGAAACTTCACTTTTGAAAAAATGACGGAAATATCAGATTTTTAATTTTTTTGCTTAACCCTTTGACTGCGGGGTTGGGACATATCGCTCGTGGGCTGCGATAGTGGCACCACTCAAAAAATACGAATTTTGAGTTAATGCGCTCTCCAGCATTGCAGATTGGTATTCTTTCCAGCAGGAACAGCGGCATATCTTGTTGTTCAGTATTTCACCAACAGATGGCAGAAGTGCCGCTGTTGCCTTTATATGATATAATCTGAATGCATCATCATATAATCATATTTATCATCAATATAACACGGAGTGTGAGAGTACTTTTTTTTGCATTATTATTAACTGAATCCTTACGGAGTCATTTAGTAACACTTAACACTTATGACAACAATTAATAGTGTAAATTTTGAATTTCATTACAAGGCGAAACTTCAAACCCATTAATCTCAGAACCTAATTTTTTGAGTTGTGCCACAATTGCAGCCCACGAGCGATATGTCGTCTCAGAGACTATTACTTTATTCTATTCGCACCACGTTTTGAAATCTATTCTCTGCCGTACACTTATACCAGAAACATTTCAAGAGAAATCTACCACAAAGAATTTTTTTTTTTTGTAAATTGTGGTACGAGTCAATATAAAAATAGTCACCAGTCCAGGACCATAATCAAAAGGTTATGTGGTAACAAGTACATAAAACGATTAAACACCGTATTTTTAAATGTCTTTAAAATTGTAGATTTCAAAAATGATTATCATTTATTAATCCGAAATAAATTTTAATACGGCAATACACAACTTTTTAAAAATTGCGTTAAGAAAATGCACAACCTTTAAGTTCTATTTTTACAGTGTGAAGTACGTATCTGGTTCTGATATGAGATATTCTGTAAGTCTTACCATTTTTTTAAAACATCAATAAACGTACTTTAATGCTATGAGTGTCAAGTCAGGAACACGATTTTTTATCGTTAAGCACCAGTATTTCCAGTAAGAAATATTTAATAAATTTTAATAAATTTTAATATAATAAATAAATTTTAATACGGCAATACACAACTTTTTAAAAATTGCGTTAAGAAAATGCACAACCTTTAAGTTCTATTTTTACAGTGTGAAGTACGTATCTGGTTCTGATATGAGATATTCTGTAAGTCTTACCATTTTTTTAAAACATCAATAAACGTACTTTAATGCTATGAGTGTCAAGTCAGGAACACGATTTTTTATCGTTAAGCACCAGTATTTCCAGTAAGAAATATTTGACTAATTTCTTTGTGGAAGTTACGTTTTTAAAAAAGGCAAAAATTACTATTAAAAAATTTATAGTTAAAATTAATCTCATTCTGTGCTACACATATATACGATGCTCGTCGTGATGGGGTAGAAATATCTATATAAATATAGGAAAGTTTCGAAAACGTTCAAAATAATGATTTACTTGCCAGCTCCACACTGTCCTGAAAGCCTCCCAATTAAAAGTCTGCAGACAATAATACGTAGCAACTGATCTAGCGGAAATCCGATGTTACACTGGACCACACAGATATCTAACAGCCTCAGAAACTCATATAAAAATTATTTGAATTAAAATTCTGATTTAACTTAATTTTAAGGGAAATATGATTATATAACAAATTAACAACTTGTAATAATATATTGCTTTTAAAGTTTTAATTTAAGCCTTTTAGCTATTAAAATTAGGAAGTATGAAAAATTTGAAATTCGCAATAAACAGATTTTTTTTTTTTTTTAACCTTTATTCTTTTCTACTGCATAAACAATATTTAGTTAAGTAGCTTGATTTTATAAAACTTCAAGGTTTATTTTAAAAAAGACATACAGGGGTCTTACGCTTCAGGGAATTTTTCAAGACAAAAAGTATATAAATATATATTTTTTTTTTTTATGGAAAAATAAATCTAGGTTAAACGCGCGAAATTCCGCCTTATTTAAAAAGATATTTTCTATAAGAAAATACTGGGACCGAAGAATTTTCTGCTCTTAACCTTTCAGAACAAGTACAACCTGTGTATACAAAGCTGTTCAATTTTCAAAAGCTTATTCTAGAACTCAAGTAATTACTGTTGTGTTGTCAAAACATTTTATTTTTATTGATCTAATTTTCTTAGGTGTACAGGAAAAAGTTAGAATATAATTCCAGAAGAACAAAAAATTCATACCCTATAATCCAATTTATTTTTAAAACTTTTTGTATACTTTTCAGATGTGTAATATTTTTTTAGAAATAAAATTTTGCCTTTTTTCTTCGAATTTTTACAATTTCAAATTAATTTTTTTTATCCGTAAGAAAAACAGGAAATCCTCCCCAAGCGCTTTATTTTATTTTATTTTATTTTATTTACCTGTAATTGTAGAATAGTCTATAGAGAAGATTTAAATATTGCTTTTTTTCTTCTGTTAAGTATGTGGATAGTTTCTTATTACTAATGGAAACGTGTTTATTTAGAGATGACATTCTTATAAAAACACTTTGAAGTGTTTGTTTCAACAAATATCTTTATGAATTATTATCCTCTGCTACTTGCGTTCTATTCTATATATACGTCACCAATATTGAAAATTTAGCGTTGTGGTTATTCAAAATATCTACCATAATTTTTCAACAGCAATTTTCCGTTTATTTAATGACATACAGTCCGCAATTAAAAAGAGGAAGAAAAGTAATGCGTTAAACGCGAATTATAAAAGGAAACAACATAGATTTTATTATATAAGTTTTCTGGGACCAAATATTTTCATTTGGCTGTAAAAAGTGTTAATTTCTTGAACATTAACATTTTTTTATTCATTTTCAAATATAAAATTAAATGGCAAATGTTTTTTTAAAGTAATGCATGTAAACAGTGTCGCCAATGAAGAGCATTTTCTTGTTCATGATATCTACCACTATTTACAAATAGTAAGATATAGATTATTTTAGGGCTATCAATTGAAAGATGAAAATGATAACTTTGTAATTTTACAGAACCCAAAAACGTGGAAATTACTAAAACATCTGTAATTGATTTCATTCTCGAAGAAGTGCAAGAATTAAAAAATCAAAAGTTTCGTCAGATGGAAAAGAAAGAAAATAAAATAATTTGTAAGACGATCTACAGGTTAGTTTATTGGACTTAATGTAAATATATATTTAAAATTGCCCTTCTTCCTTTAAAATAATTAAATCGTTTATGCAGCAATAGAATTAGTATTAACATGCACTTCCAGAAATTGAAAGTGTTGCAGAAGTTTCGTTTGAAGGTCATTTAATACTTTATTTTAAAAAATCTTAAAAGAAATATTTAATGTAGTTAAAATTTAAAATATTTAAAGGTTAACTCTAGGCACAATTTTATAATTAACCCATTAACCATCTCGCTGCGTAATTTTTTTTTTTTTTTTTTTTTTTTTTTTTTAAATCAAAGTCGGCTCAAAAATTGCGCACATTACATATAAATCAGGCTAAATCAGGGCTGTCACTGGAGACTATTTTTAAATTCTCGCACCACTATTTTAAGAAAATCAATTTTGCAATATATTTTTCTTGTAGATGTTGTTAAGATCTATATGGAATTTTCTGTATTGAAAAAGTGGCCCGAGATGAAATGAAAAATACTCGACAATGGAAAAAATGAATTCCCGAGGAAATCTCGGGTTGCGCAGCGAGAAGGTTGAGAACCAGCATGTTTTACAGGAATTTTATTCAGTTTACATCACTTTTTGTTAAATACTTACTTTTACTTTAATAATCAATGAAATTGGTTAATTAAATAGGGCACATTTTACTTTTCTTTTTTACTAGTATAACAATAAATAAACAAAAAGTAAATAAAAAATCACCAATATAATCTTATTGCAAAAACGCAGCGTCAGTCTTTATAAAGTTAAACATTTTCATCTGCTTTCTTGAATTCCACACAATACTACTAATTTTAATATTGGTGTTAATGATGTTATTTCATCATGGTACGTTTGCCTGTTGTTGAAAAAGAAAATGTTTACTTGAGAATAGATAGCATCGAAACACCTATGTTCCGGATTGAGAAAACTTAATACACTATAGAAGCTACTCGGAAACGTTTCCGAAAATCAATGGCAGCACAAGAAACTTTGTTTTTACAAATGCTTCTTTAAATCTCGAAAATCTATAGGTTTCTAAACATAAAAGAACGCTTTTGGGAATCGTGGTAAATCGGAATAGATTTTCGTATATTTTAGTTCTTTGTTATATTATATTTTCCCAGATTAAGAAATATTTGTCTTTTTACAGTGCAGCGAAGCCGTGTAAATATTTCTTACTTCAATCTTTAAGAGGATTTATTGATACGGTTTGTAGGCAATCCGTTAGGTCCGTTTCTTGAATACCACTTTTTTCAAACCAGAAACGTTTTTTTTTTACAAATTTTGCAGAAAGCTACCTAGAAGGTAAATTTTAATGCAAATGTTGTAGAAACCTCGCCTGAAAAATTTTCTTCTGAAATACTAGTATTTAAAAAAAGAATCTGTGGGAGACCTGGTTTTTCATTAATTTTAAGAACCTTCAAATTTTAATAAAGAAATGTCTTTTAACATAATATGAGCGCACCACGTTAAAAGCACCTTTCAAAAACCTTTCGTATGAAACATCATTCATCGTTAGGCCACCGCCCCCTGAATACTAGGCCCGAGCGCTAACACAAAAATGGCGGCTATCGTAGGTGCATTTATTAAAGCGTTTGTACGAACCCCGAATTCAGACACCAGTATTTTCTAAAAGTTTTATGTAACTTATTTACTCTCCGAAAACTAAAGCAGGTAAAACTTTAAAAAAAAAAAATATATATTGGTGTTCAGTTTCAAGGAACCGTACAAATATATTTTTTAAAAATCCGCCTACGATAACCACCATTTTCTGTCAGCGTTCAGGCCTAGTATTCAGGGGGCGGTGGCTCGAAATTAATATGCGTGTAGAAACTGTGATGTTTACATCTGAAATAATATGTGTGATCGTAAACTTTTGTCAGTTTAAATATGACAAAAATACTACGTTATCGTCAAAGGAGTGTTACTGATTAATTTAAAGTTGCACTTTGTTTTTATTTTCAACGTAATTAGAGTAAGTAGAAATTCAGTTTTTGTGTCAGAACAAAAACGGTCTGTGAAAAAATATTTATTTATATAGTTATTTATGTAGGATATTTCAAGCATCGTAAAATAGAACTTTGGTAACACATGTGTGTGTATATTTATCGTATGAAACAACAAATATAATTTCTATTGGAAAAAAAAATAAAGAAATTATGTAATGTATTCCTAATAATATGGATTTTTATTAAATTATGAAGAAACACTATATAACGTTTAAAAACAGGAGACTTCTTCTTAATTAATTTAATAAAAAGTAATATAATTGTAAAATAAAGCTCAGGAGAATTCTGCCGTAGGCATATAAGTTAAAACATATAAAAAAGGGAAAATCATTACTTAATTAAAAAAAGACATTTAATAAATTATTTTTTTTAAAACTTATTAACAGTGTTTAGCATTTTATTTCTCTATAACAATAATAATTTATATTTTAATAACGCTGTACCAGAAGATGAACATTTATTTATTTATTTATATATTCTGTTTTTTATTTCGTGTATCTTTTCAGAATTATAGTCTCGAATTTCTTCTGCGACGAAAATCGAATTTGGATGTTAACACGATTACTTAAAATAATTTACTGGATTAAAACTAGAAACGCCATAGCGGTCATTTTGACCGGTCATAATCAAAATAAAAATATTTTGATTCGAGTTGGAAATTTCTTTCTAAAATAAGTTAAATTTGTACCACAGAGAAATAAGTTAAATAAATAAGTTAAATTGTTTTAAATAAAAATTCTGGTGTGGAATATTTCTATAACACTTGAGTAAAATTTCCGGCGGTTCTAGTGTTAAAGGATTTTCTATTTCTTCTGAAAGACAGTGTAAAAAAAACTAGGAAGGAAAAAAAATTAAAATCTGCAGTTTCATTTTGATATAAAAATATACTCTCAGTTTTTATGTATTCGTGTTAAAATATTTATGTTATTTAATGCTGATAACTATTCTAAAGAAGTGTACAGAGAGACCCAAAATGGGAAGAACTTTTTTAAATTTTAGTAATAAGTAAATGGTGCTATTGAAGTTATTCTTCCACGAGACTAATGCGTGAAATTAGAAATTTCTGTAATAGACCTCCTTGTTTTAATTCCAAACATAACAGATAGATTGCGCTGCATTGTACCAAACTGAAATACCGTTTAATTAAAACTTACAGTTTCAAAACGCAGACTTTTTTTTTTAGTTTCACAGCTAAATAGAATGAATATTTAAAGCACACAGAACTTTGATCCAGTTTCATGTGTTATTTTGAGTGCTGGAACAGTTTTTGACAGCGTACCGTCATCTATCGGCAATATTTTGAACTAAACAAGAAAGTGACGTAAGGAAATTACAGCCATCACACGCATTAGGACAAATTCAATAGCGGTCGACCTCCTTTTGTCTTGGAACTTTAAAAACTTTCAGTCCATTTTAGGGATCCTTGCATGTCATTCTTGCGTTTTCAAAGTAACGTGGACATAAACAGCTTTAAATAATTGAAAATCTTATAAACCAGAAACTAAAACTAAAACTAAAAAAAAAAAAAAAAAAAAAAAAAAAAAAAAAAAAAAAAAAAAACTTTGGTAACACAAAACCTTTTACACTTTTTTAATTGATATATTTTAAATTGCAATAGTTTAAAAAGTTTTGTGCAACTTGAGCTACGTACATGACAATCATCGATAATAAAAAAATATGCTACATTATTATGGATGTAGAAATAAGTATTAAAGCGATTAATGTTTCATAAAATTATCACGCTTTAGTTTAAAAATAGAACTGAAAAATAGAATATACATAGTTCTATCTGCATAATATATATAATACGGCAAAACTGATGCCTAAACCTGCTGCCCCCACTATTGTGATATTATAAACTCTTTCGCACTCAATTAAGAGTCAGACCGCTGCCATCGAAATACTCAAGGCCAGAGGACACGAGTTCTGGCGTCACCACTGATAGACCAACTTCTCATTAGTGTTGGAATTCACACCGGAAAATTTTTAACAGCAATTTTCTTTTATTTTATTTTTGGAATATGTGTCATTCTTTATGCTACGTCTTCTGTGCAAGAGGAGGTAAGAAACACATTCCTTCAGACATTGCCTTGAGACATTTTCTTTGTTAAGGGAGCCAATCAACGATAATTTCATAGATTCAACCATTTTTAGTTTCTTCTGCTCTATTAAGTATAAGAAAACAGCTCACTATTTACTATAACACTAATCTAGAACTTTCGCGGTCAAAAAAGGAGTTAAACGTCCTTTATCAGAGGAGAGTTCTGCTATCCCTCTAAGCAATAAATTTAAGAATATTTCTAATGAAGTTAGTCTAAGTGAAAATATTGATAATGAACAGCCTAACGTTAGTGATAATACCGTCCAGAATGATGGTAACTACAAAAAAACTGCTAACCCATTTTACATCGAAATTGACAACAATTGGACTACGCTAGGCCGGCAAATTACGGAGATTAACTCCAATAAACCTAAAGTAGCACTAAAAGGCGAATGCCTAGTTATTCGATGTAATTCTGATAACGACGATAAGAACGCAGTAAATATTTGGAAACGGCCGAACGTGATTCGAGAATGCTTTCACATATCGTTTAAAAACGCATTTAAAAGAGATTTTGCGCACATTCATTTTGTTCACAAAATATTTGGACTACCGGGTGAGGCAAAATGCTGTCTGGCTTCAAAAGAGGGCAAATCATAATTCATAACAAGAAGGGTATTAACTCTGGGTTAACAATCGAGTACCGAACTTCAACTTGGATTCAGCCCTTAAAATACGCTCGTTTTAAAATAATTAATTTCTCAGAAACGTATCGTACGAAATGCATAAAAATTTGTTTTTAGGCTAATTGAAGGGTGTAGAGTTCATTTATGCTGTCAGAATTGGGTATTACCATTGAAAAAAACAAAGTTATGGTTCGTTTTAATATGTAGATGGCCCCCTAAGCAAATATTATATGCATCATTTAAAAGTAGACTTTATTTCCAATCGTTCGATACCAGTAACTTTCTTCTACGATAATTTTTTGAGGAGTTAGTAGGGGGTGTTTACTTTTTTTTTTCCACGACTGTACAGTTAAAGGGACTGGGAAAGCCCTATCTCCGCCATGTTACATTCACCAAATTTATGTACCTTTTTCTCAGAAATGGTGAAAGATAGAGGTCTAGATTTTTTAGAGTAGTTAGAATAATATGATTTACGTATTTTTACAGACCATTTTTTTTTCTAAGTGAAACTCAAAATTAATTATTAATTATTTATTGAAAGCCATTTTTAAATTAGCATTTTTGGTAAGATTTCACTGCCTAAAATAAATAATTCTCAACAATTCATTAAATCCCAGTGTTAAAGTATACAATATAACATAACATAAGTATTAAAAAAATCTGAGTTCTTACCTTTAATAGATATTGGAAAAAAAGGAACACAAACATGAAAAATCAAAGTTTTGAGAAAAAGTCAATTAAAGATTTAAATGGCCATTAAGCTGTGAAGTGCTCTTAGAAAGAATGAACAATTTCAACACTTATATTTTCTATATATAAACATGTGTGACACATCGTTGGAAAGATAAAAGTTTAAACTATTTAATGATGTAAAAAAGTAAAAATCGATTTTTTGGCTGAATTTTCCTTTCCCGCTCCCCTAAATATTTAGTTTTCAAAGAGATAGTTCCATACACCCAATGATGGAGATGTCATTATATTTTAAACTTTAGCTTTCATATTATTTAACACCTTCGGGATAATGGGTGCATATATGCATCTTCAAAAGGTGCATACAGCTTTTGACTTGGTACCAGTAATAAAATAAAAGTAGTATTTTTCTTATTTAATTAGGGAATTTTCGTCATTAAATAAGTAAAAATGTACATATTTAAAAGACAAGGTCTTTAGTCGTATTTTTTAGTCGTCTGCCCTGATTTTTTTCTGAACCAGTTTTACTAATTTTTTTCTTTTTTTTTTTTTTTTTTTTTTTTTTTTTTTTTTTTAATGACCGCTGTTAATTCGTAGATGTGCCCGCAATAGCTATTTTTTGAAATATTAAATTTTTTATATTTGAATTTAATTTTAAATGTTTTTTTATGAAATTTCTTCAAAAAAGTGGCAGTCACATTACATGCATTATTGCAGAGAAAAGAAAAATAATAAATTTTATTCTACTTTCTTGGTCATATCCTTAGTGATGCTATTTTTTCAGTACAATGAAAAATTTTTTTGATAAGAAAATAACGCAATTATTTAAAAAACACGCATGTTATTAAAATAGCAATTAAAGCCTTTGTGCAGGAATATTGAAATGCAGTAAACCAACGTTTAAAATGCACAAATAATGCGTGAAAAAGCAGCAAACAGCTGTTTCGAATCTACAGCGAGATTCTTCTTCAGTGCAAGAAAGGGAAAAAAGGAACAGCGTGCTAGAAAAAGCAAGGCTGAGCAAAATCACAGACAGAGACCTTATATACCCTATGCGGGTGAGAATTCCAAGTCTTCTTCCATTATTCCTGCTAACTTTAAGAAGTCTCATATTCCATCTATTGCGCATTGTGCCAGGTTTTATGCTTTACCTAAGGTCCATAAACCTGACATTCCTTTTAGACCTATTGTCTCTAGTATCGGTACAGCTTCTTATAAGCTTGCCAAATATTTAGTTTCTGTTTTTTCCCCCACTTTTGAGCAGTAACTGTTTCACTGTTAAGAATTCTTTTGATTTTGTTAAAAAACTCCATAATTTTAAGCCGCAGGGTCACATGATGGTTTCTTTTGATGTTAAATCATTATTTACAAACGTTCCGGTTGAGGGGGCTTTGGATTGCCTCAAGAACAGGCTTTGTGAATTCCATTTCTCTTATTTTGAAATCGAGGAACTTATCCTTCTCACTCGCTCTTGCTTGCCACAAAATACTTTTGTTTTCAATGGTAATTTCTTCCGCATGATTGATGGTTTGGCTATGGGTAATCCTCTTAGTCCAATTTTATGCGATATTTATATGCACTATTTTGAGGTCAAACTTTTTGAAATTTTAAAATTTCCGTTCTATGTTCGTTATGTTGATGATGTTTATGTCCTGGTTGAAATAAATTCGGATATTAATCAGATTCTCTCTATTATGAATTCCATTGATCCCTGCATTCAATTTACCTCTGAAATTGAGACCAATAACTGTCTTTCTTTCCTCGATATCCTTGTTATTCGTTGTGATAATGGCTTTCAGACTACCGTCTTTCGTAAACCTTTTGCTGTCAGTCTTCTACCTCACAGGCATTCTTCTCATCCCCCTAACCAGAAATTCGCTGCTTTCAATACTTTTGTTTTTCGGGCTACCAATGTTTGTTCCACTCCTCAGTTACTTAGTGCTGAACTTAATTACCTCAAAGCTATTGCTGTTGATCGTGGTTATTCCTCTAATATTATTGATTCTATTTATAAGAAATTGACGAAATCCGTCCATTCTGAAAAGCATTCTAATTCCAACTCTAATACTTCAGTTGTGTTACCATTTTTTCCTAATATCAGTCAGCAAGTTGCTAAAATCTTAAGAAGGTTTGATTTTAATGTTATTTTTTCTCCTGTTAATAAAATCACTTTTTCAAATCTCAAACACCCCATTGATCGCCTAGATAACTGCGGTATTTACCAAATCTCTTGCCAATGTGGCCTTTCTTATATTGGCCAGACTAAACGTGCTCTTAGATTTCGTTTAAAAGAGCATGAAGGTTATGTTAAAAATCAGGAGCTCAAACGTTCTTCTATTGCTCAACATTCTTGGTCTTCTCAACATAGGTTCGATTTTTCCTCAGCCACCATTATCCAAAAATGTTCTTCTAACCTTGGTCTTGATTTTTGGGAAGCTTACCACATCATTAAAAATTCTCACTCTTTAGTCAATGACTTATCTAATACTCCAGATTTTCCAAGTATTTGGAAAGCATTAATTTAATTTCCTCTTTTTTGGTTTCATTTTCTCTCCTTTTCCGGTAGATGTCGCTACTTGTCCACCCAGTCGTTTCCACTGCTTCTCTCTGATTGGTTGTTTCTGGCGCTTTCGCTACCCGCATAGGGTATATAAGGCAGCGCGTCTCTGTCTATCATTTTGCTCAGCCTTGCTTTTTCTAGCACGCTGTTCCTTTTTTCCCTCTCTTGCACTGAAGAAGAATCTCGCTGTAGATTCGAAACAGCTGTTTGCTGCTTTTTCACGCATTATTTGTGCATTTTAAACGTTGGTTTACTGCATTTCAACACGCATGTTACTTCAATAATCTGTTGCATTTCAATATATTTTCATTCCACTTATACTGAGTTTGAGACCTAATGCAAAATGTTTCAGTGAATGAAAATGACGTCATGTTTAAAAGAAAACGATCATTTTCTTTGATAAACAAACTATTTTATTCCATATACGTCTAAAAAGCACAAATATCTGAAAGTTTTACTCGCCAGTAATGAGATTAGAAATTCAAGTCAAGGGTGCGAATGTTCTCATACGAAGATGTAGTTATGTTTGGTAATATAGTTAATAATGCATTTCTTAATAAATATGCGTTAAATTTTTTTAATTGCCGAATATAGATATAAAATCTGCTTATGTGCAATTTGCGATGGTGAAAATGACATTAGGTTTACATTTCATAAAAAAAAAAAATTCTATGATTGTGTCACAGTGAAATCATTTTTATGGATTTTTCATTTCATAATTCCATCAGTAAGAGGCTCAATTATAACTGTACCATAATTACTTATCTTGATTATATGATAAAGTTTATTCTTATACGTAATCAGTAATTTTTCATTAATTTAACGCTCGAACGCCGGAAGGAGTCGAATCGACTGCGACCACATGATTAAATGTCCATTGGAGCCAGAATTTGTTTAATAAAATAACTTAAATTTAAGCGACGCAGAATTGTGTTAAATAAATCAGTTAAATAATTTTAAGTAAAAATTCTGGAGTGAAATATTTTTATGAAACTGGACTAAAATTTCTGGGCGTTCTAGTGTTGAGCAGTTGAAATTAATGGAAGTAGTATTTTGGTAACTTTAGTTTAAAATATTATTTGTTTTAAGAGTTAGGCTAACCAATGGCAATATGGATCTTTTACTGTAGTTTTGTAGATTTATTTTAAATCAATGCAACAATTTCTTAAAGTTTTTCTTTCGTGGAAAGTCGACGGGTTTCACCTAGTAACTGTTTAAAAATGAAGTGGTACGAACTAAAAAACATTCGTGTTGAGGACGCTGGTCTCGAAAGGATTAATATTTTGAAGCACACGCCGTGTCCTGTAATCAATCTAACTGCAGTTTTTAAGGGGGCACAGGACCTTTAAACTATGGAAAAATCAATTTTCGGGTTAGTTTTATTCTGAATTTTTAAAAATTTCTGAACAATATGAAAAAGAAAAAAAAAAAAAAAACCATTGAAAAACAGTGTTGCCAGATAGTTGAATGCTAGTTTCCCCAATATTTCTGAAATTTTCCCCAACTCAGTTTTTACTCAAAAAGGTCAATTTCCAATTTACCACATTAAAAAAATATTTAACTAATTTAAGTTCAATTAATGCCCCCCCCCCCTAAAAAAAAATCAAGCCTTTTTCTGAAAGAATTCCCCATTTACAAAAAATAAACATTTAAACTCAAATAGCAGAATTTTGTATGCATATTCGGTAGCAAGATGAAGGGAATTTTGTAACGACAAGTTCTTTTATGCTTGTTTTTAAAAGTATTGCCAATGAATAATGTTGGCTTATCATTACATTATACAAAAATCTGCATTATTTCTTAATGATAATCATTTATACAGGGCAGCCACAGGCGACTATTTTGTTATTCTATTTCGCACTACTTTTTCAGAACAAAAATCTGTTACGTACGCTTTGACAATGTTTGCAACAGAAATATGTTACAAAATGTATTTTTTAAAAGTAGTGGTGCGAACAGAAAGTTCCCTGCACCAGCCTTGTTTATAGAATGGAGTCATGAGTAAAGAGGAGGCGACATATAGCATACTGTCTACCAATTGCGAGTGAAGTAACTGAGGAGGTTGTCACAAGATGGTGGCTGTTTCTTTTAAATCAGATCATTAGTTTTTAATTATCGCAGGGGCGAACTTCCCACCAGTAAATTTGAATAGAAAATGTCGTCATAATTAAGCGTTTTATTCATGGAACAATGGAACAATGTGAGCAGCGTTCATGGATTCCCTAGTTCCGTTGCAACTTTACATCCAGGCTATGAGTTTTGCGTGTTTCAATGCATTGGGAGCCATAGAAAAAATAAAGTTAAAACGCTGCTGGTGGCCACAAGTAAAAATTTAAAAGTAGAGAAGTAAAAGCAATAAAAAAATTGTTAGTATAGCAATAAGAGGGAAAAAAAAGTTCCATATGATCCTAATAATATGTCCATGACAGTCGAAAAAGCAACCGAAAGGAAGACCCAGCATAAAAAAAAGACTCTTTTCAGAGACCATACATTAGTTTAACATAATAAATGCAAAGCAAAGTTCGAAAGTTTATAAAAAATTAAAATATTTATATATTTACAAATAATAATAATAATAAAAGTTTATAAGTTAATGCGCAATAGAGAATTTAAAAAAAAAAAGATAATAAAAAACATCACTCAAGAGAGTTCAGACTAACAGAACTGAAAAAAAGCACAAAAAGCATAGCGGAACAAGGGGAAATGAGGACGGCGCCCACACAGTCTGGTAACTCAATGGAAATAGATGATAGAAGGAAATCGTGTTACTAGAACAATAAAACAAAAAAGCAAGGCAATTTTTAAATATGAAAAAACACTAGAAAATGCAGTTTAAATGAGTTTTTTTTAAATAACAAAACAGACAAAACAAGACAAGAAAAAGCAAAAGTTTAGCAGAATAAGGAATTATTCTTCATTTAAGTTGAGAAGGCTAGTTTGTCGAATTCGTTTATAATGACAATCACTTTTTGCATAGGGTTATCGTATTTTTTGATTTGATTTGAAATGATTTTGATGCAGCTTAAGAATTTAGTAATTTGAAAAACTTCTTTTATTTCATTGAAGGTGTTAAGTATATCTTTAATATCATTAGAGTAATTTGAGGAGATTTTTAAATTTTGAGTATTATTTGAAATTTCACTAGTAGGAGAGGAAGGGGTATTTGAGGATTCGCTACCATTATTTTCGGAATTTATTATGTTAGTACTAGTTGAAGGCTCATTGGTCATATTTTTTTAGTGTAGTTATAATCTTTAAAGATATCGGCACGAATATGAGTTTCGATGGAGAGATTGCTGACGCTATTACTTGTTGTTTTTCTGTTATGTTTATTTTCAAGTCTATAGGGGGTTTGGGACAGCCGCGGTAATTCGCGGGATGCCCCAGGCAACCATTAGCGCTTGTAGGTTTAATTCTGCCTTTGTGCTCAGAAGCAGTGCTTAAGTGTAATTCACCAAATTTAACACATTTGGCATCAAATCCACATACCTCCGAGGCATGTCCATAACCTTGACAGATATAGCATTGTTTAACTTTAAATTTGGTAGTAAAGGCTTCGATTTTGACAGAAATATAATGGATCACGTTTATTTTGTAGATGTCCTCAAAGTTTTTACGCGGTATGACATTTACCATATAGATTGGCATTGGATGTCCTGTTTTTCTATTTTTAAGCATAGCAGCCCTAGTGAATGCAAACCCATGCTCGCGAAGGCTTTCTTTTATTAGATTAACATCAGTATAACAGGGGAGGCCCCTAATGTATATTTTTTTTATCTTACCTCTCTAGGGTCAAGAGTGGTATATTTGTTCTTATTTTGATCTAACCATCTCTGCGTTACTCTATAGTCATTATCGGAAGTACACTGAGCAACTAAGCGTTCTCCTTTTTGGACTATTTTAGGTTTTTCATAATTAATCTCGGTAATTTCATTCATGAAAATATTTTCTCACAAATATGTTAAACATTTCTGTTTCTTTTTGCTGGTGTCAGTTGTCCAGATATTAGAATATTTTTCGCTCACATTGACAGGAAGTTGTCTAGGTTGTCACAATATGGCGGAAACGCAGAGACTGAGTGCCACCGAAGTAAACTTCTACCAGTAAAAATGAATACATGTTTCCTTCATTATTTATGACTAAAGTTTTGCATTAATAAAGCGTTTAAATAAGGAGAAAATGTCTATTTAAATTTTCTGGTGAAAGTTTTCCCTGGCGGTAATCAACCTCCAGAAAAGCGGTTACAGTTGAAGCTTCACTATTTTAAGGATATGTCAGTTCCTCTTTATTAATAGTTCCATGGCTTATAGACAGTGAATACAATTGAAAGTCTATTGATATTAAAACTTTAAAACGCATTTTGTCAGATTTGTAAATCTGAAGTTTGCGCGCACTATTACTTTCTTTCAAATTATATAAACTGCAGCTTAAAAAAAGTTAGTCAAATATGTATTTCATTATAATCTTCTTGCTAAAACCAAAATAATTCACATATTTCGATTATTTTTTCTTTTGTTGCACTTAAAAAAAAAAAAAAAAAAACTAAACATTTTTTTTTTTTTTTTTGTGCTAAAATTAAATTTTAAACCAATCTTTTTGCATATATTTTGGTGTTAATTTAGAAGTATAGGTGTGTCATCATTCTATTTTGTTCAAAAATTGTTTTCTCAATGCATAATTTAGAATTTTATCATACGCGCAGCACTTAATGATTTTAATTCACGCATTGGCGAGATGAATTTTTAAATAAAAAATTTAAATATTAATTTTATATGTACAATATTTATTTGTCTGGATAATATAGCTAAGAAAAAATACTTTAGGCACAAGGGGAAAAAAAGAACTTAATTGCATATTATTTGTGTTTTGGTACTTTGAAAAAGGCGATGTTTTTATCGTCTCGACAAACTCAAAGGTCCGGTACCCCTATAAAAATAAAACACTTCCATAAATGAATTTTAGAAAATGATTTATTAACAGATTTTGCTTACATGCTAGTGTAGCGTTAATTATTGATTCATTTGTGAATATTTACAAAAATGAACTTGAACATAATAATTCCTTTTCGCCAGATAGTTCTTCAGTTTTTGGTAACTTTTTTTAAAAACTAACAAAAAATAGCTATTCTATCGCTAAAGAAAAACTTGTACATATTGAGATAAAATTTTACTTATATAGACTTTGATAAAATTCTACTTATTCTACTTATATTATAAACTGTATTATCTAATTTTCATATATCATAATTTGACTAAATTTTGTGTCCTACCAATTTGGGGTCCGTGAAGACCATTGAGCTAGGTCATATGTTAGAAAAAATTCGATTAGTGGGTCATTTTGGGTTTACTATTGGGCAATGCATTCAATGGGAATGAAGTTTGAAACAGTTATTAAACTGTTGAAAAGTTGGCAGCAAATGAAGTCACAAAGTTGCCGACATTTCGCCAAATTTGGCGCTATTTGGGGAAATATGAATTGGGAAAAAGAATGATATAGTGAGGAGTGAATAGGGTCGGACAAACATCCTGACGTTGTCTTTGACAAAGTGACGGAAAAAGCGTTTTTTGTCTTTTGCTTTTTATAAGTATTGAAACTGTCGTTGGGTTTTGACATTGAGCCACTGAGTAAATGAATGGTGTAGCTATACTTGTGCACTACATGCAAGTGTTAGAATGAAAAATTTTAACTATATCTCCTTCCAAATTAAAAGAAAATTATAAATTCAGATTGTAATCTAATTATTCAATTGCAATTATTCCACTTTTCTTTTCTTCGAACTTTATTTAGTAACCTTGCTCTTACAGTTCCTAAAACTTTTCATGCAATTTTCACTTTCTACATGTTATATTGTAGAGTGTACGTTTTACTTCAAAGATAAATAAATAAATAAAAACCATATAGTTTCTATAAGTTTAAATAATAGATAAGCATAAACTATATAAGTTTTATCCTGTGAAGTTACATTTTATGAAGTTACTCGTATATCAAACATAGACGCATTCATTGCTGTTTTTCGCAAGTAATTGCAGAATAACATATGGTTTTGTTTTTTAATTTAGGTAATTTTATTTTTTCGTTTTTCAGAAAGCTTTCCCAGTAACTCTATTTCGCCTTTTCTGAGACTATTTAATAAAAAAATTATGATCAATTAAAAAAACATATTAAAAGGGAAAATAATACCTATATCAACTTTCAGTGTAACAAACATAATATAGTGAATTTGATTTTCAGTTAAAAGAGATTTGCATTAAGTCATTACTTCAGATTGCTTTCTCAGTATTTTTTTAAAAGTATGTTGATACATGTAGATTCAACAACATTTATTTAATCAACTTATAAATTATACAAATATAAGTAATAGCATGGAAATTACATAAAATCTGATTTGAAATCAGCCCAAACCCGACAAAATAAAACTATTCTAGGCCCAAAAGCCGAATTTAAAAAAAGAATCTATGAAAAAATATATTTGTAGAATAATTTGCGAATTTTTTGCTATTTTTTACATTTGAAATTAAACATTTCTTACTAGTGGGTTTGTGTCTACAGCAGATTAAGACATAAGAATTCTTCAACACAATGTCAAAAATTCTAAAATGCAATTGTCAAAAATTCTAAAATGCAAATGTCAAAAATTCTAAAATGCAAATATTTATTAAAAAGTTGAAAATATCTTACGAAAATCCTGTCTTTTAACAATTTTAGGACTGTAAATAAATATGATATATTTTACTCTTTTAACAGTAATCTTAAAAAAGGAAACGAAAACGAAAAAAAGAAGAATGTACAAAAATGAAATACCCCACTCAAGAGTGCAAAAATTTCTGACATATTCAGAAATACATTTTACATGAGCAGTCTTCATTTTCTGATAAATGTCTTTCATCTTTAATTAAAATAAATTGCTACGCTTTGAAAGGATGAGAATTATCTGCATTCCGTAGATTTCAGCTTGTCTTAACATTTTATCTACCACCTTCCCACAACATACCACACACACAGAATTTTTCCACCACACAAAAATTAAAATTCTATATGGCTCTAATTTTTTTTTAGATTTCTCTGTTTGTTACTTTTCTGTAAAAAGAAATAATCTTGTAAATACCACCACCCACACACTTCTGTGAAATATTCGCTTTCCAGCAAAAGCGAAGTCATACAACTACCAATTTTAATCAAAATGATTAAAGACGATTAATTATTTTCTGTTTTTAACCCGTTGATGCCTGAATTTTGTTTAACCCATTGAGGGGCGGTGGGATAAAATATATCCCGCCTAATTTAAACACGATTATCACCAGAAAATTTTAACTTAATTTTATGTTTTTAAGTTTGGAGGAAAATCGTTCAAAAATTGTTTTTCCTTATTTAAAAATAAAATTTTCCGACTATTCCGGTGAGAATTCAATATTTAGAGACATTTTTGCTTGCCTCTCAAGGGGTTAACGGTTAAATCAATATTCTGCTTAACCCTTTATTTACTGACGGTACTTATAAGTACCATTAAAATAACTTGTTTTAAAATATATTTAATATATCGATTAGTTGTAATACAGTTTTGAATGAGCTATAGATACATTACTTTATCTTGTTCCAAAAGCATTATTGGTTACACAAAACAAAATATTTTTTAAGGATGATTTATTTTGCCTTTCCATATTTTCAGCTTTCTTGGCGTTGGAAAGGGGGGGGGGGATTTTTCAATTCGGAAATATTTCTATATTCCTCGTGTAAGAACCTTCTATTTGTACATTTCCTAATTTTGAAAAATATTTAAAATAAAAGATTTGAGTGGAGTTATAAATATTGCACAAATTCTCTATAAGTCCAAATTTAATTAATCCTTCTAATCCCTTCAATCTTTCTAAAATCCTACTAAAATTTACTAAATGAATGTGTAAACCTTCTGATGTAGTTTAAACAATTTACGCAAAATGCTTTATAAGATAAAATTTTCATGAATTCATAATTCGGTAATAAAAGGTTTAGTAAATGGTGTAAAATGAACGTAAAATAAAAAGTAAAAAAAAAAAAGATCTTTGAAAAAATATTTATTTAATCTATAAAAATTTAAACGGCCCAATTTTGGGACGCTAGACACGAAAGGGTACAGGTTTTTCACATTTTTGAATGGTACCAATCTTAAATAAAATAATTTTTAAACTAAAACATCATTAGAAATAAAGGAATATCAACTTATTACTAGATAAGATATCAAAATGCATTTTATACAGTAGAATATAAATTTTAAATTTATTTAGAAAATGATAAAATATTGCTACTTTGAAACACTTTTCGTGCCATCCAATGTTACATTTGCTATACTTCCTGGTGACCTTCTTTCCATATTTTCCACATCATAACTGTGTTTTATTGACATCGACATAGTGGTTTAACCCCTAGAGAACGAGCGACTTGTATACATGCCGGGTAAGGTGATCAAATTCCGTTATTGTTCTCATCAGTAAATTTTTATTGCAAATCTTGCCTTATTTAATCCGAGCATTTTCCAGATACAATTAGGCAAAAGTTGCTGTTTTGAAAACAAGGTGATAAAAGATTAAAAATCTGTAAAAGTCGCTCGTCCCAAAGGGGTTAAGCAGTCGTATCTAGTTGAATCTAGTACTTTACATCAGTGTGTTTTAGTAATAGGTCTACCTGGTCCAAGTTGCCTGTTCTATGACCATTGGAAATACGTTAAACACTTTTCGCCTAAATAATGGAAGATCTAATAGTTTTGAAGAAGAAGATGGGCATAATCTATATATGTGCCAAGCATTTTAAAGTGCATTTTCCAATACGTATAAAATAAAGGCCACCGCCACTTCCTAGAACGTATGGAACAACGATATGTATTTAGATTTTGATCCATACGATCTATGCCTCCCATGCACTATTATACTGCGATACAACATTAGGTTGATCAATTCCTATTACTTTTTTTTTCTGTGTTAGACCAACTCTTTAATTTTACTTTAGGAAAACTCCGTGCATATCGCAACCAATTTTAACAAACATTTCAACATTTTATCAATTTTTTCAGCTCATCAAAATAATAAAACACCAAAAATCAACGTGTAAACACACAATAAAATACATTTGATAATGTGAATAAAACCAGACGTATACGTTTCGTGAGTTCCATGACTCACATCATCAGTGTATGAAATCTATGCATAAAAACAATATCCCCCAACTACATACATGGCGAAAACCCAAATGTCAGTAAACACAGTACCGAAAGACCATCAAGTTCCAACAGCCAATGAAATCAAAGATGAAGTGAAGTATCGTGACACAAAAAATCCATCCAGAAAGGTGAGATGTAAGGTGCACTAGACAAATCATTAACCAATGAGTTTTTAAATCTATGAATATGAATAGCTTCAAAAAGGTCTAAATCTAGAGAAGTAATGCATTTCTTGATATTAGTAGCTGAGTAAAAATTGAAATTGTGTCCCTCCCCCCAGCAATGAGAATCAATAGAGGATTTTTGCAATTCTTTTTTCTTTACATAGTTTATGTGTTCCTTGACTCTGTAATCGAGTTTTCGTTTAGTTTGTCCGATGCAGGACAGACCACATAGACATTGAATGTTGTAAACACCCTAATAATTTTGAGGAGGAAATTGACCCTTAAGCTGTAAAATAGTTAATTTATTAACTGGTTTAAAAACCACACTAAAATCATAATATCGTAAGATATTAGCTAATTTAAAGCTAATACTACACTGCTCAAAACAATTAAAGGTTATTTGAAGTTTTATATAAAATAAAGATATAAACGAAATTTTTTTTTGCCGAAAATAGAAGAAGAGAATCACAAATGCAAATTTTTCTGGTTTTCAAACTGTGGAGTATGCAAATTTTGAGTTCGACGTTAAAAACGTCGCTTCAGCGGCAGCGAATGAAATTTGACTTTCAACTGGATAAAAGAGAATGAAGACAAGGATGATCGGCATTCAGTGATTGCTTTGTTTCGATGAGTACGATGTCTCAGCGAAGTCATTTGACAGATTCAGAAGCTTTGAGAATTGTTGGTAGGTTAGAAGGGGGCCAAACTCAAGCCGAAGTAGCGCAAGCCATTGGAGTGTCACAAAGTGTCATTTCCAGGATCTGGAACCGTTTTTTGGAGAGTGGATGTGCAGGCCGAAGATCAGGGCAAGGTCGTAGACGGGCAACAACGCCCGATGAAGATCGGTATTTAGCGTTAACAGCTCGGAGACACCGAACCATGAACGCTACTCTTCTCCAACAACACCTTCGCTCGGCTACAGGCACCACGATTTCAACTCAGACTGTCCGAAACCGGCTCCATGCTGTAGATCTGTATGCTCGCCGACCGATGGTATGTGTTAGATTAACATCAAGGCATCGTCGCGACCGCAGGGAGTGGGCAACCGAGCATGTCAACTGGAGGAGAAATGAATGGAGCAATATTCTGTTTTCTGACGAGTCCCGTTTTTCTGTGCATCCGGATAATAGGCGTATTTTCATCTGGAGGGACCGTGGCAATAGGAATAATCCTGCGTTCGTGCACGAAAGTGTCAGATTTGGCGGTGGAGGAGTGTTGGTGTATGGTGGCATCTCCATTGACGGGCGCACTGACCTCTACATCATTCGAGATGGAGCTCTGACTGGTCGCCGATATAGGGATGAGATCCTCAGACCTATTGTAGTCCCTTACGCTGCAGCAATCGGAGATAACTTCATTTTAATGGACGATAACTGCAGGCCACATCGTGCAAACCTGGTGGAGGATTTCCTTTTCGAGGAAGGAATCGTTCGAATGGAATGGCCAGCGTGTTCTCCAGACATGAATCCAATCGAGCACGTTTGGGACGCTCTAGGAAGACGAGTTTCTGGCCGCGAACAACCCCCACAAACTCCCCAAGAACTGGAAAGAGCTCTTCTGGAAGAGTGGGGCAGAATACCCCAACTCGTCATTAATAGCCTCATTGAGTCCATGCCTCAAAGGTGTTCAACGTTGTTGGCCGCCCGTGGAAACCATACCCTCTACTGAAAATGATTTTCTTTGAAGAAAACACCTTTTCTTATTCTTTTTTTCTCATATGCACAAATTGTGTTTTTTTCCTTTAGTACACAAATGCGCAATAAAATGCATTTTTTTCTGCCAAACATGTGCAATTTATTCTCATATAACCTACTATGTCTGTCGACCATGTATCAATCAGCTAAACAGTTTACCAGATACAAAATCCACCTAAAACTGCAATATCCTTTAATTGTTTTGAGCAGTGTATTATAAAATAGTAAAATGATAAGGTTCGAAAAAGAAACCGCAGTAACGGGTGAATGAGGATTATTAACACATTTATTAAGACTATGAGAAATTAAACTATTGATATAAGATAAACTAATACCACGATCGATAGCAACAGATCTATTATAATTTAATTCTGCAACAAGGGAATTGTTAGCTGAACTAATTAAGCGATCTCTATTAATCAAATAAATAAAAGCCGAAGCTTTTTGGAAAAGGGCTGACATGAATTAAATGGGGTGGGGAGTGTGACAGCAAAAGGTTTACGGTAAACGAAAGTGCCAGATGTGTTAAGCTGACGAATGACCAGCACATCAAGAAATGGCAATTTACTATCAATTTCAACTTCATAAGTAAATTGAATAACTGAATCTATTGAGTTCAAAATAGTCAATACATTTTCAACAGAAAAAAGAGATAAATCCAAGAGCGTCAAGGAATCATCCACATATCTGCAATAAAATGGGAAGTTGAAAAGGTTAAACATTTTAATTAACATAATTTAATTAACATAAATCGGCTAGGAAAGGACTGAGAGGATTACCCATTGTCAAACCATCTGACATAGAATAAAATTGATTAGAAAATTGAAATGAATTTTGTTTTAAAACTTTCCGGCACAGTGTGCCCGGGTCGGGATACCTAATTTTAATTCCAAACTTAAGCACGGCACCAAGAATATTTTAGTAAAATTTTGCTTTTTAAAGAAACATGTAAAGTAACATGTTTTTAATATCTAAAAATGTCGTTTTGAAATTCCGGTATCTGTCAATCACTTCATCATTTTACAACAGAAATTGACCTTGTCGGAAAGGGTTATACAAATACTGAATAACTCAATAATGTGATTGATTTCATAATATGCGTAATGAAACTCTTTTAATCTAACAGACTTTGAAATGCATCTTGATCCATGTGCACCTCTATTCCGTTTTTTTAATAATTTAGCATTTCTAGAGGACAATCCTCAGTACGATTAATACATATGGTTCCTTTGCACAAATATTTCTTTTGGATAATTCGTCAATAATAGCAGGACTAGAAAATAAATTATCGAAGTAGAGATCATAAGGCTTGTTTGCAGGTAATTCAGATATTCAGGGATGAGATTTCCGACATTTTTAATACCAGTATAATCTTAAAATAGATGCTATTCTATCATATCGCAAAAAAGTTCCAATTAAATAAAATAACATTTTCTCTGAGATTATACTGGTATGCAAAAAGTCGGAAATCTCATCCCTGGATATTACATCTAATGCAACAGATCCTCCCATTCCTACTCCATGAATATCTGGAACTGTATTATTATTGAATTTATAATAAAAAAATATTGACATATTAGTAATGAACAATTACTTATATAGTATACAGGGTGATTCAGCTCGTCGGTGACAAACTTTAAGGATCGATAGAGCACACCTAGACGAACATTTTTGAATAGGGAATGTAGGGTCCCTGACGCGATGGTAAGCCGCTAGGCGCTTTCGAAAATTTGGGTGCCGAAATTCGAAACGTCATAAAAACTAGGGAAATGGTTAGATTTTCTTGCTTGTTGCGTCGAAATGATTGTGTTTGTTTAGACTTTCTTCAGTACCAATTTGATAAGCGTATCTCTTAAAACATGGATAGGGGGCGCTGCAGACTTTGGAGAGCTAGACAACAACTTTAAGCCCGTTATTTTGATAATTTAACACATGCTCGCCAAAGTTTATACTCTAACTTAAAGTTTGAACCCAAAAGTAGAGCCCTGCAAAAAGCGTAAGAGCCGGAATAAAATGTCAAAGTACAGGGTGGTCGAAACTCGAAGGCTCCTAGGAGATAAACAAACAGATTTCTTGACTTATGGCATGCATTTTCATGATTCTGTTTGCTGGGGCTCTCTGAAACTCAGTTGAACGGTACAAAAAGAAACATCGATAGGGGGCGCTTTGGGCAAAAAACATAATTCGTTGACATTTCGGACGCTAACTGGAAACGGGGCGCTACGATCAGTTAGAAACAAAACAAGAGAGTAATTTACTTATCATAAGAAGCTATTAAAACTGCAGTTTGTTTGTTTTTTTTAACAAACATAGCTGGTTTCAATCATGCACAATGCGCGCAATAAAATTTACATAAGGTGCTTTTTGCTGATTTATGCAAAAGATATCGTACCATATCGATATGCAAAAGATACGTAATGCGTAGACGACAACGCGAGATGACGTAGTTGTATGCGCAGACACGTCTTTTGAACGTGCGGTACCTACTTAAGCTTCGGGTTACTTGTCTGCAGATCGGTAGTAGGATGGAACGGTACACAAACTCTGAATTGGCTGACATGCATTTGGCGTATGGCGCTGCTGGTTGTAATGGACGAGCCGCTCAGCGGTTGTACGCCGAGCGTTACCCCAACAGGCAAATCCCCTGCCATGCCTTCTTCGCTCGAGTACACCAGAGGTTGTCCACAACGGGATCTTTCGACGGAGGCAGGCCTGAACGGGAGCGATCAGTGAGCACCCCCGACAACGAAGAGGCTGTGCTTAACCTGGTTGAGGACAACCCAGGTCTTAGCACGAGAGATATCGCCAGACATGTTGGCATTTCGCAAGCAACTGCGTGGCGCATCTTACGTTCCCGGAATCTGCACCCCTACCACATCCAGCGGGTGCAGTTGCTCAGAGAGCAGGATTTTGGCCCTCGAGTGGAATTCTCAAGATGGTACTTGGCGATGAGATCCAGGGATCCCCGTTTTGTAAACAGCATTTAGTTTACGGACGAGTCCACCTTCAGCCGGGAGGGAATGTGGAACGCCCACAACAGTCATGTGTGGTGTGATGAAAATCCACATGAAACCAGAAGCCGAGCAGCCCAGGAGCGTTTCTCAGTAAATGTGTGGGCCGGCATTCTGGGGGATTGCCTCATTGGCCCTTATTTGTTACCTGAACGGCTGACAGGTGGAAATTACCTGATTTTCCTGGATCAAGTGCTGCCGCAGCTTCTGGATGAGGCGCACGTACCCGAAGGTTCGCGTCGCCAGATGTGGTTCCAGCACGATGGAGCTCCGGCCCATTACACGAACGACGTGCGTCTCCATCTAAACGCAAGGTATGGCCAGCGGTGGATCGGGCGTGGGGGTCCAGTTCACTGGCCTGCCCGATCACCAGACCTCACCTGCTTGGATTTCTTCCTTTGGGGTTACCTGAAGGCCGAGGTATACCATACACCTGTCAGCAGTGCTGAAGAACTTGTGGCGCGCATTGTGGCAGCTGCAGGGCAGATCAGAGATACTCCTGGCATTGTTGGAAACACACACTCCTCAATGCGACGGAGGTGCGAAGCCTGCATCATGGCCCAAGGTCGAAATTTCGAGCATCTTCTGTAGTGTTATTTTTTGTAAATAAATTTCCAGTATCATTGATGTTTTTGGTCTAAATTTATTCAGAAGTGTTGAGCAGAGGTAGAAAATGTGTTTTCATTATTACTAACTGATCGTAGCGCCCCGTTTCCAGTTAGCGTCCGAAATGTCAACGAATTATGTTTTTTGCCCAAAGCGCCCCCTATCGATGTTTCTTTTTGTACCGTTCAACTGAGTTTCAGAGAGCCCCAGCAAACAGAATCATGAAAATGCATGCCATAAGTCAAGAAATCTGTTTGTTTATCTCCTAGGAGCCTTCGAGTTTCGACCACCCTGTACTTTGACATTTTATTCCGGCTCTTACGCTTTTTGCAGGGCTCTACTTTTGGGTTCAAACTTTAAGTTAGAGTATAAACTTTGGCGAGCATGTGTTAAATTATCAAAATAACGGGCTTAAAGTTGTTGTCTAGCTCTCCAAAGTCTGCAGCGCCCCCTATCCATGTTTTAAGAGATACGCTTATCAAATTGGTACTGAAGAAAGTCTAAACAAACAGAATCATTTCGACGCAACAAGCAAGAAAATCTAACCATTTCCCTAGTTTTTATGACGTTTCGAATTTCGGCACCCAAATTTTCGAAAGCGCCTAGCGCCTTACCATCGCGTCAGGGACCCTACATTTCCTATTCAAAAATGTTCGTCTAGGTGTGCTCTATCGATCCTTAAAGTTTGTCACCGACGAGCTGAATCACCCTGTATATAGATAGATAGATACACTATATGGCCAAAGGTGACCGGTCACATGCGATTTTTGACTTTTTGTTAAATATCTAGAAAACTACATGAGGAATTAACCTGAAATTGCAGGTGTGTAAACAGTATTGTATAAGTCATATGTTTAGGCGAAGATTTTTTCCCGAAACCCCATAGGAGACCGTCAAAAAATTGAAAAAGAACGAATATCTTTTGGATAACCCTGTAAAAACTAAGTGAGCAAAAGCGTTTAAACTCGAGATTATTAATAAGTGGCTTATTGTAATATACTGTGTTAATTTTTATGAGGATAGCATGTATACTCGTAGAGAAATTAAGGTGTTTATGAAAACAGTCCCAAATTTCGCCAAGTTTTGTGCTTATAATTTGCAGAGTTCTTACTATAAAAAAAAGTTATTTTCAGAAAATATGACGAACAACATTGTACACAATACCCCGCAATCAGAATGAAAAAATAATAAATATTGGATGAGAAATGAGCAGGTTTACAAAAAAATGTTTCATTGCGCATGCGCGTATGCAATCAAAATATAATGTGCATAATGTGTTAGCTAAGTGTATAGAGCAACTTTTGTTAAAGTCTCAAAAACATAGTTTGAAAAGTCTGATAATAATCGTTTACAGAATAAGCTCAAAATCCGTTGTTCCGAAAATGAAGCAAAAACATAAGGGGTTGTATCCATATATCCATTGATTAGTGCCAATTTAGCATACACAATATTGCACGTAATACTGTATTTGGATACAATCCCTCATCTGTTTGCTTCATTTTGGGAACAACGGATTTTGAGCTTATTCTATAAACGATTTTTAACAGACATTTCAAACTATGTTTTTGAGACTTTTACAAAAGTTGCTCTATACATTTAGCTAACACATTATGCACATTATATTTTGATTGCATTCGCGCATGCGCAGTGAAACATTTTTTAGTAAACCTGCTCATTTTTGATCCAATTTTTATTATTTTTTCATTCTGATTGCGGGGTATTGTGTACAATGTTGTTCGTCATATTTTCTGAAAAGAACTTTTTTTTATATTAAAGAACTCTGCAAATTATAAGCAAAAAACTTGGCGAAATTTAGGACTGTTTTTATAAAAACCTTAATTTCTCTACGAGTATACATGCTATCCTCATAAAAATGAACACAGTATATTACAATGAGACACTTATTAATAATCTCGAGTTTAAAGCTTTTACTCCATTAGTTTTTACAGGGTTATCCAAAAGATATTCGTTCTTTTTCAATTTTTGGACGGTCCCCTATGGGGTTTCGGGAAAAAATCTTCGCGGAAATATATGACCTATACTATACTTTTTACACACCTGCAATTTCTGTTTAATTCCTCATGTATTTTTCTAGATATTTAACAAAACGTCAAAAACCGCAAGTGACAGGTCACTTTTGGCCATATAATGTATTAGTAAATACATATATTAGTATCCTCAGGATGTCAAATACTAAATTAGTACAAAACATAACGGTATGATATACATTTTTTACTATGCTAGTATCTAAGGGTGGATAGGGGTTTTGTTCTTCAGCCGAGCCCAGCCCTTACTCCCTTATATTAATAACAAAGATATTTCTATAGGCAAATAATAACCCTTGATATATAATTATGATATATAATGATATATACATGAATGATATATAAGCATTTTGTAACAAAATAAATGTAATAAAACATACATTTAATGCATAGACAGTAACGGAGAAAACATCTACACTTTCGTGCCTAGTGTCCTAAAAATAGGACGGTATATATAAAGGTTAAATTCGAACAAAATTGTAGAAATCTGAAAAAATGAAAAAAAAAAGTATTGTAAAATAATTTTATTTCTTATAAATAAAACCATTTATAAAGTAAATGATAAAAAAATAAAAGAAATATCTTACCTTTTTATTACGCGCTATTTTATTCCAAGAAAATCCAGCTTTATGCTACACAAACATGTATTTCACCTTTTTATTCTTACAAATGTGGTGCCATCTATGGATAAATATTGAAAACAAATACTAAGGACATATTTTACAAAGTTTTGAAAGGATATCATAATTTCATTTGTATTGGGATTTTTTTTTTTAAAGAAAGCGTGCCGAAATTAGGACGCGAGGCACAAATGGGTTAATAGATATGTTTAAGCATCACTTGTATTAATCAGAGTTCCTGAGGTCATTTTTATCAGATTTATAATACCCAACTGCAGTAATTTTTCCTTAATTGTTTTTTCAAATATTCCTAATAAGAATCCCAAGATTTTCCAAACTATTGCTGTATGCATTACTGAACTTAATTCAAGATACGCATTCAGTTTTCCATTATTTGCAATCTAATTACTTTTTTTTCAAGAGTTATATTTTTTCCTTTACAAATACGAAAGTTTATTTCTACACCATAGTTACTTCTGCTTAATAATATCTAAAAATGACATAAACAGCATTTATTCTCTACCCACTAAAATCTTTCTTTCTCCTTTCGAAAACTAAAAACTTTATCTTACTCTTAATTTTCAACCATACTAAAGTACCATTCCCATAACACCTATCCTCACAAGGAAAGGGCCAACCTTGTTAACCCCAGATTTTGATTATTTTAATGTATGTTTTAGGATAGAGATTCCTTAGTGTCAGGTTCAACGGATTTTATACAACGCTCCTTAGTTCTTGAGAAACCGGGGGGAGGGGTCTAACAGTAGTACACAAACTAAATACTTACTTTGTAAGAAAAGAGATAGGTTGGTCGTAACTCAGTTGGTACGACGTTTGCTGGCTGGTCCGCGGGCCCGAGTTCGATACCTGAACTCGCTACATTTGCTTTTCTCATTTTTAACAGTTTCCAACAAAGCTGAAAAGTGTTTATGACTTCGGTTTGTCTGTCCGTCTGTCCGCGCTCTAACTCTCGTAAATATAGTCGGATCGTTCTGAAATTTTTGGATGTTAGTGACCTCTACCATAGCACGATCCCTATTTCAAATAAAGTTTCTAGCATGTTTGGTTCATTCACAGGGACAGTCAAAAGTTTTTTGTTACATTACGGCCTATGGGAGAAAATCGTTTAAAATGGTTTTTAATGATGTTACATGCTTTCAAACATAATAAAATTCATATGCATTTATCAAGTGCACTAAAATATGCATTCTATAGAATATACCATGCAAAGAATAGTTATTAATCATTTACAGGGCAACACAAAATAATTCCGTTACAGAACGATATAGGGGTGGAGGGAATTGTTTGCGGCGTATTTTAATTATGTTAAATTATTTCATGTATATTGAAATTGATATGCGTCGCTGAGGTTTACTATAACTTATTTCGTGTATAATACGAAGGGCATAGCATTTACAGGAACACACAAAAGATTTCAGATACTATAATGTGTCTGAAGTACTGTACAGTTGCGATGATTGCTGCAAATGCATTTTTATATATGTTATGTGCTTTTATGTCTCACTATATTTATGCATAGTATATGGTGCGTATAAATGTTGTAATTCATATACAGGGATACACAAAATAATTCGTAATGGTTGCTGGGTATGATTGCAAATTGCTTAAAGGTGGTTTTTAAATGAGTTATGCATTTTTACGCGGAACTTCATTTGGTTTACTAAGAAATGTTTGTAGAACATAGATAAAAGTATATACAGGGTCACGCAAAGAATTGTATACATGGCCGTCTATAAATGATAATTTCTGGAAATGCGACTTCGGTAGTTTTAGGAGTTTTTTATGTTTAAATAAACTTTAGCTAAATAGTGGCGGGTAATAAAGGTACTGGGTTAACTACACGGCTGTACAAATGTATACAAGTATGTTTTGATCTATTAGTATAAACTGCTGAAAGAGAAATTTCAACCTGTTATGAGTTTTCTTGCTAAACTAAATTTCCCCATTATATAGTATATATATATCAACCTACAGATTAAATACAGGACTGTTCAAAAGAATTAGAATACATATTTGACTATATACGGTAACTGCAGAAGTCAGTTTTTTAGATGTTTCATGCGTTTTCTAAAATGTTTACATACCTTACTCTTACATACCTTATTTCTCTAAATAACGAAGTTTTGTTAAAGCATTCAGGAAGTGTTGGAAAGTGTTTCATAATCTATGCTAAACGCATGATTTTTCTTACTTGTTTGTTCTATAAATACTTGTAAGTATAACTTAATAATCTCATTGTCAATTAAATTTTATAATATTGTATATCAGTTATAATTTTAACCTATTTAATTTTTTTTATTTTTAACTAAATAGTTCTATAAAACATCATAAAACTGTTATTTTTTTAAAAAATCACCTGTAAAATGTATTTTATATATTCTTTATCGATGCAATGATATTGAGCAATTGTGTCAATTCGTGATTTTAAAGAAACATCATTTACGCATTGCTTTAACAAAGGAAGTCAATGCGATGATACTATTACTCTGTTTTTAAAGTAACAAGCATTATTATATTAAAAATTAGCATCAGAATTAAATTACAATCGATTTTTTGCATATTAAAGATTTTTAAATTTGTAATACGTATGCTGGCGCTTTCAATTATTTTGAGTTCCCCTTTATCTTCTTTCTGCTTTTATCTTTATTTTATTTGAATATGTTTTATTTTATCATAACTAGATGGCGCCACAACAAATTTTTGTAACGATTTTGGACTTTTTATCATTCAATAATAGATTCAATTTATTTTTAAATCTCTTTAAATGATGAGAAATAATAGTTTAAAAATAAACAAATAGATAAATTTAAATTAAAATTTGTTTACATTATAATTAATGTACGATACTAAAATTCTTAATTGGAATTATTAAAATTACAAGTATATTTATAAAAAAAAAAAGAGAAAAACAAATGCAGCGCGTTCGGGTACCGAACCCGGGTCCGTAGATCAGCCAGCCAATGCCGTACCAACTGAGCTATGTCCAACCTGTCCTTTTTGTTACAAAGTGAGTATTTAAGTTGTGTACTAATATTAGACTCCCCGGTTTCTCAAGAACTAAGGAGCGTTGTATAAAATCCGTTGAACCTGAGACTAAGGGGTCTCTTCCCTACAATCTATATTAAAATAATCAACATCTGTGATTACCAAGGTTGGCCCTCTCCTTGTCAGATTTAAACAGCAACGGGGGCATTATTTCATTCAATTGTAGTTCTTGTATGTAAAGCTTGCACGACATTGTGAAGACAAAAATCGTTTTGTAAGCCCCTAACACAAAAACCCAATACTAGATACTAATTGTTTATTTAGCAACGGCCTTTCAACGCCGTTCTTACTTGTAACAATTTTCCTTGAAATAAGAGCTGGAATTAGGTAACGTTGAACAGGTACTGAACAGGTAATCAGCATTGAGGGGTTTCCTAGCTGTTATCAGCTTAACCCTAGAACTACCGGAAATTTTACTCAAGTTTTATAAAAACATTCTACACCAGAATTTTTACTTAAAACTATTTAATTTGTTTATTTAACTTATTATTGTCTGATTTATACATTTAGTTTGTTTTGAAGAAATTTCTGGTTTGAATAAATATTTTGAATGTACATGTCGGGTCCAATGGACCCGTCTGGTAGACGGAAGGTTAACACCCAGACTAGGAAATTAGAATGTCTTATGTTTTAATGAGACATTGGGATAAAGTTAAACTGTAGCAATGCTACTATAAGAATAAAAGAAGTTAACAAGAGAAAAATAAGAAATTTAAGGAAAATAGGAATAAAATTAAATTTAAGTAAAAACTTAAGAAGAAAGAAAGTTAACAATAAATCTTAAAAAATTTACATGAGTCTTAAAGTAATTAATGTCTAACTGTAGTTGTAAAACTACTATAAGGAATTTTGAAAGTTAAAGTTAGTACTGTTCAGTGAAACACTCACCAAGCAAGGGCAAGAAAAGCTAGGGTGGCAAGACCACAACATCCAACCAAAAAAGGGACAATTCAGGGCCATACATTTTATTTTTTAAGTTTTTCAATTTTTATGGTCTCTATGTATATAGAGAATTTTTTTTTTTTTTAAGAAAAGTATATAAAAAGAAAAATAAGAGAAGGCAAAAAAAGCGTGGAGGACTCAGATGTTACTGAGTGTCCATAATTATGGAAAACCTGGGCCGTTTCCGATGGTGGGGTTCAAAAGCGTCATAATCCGGTAGCTCCGCTACTATTTCATTAGGGAGGTCAAAAATTTTATCATAAAATTTTTTGGCTAAGTCGTTTATGCGCTTACGTAGTGTAGTAGTTTTAAGGTCTCTTCGGACCGTGGAGTTGCGAAGGTAACGAGATGCGTTACGGACAGTACGCAGGTTGGAATTGTGCAAGCGACTAAGGTTGTCCATAGTGGTCTTACAAGTGAAGCCCCAGACCGGACTGGCATAGGTTATGATGGGAAGGATGCATGAGTTATAGAGGATTAATTTATTGTGAACAGACAAGGTTTTACTGTTAAGGAGAGGTTTTATAGAGTTAAAGGCTCCGGCGACGTTACCTCTGATGGAGAAAGTGTGCTTTTTCCAGGTTAAGCGGCGGTCCAGAATGACCTCAAGATACTTAGCTTGGTCTGACCAAGGGATAACAGTGTTGTTAATAATGATTCTGTTAGGGAAAATTATTTTGCGAGAGAAATATACTGCAGTAGTTTTAGTTTCATTTATGACAACGCGCCAAAGCATGCACCAGTTCACGAAGTCATCAACATGAGTCTGTAGGTACCTGTAAAGAGTATACGGGTGGTGTGCCGAAGCGTAAATACAGGTGTCGTCCGCATAAAGAGCGGGGTGAGTGTGCAAGGAGCGTGGGATATCGTTAAAGAAAATGTTAAATAAAAATGGGCCCAACACGCTCCCCTGAAGGATGCCGGCTAGGATAAGGAGAATAATAGAAAGAATGTTGTTAATGCGGACTTGAAAAGAGCGGTCGCAAAGGTACGAATATATTAAATGTATAAGTCTGGGATGAAAACCGAGCTGAATTAATTTGTAAATGAGGCCCATATGCCAGACCTTGTCAAATGCCTTTGCGACATCAAGAAAGATGGCAGCTGCGGGAATTTTTGCACTCAGTTTCTCGCTGAGAAACTCAACAACCCTAAGAAGCTGGTGTTGTGTTGAGTGTTTTGGGCGAAAGCCGAAGTGCTCGGGCATGAGAATGTTGTGCTGTTGAATGAAATCCTGCATCTGGGTACGAATGACACGTTCCATAACTTTACTGATAGAAGGTAGCAAGAAGATGGGTCTGTAATTAGTGGGGTCTGACAGGTTAGTTCCAGGTTTTGGAATAGGAGAGATTATAGAAAGTTTCCAAGGTTTAGGGAAGTAGTTATGTTTTAAGATAGCATTAGTGAGGTCAGTATACTTTGTAAAAAAAAAAAAATAGGTAATGTTATATATATATATATATATTTTCATAGATACGTAAATACTTTCATTTCTTTCTGATGTGAAACTATTAAAAAGTACTTTGTAAAATTCATTTTATTTTTAAGCATACTTTTGAAAATATTTAAAACATTATAAAAAGATTTGAACAACTGGGGTTTGCATAGAACAGCATTCTGAAATTCATTATATTTTAAAACACACGTCTCTGAAATGTTCTTTATTTTCAGAAGTGTGCAAATCATTTACCTATCTGTTTTAATTATATGTTTTGAAGTTAAAAACAGGTGGAAAGATTTATAAATAATAAACAAAAATGTTCAGTAATATATATTGTACCTATATTATTATGAACGTAAAACAGCTATTGTGGATAGTAAAATCTACCGTTATATAGATGATATTATTGTCTTCTACTTTAAAAGTAAACCAAAATATTTTTTACCAATAAAATATCATAAAAATTTAAAATATAGCTTTAATGATATGCTAAGTAATGGAGTTAAATTCCCTGATTTAAAAAGAATTCTATGTGATAATAAAAAAAAAAAATACTTTTCGACATTTATGACAAGCGTAATGATTTTGCATTTCAGGTAAATTTATTTACTCATTATAATTCCTGTCTTCATAAATATTTTACTAAACTTCCCAGCAAAGAAGAAATTGATGGCCAGCAGAAAGATATGTGTTGGCAATGATGGAGAAGTGTTGGCTAATGGTCTACCACTGCATGACCACTGCGGGACAGCTTCAGTCTACTTTGCTGTTGGAAATCATCAGATAAAATTCTGATGGGTCTCCGTTTTATCTCTTGCGCTGGCCCACCATACCATGGAAGTGCACGAACTTTTGCAGTATTATTGCTGGGAACCCTTACGCTAGGTTGTGTAATTCATCTAAGTTTTAAAAAAATTCACCGGTTGTAATTTTTATTCAAATATTTTAATCTGAAGTGTAAAAATATTTAAACAATTACGTTTCAAGTTTAACAAATAATAATTTATTAGACTTTTAAATATTTTGTCAAGTCAATATTAAAATAAGAGTTATTTTTAAAACCCCGTGGCAAATTAATGAATTTGAACACAAATCGGAAATGAATATCTTAACACAATGTAAGCTGTCAAGCTATTTCTTTTTTGAAACTGTAAATAATATAGTACCACTGGCACCAACAAAATAAATAGGTAAATGATGAAAAAATAAATTCTTTATTTCAAACACTTTTTCTTTTTTTAATCTGGTTTCACTAAGTTACAAAGGATTTCGGTTTTCGTAATTTACACAGTTGAGAATGAACCATCGTATAAAATATGTAGGGGATTTCTATACAATACAATAATTTCTATACAGGTTTAATGATTGGGAACGCAAATCACAAAAGAAACAAACTTGAAACAGTATAATGAGAGCGCCAAAACAACGAGCCGTAGTAGAATACGCTGAAAGTATTTGTTCATGTCCGATCAAGAAAACCAAACGGCATCGAGCGTGGTTAGTACTTGGGAGGGTGACCACATGGAAATAGCTGGAAGTTCAAATATTTCTATAGCCATTTCTATTATAGACACTTCTATAGCTGCTGATGAATCTAGCTCATAGAAAAACGGGCCATTATTCTGTAATATTTTTTCTATAAGTTTTTTTTTAATAGAATTCTCTAAGAAATTTTTGTGAGGGAATTTTCTGGGCCAGCAAAGGAATACCAGTAGGATAAGCTGCTAGCACTGCAGGAAAAGTGCCGGATTGAAGAAATGTGATGGCATACCAATGCTGGCCTGCTGTTGGCCATCACTGATGGGCCAGCTGCATTACGCTCGGACACGTTTTTACAGGTTTAAGTAAAGGCACCATTGCACTTTACCGCTGCTGGCTGCCACCTTTTTTCAAGTTGATGGCCCACTATTTCTTTCATTGCTGGGTTTGCACACAGAATTAGTAATCTTGGTTCAAATAATTTTAATCTCAAAATATAAAACTTGTACATCAACATACTATAAAATATGGGTATCCTTCTTTTCTAGTTCAATCTATCTTACACATATAATGTACTTTCATTATGGTATTGTGTATTAATGGATTTTATGACACATCTCAGTTTAAGTTTAATACTAATGATGATTCAGTTACATATCTATTTATTTTATATAATGATGCTTAAAACTATTTAATATTATTATTTATTTATTGCGATTTTCATAGTAAATTTATTAGGTAGGATAGCATGTCGTTTGTGTGCATTGGCCGCAATGAAATAGATGCTCTACTTTAATTTTAATAAATTGATAATCCATTTTTTTGGTAAATATCATTATGGATAAATGTATTTCTGGATTTTATGTTAATTTAAGTTTAATAAGAGAAGCTAAAAGCTGATAAAAGCTAAGTAAAGCTGATTAAGTTAAATGTCTATTGATTTTAATATTTTTGTTCTTAATACTATTTATTATTATTTATTTACTAGCTAACTTGCCCGGCGTTGCCCGGGTACATAAAAAAACTGCACGAATCGCGAAAAACCTCTGAAAATCACAATAAGATATTGCGAAAAAATTTTAAATCGCTGCACAAATTTCGAAAAGAGAAAGAAAAATTATATACTGTGCTCGAAGATTGAAAGTTGATTCAACTTCTATCAACATCTTTCACTAATGTGGAAAATTGGTAGAAAATCGCTAAAATACACTAAAAATCACATACAAAATACCCGAAAAATTCGAAAATTGTTATACGAAATCCGAATAAACTTTATTGAAATGAAGGTAGAAATTACTTTAGTATTATAGGTCAAAAATGGAATGTCAAAAAATTGCAGCAGATCGCGAACAAACGTAAATATCGAATTAAAAATCACCTGATGACGTAACAAACATGTGTAAAGTGTTTAATGTCAAGTAAATTTGACATTTACGATCACCCATTATTGGCATTTAATCTTATAGTTTCGCGATATTTTTTTTTGGTCTACGGGATAATCAGGTAGCACCACAAATTATTTCTGTTCATATTTAAAGGTAGATAAATAGCTCTTCTTTATATAAATAAATAAAATAAATATTGAAAAAAAATGCTTATATCTATATGAAAAATAAATAGTTTGCCAGTAAATATACGTAAAACTCACTTCACTCGCCAAGGCCATTTTCTCTAACTCACCAAAGCCCATATATCAAAAATATACCAAATACTCTTCAATCTGTTGCCTGATAAGAAACATCATCCAGGTAAGAAATTCTGTGTAAAACATGGTACTATAAAAGCGTCGGATATAATTGTTATATAGCAATTTGAATGGAAATGAAGAAACTAGTTAAAAAATTGCTCTTTTGGCTAGCATATGTTCAATATTTTTTAAAAATACACTAAAGGCTTTGTTATCGATTTTTCTTTGTTAACTGTAAATTTGGTTCTTGCAGCTGTTTAGGAATCTCAACATTTATAAAAACTAAAGCAACCATAAAAAAGAAATTTTTTAGGAGACTATGTCTCTATAAAAATATTTAAGGTTGAATATTGTTGAACGTTTATTTACTAACAGCAAATTTGAAATTAGTTCTGTTCAAAGGTGATGAGCAAATAAGGCTCAGTTATGCCTACATTGGAATTAACTTTTAAGGCTGTTCTCAACTGCTCCGCTCAACAAGCGCAAAACCTTTTGACATATTTACAAATTCATTTTTTAACGGAAAGATATAAAATTGGAAAGCCTGACTTGGAATCGAACCGTGTTTTCGATTTTTTGATCAATCAATTACCCACTGGGTTATAAGCGATTTTGATCACGTGACACGGCATTTTTCTCCCCTTACTGACTGGATTTTCTTCTTTCGTTCGGAAGTTCAGTTCAAAATGCCCAGTTTGACAATATTTTCTGAAAGATCTATGGCGTTTACAAGAAAACGGAAAAAACAGTTTGATGGCATAGTGTCTGAACACCTTCTAGTTTCATGCGTATCCGAACAAAAATGAATTAAAACTTATGTCAGAAAGTTGACCCTTTTGATTTGAGAACAGTCTTAAATATTTTGATAAAATTTAGGATCTAAATGCATTTTGTTCTGTAAAATTTATTCTTTTTTAATTATTATTTGACTTTTAATAAAAATTGTTTTTAACTTAAGTGTATGTTAAAATAAAACATGTATGAAAGTCAGGATGGTGTTACGAGAACATATTTAAAAAAATAAAATTTCCTAGACCTGTTCCAAATTTTACATAGTATAATAATATATAATATGTGAAAACAGTTTATAATATAAACTGTTTTCAGATAAACACTTTAAAACCAATAAATTTAGATTCGAATGTTTATTAAAATATTTTTTAGAAGAAAAATTGTCCGTCTCCCCCCCCCCCCAAAAAAAAAAATCATTTACTGAACTTTTGTGGGGAGGTGGGGGGTGTTAAACAATATAATTCCGACCAGCTTCGGGCTAGTTTTCATCCATGATAACCAATAGCGGCATTGATGTGGCTAGTTTCTGGTTTGCATTCATTAATGATGCCCATTGATGGCACAAATGTGGCTAGCTTCCGGCTTGCATTCATTAATTATGACCATTGTTGGCATAAGTGTGTCTGGATTGTGGCTAGCTTTTATTTAAAATGACCCTTAATGGCATAGCTGTGGGAAGCTTTTATTCCAGAATGCCATTAAATGTATAATTGTGGCCAGTTTGCGGCTAAATATCAGTTTTAGATGACCGTTAATGGCGCGTTTGTGGGCAACTTATTGTACTTGCGGCCAATTTCCTTCCGGCCTTATTGTGTACGGCGTGACACTTTTTTGACGGAGCCGTTACGGACAATGATAGCGGTCCGCCATCGAACACTTTCGGCCAAGGCTACCGAACCCATCAGTGGACCACAAGTTCTGTGTTTGTTGGGAACTTTACGTTTCTAGCCCCTTCAATATTGAAAAAATCTCAATTTTAGAACATTTTCTGTTCCTGCATCCCCCACTTTTTGGTATTGGCCCCGACATAAAATATAGCCTATGTTGGAGTCACCATCGATTTGCCATCATTACTTTTGAAATCGGTTTGGTATTTCCTGATATTCCATAGAAGAGCTAATTTGGAAAATGACACTTTTTACTCATTTAAATTAAGAAATTTTTAGTAACTGTCCTTGGAGATCATTTACGTTTTATAAGCATCTTCCACGTCAAATTTAAAGTTTCTATCTTTAACAATTCCATAGAAATAGTAATTCAGGACCTTTCCCCAACCGTTTTTAGAACACTTATCGCGCATTTTCACACTTTTAAATTTGTAATTTTTTACAATCTTCGAGAGCATTTACATCTTAGAAGTATATACCATGCCAAATTTTAAGGTTTTATCTTTAACAATTCCATAAAAATTTTAGAACGCTTTTCGCGCATTTTCACCCCTTTTAAATTTTGATTCTTTTATAAACTGTTCATAGAGAGTATTTTGATAATTTCAAGTTCTATTTTAATTCCAAAGAAATCTTACTTTAGGAAGTTTTTAGAACTGTTTTCGCGCATTTTTACACCTTTTAAATATCATTTTTTTTATAAACTGTTCTTTTAGAGTATTTACATCTTATAAGTTACTACCATGCGAAATTTCAAATTTCTAGGTCCTTCATTATCACAAAAGTTGCCTTTAAAACGTTTTTTGCTCCCGTAATCCGCCCCTTTTCCGCTTTTTTGTTCCAGAAAAAATTAATAGATATTTTTGCCTTATTTAATCGGCAGATTAATGCGATCTTAAAAGACAATATTTACTGTATAATTTTTGTGGTACAAAACAGCGTAAGATGTTGACCACTATGGTTGAGGTTATTTGCAACGACATAAAATATAGACTATATTGGAACAGGGACATTCACATTTAATTTGCCATCATTACTTTTACAATTGCTTTGGTAGTTCTAGAGCAGTGGTTACCAACGTGGGACGTACGCCCCACCGGGGGGACATTTGACCTTCCAGGGGTGACAATTCCAAATTTATTACTTACTCATTCACTATAAGTTTTTTTTTTTTTGTCTTTTTTGGGATAAGTTGTGTAGTAGTCTAAAAATACATGGAATACAAGCAAAATTTAATAAATCAGTTTATTATTGAATTTTTAAAATGTTCTGTATCGAAATTTTAAAATAGATTTAACACCAGAATAAGTATGTGAATAATTTTTGAAAATATTTTGATATCCTTTAAAGTATTAAAACTCACTATAATTTTTCTGGTGGAAATTTTAAAATGTTTCGTAACGTTTTCCATTATTTATTAACCTTCCGTCTACCAGACGGGTCCATTGGACCCGACATGTACATTCAAAATATTTATTCAAACCAGAAATTTCTTCAAAACAAACTAAATGTATAAATCAGACAATAATAAGTTGAATAAACAAATTAAATAGTTTAAAGTAAAAATTCTGGCGTAGAATGTTTTTATAAAACTTGAGTAAAATTTCCGGTAGTTCTAGGGTTAAATGAGTTTTCTACTTCTATTCACTAATACAATTATCGATATTGGAAAAGGAAAAACAGAGAGAATGTGGTATTCGAAATAACGGCTACTTAATTTGATAAAGATGCGAATATTAAAATACTTCTTGTGTATTGTGTTATTCATATAAAGAAAAGCCAGTGTCCAAAGCTTTTCTGCCAACTCTTAATAAGTTACAAGAATGCATTATAAAATGTATGAATTTATCAGTTTTAACATTAAATGTATGTGTTTATTTAAGTTACTTGGGAAGATAAAAATGAGACTGTATAACACTTTTCTTTAATATTGAGTTAAATTGGAAAAGTACAACATAACTCGTTTTGGCATGCAGGCAAAGATGTATAATCTCATTGCATTTATAAAATTATGTTAAAAACACATTTGTGGTAGAAGATTCCCCTCTTTGATAAGTTAAAAAATATGAAATGAATAGATTTTATTAAGGCTCTATTACACTTCCACCGTGTGAATAGAGTTCATTTTTAAAAAATGAGAGGCATAATTTACAGATTATGGGAGGGTGGGGGGGACATAGTGACTTTACGGATGCTTTGGTGGGGCGTGGCCAGTATAAGGTTGGGAACAACTGTTCTAGAGGTTTCATCCCACAAATAAACAACCGTTACGTTTTTATAATATTTGTAGGAATTTATTTATTTTGAGAAGTATCAATTATAGTGATTTGAATAGTTGACTGCAACAGTTTTTATCTTACTTTGCGCAAATGTTTCGTTTGGAAGTACATTTTCTATACTCATATTTAGAGGTTAGATACCACAAATTTTCAAAACTAATTCTTTTCCTTATTTCATAGTAGTCTTTTGTGATTACATGAAACGGGTATTTTTATTCAAATATAGTGGTAATCAAGGATTGAATTTATTTAATAAACGTTAAATTTTTATTAATTCACATATGCATGACTGCCCAGGTAGGGTTAAGTGATTGTGAATTTTAAAATCCTCATGAGAAATTAATATATTTGTGTTACTAACAATGTTACAGAAAAAACTAAAAATACTTATTTGGTATTATTACATATCTAAATTCATCCCGGGATTTCTATTTATTCAACTTCTATACATTTGTGTACGCCTTCTATTATATTTGCAATTGTATATTGAAATAAATTTAGTAACTTTATGTATTATAAAAAATAATGCAGAAAAAAGGCTTGTAACCCTCACCTCTTTCGAAAAAAAAATCCAGGAACCTACATCGGAAATAATGGGCTGCTCTGGCTACTCGAAATCACTTTCTTGGAAAATTCAGATATCCTATAATCTAGAATAATACACGAATAAATAAATAGCAAACCGGAAAAAGTAACAAATTTAATTTAAATGTATTTAGAAAAGAACCTCGTTATGGCGGGTTTTCCATAGCATTTCGTGTCTAATCTAGTACATCTGATGCTTTTTAGCGACGGATAACAATATACACTGTTAAAAATTTGCAGCCGTGTGGGAGGTCATTTGACAGTTTTTTTTCCGAAAACGGTTAAAACAACCGTAATTTAACACTTTTCTAACTATATTATTGGCCATTTTATGGTGAGAATATAGTTAAATTATGGTTATGAAACCGTTTTATCAAAAAAAAACGGTCGAATGACCTGCAAGAATGCTGCAAAATTTTTAACAGTGTAGAATATATGTGGGAAATATTTTAAATTGGTAGCCAAGGGTCAGAACCGCAAGCACTCAGTAATGTATCGTAGTTTCAGGTGTATAAACAGAGGATCAAACAGGATTGCCAGTTTGACCTCCATTTTTGCCACCTTGGTGGTAGTGGGCTCGAACGTAAAATATAGCGTATCTTTGAACACGGACTCTCACCATCAGTTTGCCAACATCACATTTGAAATAGGTTTGGTATTTTCTGAGATTCCATTGAAGTCGTAATGCAAAACGTTTTTGGAATGCTTTTCGCTCATTTTGCGCTTTTAAATTTCGATTATTTTAGAAACAATTCTTACATATCATTCACGTCTTATAAATATCTACCATTCCAAATGCTGTGTAATTATGTATAACAATTTAACAGAAATTGTAATTTAGACCACTTTTAGGATTCGTTTCGCGGATTTCAAACTTTTAAATTTCGATTTTTTTTAGAAACTGCCCTTAAAGAGCATTTACATTTTATAGCTACCTCAAGAAATTTTACGGTTCTAGCCCCTTTAATATTGAAAAAAATCTCAATTTTAGAACATTTTCTATTCCTGCACCCTCCACTTTTTGGAAGTGGTACCGACATAAAATGTAGACTATGTTGGAGTCACAATCGATATGCCACCCTTACTTTTGAAATCGGTTTGGTATTTCCTGAGATTCCACAGAAGACCTAATTTGGAAAATGACGCTTTTTAAATTTCGAAATTCTTAGTAACTGTTCTTGGAGATCACTTACATCTTATACGCATCTACCACGTCAAATTTAAAGTTTCTATCTTTAACAATTCCATAGAAATAGTAATTCAGAACCGTTAAGTATCGTAATTCAGAACCGTTCCCTAACCATTTTTAGAACGCTTATCGCGCATTTTCACCCTTTTAAATTTGTAATTTTTTACAATCTGTTCTTCGTGAGCATTTACATCTTAGAAGTATCCACGATGCCAAATTTCAAGTTTTTATCTTTAACAATTCCATAAATAATCTTAATTTAGAACGTTTTTAGATAGCTTTTCGCGCATTTTCACCACATTTAAATTTCGATACTTTTATAAACTATTCATAGAGAGTATTTAGATTTTATAAGTATCTACCATGCCAAAATTCAAATTTTTAATAACTGTTCTTGAAGAGTATTTACTATAAGTATTCTATGAGCATTTACTATAAGCATTCATTATAAGTATTTACTACACAGAATTTCATGTTTCTATCTTTAAAAATTCCAATGAAATTGTAATACAGAACTGTTCCCTAACCGTTTTTAGAACGCTATTTGCGCATTTTCACCCTTTTAATTTTGGAATTTTTTAGAAAGGGTTCTACGAGAGCATTTAGGTCTTAGAAGTACCTGCCATGCAAAATTTCAAGTTTCTATGTTTAAAAATTCCATAGAATTCTTACTTTAGAACGTTTGTAGAACTTTTTTCGCGCATTTTGACGCTGTGTAAATATCGATTTTTTTTTTATAAATTGTTCTTAGTGAGTATTCACATCTTATAAGTACTACCATGCGAAATTTCAAATTTCTAGGTCCTTCATTATCACAAAAGTTGCATTTAACCTTTTGAGCTCTGGAGGTGAATTTCTTCAAAATGCCCAAATGTCACATCGGCACCAGTGTTTTGTAAATAAAAGATTCGCCTTATAATATAGACGAAAAAATGTATAAACCCTTAAAGCCCCGGCATCTCTTCCACAAATTCTATTTGATCGGCACCACTTTTTTAAAAGAAGTTTCCTTCATTTACACTATTTAGAAAATGCTCTGATTAAATAAGGTAAATTTTATTTTCCTTTATTACTGGTGCCAAAAACAAATTTTGCAAAGAAAGATCATGTCTCCGCAGTGGAGCCAACGGAGTGGTAAGGGTTAATCTATTTTCAAATTAATTTGGTTGAATATTCCGGGACCAGTGTGACATTTGGAGATTAACTGTAAGTAGAAAATAATTCACCCATCAGAGCTCAAAGGGTTAAAACGTTTTTTGATCCTGTACCCCCACACTGAGGTTATTTGAACCAACATAAAATATAGTCTATACTAGCACAGGGACATTCACCATCAATTTGCCACCATTACTTTTGAAATTGATTTGATAGTATTAGAAATTATATCCTGTAAATAAAAAACCGTTATTATTTTTTAATAATACAGTCGATCCCGGTTAAGACGCGTTTCAAGGGAGTGGACAAAAGTCGCGTATTAAGCGGGATCGCGTATTAAACGTGATTTGTATAATGTTTCAGGAACTGGGCTTATTTATATATTTAATCGTCTAAATAAACTTTAGAGCTTTCATTTATCTGCTTAGGGTCGAAAATTGTGTCTTTTACGTGTATATAGATCAAAATTTAATTGTATTTCTCTTTAACTCATTGTTTCTTTTTATAGAACCATCTGGAATAATAACGAAAATTAAATATGGATTCCAACATGGATTTATTGTTGACAAATACGCTGCAACAAAAAATAATTTTCCGACTAGTCTGATTTTTTTAACAGAGAGAAAAAATATTAACTCTTCGAATCACAACCCAGTTTTTAAAATCATGTTTAGTTTTTATAATAAGGAGTACCATTAAAATCTGTCCTTCTTTTTAGCGTAATAAAAAACTATCCTTATTTATCTTTGTGTAAAAAAATATTGTTTCCATAGCAAAAAGTAAAGGAAACATAGAAAACATAAAAGAATTGTAATTATCCAACCGCAATCGTATTTGTTTAATCTTAACGAGTTACATGTTTTGTTGCCTATAACATACATTATAAAACATAGTAGTGATATAACGTACACTTAAAACCTCACTAACAACAGGTATGATCATCTCTAATCGTAATAATTTTTATGATGTGTCTGAAAAACCTGAATTCATCTATATTTCTGTACTACAGTAAAAGTATACACGAAGCGCGAGGCAAAGAATGTTAGGAGGCGGGATCAAAGAAAGATTGCAGTTTTGCTAATTTATTTGGTTTTTGTTTTATTCAAATATCTACCACTATTTCCGGTTAGTAATTTTCACCTTAATTAATATCTTATTAAACAAAGTAAATAATACTATTCGGAAAGTGTTTTTTTTTATCTGTATAAAAAATCCACTAAATTGGCAACAGTGAATTCGCGTCTTAAGCGAGATTTTTTTCCTCACGGACCGAAAATTTATCGCGTATTAAGCGGGATCGCGTAATAACCGTTCGCGTATTAAACGTGATATTTTTACATTAACCTTATGGGCGGTGTTCAAGGGATCGGAAAAAATCCGCGTATTAAGCGGGATCGCGTATTAACCGTGAGCGTCTTAACCGGGTTCGACTGTATTAGTGTGGATTTATTTATTTTTAGAAGTATCAATTATAAGAGTGTTGCAACAGGCGACTATTTTTTTATTCTGTTCGCTACACTATTTTAAAAAAAATACATTTCTTAGTATATTTTCCTTGCTAATGTTGTCAAAGTATATGGTAAAGATTTTCGTTTAAAAAAATGTGTGCAAATTAGAATTAAAAAAAAAGCCGCCCGTGGCAGCCCTGGTTATAAGGATTTGAACAGTTGACCTAAACCGTTTTAATCTCACACAGTGCAAATGTTTCTTTTGGAAGTACAATTTCTATTCTCATATTTAGGGTTAGATACCACAAATTTTCAAAACTAATTCTTTTCCTTATTTCATAGCAGACTTCTGCGATTAAATGAAACGAGTAATTTTATTCAAATATAGTGGTAACCAATGATTGAATTTATTTAATAACGGTTAAATATTAATTCAAAAATGCGTGACTGAGCAGGCAGGGCCTGATTACCAACGGGGCAAATTCCTACCAGTAAAAAGGAACAGAAAATTTTGTTTCGTTCATGGCAGAAATTTTACATGAATATGGCGTTTAGATAAGGCGAACATTTCTTTTAAAATTTATTGGTGTAAGTGTGCCCCGTTGGTAATCAGGCCCTGTGCGCAGGTAGGGTTAAGTGATTGTGAATTTTAAACTCCTCCTGAGAAATTAATATATTTGTGTTACTAACAATATTACAAAAAAAACTAAAAATATTTATTTGGTATTATTACATATCTAAATTCATTTCAGGATTTCTGTTGATTCAACTTCTATACATTTGTGTACGCCTTCTATTATATTTGCAATTGTATATTGAAATAAATTTAGTAACTTTATGTATTATAAAAATAATACAGAAAAAAGACTTGTAACCCTCCCCCCTTTCGAAAAAAAGTCCAGAAACTTACCTCGGAAATAATGGGCTGCTCTGGCTACTCAAAATCACTTTCTTGGAAACTTCGGATATCCTATAATCTAGAATAATACACGAATAAATAAATTTCAAACCAGAAAAAGTAACAAATTTAGTTTGAATGTATATAGATATTAACCTTACTGCCATGTTTGACAGCCCTTTGTGTCTATTCCAGTACATCTGCTGCTTTTAAGCGACAGATAACAACATCGAATATATGTCGACAATGTTTTAAAATTGTAGTACGGCCACGAGTCAGACAGTGTTGCCAGATTGGGGATTTTGTCCCCATTTTGGGGAATTTTGAACCTCTAGGGGAATTTTTGGGGGACAAGTAGTTCGTGGGGAAATTTTTGGGGACTACAAACAATTTTGGGGAAAAACTTGGGGATTTTTTTTTTTTTTTTACTATTTACCGTAAAAATTTCTTTTAGTCCTGTAGAAAAACTGGATCTGTCTGGAACTCAATTTTGATTTGAAAGACGAAAATACAATCCAGAAATCGGAAATATCAATAATTATTCTTGGATGTGGTCGTGTTCGTTGTTTACAACATTACATTTTACACATATTACAGATGCATGAGACGATTCTTAAGCAGCTTAAACCTGCGCGTGACTAAATCTGCAGGACTTTAACGAAAAATTCTTTCGCTGTACTTTAAAAAAATTAAATATGTGGAAAACAGATATTTTTCTCTTTTATGATATACAAAAGCACATCGATTGATACTGCGAAAATACTTTGCATTATGATTATGTACTTCAGTATAGGGATGATAAAAATATTAAAACAGCGTACCATCTCGGATTCATTCAAATCCCTACTGATAAGAGATTATCTAAAGCTATGGAGCTAATGTAACAATAGTCCGACATTGTTAGACAATACTTTTAAAAACAAACGTAAAATAAAACTTGTCACTGCAAAATATATCATTCTTTTAATGTAGCTACAAAATATGCATTCAGCCCAGTTTAAAAATTTGTTTTTTGTAAATGGGGAATTTTTTCAAAAAAGGCTTGATTTAGGAAAAATTTTTGAGCTAAAATTACTTAAATATTTTTTATAGTGGTAAATTGAAAATTTAAAAATTCCCCTTTACAGTAAAAACTGAGTTGGGGACTTTTGCGGAAAAAAGCACTGATTTGGGGAAAATTTCAGAAATTTTGGAGAAATTCACGTTTGACTATCTGGCAACACTGGAGTCAGAACCGCAAGCAATCCCTACTGTATCGTAGTTTCAGGTGTATAATCAGAGTATCGAACAGGGTTGCCAGTTTGGCTTCCAATTTTTATCAGAAATTTTAAATTCGAGCAGGAAATTTTGAAAGACAGACCTTTACTTTAACTGATGGCTAAATCTCTCTTATAAATAAACTATAAAATACTATTTTTTATTTCTGGTATAAACACTAAATTTCCGAATAAAAAGGGAAGCCAAACAGGCAACCGTGGGATCAAACAATCATGTTTGATCCTTTTAACTTTCTTAATCCGTGCCGTGCATCAGGAATACTAGAGGTGTTAACGTTTGAGAATCACTTTTTCAAAATAGCAGTCGTAGTTAAATAAATCGTAGAAATCTGTGATTGAATATGGCGAAATTTAATATTCGAAATAGTTTTAATGAGAGATAAACATCTATAGTCACCGTAAGCGGTTAAGTCTATTAACTTTTCTTTTACGCAATTCCAGTATCCATAAATAATAGCGGTATCCAGTGTCAATATGTATAAAATGTGAATTTTAATATTTCACCTATCATATCTTTTTAATTAAAATTGGTATCCCAAAATGTATCTTTTACAGAATTTCCAATCTTTAGTCACCGGATTTTTAAAAAAGAAATTTTTGCTTAATTGAATCGGGAAAATGCTCGGCTTAAATAAGGCAAAATTTACAATATAATTTTACTGGTGAGAGCAATCACCGATTCTGAGCACCTTACGCGGCACGAATACCGGTGTCTCGTCCCCAAGCAGTTAAAGCTTCTTCCCACTTTTTTACAATTAAAATAAACATAACTTGAACCTGAAAAAGCATTTAATTTAATGACATCTCGATCTTAAATGATTTTTATTTAATTTTATTTAATAAAATTTCTATTATTCCTTGATTTGGAAAAAAAGGAAGGTTGGCAGTTATATTTTTGGAAATATCAAGTTTCCTGTAATCTAGAAAAGTACGTAATTAAACAAATAATTTTTTCACCGGAAAAAGGAACAAATTTAGTTTTAACCTTCCGTCTACCAGACGGGTCCATTGGACCCGACATGTACATTCAAAATATTTATTCAAACCAGAAATTTCTTCAAAACAAACTAAATGTATAAATCAGACAATAATAAGTTAAATAAACAAATTAAATAGTTTTAAGTAAAAATTCTGGTGTAGAATGTTTTTATAAAACTTGAGTAAAATTTCCGGTAGTTCTAGGGTTAATGAGTTAAAAAAAAACGTTTTTGCAACATCGAGTCATTCTTAACCATTTCCGAAGCGCTGTGCCCAGGTCGGGATACCCAATTATAATTCTAAACGTGCAAACGGGCCCGAGAATATTTTAATAAAATTTTGCATTAACAATGAAAGTATAAAGTACCACGATTTTCATTTCTAAAAAAGTCGTATGTAAATTTCGGTTTAGGTCGATGTTTTCATCATCTTACAACAAAATTTGTCTGTGCCGGAAAGGATTAGCCTTTTAAATCACGAAGATCTGCTTCTTAATCACGGCAGATAGCATAGTAAAATTTATAGAATGCGGAAAGCTGGTGGGTAGATCCACTTGAACTCCATGATGCAAATGATGCAGTGCATCAGTGAATGGAGAAAGAAAGAAGTTTAGCAGAGTTCGTGTGCCTCAGGAGATTTAAGAGGTTTGTCTATAAAATTTTTCATAAAATAACGGTCGTTGTATCTAAACACAGAATTTTGTTTAGTTAAATAAAACAAATATCACTTTACGAAATTTCTGTTATTCTATCCGTTCAGCCTACGAAACCTGTGTAAGAGCCTATTATGTTTGTTAAAAAATGAAGAAATATATTTATTTTTTTGTGATTAAACACAATTCATATTGTAGATTTTCAATTATCTGACTTTCTAGGTACGAGGAGTTGGAAAATAGACATTTTGGAGGCCATTACAGTAGAATGACGATTAATCATACTCTGGAATACATTTTTTAAACTCAGACAAAAATAACACTTATTTTATGAGGAAATAAGCATCAGTGCTGCCAATTCTTGGTTTTGATCCAAAGCCAAAAACATTCAGCTATATAGAAATAAAGTAACAATATAAAAAAAAATATCAAATATTTTAGTTTATATGTGAGTTAATTATATATACATTTTGAATCAATAACTAGTGTGACCTGCATATAATGCTCAATTGTTGGCCCGATTGGATTAGATATTCTTTCTAAGTACATAACTAACTTAAATAAATAAAATGATGAAAGATTAAGTTCGTTATCCAGACAGTGTTAATTACATCACAATTTTCGAAAAGAATTTTTTAACTGTTTGATAGTAGAAAATTATTACAAATTCTAAGAAATTTTTTTTATCTAAAAATAAAAAATAAATCAAGGATCTGTAATCTGAAATAGCGGTGTCAGGCTCTTTAGAAATTCAAAAGGAGTGTATGAACATTGGGCTTCACAAACTACATCACACGTATTATTAATAAAGTTATTAATAAAGAGGAGGAGGCATATTACGGCATACCCAGGGTGGGCACGGTTACTACATTTCTCACTCTTAATTTTCGAAAGGTCATCTTCAAATTACTTTATTGCCGAATTTAACAATATCACCGGTTAAATAACATGAAGCTTTATGTTTGAATTTATTGGTTGCAAAGTATAAATCATACATGTTCTGGATATGCCTGAGAATTCCTGGGTTATATCGTAGAATTTGTAACACATTTCTGCAATCAGATAACACGAATAATTTAATTATTAGTCACTATTTGGAATTGAACGTAATTGTCGGCGCTAAACTTGTCTAGAGTTCATGAAAGATGGCGAACTACAGTGGTGGAAAATTGGCGCAGAGGCGGAGCCTATTGACACCACTAAGTTTTGGTAGTATTTTTCGGCTTATCTAATAACAGAATTTCCGAGTTTTTATTAAGGTGAAGTACACAATAAAAAATTAGTGGTGCCAATAGCCTCCTCCTCTGCGCCAATTTTCCACCGCTGCGAACTATAATAAGAATATTGTATTTTAGACATAAAAAATTCCATGTGAAAGTTCGGCATTTTAGCTACCGTGTTTTGGCATAAATATTGATTCTTATAATGAATTACAAATGTTTGGAAGGAATAACCAGTATTTTCACGGGATTTAACAAACAAAAACAGTTCACTGGAAACATAGAGTGAAACCCCTAATAATTGAGACCTAACCAGTTACTGACATTAAAAAAAAAGCACATGTAACAGGATTAAGGTATTTACTCGTACAGTAGATAAAAATTATTTAGGTAAAAACGCATGTAAAATTATCATAAATGTATGAGAACCAAATATATGTAAAACGTCGCAGTGAAAAGGGGAGGGTTAAGAACAAAAAGCGGGTGCGTGCACTTCACGAAATTCCCGCGATCTTTTCTCAGCGATCTTCCCGCGATCTTAATGCAGTTACATGTTGCATATCAAACTTGATATTTGTTTTTCTATATTTTTAAAATGAACTCGAAAATTACACGTAAGTAGCTTTAATTCAGCATTGATTTAACAAAATTATTATTTTAAGTTAGGGAATTAAAGCCAAATTATTGTTTGAATACTAGGGGTGATTTTTAGATTTTTTTTTTTTTTTTTTTTTTTGACCAGAAGTTCATGGGTTCCACCGTTTTTCACTGTTACTTGTTTGGCAATCTAAAATACACATTAGAAAATACTTTGTGTGGTGAGAGGTTTCCGATATGTGCCAGTTTTTTTACCCCTTTTCAGATTTGTAAAACGTTCTAAGATATGATATCCTCCAAAGAATTGATACTGTAATGAAAATAATTGTTTTTTGAGAAAACTAATTAATCAGGGCTAATTCCATGGGTTTTTGTAGTGTAACTCACATAGATAATAACTGCTATGCTTGTTGGCCACCGTTATTTTCAAAATGTTTGCATCGCCTTATTCAATTAATGAGATATCTCCGATAAAATAAGTCACATTTTTCCGTTCTAAAATACTGGTAGCCAAAAATCGTAGCCTCTGACTTACACTACAAGTACTCTATAAATACACTACAAATAGCCTCAGATAAAACTTAAGTAGGAAGTAGAAATATTAGGCAAAAATATAAAAATATCGCTCGTAAAATGAAGAAGAAAAGATGGAAGACTCACAGATTGCCAAATTACTTTAGATCTCAAGGGCACTTTTGAAACAAATATTTTTATTTCTAAAAAAGATTTTTTTCCAACTCTGAGACTGCAGGAGGAACATAAAAAAAAATTCTGTGAAAGTAAAATTCAAACGATGCCGGGAAAAAGTTTGAGATCCTTTGCAAAACCATAATATATATGAATTATTACACGATACATTTTGTAGCGTGCAAGATAGTGACAAGCGAGAGAAGCCTGATCATCGCACTCTGAATAATAGCCTTGAGCGCTGACACAAAGATGACGGCGGCCGAAGGCGGATTTTTTTCAGCATTTGTATGGCCCCTTCAATTTTGTTACCAATAATTCTTAAAAGAATTTCCGCTTTATGTTTCTTGGATTAAACAATTCAAATAAATCTTTTATAAAATTGATGGTGTCTAAATTTAAGGGACCGTACATACATTTTAACCCCCTCACTGACAAGCCCGTGTTAATACGTTCACTAAGCTCCAGGTTTCACTGCAATACAAGCAATATTTAAAGTAATATAATTCTATTGATTTAATGTATTTTTAATACATTGAACAATGATTAATACTTCCAAGGATTGCATTCATATTCGTTATTAAAGTTTTTTATAAAATGTTCAAAGAATAATTTTTTTTAGCATTTAATTAAAATGCAGAGAAAACAACATTACAATTTTGCCCTTTTCCAAGACAGTTGGAGGGTTAAAAAATCCGCCTTACGCAGCCGCCATTTTTGTGTCAGGGCTCCGATTTCGTATTCAGGTGGCGGTGGCCTGATATTGTAAAGCGAATTAACAAAGAGGGTCAATAAAATAAAAAATAAGTACCTCAAACAAACAGTGTCCCTTAAAAATAAATCGTACTCGAGAAATTGCATTAATTTATGACAATAAAATGCCGATGCAGCATTGTACGAGCCGCTGATTTTCGAAGAGAGGCAAGTCCATTTTCTGTGAAAAAATTGTTAAAGCAAAAACTTATAACTTAACATAAAATTTATGTTTTTAAACAATTCACAAAAATATCTTTTAATATCAGTACCAGTTTGTCCCTAACAATGTATTTGGCTAGACATAATTTAAATGCGTTGTATTTCAAAGGAAGGAAAGACCATTTTGAATAACATTAATTTTTAGGTTGCACAATATGTTAATATCATGCACAAGAACAGTCAGAATTTCATAGTGAAATCAATTAACATATTCGCTATTTAAATGATGAAATATATTCATATATATAAATTATATGGCGTACAACGTATTACAGAATATTTTTTGCACTTTTTTCCTATAAAATTAAATTTATTTTTTGTTTTAATGTAATTTTTCCAAAGGGGAATGAATAATAAGACAAAATTTCGCTCTGTTTGCGTGTCTGTCTGTGTGCGATGGCTAGCGAAATCTACGGCACGTACGAGGCTCAAACTTTGTGTGAGGATAGTCGAAGACCTCTCCTGGTACATATAAATTGCAGAATTTCAAATTTCTAATAATTAGGTGAGAAATTAATTAAAATCCGCAAATTAAAAGAATGGAAAAGAAATCATAATTCAACAAAAACATAGATTTTTATTAAACCGCAGAATATTTCTTCGAAAACTGGAAGAGAGGGGGAATGGTTAATAGAATTATTCGGCTGCTAGGGCGATAAATGTACTGGGCTTTTTAAAAAAGACTGTATTTTAAATTCTACTGGTCCTAAAAATTCGAAAATTACACAGACAGACGCTTAAAATAATCCCCTTTCAGAAATTCTAAAAAGTATTTTTATACTCCTGTAAACAGTTGACAAAACCATTAAAAATCCATTTACAAAATCTCTTTTATTTCCGTTCATAGAAGCACAGATTTTTGAGAAATCTCTTACAGCAATAGCAGGTGTTTGAATAGAAAACGACTGGCTACGGAATAAAAACCCCAAATCGCAAATGATTTTTATACTAGGATTCTTTGGACGCCATTAAAGTTTTTTAAATACACCATTTAGATATTTTAAAGTTATGCATCTAGCCCTATCTTTAAACGCTGTTCAATAATATCTAAATTTTATAAATATCGATCCGCGAGTTTTTGTTTTATAAAAAAAAAATCCATTTTGAAAAAGGAAAAGGAATGCTTTGTTGAAACGTGAATTTGTTAAAATTAAGAAAACTAACGAACCGATTGATTTGGAACTTTTAGATAGTTTATAATACATAATAAAGATTTTAAAAAGTAAGAGCATCCAATTTCTGGGGGGAAGAGGGCTGCGATCAAATATTTAAAACAGTACCGTTATCTACCGTTTAATATGCAGCTTTTTGACGGATCCCTGGGAGGCACTTTACTTATTTAATATAAAAATTTCTAAAGTGTAGTTACCATTATTTAGAATTGTAATCTCAGTAAATCTCTTAAATTGTTCCTTTAGTCCGCCACCCCCTTTACTAATATATGTACGAGTAAGTTGTTTAACGTAGTTTCGTTCGGAAGCAGTTTCGTTAAGAGTAGTGTTACGCCCACTGGTGGTGGAATATGGAACTAAAAAATTCGAGATTGGTTTTTTGCATGATTTTGCAGTGCGTAGGCAGCATGCCTGTTAAACCTTCATTTAATATATCATCGGAAAACTCTCTAACAATTCTTTCATTATGAACCTTTCTACTCCCTCACTCTAATTTATCCATCCCGGGGTTGAATTTTCTAACTAAGCTCCTAATTAATCTACAGCAAGAGGCACCGATATAAAATATAGCTTATGATGAAGCAGTGAAAGTCACTATCAATTTACAACCATTAATTATCAAATCGGTTTGGTATTTCCTGAGATTCCATAGAAATCATTTTTTTAAAAAAAGTTTTAGAACGCTTTTCGCTCGTTCCACCCTTTTGAATTTGGAATTTTTTAGAAACTGTCCTTAGAGAGCATTTTCATCTTATGAGTATCTACCATGCCCAATTAGATTTTTCTATCTTTAGCTATTCCATGAGAAATTCAATTTAGATAGTTTTAAGAGCGCTTTTTTGGCATTTTCAAACTACTTAAATTTAGAATTCTTTATAAACTGTTCTTAAAAAGTATTTGGGACAAAACAATTTATGTCCTTTTCCCAAAAGATAAATATATATATATATATATATATATTTAAGTATTCTGTTTTCACCAAATACAATTTTTTCTGTGTTTATATGTATACAACCTATATAAAATCAGTTCCAGCATCGCTAAATTCATAGTTACTATAAATAGATAAAAATACAGTCACCTAAAAATACCTTATCCCCTAACTTAATTTTAATTCCTAAGTGGCACATATGCACAAGAATATTGGAATGAAAAATTCCTTTTTATTAAGTATGTGAAAAAAAAAAAAAAAAAACTTTTGCTTATTTTGAAATAAATTTGTTTGTAAATTATGGTGTCACCATTCATTTCTGCATTTTACGAATAGAAGTACCTTGTCCCAGAAAGACTTGAAGGTTAATATTGTACTGGACAATATCCACTCAATTCACAACATTTATATTTCTATCAAAATATTATTTCTAGTCTATTATATCATCATTAGTGTATTAGACTTCAATATGTAATTTTATATTCAAATGAAAACAGTAATGTAGATTAATTTATATGAAAATATGAAACCTCTGTTACTTGTATTTAGCATTACAGCCAAAATTTTCAAATCCCCGTACTATATGTATTTTAAATTGTCAAATGGTTTTAATATATTGAAAGAAGAGATGCCTTTTGATGTTTTGGGAACATTTTTTAAGAGCTACTCATATACAACAAGAAAAAAATAGAGAAAAAAAGCGAGCAACAGAAATTATGCATGTAGTACAGGGGTTACATTTTTGTAACAGAAGTTACATTGAGCAACACGAATTAGACATTAATAATCTAACAACAATGGCACCACTGAAGAACTGTGATGGATTTCTATTACGCATATGAATTTTAAACTACATTTTTGCTAATTTATCTACACCTGTTACAAATATGTACTAACAGAAGTTACAGGTAGCACATGTTACATTTAACAAAGAAAAAATATAGTATTTTCTATAGTTTTACAAAAATATGTAAATCTGACATTTATTTAAAATACGTTATCTTAATTTCATATAATAAAAATAAAACTTTAATTAAAATGACAATATTTTAATTTAAAATTTATGTAAGATAGGTTACAAACAGAAAAAACACTAATCTCGAATTCAGATATTTCAGCTTACTGACCATATATGTGCAGAACAAATTCAAAATGGCTGTATCATATCATTTCTAATATATTTACCTACACGTAGGCGCAGTAGTAACGTCTGTACGAAACAATGGAAGTCATTTCTTTGGTAAGAAAAGTTACAGTAACAGATATTACAATTTCAAAGTACAAAATTTAATCTTAACGCCTTGAGGGACAAGCAAAAATGTCTCTAAATATTGAATTCTCATCGGAAGAATCGGAATTTTTTCATTTTTAAATAAGGAAAAGCAATGTTTCGACGATTTTTCCACCAAAGTTAAAAATATAAAACTTACATACAATTTTCTGGTGAGAATCTTATTTAAATTAGGTGGGATATATTTTATCCCACCGCCCCTCAAGGGGTTAAAATATAACAATAATAAATAAATATTTTAGTGTTCCGGCCCTAACTAGTTAAAATACTATGTTTTATGATTACATAAAACCAGTTAAAAATGTAATTTTAAATATTATTAGTTAAAAACCTAAATTGAAAACTATGCTGTTCCGACAGACTGTTTTGTTAGTCAGGATGAATAAAATTGGATAATTTAAATAAAAAAAAAATATTTTTAAATAATTTTTTGTTTACTAATGAAGTCCTTACTGATTGTTTTAACCCTTTCGAGGGCGGTTTCCTTAAAAAAAGGACACCTTATTTTAATTTCAAAACTGACAAACGGCACCAAGAATATTTAATTAAATTTTTACTTTCTTCTATCTTCAATAGAAGAAAGTATTGTAATCGAAATTTTTTTCGACTTCCGGTTTTCGACGGATTTGCATGTTTTAGGGGTCAGAGATTCCAAAAAACATGTTTATAGAAAATGTCTGTCTGTCTGTGTGTCCGTCTGTCCGTCTGTCCGTCTGTCTGTCGCCATTGTACCATCAAAAAGTGTATGAAGTTATGTATAGAATTAAACCAAAATTTTATTATAAGTTTTTGGCTATGGCAAGCAGGTCCTCCCGGAATTTAGAAAAAATTCGCCGGTAGGGGGCGCTGATATAACAATTTTTGTGCGATTTTGAATATTGTACCATCCAAAAGTGTATGGAGTTATGCATAGAATTGAACCAAATTTTTAGTTTAAGTTTTTGGATATGAAAAGCAGGTCCTCCCTGAATTTGGAAAAAATTCGCCGGTAGGGGGCGCTGTAAATGCGTTTTTTGTGCGATTTTGAATATTGTACCATCGAAAAGTGTATAAAGTTATGCATAGAATTGAACCAAATTTTTATTTTAAGTTTTTGGCTATGGCAAGCAGGTCCTCCCTGAATTTGGAAAAAATTCGCCGATACGGGGCGCTGTAATAGCGATTTTTGTGCGATTTTTAATATTGTACCGTCCAAAAGTGTATGAAGTTATGCATAGAATTAAACTAAATTTTTATTTTAAGTTTTTGGATATGGCAAGCAGGTCCTCCATGAATTTGAAAAAAATTCGCCGTTAGGGGGCGCTGTAATAGCGATTTTTGTGCGATTTTGAATATTGCACCATCGAAAAGTGTATGAAGTTATGCATAGAATTGAACCAAAAATTTTTTTAAGTTCTTGGCTATGGCAAGGAGGTCTTCCCTTAATTTGTAAAAAAATCGCTCGTAGAGGGCGCTGTAATAGCGATTTTTGTACAATTTTTGCGCCATTTTGAATATTGTACCGCCGAAAAGCGTATGAAGTTATGCATAGAATTGAACCAAATTTTATGTGTTTATTTTTGGTCATGTCACGAAGGTCCTCCCTGAATTTGGAAAAATTCTGCCGGAAGGGGGCACTATAATTGCGATGTCTGTACTATTTTCATTATTGTACCATCGAAAAGTGTATGAAGTTATCCATATAATTGAACCAAATTTTTTGTGCATGTTTCTGGCTATGGCAAACAAGTCCTCCCTGAACTTGAAAAAACTCCGAAAGAAGGGGGCGCTATAATTCCGATCTCTGTGCCATTTTCATTATTGTACCATCGAACAGCGTATAAAATTATGCATACAATTGAACCAAAATGTTTGTGCTTGTTTTTGGCTTTGGCCAACAGGTTCTCCTTGAATTTTTTAAATATTATGCGGTAAAGGGGCTCCGTGCTAGCGATTTTTGTATACTTTTCTTGATTTTTCGTAGTTCTATTGTGCATCGGCGGCTCATGCAGCGGCGGGAACTCGCTTCCTGCTATGCCGGCTATTCGCAAACTGCTGATAACGACAGAATAAGGAAAAATTAATAATTTTAACAAATATCATGATATAGATTAACTCGTTTTTAGTCCGTTTAATTGACTTGAGCAGAAATTTAAGATGAAAATCAAAGTTGGTATAGTATTGAACTAATAATATTGAAGTATTAACATGTGTAACTAGGTTTTGAAATATTAAGATGTATAAGATAGAAGAAAGTTTTGGGATTGGCACATCCAACTAGTTTCTATTATAATGTACGTGAAAATAAGCATATTCGTATTTCCTAATAAATTCGTTCATAAATTCTGGTGTCAATCCATTATTTCACCAGTTTATAAACAGAATTACTCCGTGCCGGTAACGGTTAATGAAAACAAAAAATAAAAAGCGTTCTTTCCCATTTTACCCAGAAAAAAGAAATTCTAATTATTGACATGGAAAGGACATAATTTTTTTATTTCACCCATTTACATCGTATAAGTAACTACTACGCAAAATTTCTAATTTCTAATACCTTCAGTATTACAAAAACCGCATTTTTAGAACGTCTTTTGCTCCTGCATCCCTCGTGAGGGTATTGGCACTGACATAAAATATATTCTATGTTAGAACAGGGACGGCTACCATCAATTTTCCATTACTACTGTGAAATCGGTTTGGTAGTTCAAGATATTACACAATACAAACAAACAAACAGCCGTTACTTTTTTAGGGTTCCGTACTTAAAAAGTAAAAACGTAACCATTCTAAGATCACTAATTTAATTAGAATTAATCACATAATTACTATGGGACTTGCGACTAGTTTACGGTGAGTGACTCTTTCAATACGCCACTCGCGTCTTTAAATGTTAAGAAACTTTTCTAGAAAAACGTGGCACGGATCTTCTCGGCGTCGCAATTTTGCTACCTCCTTTCGAAGCGAGTTTAGCACAGTGCAAAGTTTAAACTTTGAACAAGGGTTTTGTTATAGGTGCACTGTAAAAAAAAAAAAAAAAAAAAAAAAAAAAAAAAAAAAAAAAAAAAAGATTATTACTACGCTGAATTTGGTTTTATGGAATGGCAAATGAAGTTTAAATATGCACTACTTTTATTGTTATCACCGAAATACGTTCATCATAAACAGATTAAGATAAGATCAAAAAAAAGGGGGGGGGGTTACAGAATAGCAATATTTGATACTATTTAGGCTTCATATCTCCCTGAACTTTCATTGTATATCCATTTGTACTTTTCTAGTATATACACGCAGCTATACGCAACCCTACGTTGTTTAGTTTTTTACATAGTCTTACATTCTCTTAGCAAAGATTGTTTTCTGTAATAACTCAGCTCAGTTAATAATTAATATATTTAAGGTACGGAATTTTCTGCGCGCGAGTAATACTTGTACATGACCGTTTATTTTAGTATTAGTATAGTTTTTTTTTTTTTTTTTTAAGTATAATCAGTTATAATCGGTTGAAAATTGGATAGAAACAGTTTTAATCCTAAACTTCACGAATGTTTCATTTGGAGGTACATTTTCTATTCTCATATGTAGAATTAGATACCACAAATTTTGAAAACTAATTCTTTTCCATATTTCATAATAGACTTTTGTGATTACATAAACCGAGTATTTTTATTTAAACATACTGGTTACCAGAAATTGAATTTATTTAATAAAATATTTAAATTTTAATTATTTCATAGATGCATGGCTGCGCAGGTAGGGTTAAGTGATGGCGAATTTCAAACTTCTCGTGAGAAATTAATTTATTTGTGTTACTAACAATATCAAAGGAAAAAACTAAAAATACTTACTAAAAATACTTCTAAAACCATTTCAGGATTACTTATAGTTTCAACTTCTATACATTTTTGTACTCATTAGACTTTATTTGAAATTCTAAATTGCAATAAATGTAGTAACTTTATATATTATAAAAATATAGAATAAAGGCTTGTAACTCCCCACCCCCGAAAAAAAGGAAACCATATACAGGAACCTACTTTGGAAATAACGGGCTGCTTTAGTTACTCCAAAACAATTTTGGAAAATTCGGATTTCCTATAATCTAGAATAATACACGAATAAATAAAATTCAAACCGGAAAAATTAACAAATTAAGTTTGAATGTATTTACAAATTATCCTTTTTATAGTACATGAGAACAACAAATCATATTTTGTTCTAGCGCGTCTGCTGCTCTTTGACGGTAGATAACAATATAAAATATACGCGTATACCATGTTCGCTAACTTTCCCTTAACACTAGAACGCCCGGAAATGTTACTCAAGTTTCATAAAAATATTTGATACCAGAATTTTTATTTAAAATTACTTGACTGATTTATTTAATGTAAATCTGCGTAATTTAAATTTAACTTCTTTTATGAAAGAATTTCTGGTTCCAGTTGACTTTTAATCATATGGTTGGAGTCGGATCGACTCCTTCCGGGCGTTCTAGTGTTAAGCTTCCGTGAAATGCGAGTTAACCCCTTAACGCTCAAATTAAATTGCGGTTAAAAAATTCAACTTGCTTATTGGCACCACTTTTTTTAAAGAGAAATATTCACCTTATTTAATGAGAGGTAAAGCGATGCTAAAATAAATCCAATTACACTATTTTATAAAACTGGTGGGAATCGAACAATTTGAGTAAAAGACACTGCCCGAGAATATGACGGGAGCGAGAATTAAGGGGTTAAATTGACCCAGTTTAAACACCTTTCGAACCAGAAATTTACTAAAGAAATTAACTCAAAAATATTTCCATAGAGAAACAAGATTTTAAATGTATAATGATAAATCAAATAAATTTTCTGGTTAGTAACGTGTATAACCTGGGTTAATTTAACTGACATTTTATAGAAGTTTAGTTAAATATTGGCAAGTATGCGTATACGATATTGTAAGTTGTTGAGTATGGGTCCGAGCTGCCGACACTCCGTAATTTCCGGCGTATCATCCGCCGATCAAATAATCATGTTCGACCTCTTTAAATTTCTAAATCGGTGTCGTGCATGCGGAATACTAGATGTGCTTACTTTTGAGAATCACTTTTACTAAATATCAATTTTAGTTTAATTTAATCGTAGAAAACTGTGACTGAATATGGTGAAAATTAATATTCGAAATAAATCACCAATAATCAACGTTTAACACAGAATAAATAAATTAGGCAATGTGAATAAAACCAGACGTATACGTTTCGTGAGTTTCAGGACTCACATCATCAGTGTATAAAATCTATGTTTAAAAGCAGTATCCCCCACAACTACATGCAAGTCCAAAACACAAATGTCAGTAAACACAGCACCGAAAGATCATCAAGTTCGAGACACCAACAAAGCCACCAAGTGAAGCATCATCCCAGGTGGCATAGCAATATCGGCAAACATCGGGGACAGCGAATTCGCAATATCGGACAATATCGGTAAACACCAGATCGGCCGATATTGCATGGCAAACTATTTTTTCCAATATTGTCCAATATCGGGATCCAATACCGACCGATATCGGGACCCAATAAAGCCGATATCGACAAACGCCGGGCCGGCCGATATCGGGGAGCGCCGGACCAGCCGATATTGGTTACAACTGGATTCGTCACTATAAAATAGCAAGGCTTTTTTTTTTCAATATAAGGAGAGATACTGATTACCTGTCTTGACATAGTGTTGGTAATCAATATATCTTTATATTAGAGGGGGGGGGGAATGTTTGCCATTTTATATTGGTGAATCCAGGTTTGAAAATATATGCATATAAATATATATTTTTTAACTATTTCAAAAAATTTTTTGGCTAATATAGAAATATATATTTATATATATTTTGTTTATATGGAAAATCATAACTAAGTTCATTGTCATGATAAAGTAAAAAATATCTGAAACAAAATTTTTCATGATTATGTTGAAAGTGAAATTGCTTTGAAATAACTTAAAAATTTTGGGGAATTTCTTTTCTTTTATTAAAAGGTGTACCTTTTTAGGAAAATTCAACTATTATTAATAAAATAATTTATTTAAAATTTTCTAGTAAATACATTCTTATGTTTTTTAATTTTTTCTTTCTCGTGGGAATGGTAAGGTTGAAAAGTGTTATATTGTATTATTTGAATAAAATTACTTTTATTACCGTATAAGCAATTTTGATAGATTTTTTCCCCATAATCAATAGAACTATTCAACATATATTGAAATTTAAAAAAATAATATGCAGCTGAAATTATTTATTCTTTTCTGCCTTTACCATAAATATAGATGTTCAAATTTCTTTAATTGTAATGATGTATAAATTTGCAAAAAAAAAAAAAAAAAAAAAAAAAAAATCTGGCAAAACTTAGTCGCAAACAATTTATATTAAGCTACATATGTAAAAATCTACCTTTGTTGTTTTTTCAAACATAACTTTAATTATTCCTACCCAATTAACCTTGAAGAAAATTTATATTTTATCTGTATGACCATCATCCTGAATCAGAGTATGAACTTATCAATTCTATAGTGCTGAAAGATGAATACTCTGTTCCTTATGTTCACTCTACATTCTGGTGGTTTTCTCTTTTTTCGATGTTCATTGTTCTACATTAAAACATTAAGCTGTTGGAAAACTCATAATAAAATGCTACTTTTTCATTAAAAGTAAAAAATTATCTGTAAAATTATGTCCATAATAATAATTTGTGGAAATAGCAATGTTGAAAAATTGAATATAATATTAACCATCATAAAAAAGAAACCCTGCAGCTGAAACAATTTATTTTTCATGCCTTTACAATAAACGTTAACATTTAACCCTAGATCTACCGGGAATTTTATTCAAGCTTTAATAAAACGTTCTACACCAGAATTTTTATTTAAAACTATTTAACTTATTTATTTACCTTATTTTTGTCTGGTTTATATACTTAGTTTATTTTAAAGAAATTTCTGGTTTGAATGAATATTTTGTATGTACCTGTCGGGTCCAATGGACCCGTCTGGTAGACGGAGGGTTATACTTGCATATAGTATTTATATACAATAGAAGATCTTTATAATACAAACCAAAACATACAACATTTTGCGTTATATAGATCATTTCACACATTAAAACTTACCTTGTAAATGGGGCAATGTATGTCTAGAACAAATCAGTTGCAGTAGATCTTTATATTGCAGTCCTTAAGACCAAAAGTTGTGCATGGTATAAAGTTTTGCATAATATTGATCATTTCGCATATTGTTAAATCACCTATAAAATTATCCAAACATGCCGGGACAAAATCATTGGATTACTTAATTCCAAAAATTTTACATTTAAAAATAGCAATATTTTCATTAAAAAAAATCTGAATTAAGCAGATAAAGATGAAATAATGTTTGAAATTTAATCCTCTAAAGGGTGTCAAAATTTTTACAATATGAATTACAGGTGCTTCTTAAATACAAAATTCATTGCTTACATCTCAGAAGCTGTGAATTATATAGGATTATAAACATCTTCTACTGTACAAATAAAGTGTTCCCCTTTCTCTCCCTCAACCCCGCCAAAAAAATTCTAGCGAAATTTGGTTGAAAACAGTAAATACACCTGTTGTTGTTTTTTTTTTTTTATCTAACCAACTTTATTTTAATTACTCCTATATTAAAAATTTGTAAAATATCAATTTATATTATTAATTTTAAAAATTTTTAGTCTTCAATTAATTTAAAACAAAATTTATATTTTATATTTATACTCTCTTCATTCTGAATGAGAGTCTGAACAATACTACTAAGGGATAAACACTTTGCTCGAATGTTTTTCATTAAATAAACACAATTTCCAGCAAATATTGAGCAAAATTTATAAGTTTTAATGACAGTGTAAAATTGAAAGTGCAACTGAAATGACCATTTAAAAGAATCAAAAAATATTTTACAAACAATGTCATTAAATTAAGCGAGAAAATCTATTCAGAAACTAGTAATCTGGAACTAGAATAGGAAGTTTATTATTTCCATTTTGAAGGTCATTGTGCCTAAATGAGACGCATTCTCCATAGTTTTGTCGCATTTAGGGTATATTTGGCATTCCGTTAAATAAATATATATTTTATGAAGCTGAAAATTATTGAATACTGTGCGTTTGGTTCTAACTTCTTGCCTAGAAATTGAATCGTAATTTTTGCTATAAGACAACAATACCATTGTCATATTTAGGTCATTTTTTTCGCATTTACGGCAGTTGAATGAGACGTCCATTGTCCTAAATGTGAGAATGCGTTTTATACATGTCAGTTCATCTTAAAATATTCATTTAATTGCTATACATATATTAATTAATAAAGAGTTAAAATACATAAAATTGAAAGTTGAATAGCTTATTATTGAACAATTAAATAAACCAATAATTTAAATTAAAAATCACAACGGTACGTTATCTTGAATATATTGTACTTAAATAATGAATACTTCAAAATCCATAATTAACAGACTTTTTAACATTGACCATAGATAAAACAAGAAGTAAAGAAGGAATGACTGATACAATAAATTTTACCATTACCTTTTCCTTTTCAGTTTGCTTTTAATTCATTTTTGATTTTCATCTTCCTTCTAGGCCTCAATTTTTCATTTTGATTTCTAAATGTTATGGTTCTATATCGATTAATGTTTATGTTGTTGCAGCTTTACTTCCAGGTTGTTTTAGAAAAATGACTTCAGGTTTCTAACGAATCTTGTTTTTAAAATACTGTTTTTGATTTTTTTTAAAGCTTTAATTATTCTATCTTCCTCGATTTTTGGGGCTGCTTTGGTTTTTTCAGTGTCCTATTTTATTTTTCCATATACTTTACAGTTTTTAAACCTGCAGCAACTGTTGATTCTACGGCATTTCGCATGATTTTAAATTGTTTGCTAAACTGTTTTTAACAATTAGATTGCAAGCACAGAAGATGGATTAGCTTCCGCAAAGTATGAAATTCCACGAATGCCCCATAAAAAAAACGGCCATTTGCGTTCCTACGGTTCCATTTCAATCTAACGTTTGGCAGTGACAACGAATACATTTTTAGTACGCAATACCAAACCACTGCTCGGGAAGGCACCGCCCCCTGAATACTAGGCCTGAGCGCTCACACAAAAATGACACAAAAATGGCGGCTGCCGAAGGCGGATTTTTTTTAGCGTAAGTACGGTCCCTTAAATGTAGACACCAGTATTTTATAAAAGATTTCTCTACCTTCTTTATTCTCAGAAAAATGAAGCGCAAAAAACTTCAAAAAATTATTGGTAGGAATATTTAAGGGACCGTACACACGCTGAAAAAAAATCCGCCTTCGGCAGCCGCCATTTTTGGTCCAGCGCTCAGGCCTAGTATTCAGGGGGCGGTGGGGAAGGTATCATTTACGTTCAAGGAACACACGACAACTTGGCAAAAGTAAGCCTAAACATGTAAAGTAAATTTATATTTCCACGTTGCTTTTAGTGGGAACTGGTGGCGATGACGTTTTACATAAGAAGGTTAAAAACATCAGATCGTAATCATATTTGACAGCAGATAAACATTTTAACCTTTAGACTCGAAAACATATGATAAAGTTCCACGTATATTAGAAAGAGGTTTGTTCTTTTGAAACTTTTTTTTTATAAGAATTACAACATTTCTTAAATATTCTGCTTTATTTTCTTTTTAAAACATTAGTTTCGTAATTTCTGTCATTAAATAAAATGCTCTTCAGCAATAGTGATGACCACTGGCAACGGGTTTGCCAGCCTGATTTACAAAATACAGATTCGTTTTTATCAAATTTAAAATGTTTAACAATTTTGGAAATTGTTTATGATGTAATAATTTTGTCCGGATTTTGCTAACAAATAAAAAATTATATTCCCACCAGTGTACACTAAAAGCATTGTTCTGATATAAGTTTCTCCTGGGTAATGCTGATATAGTCCGCAAGCCAGGTACAAATTTTGTCATTTAATTCCTTTCAGCCGCTAACTTGTAAAATGCTTTAGAGAGTTGTATCATGCAGCTCTGTGAACTTCAGCTGCGGCTTACCCCAATATCTTGTAGGTAAAAAAAGTCAGCTGGTCACACAAACATAAAAAAAAAATCATTCAGTGATTTCCTCTCAATTTAAAATTTATCAGATGATAGTATATATGCCATTTTAAATAAATAAACATACCTGCTGGCTATATCTCAGTGGAAAAATTGTCAGCTGATGCCCTGAAGGGTGTAACGCAGGAGCCAGACAGGAACACCTATCACTTATTTAAATGCACCAGCTGGCGAGTTTTCCCTCAGCTGCTAGCTGAATTTTTTTATTACGTAAAGGATCCTATTAACTATCAGCTTACGGATATTCATCCGGGAAGAAATAACCTATATTTACACTTTCTTCGCGAGGGACGAGATAACTCGTCTTCCAGAAATGTTAGCTATCAATCATGGAAAATCAATTCGCGCTTGAAAAGTCTGTCATTTAAGTATTAGAGATTGATTCCGATATCTAATGTCTAATAATTACCGGGCAGCATTTTCCGGTGCAAATTGATTTTCCTAAACGGGCACTACACTTTATTATTTTTTTATGTTTGTAGGGACAAACAAATCATTAGAGTGAGAAATGATACTGATTATTATTTTTCAAAGTAAACTAAACAAGTTTTAAAAGAATTTGTGTTTCCTTTCAATTTTAGCGCTGCGAGGTCAGGCTCTTAGCGCAAAGGGTGGCACAAAGGCGCGCCATTGCTGCGATGAAAGTGTTAGTTAGATATTCGACATTACTCTAGCTGTAAGATATAATTTTATTGTGGTGTTTCATTTACATCATTATTCTTTATAGATACTTTAAAATTGGTAAACATATAAATAAATAAACGATGAAATATTGTGATAAGAACATTAATTAATTAATAATTTATTGAAACTTAAATATGTAGTACATATTATTTATTTTAAAGAGTTATTCAATTTAATTTTGTAATTTAATCATATTCATTATCGCTTTTGTTCGTGTTGCTCTCATCTCCTGATTCACTATCAGATATGCCACCATGTCTTCATTATTGTCTATCTGCCACTATGTCTTCATTATCGTCATGTGTACAAAAATACAAAGAAAAAAAATAAATATGTATGTTTAACGTAACATAATCGACATGATTAAAATTAAATAAAAAATGTTACCTTTTTCGGGCAGAACAGTTATTTGATCAATCGATGGTGGTAAGTGAGGTCCGGGAAACCAACTGAATTCATATTTGTTGTCGATTTCTACCCAGCCATAGTCTGACGGTTCATCTCTAGTTGGCACTTTTAGATGTGCGTGTGACCAAATTTGCTCTACGTAACATGTTCTTAAAAAATAATGATATAGTTGCAATTTGTATGGAGGTAGAGACGACGACGAGTCATCAATTTCTTTTTTGGGTAATTGGAACTAGTCATCACTGTCAAGGAATTTGTATTTTTTTTAACCGTTCCGTTTTTACTAACCGCTAGGGCTGTATCTCACCTTAGGTGGGGATAAACGTACACAAAGCGGTAAGAATAATATAACACGAGTTACTGCTATGAGCGCTGACAGCGGAATGTCAGAGCGGAGGGCATTTTCAGAGATCCCAACCGTTATATCTAACATAAGAAATTGCGCATGCGTGGGACTTACACGGAAATTGTCTTACTAGAAAAATTGTACAGGGTTGCCGAGTTTGCTATATGTCATCATGTTAAATTGGCGATTACTTTTTGGCTTTCGAAAATAAAGAGAGAAAGTTAAAATAAAAATAAAAACATATAAGAAAAAAATTTAAAAAGTTAAAATAAATATATTTTATCAATAAAAATGTAAATAAAATCAAAACGGAATAACTCACATCCATAAAGAGTGAAAAAAGAAAAGAAAATTTTACTGTGCTGCCATCTATGTCCAGTGATTTAAACGAAATTGGTTATTAAATGAATTTTATAATTATCTGAATAGATAGCTTTTAATTACTTATAATGGAATTAAAAAACAGTCCTAAGAAGCTTATTTAAAAAGGAAAGCCATAGTAATAAAATTCAATAAAAATGTATTTAATATTTAGTAAAATTACATAAAAGAAAAATTAGAGTAGGATGTAAAAAAATAATGCATTATTAAATTTGTAAAAATCATAAACTATTACATTTAAATTTTTATGTACGGCTTAAAATAAATTAATAATGTCTTTAAATATATACTATTTTGGCAGCAGACCATACAAGATTTAAAAGAATATATTTTTAACTTTATCTTAAAAAAATAAATATATAAAATAATAATAACATAATCATTCTTCTTCTTATTATTATTATTATTAAGTGTGGAAATGAATAGTATATATTTGCAGCTACATTTTTATTATTTTAAATTACTCAGCCCAATTTCAAAATTTCACTCTTTATCTGGTGAGTAATAAATAATTTCCTAATTGTGTTAGCATTAAATACTTTAACCCCTTGAGGGGCAAGCAATTACGTTTTTCAAATGCTGAATTCCCACCAGAATCTTTGAAAATTTGTATTTCAAAATAAGTAAAGGTAATTTTTCGGCTTTTTTCCACCAAAGTTAGAAAAGTAAAATTTAATAAAAATTTTCTGGTGTAAAACTTCATTAATCGTAGGTGGTATATAATATATACCGGTGCCCCTCAAGGGGTTAAGAAAATCACATGAAGCTCTTACTAACGCAGTGTTGTTTGTTAATAAAAATATAATAATAATGTAATTGACATAGGAAATTACGAAATAAATAAAAATAGAACATTAAATTGATGGTAGAGGTATTTTTATTTATTATAAGCCATTGGCTTTTTACAACATTTACAAAAACTTTTAGAATTTCAATCCACACGCATGTGCAGTTTCTTATTTTAGATATAACGGTTGGGGTCGGAGAAAATGCGAGCAGAGACAGTGAATTAGCAGGGGATGAGATTTTAAAAGTATCTATAAAGAATATTAATGTAAGTGAAACATCACAATAAAATTATATCTTATATCGATAACATGACATTATTTGAAATGTTTTCAGTATTAATGTTTGTGGCAGTGAGTGTGTTGTCTGTAATTTAAGCTCCATAGAGGTAAAAAATCCCTTGATGGTGACTTGTTAGAATACGGCTGAAACGTTGGGTGTATTTTTAATTTTAATGTGGGTTTAATATAGTTTTTATATAAGTAGTACGCTGATCAGTATTTAAAGTGTTTTTAATCATTAAATTTGACAGCGTAAGTCCAAGTTTTATTGAAATTAATGGTGTCCAGAACATTTGGAGCCCTGATTTATCCTTGAAACCTGGCAACACTAGCAAGGGGTCAAAACTTTCAAAATAGGAAAGGAAAATAGAAACTGATCTAGTTTTGATTAGAATTATCTAAGTGATAGATGAGAATGTAAACTTCTATTAAATGAAGCAATAATTACAGTTTTATGTTTTTAGTTTCAATATTACTTACCCATCATACGTAGTATAGGGTAAGACTTGTAATCGTTTTAAAAATCGAAAAAAAAATTTTGACGGATTTACACGTTTCAGACACTGGAAATTCCGAAAAACATATTTTTAGAAAAAAAAATTGTCCGTCCGTCTGTATGTCTGTGTGTCTGTAATCGCTCTATCTCCCGAACAAATTGAGATAGAGACTTGAAATTCGGTGTGTACTTAGGGAGTAATAATGGGAAGAAACCTATTGAATATCAGTAACCTCGATTAACCGGAATGTTTTTTTTCGGACTCTTGAAATATTCGTTCTGATAAAAGGTGTACCAAAATTTTTCGAAATTGATTATTTGAAGGACTGAATATAAAAGACAATAAAAAAACATAAATTTTGCATGGTGAGTGAATTCCATCCGATAATTAGTTGCCGAGATATTTGTAATTCTATTTTTCACACTGTTCGATTTTTCATGACCTTGTATTTCATTCAAATTTCAATTCAAGATATATTTTAATTGGAAATGAGACGCTTAATCCGACGCAGTAAACTGATAGTTAATAGGATTATAATTTTCCGAGTTATAAGGATGTTTCTTTTACGCAATTCGGTACTACTCGATTATCCCGCCGACCAAAAAAACTATCGCCAAACTATAAGATTAAATGCCAGTAATGGCTTATCATAAATGTCAAGCATTTAATGCCTCTCCATACCTCTAAGGGTGTTACCGTAGGGAGGGACACAGTTCTGTCGCCAAATACCGCCAAGTTTGTCGCCAACTTGGCGGCCAAAATAAGTCACCAAAAGTGACTCCAACTTGGCGATATCTCTAATATTTCGCCAAATCCCCATAGACTTCCATTGTAAACCTATCGGGATTACTTGCTTACAAAAAATCAACAAAGTGAGATATTTTAATGCAACAAAAAGTAATATTAGCTTAAGGGGTTATATTAATTGTATTTAAGAAAGTCCAAATAAATTAAATTATGAATAAAAGTAACATGGTACAATGCTTAGCAAAAAATATCACATGTTTTATTTTCATATTTATATTATCTATATCCATGATGGGTAAGTATTACGGTGCCCCCCCCCCCCTCACCTCCAACGATTAGTTTTTCTTTGCAAAAAGAATTTTTTACTTATAACTATCATTATCATACATACTCGTATCTTGCACGTGTCATTTGAGTTGGAAATTAGTTTGTTTCAAGTTGGGAAATTTTTTGAATTCACGCCCCCCCCCCCAAATAAATATCAGTTGCTACTCCCCTGGGAACACCACACCATATAACAGCTTAACCGGGAACGGAACTTTCTTTCGACCGCTGGCGATTAAGGTCTCAGAGATTTACTTGTGAAAAGATAAAATTATTGTGTTTATTCTGCAGTGAAACCCACTAAGGCGGAATATCTAGCGATCGGATAAAGACTCCTTTCAGACATGTTTCCTTCTTAGTAATTCTATGGCATTTCTCATTTAGCGGAAATGATTTTTTTTTCTTTTTTTGCGTTTAAGCCAAGATTCAGTTACTGGCAGTTCCGTTTCATTCGATTGCCTGTATTTTTTAGTCCAGGGGTGTCCAACTGTGGCCCGCCAAATACCACTAAAATTGTAAAGAAATTGTCTACAAGTTGAATCGCAGAAATTCGACGATTAGATAAGGTAAAGATAACTATAAAATTTTAGTGGTATTTCGCGGGCCACAGTTGGACACCCCTGTTTTAGTCCAAGCGACACCGGATACAGTACAGACTACTTGGATTTCTAACTACCTCTATGAAGAAGCAGAATATCACGACACATAATAATTTCATTGACGAACCTGTTCGGGGAGAGAATTCTGACGGTTTACCGAGGAGCCTGGGGCCAACCTGCTCGTACTGAACAGGTAATCAGCATTGAGGGGTTTCCTAGCTGTTATCAGCTTAACACCCAGACTAGGAAATTGGAATGTCTTATGTTTTAATGAGCCATTGGGATAAAGTTAAACTGTAGCAATGCTGCTAGAAGAGTAAATGAAGTTAACAAGAGAAAAATAAGAAATTTAAATAAAATAGGAATAAAATTAAATTTAAATAAAATCTTAAGATGAAAGAAAGTTAACAATAAATCTTAAAAAATACATGAATCTTAAAATAAGTAAAGTCAAACTGTAGTTATAAAACTACTATAAGGAATTTAGAAAGTTAAAGTTAGTACTGTTCAGAGAAACACTCACCAAGCAAGGGCAAGAAAAGCTAGGGTGGCAAGACCACAACATCCAACCAAAAAAAGGGACTAATCAGGGCCATACATTTTATTTTTTAAGTTTTTCAATTTTTATGGTCTCTATAGTTTATAGAGTTTTTTTTTTTTTTAAGAAAAGTATAAAAAGGTAACAAAAATATAGAGGAGGCAAAATATAGCGTGGCGAACTCAGATGTTACTGAGTGTCCATAATTATGGAAAACCTGGGCCGTTTCCGATGGTGGGGTTCAAAAGCGTCATAATCCGGTAGCTCCGCTACGATTTCATTAGGGAGGTCAAAAAATTTTTCATAAAATTTTTTGGATAAGTCGTTAATGCGCTTACGTAAGGTAGTAGTTTTTAGGTCTCTTCGGACCGTGGAGTTGCGAAGATAACGAGATGCGTTACGGACAGTACGCAGGTTGGAATTGTGCAAGCGACTAAGGTTGTTCATAGTGGTCTTACAAGTGAAGCCCCAGACCGGACTGGCATAGGTTATGATGGGAAGGATGCATGAGGTATAGAGAATTAATTTATTGTGGACAGACAAGGTTTTACTGTTAAAGAGAGGTTTTATAGAGTTAAAGGCTCCAGCGACTTTACCTCTGATGGAGAAAGTGTGCTTTTTCCAGGTTAAGCGGCGTTCCAGAATGACCCCAAGATACTTAGCTTGGTCTGACCAAGGGATAACAGTGTTGTTAATAATGATTCTGTTAGGGAAAATTATTTTGCGAGAGAAATATACTGCAGTAGTTTTAGTTTCATTTATGACAACGCGCCAAAGCATACACCAGTTCATGAAGTCATCAACATGGGTCTGTAGGTACCTGTATAGATTATACGGGTGGTGTGCCGAAGCGTAAATACAGGTGTCGTCCGCATAAAGAGCGAGGTGAGTGTGCAAGGAGCGTGGGATATCGTTAAAGAAAATGTTAAATAAAAATGGGCCCAACACGCTCCCCTGGAGGACGCCCGCTAGGATAAGGAGAATAATAGAAAGAATGTTGTTTATGCGGACTTGAAAAGAGCGGTCGCAAAGGTACGAATATATTAAATGTATAAGTCTGGGATGAAAACCGAGCTGAATTAATTTGTAAATGAGGCCCATATGCCAGACCTTGTCAAATGCCTTTGCGACATCAAGAAAGATGGCAGCTGCGGAAATTTTTAAGTTATGTTTTAAGATAGCATTAGTGAGGTCAGTGATATAGATAATGCAATTAGGAGGTTCAACAGCCGCATCAATGTCATCGGTATTGTTAATATCAGGGAAGGTGATGTCCTGAGAATTAAGGTAATTAGTAAATTTATTCCAGTCAATAGCCACGGAAGGGGGGGGGGAGAAAGAGGATTAATAATATCTATTTTAAAGCAGACAGGCAGGTGATCAGAGGAGAGATCATTAATAACTGTAGAGTAGATAGGGTAAGGAAGATTTTTGGAAAGAACAAGATCAAAGATTAACTAGTAAATCTATATAAATAACTTCTGTTTATTTTTCCGGTGAATAATTTGTTTTTTTTTAAGTGGTTAATCTTACACATTGCTCGATAAATATAGCATTACTTATCACACTTTGTTATTAGTAAGTCATAAAATGTAATTAGTTTAAAGTAACGTGATACGTTTTGAATATGCTATTTATTCAGTAAAGTATAAATTTTGGAGATAAGTTTAAAGTATGGCCATAATTTAAAATTAGAAATACATATGCAAATTCTAGCTTACGAAACTTTTTTAACCCTTTCAGGGGCAAGTAATTGTGTTTCTGTAATGTCGATTGACACAGGAATCTTCCAAATATTTTATGGCAAAATAAGGAAGAGCAATTTTACGCTATTTTTCCACCAAAGTTAGAAAAGTAAAATTTAATAAAATTTTTCTCGTGCAAATCTTCATTAATCGTAGGTGGGATACCGCCTCTCAAGAGGCTAAAAGAGATACCGTATATGCTCGCGTATAAGTCGACCCCAAATTCGGGAGGAATAACATACTGAATACCAGTATTTAAAAAAAGTTATCTCCGTCTTATCTAAATGCAGAATTTGCTGATATTAAACAAGCTGAAGATGGGTACAAGAAAATACTGGTATGTAACATATTTTTTTCAGGAATTTAGGGGTCGACTTATACGCGAGTACATACGGTAATTTAAAAAAAATCTCTAATGTATAGCGTGCTAATTACTAGGCTAGAGCTGTTTCGTTTCTATTACAGTTGAGGCCAGGGTTGACAGTTTGGCTTGCATTTGTATTCGAAATTACGAATTCGTACCAGAAATTCCAAGTAGAATTTTTTCTTTATTAAATAACCGACATTTCGTGGTTAAGTAAAAATTCTACTTGCGAAAATACCAGTATAAATTTCTGAATAAAAAGAGAGATCATACTAGAAATTAAGGAAATGAAGTGAAATATATCGTTGGTACCTTGTCAAACTGTCCAATATCAATTTCATATTGGATAATTTGACATGGTATCGACTATATAAAGTGAAATTAAAGATTTTTTTTAATAGTTCTATTTTAAAATATGTATTTCTTTTCATATTAAAATAAAATACTACATTACGTTAGTTTTGCGTTTGGCGTACTCGGTATTTAATTTTAAAGAAAATTTATGTATCAAAGTTCATACACTTTTATGTGAATTACAATTATACTTTTATATAGAAGTTTATAGAAACTTTTATGTATAGAAAAAAATCGACTTATATAATCGTGTGATTGCATAAGGCGTGTTTGTTTCGAAGAAAATGCTGATGTTTACCTCACCTAAGCTCAGGGAAATTCCTTGATGTGTAGGCACCCTGCATATTAGGGTGGAGTGAAAAAAATTAATTTTTTAAAATAAAAAACGGGTAGGTGCCAAAATTTGCCTTTGTACTAGTACATCATCTGCGTGCAATATTACCGTTGAAAAAAAATGGCTTGAGTCTGCGCTTTTGATCCAAATGTTGAAATTTTGGGTAAAATTTGACATTTTTTCAAAAAAATTTAAAAAGTTCTATAGAGATGGTTATTATTTAAAAGTGTTATTTAAACATTTATTATTAATGACTTAACATATTTAAACGATAAAACGATATCGTTGTTCTGTATAACTGAACAAAACTGACAACGTTTGGTGAAAAACAAGGCGTTGCCACTCTGTTGTGTCATGCAACTAATTGTTGTTTAGACTACAGCTCTTACCTTTTTGCTTTCAAAACTACGCAGGAGGTACCACGTGGAGGTGACTGCATTTCATGTCACAACAGTACCATACCTCGACCACCCTATAATCTGCACTCAATATTTTATTTATACATTGAAATGTGATTTTTTATCAAAGACTGGCATAAGTTTTCTATGTATCAACCAAGTACATCTCTTCTTTGGATCTACAGACTTCGGATGCTGCTGCTGTGATCACCTTTACGTATTTTTCTACTATTTGTGTAAGAGAAGACAAACAGCGTAATGCAGTGCGGATGATATTAACGTAATCTATTCAGCCGTCTATTATCTTCACCAAGATTGCACCCGATAAATGCATATTGATTAGAGGTTCTGTTGCCACAACACTTTTTCAATGCATTAGATTTATATAATTATCCGCTTCAAAGTTGATTGTCAATATTTCAGATTTGCGTATGCCATCATTTACTCTCATTTTTCAACTATTATGTGCTGAGCAGCTAGCTGTTTAATGTGATGGCAATCGTCAGAGAGCATTGAAATAAAGATTTCCTCTGCGTATGCAAAGCAACAATTGTCTTAAATAACCTTTTATTAGTATTTGTTTTATTCCGTTTTGTGTGTTGTTTAGTAGCCGAGTAATTTCTCATGAGTTTTTAGATCCCTTCTTTAGCTGCGGAGTACATTTGATTGTAAACTATCCTGGGGCCAAACTTGGATAACATAGTATACTTTTTGAGTGAACGTAGAGACTCTAATGGGCAGTCAGTGCTCATTTGAAGGAGGATAATTCTGTTAGTCGTTGTCGTTCATTCTGCGATGGTCGTGTTTAGAATGAACCATTACAATTGATCATATGCCACATCCAAGTCCAGTGAATTTCCTCTGAATCATTTTTTTGACCAGAACGTTGGCAAAAATTAGACTCTAACCCACAGGTATTCGCCGGACCAATAGGAAAATGTTTGTCCACGTGCTTATTCCCTTCTTATTTCAATTTTTGAAGTCGTAGAGAGTAATTTTCAAACATTATTTCTTGAAATCGAGAAAAGAGTACTCAGCACATACCAGAAATACCTGCTAGACATTTGCAAAATTATTTCATCAAGATATTGCTCAGAAGAACTAGCGAATAGGAACCCAAGAAACTTGTCCTACGCAAAATGGCTCACAAAAGCGCATAAAATCATTCGCCTTTATATAAGCACTGATTGACCACCAGAGTCTGGTTTACTCACAAAGTATGTAATCCAAGTTTATGCCGCAGGATGGTTTACTCCAAATATAATCCACATCTAAAAAATTGATCTGAAAACTTATGGGAAATTACTCGGCTACTAAACATCACAGGAAAGGCAAAAAACAAATACTAAAAATATTATTTAGAACAATTATAGCTTTTCACATCGAGACCAAATTCTTGTTGAAATTTTGATGACGATCGTCATCACATTAAACAACAAGTTTACTAGAATATAAAAAATGCATGAGGTAGAGTAAATGATGGCATACTTAAAGATGAAATATCTAAATGTTGTAAAATGTTGTAGGAACAGAACTCCCAATCGCTATGCAGTAACTGGATGCAATTTTGGTGAAGATACTAGAGGGCTGAATACATTCCATTAATTTCACTGCATTACTCTGCTTACCTTATCATACACAAGCGGTAGATATATACGTGGAGGAGATTCGCAGCAGCATCGCCCAATGTCTGTGGATACAAAGAAGAGATGGACTAGGTAAATACATAGAAAACTTATGCAAGTCTTTGATAAAATCACAATTCAATATATAAATAAAACGTTGTGCTCAGATGGAAGGGTGGTCGAGCTATGCACTATTGTGTCATGAAATGCAGCCACCTCCGCGTGATATCTCCTGGGTAAATTTGAAACCAATTACGTAAGAGCTGTATTCCAAGAAACAATTAGTTGTGTCAGGGTTCGTACGGGTACCGTTATTTTCAAGGCCAATTATCAGTATTTTTTAAAAGAAAAATAAATCCAATTTAATCGGGCGAAATACCGCCTTATTTAAGGAGATATTTTCCAAAAGAAAATACTGGTAACGAAGAATTTCTTAGTCTATTAATTCAAGGACCCGTACGAACCCCGTGTGTGACACAACAGAGTGGAAACGCCTTTATACCAAAAGTTGTCAGTTTTGCTCCCGTTATACAGCACAAAGATATCGTTTTATCGTTTAACTATGTTACGTTATTAATAATAAAGGTTTAAATAACAGTTTTAAATAATAGCCAACTCTATAGGAATTTTTTAATTTTTTTTGAAAAAATGTCAAATTTTACCCAAAATTTCGACTTTTGGACCAAAAGCGCAGACTCAAGCCATTTTTTTTTCAACGGTAATATTACACGCAGATGATGTACTACTATAAAGGCAACTTTTGGCACATACCCGTTTTTGACTAAAATAAATTAATATTTTTCGCTCCACCCTACTGCATATATATACAGACTGTACCGAGTGTTTCAAAAGTTCGGTGAAAAAGTAAAACGCGATTTAAAAAAAATGTATTGGTCAGACAGACACGCGTTTTGCAGATAAATATTCAGCGTGGTACGGGGTTTTGTATGACACCAACAAAAAATTAGGTAAAAATCTCGTCAATAGAGGGCGCTACTGTAGATATGCGTAAATAATTCCACATTAATCAAACAACGCAAGATTTGGATATAAAAACATCAGGGAATGTTGCATACACACTCTTTTGAACCCAAATCTAGCGTTGCGTAAGCAATGTGAAATTATACCATGGAATTATCTGCAGTAGCGCCCTCTGCTGTCGGAATTTTGAACTAATTTTTTGTTGATGTCATACAAAATCCCGTAGCATGTTGAAGATGTATCTGCGAATCGCAGGTGTCTCCGACGCAGATATCTTTTTTATCGCGTTTTTCGCACCGAACTTTTGAAACACCTGGTATATATATAAATATGGATCATTAAGGTTATCGAAACTGATTTTTGAGTGCCGTCATTTTTTAGCCGCGCAGAGGGTCTAGTAAGAAAATTCCCAATACAGTTGTTTTTTTTTTATTTTAAAAGTTTAGGAATATTTATGTCGTTCTTTTTAGACCTGTTTAAATGCATACAACAAGATTTGTAATATATGCGCAATATTATTTCAGTATTACAAAAATGTATTATTTTGCAGCAGCCGCATTCACTGCTCATTTTAGTTGATAAAAGTCAAAACACGTGTAAAGGTAAAATCATTGATGTATTTACAGTAGGTAAAAAGAAGTTAGGTAAAAACACATGCAAAATGTTCATAAATGTATGAGGGCTTAGATGTATTATAATCCCGCATCCGCATCTTGGATTTTTTCCTTGTATGAAAAGTCCTTTTTCGCCAAGTAGTAAATGTCGCCAATGTTTAAATATTGTTGATAGATTAATATAATAGAGAAAAAACTGGAGTATAACAATTATATTAATTAAAAAACAATTTTTAGTTCGCGCCAAGACAAAAACCAAGATCGCGGATGCGGGATTATAATACATCTCTTCCTGTATGAGAACCAAATCAATGTAAAATTTCCCAGTGAAAAAGGGAGCATGAAGAACAAAAAGCAGATGCGTGCACTTCATGTAATTCATGCGATCTGATCTCAGAATTTTAATCCCAGTTAATTTTTGCATATCCAAGCGGTGTTTGTTTTTTCTGTATTTTAAAAATGACATCGAAAATTATATATAAGTAGCCTTAATTCAGCATTGTTTTTTTTTATATTACTTTAAGTTAGGGAATTAAGACTAAACAATTGTTTGAATTCTAGGAGAGTTTTTTTTAATTAAATTTTTTTGGAGCAAAGTTTATGGGTTACACTTTTTTTCACTGTCTTACTTGTTTGGGAATCTAAAAGACACATTATAAAATACTTTGTGTGAAGTGAGGCTGCCAATATTTCCAGTTTTTTATCCCCTTTTCTAGATTTGGAAAACAGTCTGAGATATGGTAAAAGTTAAGACCTATTTAAGGCCTAAAAGATTCAGACCTCTTTAATGTAAAGAACCAAGAAGTACTGTAATGAAAACTAGATTTTTCCGAAAACTAATTAACCAGATAAAATTGGAGAAGAAGGGGAAGAAATAGGCAAAATTTTTTAAATATCTCTTGCAAAATGAAAAAGAAATGATTGAAGGGCCACAGATTGACAAAACTTTTTAAACAATATTTTTATTTCTACGAGAGAATTTCGCTTTAGCTCCTAGACTGTAGGAGGAACGAAAAAAATCTGTTAAAGTAAAATTCAAACGATGCCGGAAACACAATGCATTTTTTAGCGTAGCAGATAGTGGCAAGCGAGACAAGTCCGATCACCACACCTGAATACTAGCCTTGAGCCCTGACATGAAGATGGCGGCTGCCGAAGACGGATATTTTTCAGCGTTTGTACGGTCCCTTGAATTTTGGTAACAATAATGCTTTACCCATTTATGTTTGAATTCTTGTTTTCTCAAATTTGTTCGTAAAAGCACTTTAAAATGTTGCAAAATGAACTGGAAAAATACTAAAAAAAAATACGCTAAATTTTTTGTGTATTTATTTGATAAAATGTAAACTTATTAAATAAGGGAATATGCATAATATTTCTAATAATATACTATGCATAATTATATGTTTTGTGTAAATTTATGTTAAATAAGCTTTTAAATGGTATATTATACAGTAGCGCTCAAAAGTAATTGTCAACCTTATATTCTCTCTTATTTTATTTAATATACAAATGTAAAAGAAAATATATTCCTTATAATTGAGAACACTTTGATTGCAGTTATTCAAGTGTATCAAGTTTCAACTTGTTTGTTTACATTCGGCGCCACCGAAGAAATATGACTCCTCCTTAGCTCAAAAGTATTTTGACAATTAGTTTGCATTTAATTGTTGAAGGTGTCAGTGGCGCTATAGCTTCGATTAGTGTTTATATTGAATTATTGTGATTATTTTAAAATGCAGAAATGTAAAAAATATTGAAGTGATTCTAGAAAAGACGCTGTAAATGTACTTAAGAAAGGTAGACTGCAAGCAGAATTAGCTCGTTTTTTTAACTTGTCTCGGCAACTTGTTATTACATGGAATAAAGTTTTTATTAAGCAGAAATACTTCGAAAATAAGCCTCAAAGTGGCCAACAGAAAAAAACAGCTTGCAATGTTGACTGTATTATAAAAATGATATCTACAAATGATTGTTGTAAGTTCGCTATAATAATGAAAAATGAATTCAAAGAAAATTACGGCATAGACATACACGTTTCATCAGTCAAACGACGCCTAAAACTCTGTGGTTTACATGGCGGAAGACAAGCAAAAACACGTTTATTATCTACTAAGAACAAGAAGGCTAGATTTGCATTTCTGAAACGGCATAACCCTTTCAGGGGCAAAGCAATTCCATTGCTAAAGTGTTGAAATTAATGATCGACACCGGAATTTGAAAACAAAATTATTTGTAAATATGAAAAATGTATATTTCACACACATAACAAACTGAATATTTTTTAACCAAAATTCTGGTGTCAATCATTAATTTCAACACTTTAGCAGTGGAATTTCTTTGCCCCTAAAAGGGTTATGCCGTTTTACAGATGCAACTCTAGCCTTCCTATTCTTAGTAGATACCAAATATGTTTTTGCAGGTCTTCTACCGTGTAAACCATAGAGGTTTAGGCGTCGTTTGACTGATGAAACATGTATGTCTATGCCGTAATTTTCTTTCAATTCATTTTTTATTATTATAGCGGACTTACCACAATCATTTGTAGATATCATTTTTATTATCGGTTGGCCACTTTGAGGCTTATTTTCGAAGTATTTCTGTTTATTAAAAACTTTATTCCATGTAATAACAAGTTCCCGAGACAAGTTAAAAGAACGAGCCAATTCTGCTTGCAGTCTACCTTTCTTAAGTGCATTTTCAGCGGCTTTTCTAGAATCACTTCAATATTTTTTACATTTCGGCATTTAAAAATAATCACAATAAGTCGATATAAACACTAATCGAAGCTATAGTGCCACTGACACCTTCAACAATTAAATGCAAAAATAATTGTCAAAATACTTTTGAGCTAAGGATGAGTCATATTTCTTCGGTGGCGCCGAATGTAAACAAGCAAGTTGAAACTTGATACATTTGAATAACTGCAGTCATAATGTTCTCAATTATAGGGAATATATTTTCTTTTACATTTTTATGTTAAATAAAATAAGAGAGAATATAAGGTTGTCAAAATACTTTTGAGCGCTACTGTATAATATAATTAGTATTTTTATGAACTACTAAAAAATATTTTTATTTCTTTACAGAGATTAATAACATTATATAGTTAATAATAAACTAAGAATAATCATATTTGAGGTTTAAAAACAATTTAATTTATAATCATCTTGAAAAAGATATTACATAAATAACTGCCCCCTAAATGGATAATAAAACTATATACCCAATCGTTTCAAGCGCCCTATATGTTGTACGTTACAAACATGCATAAAAAATAGGCTTAAACATATAATTTCACTTAAAAAAAAATAAGTATTTCAAAGAAATCTACAAGCTAAGATTATCACTTATTTATAATATTTGGATCCTTGATCGAACGCAACTACAAACGCGAATACAAATAAATTCACTTTTTATATTTCGCCATCTTAAAAAAAGAAAATTTATAAATCACCGAAAAAAGCCTTCATTTAAATAAGTAAATATCCACTTTATGCTGTTATCTCTCAGTAACAGATAAAATCCATTTATAAAGTTTGTTTTATTTCCGTTCATAGAAACACAGATTTCTGAGAAATATTTCACAGAGAGGGCAGGTGTTTGAAACGAAGCCGACTGGCTAGGGAACACAAATCCCAAACCGCAAATGATTTTTATATTAGAAATCTTTGGAATGTCGTCAATTTTTTTAATACACCATTTAGATATTTTAAAGTTCTGCATCTGGCCTTGTCTTTAAACGCTGTTTAACACGTTCACGCCGGCGTGCATCACTGGTGGGTCACGCTTGACTGTCGCATCAGGCGGCGTGCATCACCGGTGGGTCACACTCAACTGTTCCATAGAAGGCGTGTACTACATGTGGGTCAGATTGACTATGCTATAGACGGCACGCATTACAGGTGGGTCACACTTGAATATTCGAAAATTCAATAATAAAAACAATTCATTATTAAAAACTTAATACATTCACGACGGGAAACGAGAATTCTCGTTTTCAATAAAAAAAAAATCATTGACTAAGGGCGTGGCTTCTACCTTATAGACATGCATTTATATCATGTTACTCATATTTCTTTAGATTATAAGACATTTTATATTAAATTCGTAGATATGTAGTCAATAAAATCATGTCTCTAAGTAATTTTCTTACTCCTAACGAATATTCAGATTTTCACAATCAACTCTGCTTGTTATATTCGAGTTCAATTGAATAAATATCAGAGGGCCGGGTCATTACATATACGCCGCCATATGAAGCGAAATATGAATTCGAACGCCTTCCCACAACGAAAAACATGAATATCAGCGCAGGCGTAAACGTGCTAATAATATCTAAATTTTATAAAAATCCACTCCCGAGTTTTTGTTTTATAAAAAATTCAATTTTTAAAAAGGAAATGAAATGTTTTGTTGAAATGCGAATTTGATAAAATTAAGAAAACTGACGAACTTTTGGATTTTCGGGAGCGATGTGGAACTTTTAGATAGTTTATAACACATAATAAAGATTTTAAAAAGTTGGGGCATCAAATTTCGGAGAGGTAGGGGGATGGGGTGGAGAAAGTGTGTTTAAGTATATAAAACCGTACCCTTTTCTACCGTTTTATATGTGGTTTTTTGACTGACCCTTGGATAAATATTACTTATTTAAAATAAAATTTTCAAAAGTGTACTTACCACTATTTTCAAATAGTAATTTCAGCAATTATCTTAAATTCTTGCATAAGTTCGCCACCCTGTTTACTGATATATATAAGGTCGGGTCAGTTATTTAACGGAGTTTCGTTCAGCAACAATTTTGTTAAGAATTGCGTTACCTTTCGAAGGAATCTCACACTGTTTCCTTTCTTTATTTCTCTTCTTTCGAAGCAGAAAAGAATCCATATCACGTGAAATGTTGGATGCGGGAATCTAGTTCCTATACTTTTCTTGATACTTGTAACAAGAACTTTCGAACGATACCACTATCGTCAAAATACGTAACTGACAGTTGGGGATGTTCCCTAGTTAGAGAGCACTTACATCTTATAAGTGTCTACCATGCCAAATTTCAAGTATCTATCTTAAACAATTCCGTAGAAATCGCAATTTAGAAAGTTTTAAGATCGCTTTTCACGCATTTTAACCCTTTTAAGTTTGGATTTTCTTTAGAAACTATTCCTAGAGAGCATTTATACCATATAAGTAACTATCGTGCCAAATTTCAGGTTTCTAGCTTTTTCAATATCACAAAAGAGTAATTATAGGAAGTTTTTTGCCACTGCAACCATCTGATGATAGTGGTACCGACTTACAATACAGTCTATGTTGGAGCAGGTACTGTCACTATCAATTTACAAATATTACTTTTGAAATCGGTTGGGTATGTCCTGAGATTCCATAGCAATCATAATTTAGAACATTTTTAGAATATTTTTAGCTCATTTCACCCTTTTAAATTTTGAATTTTTCATAAACTACGATTTTAGATAAACTTAGTTCTTCGAAAGCATTTACATCTTAGCAAATCTACCATGCCAAATTTCAAGTTTATATTTTTAGCAATTCCATGGAAATCTTAATTTCGATCGTCTTTTGAATGTTTCTGGGTAATTTTCACCCTCGTTAAGTTTTGATTTTTTCTTAAACAATTTTAAGGAAGCATTTACATCTTATAAGTAGCTACAATGCCAAATTTTTAATTTCTAGGTCCTTCAATATCTCAAAAATTGCTTTATAGAACTTTTTTTTGCTCTTGCAGCCCCCTAAGAGTAGCGGCACCAACACAAAATATAGTCTTTGTTGGAACAGGAAGTGTCACCATCAATTTCCCACTTTTACTTTTGAAATCGGTTTTGTACTTCCAGAGATTACACCTACAAACAAAGAAACTACCGTTATTTCCTTATAATATTAGTATAGATTTATTTATTTTGAGAAGTATCACTCATGGTCTTTTGAACAGTTGTCTGAAACAGTTTAAATCCTTCACTGCACGAATGTTTCTTTTGGAAGTACATTCTCTATGCTCATATACAGGGCTATTACAAATGATGGACCCGATTTTTAAAAAATCATATTTTCGAAACTCCTGCACAAATTACAATAAGTGATACATGAATTTAAAGAGAAATATACTAAGTATATACTAAGATTTTTCAGTTACAAATGTTCGATGTGTGACCCTTTTGTTTCACGGCATACGTCCAATCTGTAATCGAGTTCATTCCAAACATTTTGTAGCGTAACTCTGTCAATGGTTCTGAAAGCTTCACAAATGCGTTCTTTAAGTTCTGAACACTTTGTTTGCGGTATTGGTGGTACATACACAATGTCTTTGACGCTGTCAGAACTTAAAGAACGCATTTGTGCAGCATTCAGAACCATTGACAGAGTGATGCTACAAAATGTTTGGGACGAACTGGGTTACAGATTGGACGTATGCCATGTAACAAGAGGGTCACAGTTCGAACATTTGTAACTGAAAAAACTTGGTATATTTCTCTTTAAATTCATGTATCACTTTTTGTAATATGTGCAGTAGTTTCGAAAATATGATTTTTTAAATCGGATCCATCATTTATAATAGTCCTGTATAGTGTTAGATAGCGCAATTTTGAATACTAATTCTTTGCCTTATTTCATAGAAGAATTTTGTGATTATAGTAAAGTGGGGACAGATGCCGCAATTTTACTTTTCTTCTTATAAAATGCACAATAAAGCAAAAAACAACAAACTATGTACCAGAAATCATTAATCAAACCCTTTAAAAACAAATTTCTATGTTAAAGAAGTTAAAGCCCTCCTTATAAAGCAGACATAATTATTTTCCCAAACGACTTTTTTTACAATACTTTTTTATGTGCTGGGTAAGATGTCGCATGGAGAAAAAAACTCTGCTGTTTACTTTTTTTCAAGTAAATCACATTTTTATTTCCTCAAACTGCTTAAAATGAAAATAAATAACAGTAAACTTACATAAATTATACACATCACTAAATTGTGAAGAGTTTAACGAAATTGCAAAAGTGCAAGCTCAAAAAATAAGACTTGAGACAAAAAATGAAAATGAAAAGAAAAACATTTGAATTTACATGGATAGACAGCATAATTATTGGAAACAATAGACAGCTTAGTTACAAAAATACATAAATCACTGGTTTACATCCGGCGAACATTGCAGTTTGCTCTTAATGTAAGTATTAGTTCTATTCTATTTAGGCCCTAGCCTGTTTATTTTTTGCCTTTCTTCTCATTCTTTGATTTTGTATTACCATTTATCCACAATCACACCACACTTACCGTTGGAAAAGTAAAGTGAGCCTTTTTCATGTAGCTATCAATTGAATTTGATGTTCTGAAACCTATCCGCTTTCGACTTTGTTTCTTGATAAAAACTCCAGACACTCAACGCATCCAGAGTCATCAAATTACAATCAAATATTGCCATCAGAATCCATAAGGTGAACTATTTACTCATTGTCAGAAGATGTGTCATATTTTAGTTTCTTCCTCAAGTAAGGTGTTTTCAAGTTTGATCTTTCCCTTCCCTTTTTAGCATATTTTACTTCCGCCAAGCTGAAGTTCTTTGACGCTTTCTAGTTTCTTTTGCTTTTTATTTTCTTCTTCTTTTTTCTTGTTTATAAACTCTGTGCTTGTAATTTTTGCATCCTTTTGCTTTCTCTTACTTGTCTGGATAGGTCTTTTGACCATTGGAATAGGAGATATTTTGTTTAACAGTTTAGACTGTGGGAATTGTAAACGGCCCATGGTTTCCTTATTCAAACATGGTGAACCAACTTTGTTGCTGAGAGTACTTTGATAAGTAGCAGAATGTGCTACTATAGGTTCATTTAACCCTAGATCTACCGGGAATTTTATTCAAGTTTTAATAAAACGTTCTAAACCAGAATTTTTATTTAAAACTATTTAACTCATTTATTTACCTTATTTTTGTCTGGTTTATATACTTAGTTTATTTTAAAGAAATTTCTGGTTTGAATGAATATTTTGTATGTACCTGTCGGGTCCAATGGACCCGTCTGGTAGACGGAGGGTTAAATGTAAGTTCTACTTTAATCGCAGTGATGAATTTATTAAACCAAAAAACAAAAATATATTTCGCGGCATCTGTCCCTCAGCCTCGGTGCGGCATCTGTCCCATAGTGATGGGTAAGATGACGCACCGCCATTTTGTGTCATGTGAGCGACGCGAGAGAAATGCAAGCACATGTCTGAATTCTACGAGGATCTAGTCTACAGTTGCAATCGGTTTTGGGATAAAATCTCTGTTTATTTGGCTTAAGATATGTAATAAAACTTTATTAGAATAATTTTAGCAGCTTACCACTCAGGTTCGAACCATAAAAACTGGCATAAATATGTAAATACTGACAATTAAGCGGTGGAAACGCATACAACACAGCACACAGCACTTAGGCACTCAACGAAATTCTTAAATTGGTGTAGGGAGCGCTAGTGTCGCCAATGCAATCTCTGCGGCATCTGTCCCACCGCGGCGTCTGTCCGCACTTTTCTATACATAAAGCGACTATTTTTATTCAAATACAGTGGTAGGCAGGGATTGAATTCATTTAATAAAGGTTAAATTTTAATTGTCGACATAAGTTTCAAAACTCGCCCTATCCAAAATTTAAAAATTCTATTTTTCTCTATAAATCTATTCTTTTGGTAAATTTACATCGGAAAAACCCTACAATCTGCAAAAAACTAGTTTTATCGTGCATTTCTGACATTGTAAAATGTTGGTTTACAATGAAAACCAACGGACCCAGACAGAGGTTTTTCGCAATTTCCCCAAAATTTGATTATCTGCATAAGGCAAGTTTTGAAACTCACGTCCTCAATTAATTCTAAGGTGCATGGCCGCGCAAGTAGGATTAAGCGATTGATAATTTTAAACTTCTTATGAGAAATGTATTTATTTGTGTTACTAACAATAATACAGAAAATACTACAAATACATATTTGGCGTTATTACATATCTAAAATCATTTCGACATTGCTTATTGTATCAAGTTCTATGCAATTTTCTACGCATTCAATTATAATGCAATTCTAAATAGAAATAAATGTAGCAATTATATGTATTATAAAAAATATAAAGCAAAAGTTTGTAACCCCCCCCCCCCCAAAAAAAAAAAAAAAAATGTATATATATATATATACAGTGAAACCTCCCTGTGAGACCACCTCAATTAAGCGACCACCTCCCTGAACGAGCATTTTTTTGTGAACGAAATTTATTCCTACCTCTATTCAGAGACCACCCCAGTTGAACTCCCTCCATCAGCGACCAATTTCTTTGAAGAAAATGAAACCAATTCCATTTTTTCCTGGTCGCTTGAAGAAGGTTTTATTAGAATATTAATTCTGGAGAGCGCATTATTAATCAAACTTCTAAACTAAGTTTAGAATTTTTATTCATTCCAGTAACTTTTAAGTGTTGAAACCCCTTTGTGCTTTTTTAGGCAACAAATTTAACTCTGATGACAAAGTAAGGATGACGGTCAATAAACGCCCCTGCCCTATTCTGTCAGGAAACTCTAAAAGAAATAGATAAATTAATGAAATCGTCATAATTTGTTCCAGTCAAAAAAAAAAATGCCTTTATTTATTGAACTTTGAAAGGACTTGGAAAAAAAAGTTATACGAGATAAAACCGTAAAATCAAAGCAAATTTATTTTTTAAACTCTGCACTAATTAACTTAAGTAATTAATTTTTGTTTTGATGCTTAAATTTTCATATTTTTTCCTAATGTGAAAAATAAATTGTAGTAACATTAATTGTTACCTTTTTTCAACAATTAAAATCTAGAATTAAACATGACCTCCATTAAGAGACCACCTTTCGGAGCGACCAATTTTTATTGGAACGGAACGTGGTCGCTTTAGGGAGGTTTTACTGTATATCCAGGAACCTACTTCGTAAAGAATGAGCTGCTCTGGTTACTCAAAACAATTTCTTGGAAAAATAATTATGATTTCCTATATTCTAGAATAAGACACTAATAAATAATTTTCAAACCGGAAAAAGTAAGAAATGTAGTTTGAATGTATTTACAAATAAAACTTTGTGCCTTCTGTGGTATGTTTGATTTTGAATTCTTTGTTCCAGTACATCTGCTGCTTTTGGGCGGCAGGTAATAACATAACATAAAATATATACATAGCCGATATAGTGAATTGATCAAAACCGCAGGCACTATCTAATGTACCGTAATTTTGGGCACATGTTCCGCGGGTCAAACAATCATCCTTTAACCCTTTGAGGGGCAAGTATTTGTGTTTCTGTAATGCCGAATTCACAGCGAAATCTACAGAAAGATTTATTGCAAAATAAGGAAAAGCAATTTTGCGACTTTTTCCCACCAAAGCTAGACCAGTAAAATTTAATAAAAAATTTCTGGTGCAAAACTTCATTAATCGTAGCCCTCAAGGGGTTAACTTTTTTAATCCGTATCGTGCATTCGGAATACTAGAGGTTCTTACTTTTGAGAATCAGTTTTTCTAAATAGCAATCCTATCTTAATTTAACACGTTCACGCCGGCGCGGTGGGTCACACTCGACTGTCTCAGAGTTGTCAAATCTCCGGCTTTTTGCACACCACTGTTATTTTAGAGAAAATGTTGTTCCTTTAAATCGCCATATTGTTCTAATTAAATAAAACGACATTTTCTGTATTAAAATACTGGTATCCAAAAATCCAGAGTCTTGGCAGCTCTAAGACAGTCGAGTGTGATCCACCGCGCCGGCGTGAACGTGTTAATCTTGGAATTCTGTAATTTAATAAGGTGAAAATTATATTCAAAATAGTTTTACTCAAATATAAGCATCTGTAGTCATCGTAATTTGTTTAACCTCTTGAGGGGCGGTGGGATAAAATATATCCACCTAATTTATACAAGATTCTCACCAGAAAATGTTAACGAAATTTTATATTTTCAACTTTGGAGGAAAATCGCTGACAAATTGCTTCTCCTTATTTAAAAAATAAAATTTTTCGATTATTCCGGTGAGAATTCAATATTTCGAGACATTTTTGCTTGCCCCTCAAGGGGTTAAGTCAATTAACTTTTATTTCACGCAATACCAATATCCATAAATAATAGTGGTATCCAATGTCTTTTTGATAAATTACTGAAATAATGTTTGATGTTTATTTATTTATTTTTTTTTTCTGGAAAAAACTTTACAAGATTCATATTATTTTTTGAGTGAAAACTATAAAATTGCCCTTTCTTAGCCACAAATTCTCTGTTTTCTGCAATAGAAAAAATACCCTCACATAATAAATGGCAAACTCGGTGGAAAAAAGAAATATCATGCATAAAGCACACCTTACACTTCCCAACCCTTCTACAAAACCTTATCAGATCTTCAACGCTTAATAAGATAAAATATTATGTCTAAGTAAACAATTTTGAAAACGCTTATCGCAGTTCAAAATCCAATGTCAAGAATTACCATCAATAATTACCACCAATAGTCGGAAAAGTATCCGCATACTTTCGAGCATCCTGTAATTGATATATAGGTTCGTATATTTTATACATATGGTTTCCTAAAATTTGGAACAGTTATTATAGGCATACCAAAGTTGTAAACTCCCCTTCAGCAATTTCCGTCAATGAACGGAAATGTACTCGAGATCTTTCGTGCTGCCGTGTATATGATCTATAGAATTTATGCACACAAAGTAATACGAAAAATATTAGGTTAATTCAAAAATGCTTACCACAACTTAAAACGCACTTGCAGTATTTACAATTAATAGACAGTGCTGTAATCAATTTTTTTTGCACTGTAAAAAAAAAAAAAAAAAAAAAAAAAAAAAAAGATTTTACAGTATAATACTGGCAGCTGGGGTGCCAGCTTAAAAACGTAAAATTAGCAAGTAATATAGTGTTTAATTTATTTATATGGTATATTACTGCTTATTTTACGGTTATAAACTGGCGCGCTAGCTGCCAGTATTATACCGTAAATTCAGCAATATTTATTTTTCAGTGTGTTTTGTCCCAGTAAATGAACGATGAATTCAAGAATTGTAGTTGTAGTAATCTAGTAGTATATATCAGTGATATATATCAATTTGTTTTAAATAGTGTAACATCATTAAAATACACCACAAACGATTTTCCCCCATACACCATAGTGTAACGGAATTATTTTGTGTGCCCTACCACAAACGATTTTCTCCCATAGACCATAGTGTAACGGAATTATTTTGTGTGTCCCTACAGGGCTGCCACAGTCGACTATTCTTATATTCTTTTCGCACCACTATTAAAAAAATATATATTTTGTAGTATATTTATTTCTTTTGCAAATGTTGTCAAAGCATATGTAAAAGATTTTTGTTTTTAAAATGTGGTGCGAAATAGAATTAAAAATAGTCGCCTGTGGCAGCCCCATCCCTATACAATTGAACCACAAATATTATACATTTAATTTTCAATAACGAACATGCTATAATAAACTTTATTAACATAAATCAATTTCATGGAAATCTGAATATACACTACTGAGTAACCATGGTTAGTGCACGGACAGTCAAGCAGCAAACATACAGACTAATCCAATTCATGAACACTTTTGAACTTCGCTGGAAACTGTCAAAAAAAGGAGACGAGCTATTTCCATGAGCACTTGTAGTGTAAGTCACATGCTAGGATTTTTGGCTACCAGAATTTTAGAATGAAAAAATGTGACTCATTATTTCGGAGATATCTCATTGATTAAATAAGGTGAAGCAAACTTTTCGAAAATAACGTTGGCAGTTATCAGCAGTGTGACTTACACTACAAAAACCCATGGAACTATCCAGACGGAGAACATAGCAAGACAATATATAGCATAGAACGTGTAAGCTAAAACCCCATTTCCGCTTTCAATTATAATGAAGAAATAGTTTTCGGCAGACTTGCATTATATCTATATAATATTTTTTAAATAACAACATTATTGTACACGCGTTTAAAGCTTCCCCTTCCCCCCCCCCCCAAAAAAAAATAAAATAAAATAAAAATAAAAACATACATGTGACCTGTGGCAACAGTCTGTAAGAGACGACGGCTGCGCCACGAGTCGGCGTAGAAGAATAGCTGTTTAGAACATTGGAGAGACGCGGGAAAAGAAGGTAAAAGAGTGGTTGAAAAACACCGAGCTCTCAACGACGTTTAGACGCATTAAGACGAATGAGTGTTTAATTTCATTAATGTTCTACTTAATTGTAATTGTATATAGTGTAAATAGTTCATTTAATATATTTAATTCTTAAAGTTAGCAAGTGTTATTATTCGAGTATGAGTCTCCTTTTCCCCGTCACATGAGAGCTTGAGCCGGGATGGATTGGATTATTTTTTTTTCTTCAATTCTCTACCTTAGACAAGTCAAGTATCATTTTTATATCGACGCCACAATTCTTTCAGAAAGTAAGCCGGAGCTGTAAATTTATAAAGATCATGTCGTGTGTGAAGAATACAATTTTTTTTTTCTACAGCCTTGGCAGCTGGCCAACTCTTCAGTTGTTTTGAAATAACTGCAACAACAATATATTATTCCAAACTGGGAATCGATTCATCTTTTTTCAAAGACAGAAATTAGTGGGTGAGTACTGTTTACTGTTTTTGTTTTTTCTTTTCATCATGATTTTAAATGACATTCCAGTCATCTCTTTTGCATTGAAAAACGAAAAGACTAATCGAATAAAATTATTCCATAAACTTTTGTTTTCATCTGAAGGCGATCGTTTAAATCGATCGCGAATAAGAACATTTACGGGATTTCCATTCTGTGAAACCGATGATGAATTTACGAGTAAAGTAGAGGAAACCGCTAAAAATTTTTGTTTACTTGAACTTATAACTATTGCCACTATTTTACGCATCGAAATAGATGGCACAGAAACTGAGTTATCTAAACGCATAATTTCATTTTTAACTAATTTGGAATCCCTCCAAAAACATATTGAAACTAATGTTGATACAGATGGCGAATCGGAAGAAATTTTCAATAATTCGCCAGTGCCAAACGATAAGTCAAATATTAAAATTTCTGAATTTACCAGTAAATGTGCTATTAATGCTTCAAACATTGCTCAGGATTCTATGTTTATGCCGTCAGTAAATTTTCGCGATGTTGAATCGCTGGTACTTACATTCAATGGAGAGAAGTATGAAAATGTTCATTTATGGTTACAAAAATTCAAATCATTTTCTTCCTCTTTTAATTTAGGCGAAATGCAAAAATTTATTTTTGCGCAAAGAGCGCTCGGAGGCATTGCTTCTTTATTCGCTAAGAGTGAAAGCAACATTCGTTCTTTTCCTGAATTGAAACATGCCTTAGTTACCGAATTTGGTTCGCAGATTAATTCGGCTGAAATACACGAAATGCTTAGTCATCGGCATATTAGACAAAAGGAATCTTTTTTTGAGTATTTCTTAATTATGAAAGAAATGGCTGGACGGGCCAATATTGATGATCAGTCACTTATACGTTACATAATCAATGGCATTCCTGATTCTCCTCAAAATAAGTCCATACTTTACGATTGTTCTGATTTGCATGAATTTAAACGAAAATTGAAAATTTACGAAGAGATTACACACCACTCAAAAAGTGATTCTGGTAGAAATATAAATCATTGTCAAAATATGAACTCGAAACAGAACTTTGATAAATTTGTTCACGAGAATGTTCCTAATGCTGAAAAGCCAGCATTTCATTCTAATAATTCAAGAAATCAAAACACTAAAATCTGTTTTAATTGTGGGGAAAAAGACCACATTTCTAAGTATTGTTCTCACAAGAACAAGGGATTTAGATGTTTTAGCTGTAATTCTTTTGGGCATAAAGCCTCTGATAATAAGTGTTCTACTGAGGCACGTAACCCTGAAATACAAGTGAATAATGTGGATTCCGAGAAAAATTCTCGACACGAAATGCATAAATTAGTTAAATTTTCGGGTGTCGAAATTGATGCTCTTATCGATACAGGTAGTAATCTTACTTTGCTTCGTGAAGATAAATATTCACAGATGAGTTTGCCTACGTTAACACCGGTCGGTTTAACATTAACTAGTTTTGGTAGTGGTAGTACCACACCACTTGGCCCGATTCAGGGTGATATAAATATAGATGATAACATTTTTTCAACAAATATTTATATAATTAGTAAACATCATATGAATGTTCCTCTTATTATTGGTACTGATATAATTACGCAAGGTACTTTGCTTTATAATAAAAATGGTATTTCCCTTAGTAAACCACCATCTGATGATAATTTGTTTGTATACTTAGTTAATTCAATTGAAGATCCTGTCAAAATAGTAAGTTCTACTAAAACTGATAAATCTTCTGAAAAGACTGAAGTTCTTATCAATTGTCATAAAGTTCCCTTAGAAAAAGAAAGGAAAAATGATCATTTGACATGCTCTGTAGATGATTTACATTCAAAAAAAGTAGAAAAGAAATCCTCAAAAAAGCCAAAAGATATAAAAAGCAGTAGCAAAGATGACTTGCTTAAATAATCATCCCAAAAACATTTAGTACCATCAAAAGATATAAATATGAAGCCTAATAAAATTAAAAATGTTAAAAAGTTAGTGTCTCATAAGGAAAATATCAAAAGTCCTATACATGAAAATGTTAGAAAATTGATTTTTAGTCCTGATCTTTCTTCTCCTAGCATTCTGAAGAAAACCCAGCCTAATTTTCAAACAACTAAAGAAATAAGCGTTGATACCATTTTAAATAAAGTTATATGTGATGATAATTTAGACAACAGCTTAACAGATGTGTTAGAAGCTCCAAAATGTGAATCAAAAAAGGTTTCTTTTGCTCCCACTGATGCTGTTTGTAATTTCAAAAGAATGTCTGTATCAAGGAACTTTTCTTCTTCCTTTCTTCCCTTTCGTTATATAAAGAGAAAGAAAAAAAATATTCAAGAATTCGTCTTTCTACAAAATATTTTCTTTTGTGTGTTTCTTCTTTTTTTCATCACCTGTGTTTACATCAAGAATAATTTTAACAAAAAGTTAAAATTTTGTTTGTGAAATATGTGTTTGTGAAATATTGTGATTCAACTATCCCCGAGATGTCATTTTTTTGTTTTCTTCAATGCTGCTGCTGCTGAAAAGTGTGTTCCGTAAAGTATTGTGGGTTTTTTTTTCTGTGAACTACAAAGACATTTTTTTTTTTACTTTTTTGTGCTTTGCATAAAGAACATTAGAACTGTGGACAGCTCCATTTTTTTTTTTTTTTTTGTTATATGAACATTCTGTGACTTTATTTGATTACAGACTCTAATTTTTTTTTCTGCATGAAGTTTCAATTTTTTTTAAAAGGAAGACGACGATTAGAAGATGCCGATTTGTGTTTTTTTTTCTTTCTGTTTTTCAGACGTACCACTTTAAGACGTATATAGGTGGGTATATATTTTTTTATTTAAGACGAGTATATTTTTTTTATTTACGACGAGTACGAAGTAAAGACGGGTACGATTTAAGACGAGTACCATTTAAGACGGGTACGATTTAAGACGAGTACCATTTAAGACGAGATGGAAGACGAAATGCCAACCGGCATTGACGACGATTTTCATTTTTTCTCTCTGTATTTTTTTTTTCTGTTTTATTCTGTGTAATTTTTTTTTTTAAAGATATGGTATTTTTTTTTAAGTTTGTGTTTAAGTGTATGGTGCGCACGAGGTCGTGCGTATCAGGATGGGCGAGTGTGACCTGTGGCAACAGTCTGTAAGAGACGACGGTAGCGCCACGAGTCGGCGTAGAAGAATACCTGTTTAGAACATTGGAGAGACGCGGGAAAAGAAGGTAAAAGAGTGGTTGAAAAACACCGAGCTCTCAACGACGTTTAGACGCATTAAGACGAATGAGTGTTTAATTTCATTAATGTTCTACTTAATTGTAATTGTATATAGTGTAAATAGTTCATTTAATATATTTAATTCTTAAAGTTAGCAAGTGTTATTATTCGAGTATGAGTCTCCTTTTCCCCGTCACATTCTCTTCATTCAAGGAAACATTTTTATATGCAAAGTCATCAGATCTCCAAGTATGGCTGTTACTTTGAATCGAACAACACTTTTAAAAAAGATAAATAGTCGATATTCTGAGTCATGTTCTCTGGACCTTCCTGTGCAGCCTTGCATTGAAAATTTATTTAAAATACACAAATTTTATTCCATTGGTACCACATTTTTTACAAAAGTTACCTTCACTTAAATAATCACGAAAATGCTCTGATTAATGAAACTAAATATTACTTTTCTTTTTTACTGATGACAAATCAAATTCTGTATGCTCTTGTTGAGGGTGCATGTATCACCCATGGTCTCGAACGGGTTTAGTAAAAAAAATAATTTGTTTTCTTGCTTAAAAATGTTTTCCGCATATTCTGAAAAACCTATAATTTCTTAATTCTGCCATTTTACAAAGTATTGGAATAATAAAATTATCTTTAAAAGCACGTTTAATATCTGCGGATAGTGATGTTTATAGTAAAAAATAGTGACGTTTATGTGAAGCAGTATGATTAAAATGACTGTTTTCAAAGGTAAAAATAAAAGATTCTTCTTTTTTTAAATATTTTTATTATATCTAATATAAGAATTTTATAATGAATTTGTATGGCGGAGCCTTTTCAGCTTACCGCATCCTACGTTACAAGGTAATATTTATAGGTACATTGCTACCGAACACAGAAAAAAGGAATCTGCAGTAATCTAAACGCGTCTTGTTCCAAGAATAAAATTACGTTTTGAAACTTTGAAAAACCGTAACCAGGGCTTGAAATGTACCGGAGCAAACAGGAACAATATTCCGGTTCGTGTAGTTATTAAAACATATTTTTCCTGGAAAACAATATTTTCGTACTGTTTCATGTTTACCCGAAAAAAAAAATGAATAGAACATGCTGTGGTTTACTTAACAGTTCTGAGTTACGCCAACGTCAATACCCACGGCTGTGAAGTGATTGCGATAGCTCCTACTGCCAGGGCCTGATTACCAACGGGGCAAACTTACACCAATAAATTATAAAAGAAAAGTTCGACTTATCTAAATGCCGTATTCATGTAGAATTTCTGCCATGAATGAGGCAAAATTTTCTGTTTATTTTTAGTGGTAGGAATTTGCCCCGTGGTTAATCAGCTCTGCCTACTGCAACTGAACCATTCACAAGGCAGATGACCAGGGGTGGGGAAATACATCATTTTACTCGCCACTGGCAAATTGATTTTTGGACAAGGAGAATAAATTTTTAGCTAGTCTTTGAAAAATTGCAGGCTATAGAGATATTCCAAGAACTTTATTTTTTTTACTAGTTAGCTATAGTTTGCAACTTTCCAAATTACCGCAACGTACACATGGCATAGCTGCCAACATCTTACGCTTTTTCAGACCACAAAAATTTTATAGCAAATTTTACATATTTAAATCTCCGTAATCTGCCGATTAAATAAGGAAAAAATTTCTATTAATTTTTTGTGGTCTGAAAAAGCGGAATAGTTGGCAGCTATGACATGGTACTAAATTCTACTCTATACTGAACTGTATTGTATATATTTCTTAATTTTATAGTGAGGGAAAATAGGAAAATTCATTGCTGTAATAGTATCTAACTATCTTTTACACTCGCTTAAATTTTGTCATAACGATTTTCAACAGTGTGTCGCATGAAATAGGAAAATCCATTGTATTAATATTAATTAACTATTTTTTGCATTCGCTTATATTATGTCATAACCATTTTCAGCTGTATATTGCATCTTGCTGTCTGGTAAAATATATCCTGGTAATATTTTCTTAAAATTCACCACCCCTGCAGATGACTATTAAATTTTAGTGACTAAATAAATATGACAGGCCAAAAAGCTTTCAATTTTTAAATTTTTGATATAACGAAGATGGCAGCAGGCGGAATTTAGTACTCAACGGAAATACTATATAGCTTATTGTTGCGCTCTATAGCTTTTTTTTATAAGTTAGAATCTTGAATTTTTTTTATTCCTTTTGTATGACTCAAAGATATTTGTCTGTACTTCAAAAACATTTTTTTTAGTCTGCAGTAGTTTTGAAATAGACTTCCTGTTCAAAGATTTTTCCATTTCGATCACTGTCTGTACTCAATTTATTTCCCAATACCAACAATACAGATGATATTGTCAAAATTTTACATAATTAATTGCTTACTTTAGTATATACAAATGGACATCACTTCAGGCCTTGTGGCCTTGTTATGGCAAATGACTTAGTGCTAAGTGGCCATCGCAAAGAAAAAAAAAACAAACTTAAAATTAATCCAAAACTGAAGAAATCATAATATTTGCCTTACAATAAAATTTGCTTGGTTAGCTAGACGAACAGTAACGTATAAACGTTTAATGTAAGATTTGAGATTGAGTTTTTCGATAAATATCTGAATTCTGGTCCATTTGTTTATAATTGCCCGTGAATGTCTGATTCTCCATTGAAAAGATTTCTATATTTCGTTTTGGTGGTTGTGTAAGACCAAAATCGAGCTTCACAGACAAATTTAGTTTAGAAAGTCAGAAAAACTAATTTTGCTTCAGATAAGGTTTTTAATTAATTTGACAAATGACACAGACTCTGATTTTGAAATAAGATTTTTAACATTACACCTAAAGGGAGTTTTACTCAAGTTTTGTAAAAATACTATACACCAGGAGTTTTCTTCATAGCTACTTAACTTTTTTATTTAATGCTTTCAGCGGCAACGCATTTCCGTTGCTAAAATGTTGAAATGAATGAATGACGCCGGAATTTAGGAAAAAATTTTGGAAATAAAAAATGGTATATTTCACAAACATTCGGCTGGAGTCGTACACTTCAAGGACTTTGTACCAAAATTTTCGTAAAGTAATATTTGCCTCATTTAATGAAGAAAAATTCTATCTTAAGATATAGCAACCAGTACTCTATAAAATTTCTGGTCCTAAAACACCTAAAATCCCCTGTATTCCTAGATGCGTACGAACCCCGATACGGAGATCGGATGGAAAATCTGGTGTCATTGTGGCATTTAAATAAAGTGGCTTACTAAACCTACCGCCACCCTTGAACGAGTTAATTGGAACAATGGAACAATGTAGTCATTTTCTGGATTCCCTCGTTGACATCCAACTTTACATTCCGGTGTATAGGTATATGCGTTTTTCAATGCATTGGAAGCCATGATGCTTAAGTTCGGCTGGTGATCACAAAAATAGAAAGTTTAAGATAAAGTGAAGGAAAAATCAAAAGAAAAAGTAAGAAGTAAATAACATTATTAATGTTAGTATAACAAAATATATATATAAAAAAAAAAATAAATAAATGTTCATTAGGTCCAATCAGCCTGAAACTGTCCATGAACAGGCGAAAAAAGCTACCAAAGGGATGCCCCAGCATAAAAAAAAAAAGACTATTTTCAGAGATCATATTTTAAGTTTATCTAAATATATAAATGCTTAAAAACACAGCAAAAGTGTAAAATTTTAAATTATTTACATATTTACAAATTGAATAATATATTTACAAACATGAAAATTTAACAAAAAGAGGTAATAAGAAATATAAATGAGAAGGGTTCAAACTAACTACACATTAAAAAACTGTATACAAAGGGTAATTTATGAGAAAAGGAGGACGGCAACCGCATTGTCTGGTTACTCTTAGAATAATGCAGAAAAAACTGTTAAAAAAGATAAGATAAGTTTTAAAAATACAAGAGATAAGGTAATATAAGTTTAAAGCGGGTTTTTTTCAACAAAACAAAGACAAGACAAAAAACAAGGAAAAGGCAAAAAAGTTTATCAGTAAAGAAGAAATTAATCTTCGTTATTGTAGAATTGGCTAACAAGTTTATCAAATTCAGAAATTATGACTGGCATTTTTTGTATTGGATTATCAAGTTTTTTGGTCTGTGTTGAGTTGTTTTTAATAAAGCTTAGAAATTTGGTTATTTGAAAAACTTCATTGATATCATTAAAAGTATTAAATATTTCTTGGATGTCGTTAGAGTAACTTTTAGGAATTTTATTGTAATTAGAAGAATTTTGAGTGTTGGAATTTTCATTAGTAGGGGAGGAAAGTGTATTTGCGATTTCATTAACAGTAACTTCGGTGTTTAACATTTCAGAATTAGTTGAGGGTTCATTAGTCTTTGTTTGTTTTGTATAATTCAATAAACGTTCAATAAACGAGGATCCCACGTTTCATAGAATTTAAACTGTGAATAGGGGGTTGTGTTAACGCTGATTATATTCAGTATGTATTTAAATTCGTCGAAAGACTATTGAGCTCTTGCAAAGTATTGCAAGTTTTTGATAAATATTATGCCAATCATGTTTTAATAAAAAGATGATGATAATAATAATAACATTGTCATTATAACAATTTGCAATTTCCCTATTATAATAAACAAATGAGTCATGTTAAAGATTAGATAAACAAATACACTGACAGATACACTTGCGGTCGTTTTTGAATATCACATTAGCGTGCCCCCCCCCCCCCGCGGAAACATCATTACAAACAGACTAATGCCTGACAAAGACACAAATACATATACGCTTGTCCTTGGTCATCTCTCTAGAAACTCCACCCCTTTCAGGATCCTCAATAGACTCAAATTAAGGTCTGCAAACATGAAATATAGAGTTTTGATATAATAATGCCATTGATAAAAATAAATGACTAGTAGGTAAAAACTTGCCAAGTTCTAGATGTATTATTAATATGCTATCAATAGTTCTTATTTTAAACAATTAAAACACTGCTGCAATACTTCAGTAGATAAGTTTGAGTGAATTTTATTTGAATTTGGCACTCACTTACACATCACATCTTTTCTGGCAGTTTTTTTTTTTTTTTTTTTTTTTTTTTTTTTTTTTTTTTTTTTTACGGAATTTAGCTCCTTTTTTTCATTTCGCTTTATTTGAAAATAAAGCGAAAATTACTATGAAAAAAATCTGGTATACAAAAACTGAATGCAAAACTACGCTTAATTTTCGACATTGATTTCTATCGCTGGTACTTGAACTGAAATACCAATATTGGTACACTATTGGATTTATTTTGGAAATGTTTATAATGAAATGTCAACTGCAGAAATATTGCTATACATTGTAATTATCTTCAACAAAACGTCAATGTTTCAAAGACATTTAGTTTATGCTGAACGTATTAAAACCGAAATCAGAAAGTACTTTTTTTTGTCAATATTGCGCAAATATGGGGAAAATGTAAGTTGCCCAAAATATGCTTTTGCTATTTCACTCTTATATAAAATTTTTAAAACATCAATAAATAAACATAAGCTATAAAAGACTGGCTAGTTTTTTCAACTTTCTGTAACGGTATTATGAGCACATGGCACTACACGAGCCTGTTCAATTTAAGCGTAAGTTTGAAAATGACGTTGAACAGGGACGAAGCTACAAAAAAATTTTCGTGTGGGGGGGGGGGGGGAATTCAAAATTTTCCCAACTTATTCAAGAATTTCCCAACGTGAAACAAATTGCTCTTTTTTTCAACTAAAATGTGTTCAATCAAAATATGTTCAATGTGTGTTTAATAATAATGATACTTATACCCCCCCCCCCACACACACACACACCGAAAATATATATATATATTTCCAAAGAAAAAAAGTTGAAACTAAAAACATGAAAATTAAAATTATTTGTTCATTTAACAGGGCTCCCAGATGTTCAGCCAACTGAATACCAATAAATTTTAACAGAAAATTTTATGGTAGGTTTGCGCTAGAATTAACTTTCAAAGGTGATTCAGGGGCGGTTTGTAAGAAAAATCTAAAAAGAAAATTTTTTGTAAAATAATATTGGCATTCGGTTGGGGTTCTAATCCATGGAGGTGGAGTCTATTATATTCTAATGTGTCCGTAATAATAAGCCATAACTTTTGGATACTTATAGACTGGACACCCTGTATTTTCTGACTTTACTTTTAAAGAAATTACCCAGTCTGCAACCGGATTTTCTCGAATTCATTACGATGTCAGTTGTACGATATAACGTATATCAGCAAATTGTTATAAATATAATTCTATTGTATAAAATTTGTGATGTGAACTTATATTAAATGCAAATTATTTTAAATCAATTAAATGCAACGCAATTATTCGTAAAACGACACAGGACAGCACAAATAACGGGATTTTAGGGTATTAACGCGGGAGAATCACATATGTACTTCCGTATATATCACAAAATATCTTTAAAAATGTCTGGCTGTTGTTTTATTGATACACAAGCATCAGACTTGCGTGCTTAACACTTGACTCGGATTCCTCTTATAAGACTTCGTCTATATTAGGACAAGATATTCACACAGAAAATGACAATACAGAATGTTTCACAAGACTGGAAACTGCACCACCTGTGGGAATCGGACCCGTCTTTCGTACGCTCGAGAGCGATTAGCGGGGTGATCGACATTTGGTATGTTTGACATTTTTGTTGATAAAATGTCGAAGAATTTATAATTTATCGTTTACAAATTAACCCTTTGAGGGGCAAGCAGTTACTTTCCTATAATGTTGAATTCACACCGGAAAAATCGAAAAATTTTGCTTTAAAATAAAGAAAGACTAATTTTCAACTTTTTTCCACCAAAGTTAAAAAAGCAAAACTTAATATATTTTTTCCGGTGCAAATCTTCATTATTCGTAGGTGGGATAGAATATCAAAGCGATATAAGTAAGCGTCCTATCTTAAATGAGAGAAGTAACCGCAAGATTAAAAGCGAGGTCACATCAATCAAGGCCATGCGCCACGTAGCGGATGGAGTGTGAACTACAGGTAGACACTTAACTGTTTTCTTACTCAGACCACTAAAATTGTAAAGTTTGTTTCACCTTGATTAATAACTGAAGTGTATCTGATAAGGCGAAGAAAACTTCGTGGCGTCAAGTGCATCTGGATGCCCCTATCGCTACGCCGTATTGTGCATTAAATGTGGCAAACAAAATTCATTTCCATGAGTGACTAAAGATTCAGAAAATACGCGCCACACTAAAAGCCCGCGCATGTGAATTATCACTCCGTCCACAAGATGGCGCAAGTGTATTAATTTACGCCCTATTCCAGCACTAAGTTTGCACGCTTACTTATATCGCTTTGTAGAATATATTCCACCGCACCTCAAGGGGTTAACCCATTAACCGTTGACGTTGCGTTCACGCAACAGTCAAAATAATTGCTCATGTAATGAATTAATTACATTGGCACCACTATTTTAGAATTTAAAAAAATGTCTTATTTATTGGCAGGAATTTTGCTATTTTAGTAAAGCGAAATTTACCTTACTGAATTTGTGATGGGAAACTACTTTCAACAAGAAATTTGAAAATTTCTATCGTAATAGTTTTGGCGGTTAATGGGTTAAGTGACATTTATTATAATATATTTTTATAGATTTATTTTATTTTAATATATCGATTTTTTTCGAACATGCGACCTAACACAATGCTCTTTTCGAGCCTGAAAACGATGGAATACAAAATTTAGTGAAAATAGTTAGTCGTTTTTCTAGATACAATAAGCTTGACCTACGTTGATTCAATAACCCACTAACCAAAATTTATCGAACATGTGAGCTATTTTAATCGTCTTTTTGTACTGTGAAACGGTATAACAAAAAAATTGTCAAAATTGTTTGAACCTTTTTGAGATGCTGTTAGGTTGACCCGAGCCCATTATCACCAAAATGACCCACTAATAGAATTTTCTTGAGCATGCGTCCCAGCCCAATGGTTATATCTTGTCCAGAAACGGTGTAGTGCGAAGTTTTCTCAATATCTTTTGAGCCGTTTTTTAGATACAGTTAGCTTGATCCTGATCTAGTAGCACCCAAAATGACCCATTGATTGAATTTTCTTGAACATGCGACCCTGCCCAATGCTCTTATCATGCCCGGAAACAATATTATACAAAATTTTGTCAAAATGTTTTGAAGCGCTTTTTAAATACAATTAGCTTGACCCTGACCCATTGTGACCCAAAATGACCCACTAATTGAATTTTCTCGAACACGAGACCCATCCCAATGGTCTTTTCGTGCCCGGAAACAGTAGGGAGCAAAATTTCGCCAAAATCATTAGAGCCGTTATCTAGATAAACTTAGGTTGACCCACGGTGACCCAAAAATGACCCACTAATCGAATTTTCTCGAACATGTGACTTAACCCAATGGTCTTCTCGCAATCCAAAACTGTTGAATATAGAGTTTAGTGAAAATCGATGAGCCGTTTTTTAGATAAAAATAGCTTGACCCACAGTGACCCAAAAATGACCCACTAATCTAATTTTCTCAAACACGTGACCCATCCCAATGGTCTTTTCGTGCTCGAAAATGGTTAGAAATAAAATTTAGTCAAAATCGATTGAGCCGTACTTTAGATATAATTAGCTTGACCCTGACCCATTATGGCCCAAAACGACCCACTAATAGAATTTTCTCAAACACGAGACCCATCCCAATGGTCTTTTCGTGCCCAAAAATGGTTAGATACAAAATTTAGTCAAAATTTATTGAGCCGTTCTTTAGATATAATTAGCTTGACCCTGGCCCATTATGACACAAAATGACCCACTAATTGAATTTTCTCGAACACGAGACCCATCCCAATGGTCTTTTCGTGCCCGGAAACAGTAGGGAGCAAAATTTCGCCAAAATCATTAGAGCCGTTATCTAGATAAACTTAGGTTGACCCACGGTGACCCAAAAATGACCCACTAATCGAATTTTCTCGAACATGTGACTTAGCCCAATGGTCTTCTCGCAATCCAAAACTGTTGAATATAGAGTTTAGTGAAAATCGATGAGCCGTTTTTTAGATAAAAATAGCTTGACCCACAGTGACCCAAAAATGACCCACTAATCTAATTTTCTCAAACACGTGACCCATCCCAATGGTCTTTTCGTGCTCGAAAATGGTTAGAAATAAAATTTAGTCAAAATCGATTGAGCCGTACTTTAGATATAATTAGCTTGACCCTGACCCATTATGGCCCAAAACGACCCACTAATAGAATTTTCTCAAACACGAGACCCATCCCAATGGTCTTTTCGTGCCCAAAAATGGTTAGATACAAAATTTAGTCAAAATTTATTGAGCCGTTCTTTAGATATAATTAGCTTGACCCTGGCCCATTATGACACAAAATGATCCACTAATCAAATTTTCTTGAACACAACACCCATCCCAATGGTCTTTTCGTGTCTCAAAATGTTTAGATGCAAAATTTAGTCAAAATCGATTGAGCCGTTCTCTAGATATAATTAGCTAGACCCTGACCCAATATGACCCAAAATTACCCACTAATCGAATTTTCTCGAACACGAGACCCATCCCAAAAGGTCTTTTCGTGCCCGAAAACAGTAGGGTGCAAAATTTCGTCAAAATCGTTAGAGGCGTTATCTAGATAAACTTAGCTTGACCCACGGTGACCCCAAAATGACCCACTAATCGAATTTTCTCGAACATGTGACTTAACCCAATAGTCTTCTCGTAATCCAAAACTGTAGAATATAGATTTTAGTGAAAATCGTTAGAGCCGTTTTTTAGATAAAGATAGCTTGACCCACACTGACCCAAAAATGACCCACTAATCAAATTTTCTCGAACCTGTGACCCGTTCCAATCGTTTTTTCGTGCTTGAAAATGGTTAGATACAAAATTTAGTCAAAATCGATTGAGCCGCTCTTTAGATATAATTAGCTTGACCCTGACCCATTATGACCCAAAATGACTCCCTAATCGAATTTTCCCGAACACGAGACCCATCCCAATGGTCTTTTCGTGTCCGAAAACGGTAGGGTGCAAAATTTAATCAAAATCGTTAGAGCCGTTTTCAGGATAAATTTTACACACACACACACAATTTTTACTCGCATTATAGTATAAGATAACATTTTTGCAATAGCAAGAAAAAAAAACTATATTTTTCTATTGTCAATAAAAAAACTAATTTTATTATAGTATCAATATACATGAAATACTTTTAATATTCGTTATTTATTATTTACCGTAATTCCCGGCATATAATCCGCGGGTAAAGCAATCATTTTTCGACCCAGAAATAATTTTAAATAAAATGTAACTGACCAGATTGCGGTAACTATTTGACCTCAATTAGTAAACACAATTTCTGGGTCGAAATAGAATTGCTTGATCCGCGGATTATACGCCGGAAATTACGGTACTTTGTGTTTTTCGTTTTTATATGCGTATTGTTAGTTGTTTTATAATGATAACATTTAAAAATTTTATGAATGTCGTAGAGGACACCTTTCAAATGCTTGATGATAACTAGTCCCTTTAGATACGTTGGTTCAAGATAAGTTATGAAGATAAACACCGTTAAACATATTTAAAAAATGAATTTATTTACTAAAATGATTCATATTTAGTTATTTTTCAGTAACTAGTTTAAAATATTTGCTAGAACACAATATAAGTGCAAGACATTTCTAGAGATGTATTCAATCTAGTTACTTCGACTTTCCAGCTACTCATTTCAAATGAAAAGTGGTGTATGAGAACAGAGTGATGTCATAAAATAAATGAAACTGCAGTTAATAATAGTGTATATTTTCTTTAATTAAATTTAATCCAAGAAACTGCTACTTCTACTTTCAACTCATGTAATTATTGGCTCTCTCTTTTTCAAAACAAAGTGACGTATTTGTATAAATAAACATTTAGTTACAAATGTAAATAAGTGCGAGTAGTAAGTCAAAATTACGTTCACTACTAACCATATCACAATATTAAAAGATTTATTTGCTTAAAAGACGTTATAAAAATACATTAAAAGTAAATTACAAATCTATATTTACATGCTTCAACTCTTTTTCTGAGTCGTCATCAGAATCTATAACAGAAAAGTACAAATGCATATGAAAAATGGAGAAAAATCCTCATATAACGCGCCCTACATTTTCGCGATTGCTCGTGTTCCCTCTATATCCCGACGCCGTAAGTTGTCCAACCATTCAACCCATAAATTCGGGATACGAAAAGATAATGTATCGTTACAAACTCCTGAACCTCTTAAATAAATTTCAATGAACTCTCTTATGAATAACTGTAAATAAGAATTAGACCTGTAGATTATTTTACTCTCGTTAAAAAGTATGTTAATGTTCTCTATTTGATTTAGCCGGTATAAAGCAGTATTACCTCTATTATATTTTATGTCCGCTATATGTTCTTTACATTTGATATTGATTTTTCGTTGGGTTATACCTATATAATGAGTTTTGATTCCTCCCTCCCTAATAAGATGCTTTTAAATACTAAAATTGATCCTATTAATAGAGATGACCTCTCAGGAGTTTATATGATTTCATTTATTAGGGAGGGAGGAATCAAAAATCATTATATAAGTGTAACCCAACGACAGTTCAATATCAGATGTAAAGAACATATATCGAACATAAAATATAATAGAGGTAATACTGCTTTATCCCGGCTAAATCAAATAGAGAACATTAACATACTTTTTAACGAGAGTAAAATAATCTACAGGTCTAATTTTTATTTACAGTTATTGATAAGAGAGTCCATTGAAATTTATTTAAGAGGTTCAGGCGTTTGTAACGATACATTATCTTTTCGTATCCCGAATTTATGGGTTGGATGGTTGGACAACTTATGGCGTCGCGACATAGAGGGAACACGAGCAATCGCGAAAATGTAGGGCGCGTTATATGATTACTTGTTTATATTCGATGATTTTTTTCCATTTTTCATATGCATTTGTAATTTTCTGTTATACATTCTGATGACGACTCAGTAAAGAGTTGAAACATGTAAATATAGATTTTTAATTTACTTTTAATGTGTTTTATAAAGTCTTTTAAGCAAATAAGTATTTTAAACATTTAGTTATTAAAATAGTCTTTGATGATGAGCTTGGAAAAGGCTTGAAAGTACTAACAAGCTTTAAATAAAATGTATATTTTTAACTTGTAACATCTTTTAGTCGCCTTTTAAGTAAGATAGTGAATTTTTTAAACTTCACATTATATATTTTTTAAATTCTTCTTTCAGAATTTCTTATGTGAATTCGAAGTTTTTAAATAGAAAGTAGAGGCCAAACTCCCAGTTAAATTATACCCTTTTCCCTAAAATTGTTGATTTTCCCGTATACGCCTCTCTCAGCATGCACAGTTATTTTCCTTAAACTCTTTATTTAACATAAAAATCTGCTCTGTTTTATTTCTAGTTGCAATAAATAAATAATCATCAAAATTATCCTAGTAAGGGTAGGAAAGGAGGACGCTTGTGAAGCCAACCAAATATAATCTTCTTTTTGTAGTTTATCTGTTCTTATTGTTGCTTTCCAATTCCAAACACTAGAAAGGCTGGAAATGTTACTTTAGTTTTGTAAAAATAATTTACACCATATTTTTTACTTAAAACTGTTTAACTTATTTATTTAACATTTATATCCTTTGTTTTATAAATTTTGTTTTATAACTTATTTTATAAAGAAATTTCTGATTCGAACTGAAATATGGTAAGGGTCAAAATGATCCCGTATGGGTCCTTCTAGTGTTAATAAGGCTACAAAACATTTTTCACCCTAAAAATGAAATAAAAACAATAATAAATCTTATGCCATAGGGCCAAAATTAATGCTTGATCTTAGGTCTAATTTATTGTGCTCAGGTAATTAGCCGTCACCAAAATTTATTTATTTATAATAATAAAATAAAAAACAGTTTTATCAAACCAATGGACGTATTTTAGGCATGCTCCCTTTGTTTAAGATTAAAATTGCTAGGACATCCCTCTTCCCAAAATAGAGTTGCTATTGAATAGGCTGTTGGTGTCTCTTGACTACCTTCCGACAGCTGTCGCAAACGGATACTTCGTTCAAAACGGCAATTTTTATAGCATTTTCTGTGAGATCTATTTCTTTTATCCGAAAATACAAAACTCTATTCGATTTCGTTTAAATAATTTTTTAATTAAAATTGAATTAAACCATTTCAGGCAAAGCATAGGAATTTTATAAAATGTGGTATTATTTTCATTGAAATATGCTTAAATTACATTCATTAAGACAAAATAAAAGTTTCGTGCATGAAAAATAATATTTTATTTGAGAAACAAAATGCAGTCGGCATTTTCATGCATTCGATCAATGGTACGCTAACCCACCATTAAATTTAAAATTAATATATATATATTTTATGACATTTGTTTTATTATTATTTTATTTACAGAACTTGCGAATTTAATCCATTATAAAAACATATGATTAATCTCAAGTGGAATAATTATACATTTTCAAAAAGTCGAATTTGTCAATAACCGCTTCAATTAAAAAAAAAAAAAAAAAAAAAAAAAAAAAAAAACTAGCGTATTTTGAAAATTTCTCAACAGAAAGTGTTTACTCCAATTGAATTACTGATATTTTATAGATGTCTCATGAACCCTTAAATATAGCAGAAAAATAAAATTCGTGAAAAATATTCGTCGCAGTGTTAATAAAAAAATATTTATTAAATGGTGCGTTTACGCACCTTTGACCGAAAATGGGTTAACATTGTTTAAAAGGTTATTTTCTATTATTAATGGCATTTAGCAGATAAAACTGTTTCTAATTGGGAAAAAAAACGAAATCAGTTAAGGGTATTTCTTAAAATTAAAAAAAAAAAAAAAAAAAAAAAAAAAAAAAAAAAAAAAAAAAAAAAAAAACATGTATTTTTTTGATCAACCAATGCAAAATTTTCTGCCCATTCACGAACTCCTTTTTAACCTGAGTAGCATCCAATTGGCGGGCAAAACAATTTGAGAAATTTGGAATTGAATAGCATGTTTAACCCTTAAATGCCTGGTGTTGCTTTTCGGCAACGTACCCAATTTAGGCTCTAAAATACTATCTATATTATAAAGGACAAACATATCTGTGCGTAACGCATACGTCATTTTGCGAATGGCAACACTTTGAAATTTGAAATAAAATTTTGGTTTTGTAATTTTCTCTACTGCAAATTTTTATACTTCTAAACATCGCACTTTTTTAATTTTTACACCGCCGTATAACGAAAAAAATTCTCTTTTAAATGCAATTTGTTTGAAAGCTGTATCTCATTTTAATTTTAAGATATTAATTTTTTTGTAGTTTTTATTACTTTTTTTGTAATCGTGGCAGCTGAAGTACTCCATTTCTGTTGAAACTAAAGAGGAAAAAATGAAAATAGTAGACTGCTGTATCTTTTTGATGTCATTTTCTCATAAAAACCGAAAAAAAAAATTGAAATTAAAATAGTGCTATGTCAAGAATATCGTCAGTTATAAAACCCAGTGAATTTTGGCTTTATTTCGTTGTTATTTATCAATTAAATGATTTTGCCGTGCCGGCTCCATTGAGAAATATTAATACACAATTTGCACATAAAAAAAAGTTCAGAATTTCTCTCCCGCTAATTTTCTACAAAGAAATTAAAGCTTCATCAATAAATAAATAAAAGAATAATATATAAAAAAGCACGAATTTAACATATATGTAGTCGAACAATTTAAATTTTTCGAGCCGAATTGGGAAAAATATGTGCTTTTAAATGTACAGTGGTGGACATAATTATAAGACACCTACCTAATTTGACATACGGTGAAAGAAAAGATTCAGAGCTTAAAAATGCTTTATCAAATACGACAAAAACATAAATTTATTCTGTTATCATACGTAATTGTTTTACAGAAATGATATTTTTATAGAGTTTAATAAAAAAAATTATAAATACCATGGACAAAATTATAAGACACCCTAACATTTTAATTAAAACACCTGCTTATTTTCGAAAATAATGTGCAATATGCAAATTTTCTGCATGCTGTTATGACGCCAGCAGTTAATTAAAGCAGACAATAAACGACTTCACGCATTTACAAACATGCCACGAGGTACAGAATTAAAAGAAAGTGAAATTCGCGAAATTTGGAGATTAAATGGAACTGGTGCTTCAGTTAATAATATTTCAAAAGTTATTAAACGCTCAAGATGTGCAATTTCAAATGTTTTGAAAAGAGGAATTAATCCATCTGTGATTAAAAGATCTGGACGTACTCTTTGCTTGTCCTCGAGAGAGAGACGCCATGTGTTTTCGCTCGCTACACAGAATAAGATGACCACTACAGGCATTAAAAATGCTTTGAAACTGAATTGTTCAAGGAGAACCATTCGCAGGGTGTTGCATAATGCTTCCGATGTGAAAATTAAAAAATTGAAGAAAAAACCACCGCTTCTAAGGCGGCACAAAATGGACCGTTTAAACTTCGCTAAACAAAGTATGGCCTGGACCTCCAAATGGTACTCTGTGTTATTTTCTGATGAAAAAAGTTTAACCTTGGACGGTCCTGACGTGTTTCACTATTATTGGCATGATTTACGGAAGTCTCCTGATGTACAAATAAGCCGCAAAATGGGTGGAGGTTCAGTAATAGTTTGGGCTGGTTTTTTGTCTCAAGGGAAAAGCGATATCGTTTTTGTGCATTCAAGAATGAATTCCGAAAAGTATAAGAATATTGTTAAAGATCAACTAGCTCTATACGGTGAACTTCTTTGTGGCGAAAACTACACTTTCCAGCACGATAATGCGTCGATTCATACATCACACGTGACAAAAAAGTGGCTTTCAGAGCAAAGTATCAATGTTCTTCCGTGGCCTTCTCGCTCCCCAGACTTAAATCTCATCGAAAACTTGTGGGAGATCTTAGCTCGTGAGGTTTACCGAAATGGGAGGCTGTTTACATGTGTCGAAGACCTAAAGAATGCTATAAAATGTGCTTGGGAAGAATTGTCTTGCGATATTTTGTTAGAATTGATAGATTCGATGCCGAATCGTATCTTTCATGTTATAAAAAACAATGGCGGCTCCACCAAATATTGAATAACCATGTTAGAGGATTTTCTTTTAAACCATTAGTGTCTGCTAATTATGTTGACCACTATATTTGAAAAAAAACGTTGGTGTCTTATAATTTTGTCCATTATGATTTTAAGTTTTTTCATTAAATTGTATGAAAATATGATTTCTGTAAAACAATTACGTGTGATAACAGAATAAATTTATGTTTTTATCGTATTTGATAAAGCATTTTTAAGCTCTGAATCTTTTCTTTCACTGTAATGTCAAATTAGGTAGGTGTCTTATAATTATGTCCCCCACTGTAATTTGTATGAAATAGAGTTGCTAGGCAACTGTTAAAGTAAAAGAGAAAAAATAATCTATATATTGAAAACACAAGATAGCTTTTTTAGACATCTTCCTTGAACTTTCTACTGTACCAATTTTGCTAATAATTCTTTTTTTAAATGAAAGCTGTTCATTTGTAGATGTCCTCGCACTGGCTATTTTTCTAAATATTTTCACTTTTATATTTTTAAATTAATTTAAAAAGATTTTTTGAAATTTCATCAAAATGGTAGCAATCGTATTATTTTCACTGTTGCAGAAAAAAAGAAATATTGGGGTTTATTTATCCTTATTGATACCATTTACTCATTACAATTAAAGATAACTTTATTTTAAGTCTGAATAGAAAATGACGTCACTATTTAAAAAACATTTTCGCTCATAAAGCTAATGTTTCAATATATTTTCATTCGGCTGATACCGAATTTGAGACACTTGGCGTAATGCTTCAGTAAGTGCCATATTTAATAGAAAACAATCCTTTTCTTTGATAAAACTATATATTTTTACACGAATACATCTAAAAGACATCAGTTTCTGGAATTTGTTCTTCGCGTAACTGAAATTAGACCCTCAAGCCAAAAGAATACATTTTCACATGCAAAGTTTTAGCTGACAAACGGAACTTCACGTTTGAAAATCTATCTAAAGGGAAAATATGTCCGTGCGTACGGCTGGCGTCCTTTTGAGAATGGCAACGCTTGACGATTAAATGTCGGATTTGCAATCTTTGCTACTGCAATTTTTTGAATTTCTAAACATCGCGCATCTTCAATTTTTACACCCTTTATATAGGGAAAAAAATCTACTTTCAAATGCAATTTTCTTGAAAACTTTATCTTAATTGATTTATTTATTATGTCTTTTTAAATAATTTTCAAGAATAATGTTTTTTAATCTATATCCACTGCGTACAGGCTCCATTACGGAATAAGCCATTTGCACTTAAAATAATATAAATAATTCAGCATTTGTCCCTGACTAATTTTTTATAGCGAAATTAAAACTTCATGAATCTATTATATTAAAAAGTGACTGCCCATTTGTATTTCACAGCTGTTCCTCCTAGAATATGCGGAATGTTGGGTGATCAAATTAACGCCAGTTATCCGCATGGGTCCGAGGATGTTAAACGTGGTCGTAGAATTTTAAAATTTGTTTAGTTTTCGAGATATAAATTTTTACGTTATTTTGATGACATTTCTGTAATGATGGAAACTAAAATTGCTCCATTTTTGCGGATAAAAGAGAGAAAAGGGAAAATTACAAGGATTATTAAGTATCATTGTTTTAAATCATTTTTAAATTGAAATTAACGTATATTTGAATAAGTAGTGAAAAAATGATTGTAGTTTTCAAGAAAATTTCACGAAATACGAACTCACACATATTCAAGCTTCAGGAATCCGTTTATTTTAGAAACACAAATTCGACTCTCGACTGGAACATTGAGATAAATTCTGTTGACGTCAAAAGAAAAAAAAAACATCGTACGTTATTTTCATTTAATTTAAAGTCGTAAAATAGATTTTCAACCTTTGCCTTAAGATGGCTAATAAAACATTTCAGAAGCGGACATTAAAAAATGCGAAATAGCGAGAAAAAAAAATAATTCTTTAAATATTTATTTTAATTCATAAATATAAAATGCTTCTGAATAAATTCGTCCAAACAAATTCATTTTTGTATAAGTTGACCCAAATGACATCATTTCTACGAACTCCAAAATTCGAAGCAAAATCTTTGAAGAGCGAAAAGCTCTAGGCAAATAAAGTTATGGAACATGTGTATTTTTTATTGGGAAAGTTTTGACTTAAATTGTAAATATAACTTATTATTTGAAATATTGCATTTAATAAAATTAATATTGCAATGGCTTTCTAAATTTACAATAAAGATCAGATTTCATTTTTCGCAAAAAGATCAATTGTCTCATGCAATTCAAAAGCAACACAACGGGTTGCTACGCAACTAGTTAGAATAAAATTGAAGCTATAATGCCTAATGTTGCCAATAAAATATATTCTGAAAATATTATTAAATCGATTTTCAACATGTAGATGGCAACACTTGTGCTGTTTCAGAATAAAGATGGTGCTTGTGCTGTTTCAATTGTTGCTACTTGTTCTTTTTGTTTTGTCTGGGAGCTTGCGAAATACCCTATTTGACCTGCAGTGAGGAAGTGAAATTTATTTCTTATTATCGTTCCTAAAATTCTTCTGTGTTTAATATTACATAATTTTATCAAGGCAAATTATTTTTTCAATTAAACACCAGTATTGCCGATTAGTAACAAACTGTTTTTTAGCCGTAAACTATACTTAAAACAAAATATGATTTTTTAAAGTATTTTTCCCATGATTTATTTAAAAAATGAAAGCCGAAAAACATTATTACAATGTTTTTGAAAAATCAGGCATTTAAGGGTTAATGTTTCGTTAAGAAATTGACATCTTCAGTTATAAGTGATTGGTATTTCATGACAACCTTTCTCAAGCTGTCATAAAATCGTTTCAAAACACTAAGTTTGACAAGATTTTCTATTTCCTAAAAAAAGTTAATTGACTTTTCTTGTAAAATTAAAAGTAAACAGTTTCCAATTCCTTCCACAAATGCTCTTGTTAAAATTTGTGGTAAATAATAACGCATTCTCAGTTACTCCCGATGCTTTACAGTTAAAACTAGTTCTAATTGGAAATCATGGTAAAAAAAGAAATAAATTAGCGCAATTTTGAAATAGTTTTTTTTTTCTCCACTGAACATTCGAAATTTTCTGCCACATTCACGAGATCATTATAAGTGAGTCTTCAATGATAAGCTATTGTTGTATCCTGACTATCTTATACATGCTGTTGTCTCGGTAATTCGGTTCAAAACGGCATGCTTGGCAGCATTTTCTTTTTTCTGAAATATTCTTTGCTTTTATCGGAAAGTGGAAAACACTTTTCGATTTCTCACTTACGCTTCAGATCTGACTTATCCATTCAATATCTGATAACTATAATTCTGTCCCAAAAACTAGCATTATGAGGTCTCGGTCTCATTTGTAGAGCTCGAAAAGAACTCATATTCTCTATTTTTCTTTCTCTTATTTTGTGTGTGTCAGTAGTTTTGCCAGTGGGCTACTTTTTTTTAAAATTTAGATTTCTTGATTAGCACCACTTTTTTGAAACGTTAAAATTCCCTTTGTTTTTGCCTTAATTAATATGTCATTAAATAAGGCGCATTTTACCATTTCAAAAGAGTGGTGCCAATCAAGAATCTGATTTAAAAAAAAAGTAGCCAATCTAGCAACACTGTGTGTCACTTTCATAAACTACTAACCCATCTTGAATTTATATTCTATAATATCTATAATAAAAAATTATACGAGGGTGTATCAGTATGTTTTTGCCCTCACATAGAAATAGTTGAGTGAAATTTATGAAGATGCTACATTGTATTACTCCTTTTCTATATAGTCACTGTGCACAGTAACCAATTTCTGCAAACTGTATTTCAAAGAGAGGGGGGAGGATGTATTCGAGAAGACGCGATAGTAGACACAAAGGGGGGAATTTTTTAAACTTTTGCCGACCCCCACATCTGACATATTATTGTGAAGACCTGTGACCAAATTTGCCCCCGAGAGGCATGAATGATGTCAGCAAAAATTAGAAAAGTGCCACACCAAAGGTCAAATTTGAGGAGAGGGGCTCGGGAGGTGCATAGCATGAATAAGTGATCATAGGCCTTTCGAACAACATGTCACATGTGGGGGTCGGTAAAAGTTAGAAAAATTCCCCCCTTTCGGTTTACTATCTCGCCTCCTGGAAAACATCCTCCACCTTATCTTCGAAATACAGGTTGCACAAATGGGTTTCTGTGCACCCTGACTATATAGAAAAGGACTCATAAAATGTAGCAATTTCATAAATTTGACTGAGTTTTTTCTATGTGAGGGCAAAAACGTATTGATACACCCTCGTACGAATTTGATAAAAATATAACCATATTCTCACTAACTATCCAATAAAGTACTAGTAAAACCCGAGTCCTCGGTCTCACTTTTAGAGCCCGAAATAAACTCATATTCTCTATTTTCCTTTCTCTTCTCTTGTGTGTGTCACTTTCATAAACTACTAACCCATCTTGAATTTATATTCTATAATCTCTATAATAAAAAATATACGAATTTAATAAAACGTAACAAAACTCTCGCTAGATATCCAATGAAGTACTAGTAAAACATCTGAATAGCGGCCACCACTGTGAGCATGTTAAGGTGACCGTACTTTGGAGGTTGCCGTTGTTCAGAGGTTCACCATTTTAAAAGCTCAAAATTATATTACATTAAAATCAAAATAACTAACCAAAATCATGTCATTTTTACAGTTAAAAAATACTATTATTTTAAGCTAAAGAAAACACTTATTCGCAGTTGTTTTGTTTTTTTAAGCATACTTCTTTCTCTAAATGCCTAATCATTTCCACAGATTTGTTGTACAATTTGTTTTCATTTTGAGAGAACGCAAAAGTTTTAATTTCCCAGTTTCTCTGCAATTTCTGGGGCACGTTTCTGCAACATTGGTCTAAAAATTAGGAGATTTTTGAAAGCCATTCCAAAAGCAAGTTATCAATCTCATCCTAACCAGTTCTTCGACGCTTAGTTTTGGATTCCACATTTACACTTTGAAACGCCTTTTCTAAATAAAAGTCCTTTTTTTTTCAGAATGTCATCCATTTAGGTCCTTCCACAATTGTACATTTCAGCTGATTTTCGTGCATTTACACCATTTTTGCTGTCTTGGATAACTTTTAACTCATCACTTAAAGTTAAAAACTTTCACTTTGAACTAATTTTTTTTTACTGAAAAACACGTGCTACAAATGGACAAGAAATATCATCACACGATTCACAAAGAGTACAAATGACTACTGCTTGCTCTCCCCCCCCCAACCCCCTCTCTCCACACCTATTTACGAACGGAGTTTTGCTAAGCAATCACTAGAGATTAGTAGATAAATTGTAAAGACGTAAAATTCGAAAATCCAGCTCTACATTCTTCGCAATGTCAGTTTCAGTAAAAAAAAAAAAAATCTTGTGGGGTTGTCGTTTTTCGGAGGTTTAGTGTAATGTTACTTCTATGGAAGGGATTCGGTAACACTAAAACATGACCGGTATTCGGAGGTTACCGTTGTAGGAGGTTTCACTGTATTAGTAAAATGTGTTAGGACGATGTGTTCCTCTGAACCTAGGACCCTCGAGTGGTATATCCATTTTACCGTATCCTCTGTTATTTACATAAATATCATTTAGGGTTCGGAAATTCTTGTAAATTGAACGTTCCACCTCGATAATTCCGTCCTCGGAACGGCGCGCTTTGTTTCCGATGTTACTATTAGCTGCTTGTACGTGACAGCAACCAATTATCTTGAATGAAGAGAGAAGGAGCAACTTCACGTTAATAAGAAAATCATTAAAATATATTTATTATAGTATTTTATAAATTTTTTGGTTTGAGTGACTTTTTAAAATACATATGTTTTACTGAAAGAAAATACAACAAACTTGTTTGTAAAGTGACATACATGGAGAGGATCCTAGGTTGGTCTCACCTAATGCGATGAACATTTGTGTATCGATAGAGTATAGTTAGTATATAAATATATGAGCGCCATAAAGCGCAACGCCCAAGGGCTATTGAGAAAATACTCGCAAAGCTCAAAATCTTGTGGTGTTGTCGTTTTTCGGAGGTTTAGTGTAATGTTACTTCTATGGAATTGATTCGGTAACACTAAAACATGACTGGTATTCGGAGGTTACCCTTGTAGGAGGTTTCACTGTATTAGTAAAATGTGTTAGGACGATGGGTTCCTCTGAACCTGGGACTCTCAGTTGGTATATCCGTTTTACCGTATCATCTGTTATTTATATAAATATCATTTCGGGATCGGAAATTCCTGTAAATTGAACGTTCCACCTCGATAATTCTGTCTCCGAAATGACGTGTTTTTTTCTGATGTTATTATTAGCTGCTTGTACGTGACAGCAACCAGTTATCTTAAAGGAAGAGCATTGCTATAGATTGGCAATATAACTGAAATACATTAAAACTATTTATTATAGTATATTATAATTATTTAGGTTTGAATGACTTTTTAAAATACATGTATTTTACTGAAAGAAAATACAACAAAATCGTTTGTAAAGTGACATAGTTCAAAGAACGGTATTTTCGAGATATTACTATCACAGGGGTCGTAGCATATAGGGAAAATGTAATTGCTCCTACCAGTATTCCACATCAATAATTTTCAGGATAAATTCTTTACCACACGCAATAGATTATTGCATATTATAAAAATATTGTTTTTCAAAATAGCGGTAGGAACAATAACATTTTTTTCCGATACGCTACGAGGCCTGCTATCAGTGAATTACAAGAGTGCTTCCCCATCTGTCATTGAAAGCATGTCTCTTTGTTGCGGTCGTGCGTTACTTTTCAGATTTTATGACTTTTATCGGATGTCTAGATGACCGGTGAACGTCGTTGGCATGTGCATATCCGCCCCTTACTTTTGTTGAGAATCATTTTTCTTTTGTTGATGACCACTGAAGGGTTGGAAAAGAAAGTCCAAATGACACATTTATGGCTTTCGTAGGAGGTTTGAAAAAAAGAACTGAACGCAGCTTTATTCGCTGTCTCTTTGTTGACCGGTAATGAGTATACTCGAATTAAAGTGCTGACGTCGTTCACTGAAGGCGTTTCCTTAACACCTATGTGATTTATACCCATGTATACATCCTATGTATACGTAAGGTGTGTCCTACGGAAATAAAGCCGCCGTGATTGTGTGCTGTAATTGGACACGAAACAAACCAATAAGAACGAAACAATTAAAGAAAGCCTATATACAAATAAGGTTTGTTGGGGCAACTGGGCTATGATTTTACAATGTGACTCTGGAGCTTCTGACAATTCAGCTTCAAAAAACTAATGTTTATTTGAATTAAAGTCTGAACTTCTGTAAATGTGTTCAGTTATGTTCCTTCTATCAGACAGATGTGCTTAAAATTACATTTTAATACTTAAAAATATAAAAATATGCATATTTCTTCCACACACATTTTTTTTTTTTCATATGGGATATCAGTTTCTATTTGAAAAAGTGTAAACAACTTTAAAAACTTTAAGCCAGGTAGATCAGGTAAATTATATATCAACTAAAGAGCGTTGTAAGGGAAATGTGTCAATGTGTCTAAAAAAAAGCTCTAAAAGTGAAAATATTAGATTTATTTATACCGAAAACATAAAAATTAAGCAAGTACTTATGCACTTTGGTATAGGTAATAAGTATAAAAGTCACATGGGTATTTTAAGGAAAAAATGGCAAGGTAAATCTATGAACAAACGGCTATGTAAGTACTTAAGTATTTTATCTGTATCCAGGGCACATATTATATAGGGAAAATTTTATTGTTTTTACCAGAACCCTTAATTAGTTCCCTTCATGATAATTTTATTTAACATATTCTAAATAACGGTGGTATGACGATATTATTTTCAAAATAGTGGTAGGAACAATAAAAGTTTCCCTATGGAATACGACCCCTGTATATCGTACAATTTCAAGGTTTGGCTATCTCGCTTTCAGGGGCAAGGTACCTGCCTTCGTAAATTGGTAAAATAATTTACTGATACCAATATTTACAAGAGAATCTGTTTGAAAACAAGTAAAGGTATATTTTCGCGTACTTAATAAAGGTGAAATTTGCATTTTAAAATTCCGATGCCAATGTGGCAATTAGGAATTAAAATTATGTGATGTCATAATGGGATCACCGCCTCTCTAGAGGACAAGAAATTTGGTTTGATACCACCCAATATGTTTATTTTTTTATTTTTATTACGTAATTTTAATATGGTATTCTATAATTTTCTTTTTTATGAGCAAAAAACAATGGAAAAATTTACATCTCGTGGTAAGAGAAACTCGAAAAAATATATTTATATCTATTGGGGTAACTGGATCCAGAGCATGGTCCAGTTACACCGGATACATGTCCCAGTTACCCCATTCTTGAAAAATTTATGGGGTAACTGGAACACCGGACTTACATTTGAAACTTGAAGTAAATATGTATCGATACCTAATAATATTAATGCAGTTATATGCCTAATCTTTTTAAAAAATGATTGTTTAATTAAAGTACTTACCGTATTTTAATAAAAAGTCGTGGAAGTTCAACCAAATGGCCGTTGTTTTTAAAAAAAAGAAACCTAAAATTTTGACAACCTATCACAGCAAAGTGAGAGTTATGATTCAGTTGACACACGTTGTTTTGGGAAGTAGAGATTAAGGTGCATTCTTTACAAAAGCTAAAACTTAAAAAACATCAACAGTTTTTTATAAAATATCCCGTGGTCCAGTTCCCTCGTGGATCCATTTACCCCGACTAACGTTACATATTTACAAGGAGAAACTCACTCCTAGGCTTTCTTTTAATATTTAAAAATAAAAACAGATTTTTTAATCAATTTTGAGGTAAACGGTTCCTTTAAGCTGAAACTGTGTTTTTGACATTTTATTGTAACTGTGTTAACACTAAACGTACCGCAAATTTTACTTGTTTTATTAAAAATACTACGCACCAGAATTTTAATTTAAAACTATTTAACATTTTCAACTTATTTTATATGCTGTACATTTCATGTATTTTGTATAGAAACTTCTGGTAAAAATTGAAATATTTGACTTGTGGCTATTATAGTTAGTGCTCCATTTCATAGCTGCCATCCTTGATTTAAGAAGTGTATTAAATGACGATTGAAATTGCATCTATAATTTATAAAAATAAAATAAAACAATAGTTGTTGAAACTAAAATAAATAAGCAATTCAGAATTGCATCAAATTTAAAAATAATCCACTTAGTTATATTTACTTCATTAAATTTGTCCATATATAAATATTGAAAATAAAAGAGATATTTAATTTCTCTTACTCATCTGACGCAATGCTAAACAGAAAATTTTTTAACTTCATTATTTTCGTAAGAAATGCACTAATTTTGACTTCGCGGAACAAGTGAATATTTATGGAGTACAATATTTTGGTTTCTGATAGTAAATCAATTAAACAAAGGATAAATAAGAAAGAACAATAAAGATGAATGACGTATCAAAATTAATTTAAGGCTTACAGCACTTACGAAGTAATAATTAAAAAAAGAAAAAAAATTTATATTAACATTTTGAATGAAATTATCTATTCATTATGCTAATGGGATATTTCTAAATCTTTGGTTAATTTATAAATAATTTATACAATATTTTACATTCTAAGCTATTAAATATGTGAAAAATATTATTTGCGTAATACATTATTTTAATTAATTATTTATCAAAACTTGTTATGTAGAATAATTGTTCAGTTGTCCCAGAGGTAGGAAAACATGGCGGACTGGGAGCAGGAAAACACAATGGTAAACGTACGACACAACCTGTAAAATCGGGTTTTTACGTGTTTTCCACCAAGATATGGCCTGGCAGACCGATTGAGTTTTAATACGGGAATCGAGTTTTAGCTGATTCTGGAATTTCAGCCTCCATCTCGATGCGGTGATTGTCTCATGGTTTGTACGCCTCCTTGAATTTTGCAGACCATAAAATGTTTCGGCACCAGTATTACCTTACAGAAAATTTCTTCTAAAGAGAAGGCGAAATTTTCGGCGAGAGCGATATAAGTCAGCGTACAAGGTCAATACTGGAATCTGGAGTATATTGACACAGCTGCGCCATCTGGTGGATACAGTGAATAATGCAAATACGCTAGTTTTTCAGTATGACGTCATATATGACAGAATATCTACTATCTGCGCATCTCTTGCGCATATTTTCTGATTCTTTAGTCACTTATGGAAGATGAATCTTGTTTTCCAGTTTTATTGCAAAATATTTTTATTACAGTTTGTTTTGATAAAATTATGCACATTAAAAAAAATCGCAATATCATTTTAATTTCGGAAGAAAAGCACTAATGCTACGAAAGCATTACTGCCTTTAGCCCTTAAACTAAAATGACATTGCGACTTTTTTTTTAAATACACAAATTTTTATCAAAACAAGCTGTAAGAAAAATATTTTTGCAATATATCTGGCAAACAAGATTCATCTTCTGTGAGTAAGTAACAATCTGAAATTCGTAATAGAATTTTTTAACAGGGATTCTCTAAATGGCTTTGTTTGCTTCAAGGAGAAAAAAAATCTACTCTGTCGATTTTATGAAAATTTTTGCAGTTTTGTCTGGACTCGCAAAATATTTAAACAAATACTAAATTAACAATACTTGCTCGTTTAATAGTACAACATATAATGCATGCATTTTAAATTAAAGTGATTCTGAATATAAAATAAAATGAATTTTAAATTAACCCCCTCACTGACAAGCCCGTGTTAATACGTTCACTAAGCTCCAGGTTTCACTGCAATACAAGCAATATTTAACCCTCTGTCTACCAGAAGGGTCCAATGGACCCGACATGTACATTCAAAATATTTATTCAAACCAGAAATTTCTTCAAAACAAACTAAATGTATAAATCAGACAATAATAAGTTAAATAAACAAATTAAATAGTTTTAAGTAAAAATTCTGGTGTAGAATGTTTTTATAAAACTTGAGTAAAATTTCCGGTAGTTCTAGGGTTAAAGTAATATAATTCTATTGATTTAATGTATTTTTAATACATTGAACAATGATTAATACCTCCAAGGATTGCATTCATATTCGTTATTAAGTTTTTTTATAAAATGTTGAAAGAATCAATTTTTTATAGCATTTAAAACAAAATGCAGAGAAAACAACATTACAATTGTGCTCTTTTCCAAGACAGTCGGTGGGTTAAACAAATGAACTATTTGTAATTTAAATAACATGAATACAATACGATCAAAAGAATATTGGAATAAGTTTTCGATGTATCGTCTGCGCTTGATAAACGAAGAAAAGGACTTAAAATTGAATATTTTATTTATTATTAAATTCTATACATATTCTAAACCTTGATAAACATTCTATTTTCATCAGGAATAGAACCGTGTACATCATTTTTTATAACTTTAGCACATCAAGAATTGAGTAAAAAATAAGACTCAAAATTCAATCTTTACACATTAACTACTTACTAATTTTTATGCGTCATTTTTCATTTCATTAAAAGAAAATAATTAAAATCGAGCGTATTTAAATCAACAACATTTTATAATATATATCAAAAAATATATTTTTTTTAAATAAATTAAGGCTAAAATACATAACTAATTTGTTTTGCTCTTTGCAAAAGGACATATGAATTCTATAAGAAAAAGAATTTTCTTACAATTTCGAAAACTAGAGTTATTCGATTGCCAACATTTTGCCATTTTAACAAATAATATTTGTTCTAAAAAAGAACTGTTTTTATTTAAATAATTAACTATAATAAATAAGTCAAAAAACACGAATAAAAATTAATAGAACATTCTATTACTGTCAGAATATAAATAATGCTACAAACAAATGAAAACACGATGTTGGCGCTTGCGCAGTTATCTCATAGATGTGCAATAAATAGATTATCAATAAAGAAGAAAACAGTTAGGCACCTTTCTGTTGTTCACTCCGTCCGCTACGTGGCGTGCGACCTCAATTGCGGTTACCTCTCCCATTTAAGATAAGACGCTTACCTATATCGCTTTGTTTTGGGCTCTTAACCTAGACTTTTTTTTCTATAAAAAGATACTGGTAGTTTTTCTGGAGAAAGAATTGTATCCGTACAAACTGTGTGTCTGTGCTGCCGGCTCCCGGTCTAATAGTAGTGACGGGACAAGCTGGTCCGTTTAATAGGGTTCGTACGGCTCGTGGAATTTTAAAGACCAGGAAATTCTTTAACACCAGTATTTTCTTATAGAAAATTTCTACTTAGAATAAGGTAAAATTTCGCGCGTTTAACCTAGATATATTTTTCTATAAAAAAATACTGCTAGGTACCTTGGAAAAATTCCCTCATCCGTACGAACGATTATTTAACCCCTTAATTCTCGCTCCCGTCATATTCACGGGCTGTGTCTTTTACTCAAATTGTTTGATTCCCACCAGTTTTATAAAATAGTGAAATTGGATATATTTTGGTATCGTTTTTACTGTCATTAATTAAGCTGAATATTTCTTTTTCATAAAAGTGGTGCCAATGAGCAATTTGAATTATTCAACCGTAATTTAATTCGAACGTTAAGGGGTTAACACAATGCATGCTGGACACGTAAAAGTACGTTTTTGTGGGTTGGGGACAGAAATTATTACTGATACCGGAAATTTTGTACGGACGAAAAAAGAAGGTGTAATCCAAGCATGATTGCTTCGCAACTGGCTGTGAGCAGGTTTTAATTTACAGTGGCGTTTGTGAACGTAAATTTAGTGTTCATTTTTGAAAACTTGCCCGCATGCAATGTGTTAATAGATATCAATATTAACACATTTGCGTCATCGGTGCGCATCTTATGAATTTCTTTTATTCAAAAATTCTGAAATCGTACTAGAAACTCTGAATAGTAATTTTGCTCTGCTTAATGACAGACTTTTTAAAATTACATAAAGTAAAGATTCTCATTTCTGATGACTTATATGGGTTAGTCGAATTCAAGCGCAATATGTCAATCGGGAGGCTTATATCATAAAAGTTTTTTATAGCATAAATGTATTGCAAGTCTTAGAGCATAAATATTATGTAGTTTTAAAGAAATATATTATGATACTCCGAATCAACGAAATATATATCTTGTTATTGTAATGCTGTACTAAACCTTCCTTTTTAGCAATTTTTGTTTTTTCTATAAGCTCTTTTCTCTAGTACTTCATTCGAAATTATTCGTATGCCCTCCTTTCCATTGCTACGAGCTATGAATTGCTCTAATAGTTAACATCGACCAACTTCTGCATCGGGGATGTGCGGCAGATATACCAGGCTTCTCGAGTAAACTGCCTTCGAAACAACGAAATATATCTTTATTTATTTAGATGCTTTATTTTAAAATACACATTTATGAACCAACTGTAGCAAATAACTATGTGGGCTCTGTACAACGGTTGTATGTGCTTCTATAAAGGTAGAAGGAATATTCCTAAAGATAAAAATGTTTCTGTAAAAAAATTCAATTTTTTTTTTGTACATAGAACACAGAATTTGCAACCAAAATTAACTCCATTTTCGGAAAATTTGACAGAATGCAGTCGAAAAATTAAATTGTAATGAAAAAATTAATATACTGAATAGTTGATGAGATATGAGCATCTCTATGAACTAATTTTTAACGCCGCATACGTGAGCGTTATTAAAAGATTGTTTTCGTAATTTGATAACATTTATGCAAAATATATAAAAATCCTGTGAAGTATCATACAAATTCAGATCATAATATCATAAAAATTCAGAAGATATCCGCGATACATTCAAATGATTCGCAATTTGTGGAAATTTTTTATCACACTCATAGATAGCTACTCATAAAAAGCAACTGAAGTTCAGCTCGCTTTATCACCAATACCTCTCTGAATTTTTGCCATACCCAACTTGATTAGCGATTTGAAATTTTTTACATATTAAGTAGAGCAAAATATTAGGCTGTCCCAGATGTTTCTTAGCAATTCACGTGATATTTTTAAATTCATCCCGGAAATAACACATACAATTTGATAACATGTTGAAAAAGAAATATAATATAAGACTTTTTGTTAAAAATTTAATACAAAAATAGAATATAAAAATACAGATTATATAAATAGAATATAAAAATATAGATTATATAAATAGAATATAAAAATATAGAATTTAAAAATATAGAATATATAAATATAATATAAAAATGTAATATAAAAATATTCGCCACTTGTCGCCTTGCCCATGACCTGACAGAGCGCAACGTTCTAGACCACATTTTCATCTGCGAAAAAGATACTTTTTTGAAAAAGATTTTTCAACGGAGCACGAAAGTTGAACGCTTTATGTAAACGTGGGACGCAAACGATTCCGGTCCAGCCGAGACAAACGCCCCATTCTTGTAGCTGAATCCGGTTTGAACCCGAAGAAATTTTTGCTGTCGATTTGGTGGATTTGGAAGGGTGTTATCTACTACGAGCTACTTCCAACAAATCAAACCATCATCTCTGAAAAATACTTCTTGCAAGTGGGTGAACTGAAGGCAAGAATAGGTGGGAAACGACCCGAAATAGCAAAGAGATGAGGTGTTGTCTTCCATCATGACAACGCCAGGCCACACGTATTTTTGGTTGTCAGAAAGATACTCCTGGCATTCAATTGAGACGTTCTGCTCCACCCTCCCTACTCTCCAGGCATTGCCCCGTCCATCTACTATTTGTTTCTTTCTCTCAAAAATTCATTTCGCCAAAAAACGACTCTTTGAATGACGTATGAAATCACATCGATAAGCATTTTGTCAACAAATCCCAAATGTTTCGAGAAGAACGCATTATGAGACTTCCGGATAATAATAAGCTCGACACAACAGCGGTCGTTCGGTAGCTGACAACGCCAGGATTTGCTGACAAAGTGCTTATCGAGGGGATTTCATATGTCAGTCAAAGAGACATTTTTTGGCGAAATGAATTTTTGAGAGAAATAAACAAATGTCTGACGGAGCAATGCCTGGAGAGTAGGTAGGGTGTAACGTATTTTTCACTGTCAGAAACATACTCCTGGAATTCAATTGAGACGTTCTGCCCCACCTTCTCTACTCTCCATGCATTGCTCCGCCCGACTACTATTTGTTTCTTTCTCACAAAAATTCATTTCGCCAAAAAAATTACTCTTTGAATGACATAAGAAATCACCCCGATAAGCAATTTGCCAGCAAATCCCAAATCTTTCGGGAAGAACGCATTGTGAGACTTCCGGATAGTAATAAGCTCGACGCAGCAGCGGTCGTTCGATAGCTGACAACGCCAGGCCAATCGTATTTTTGACTGTCAGAAACATACTCCTGGCATACAATTGCGACGTTCGGCTCACCCTACCTACTCTCCTGGCATTGCTCCGTACGACTACTATTTGTTTCTTTCTCTCAAAAATGCATTTCGCCAAAAATATGAGTCTTTGAATGACATAAGAAATCCATGGAACTATTAATAAAGAGGAACTGACATATCCTTAAAATAGTGAAGCTTCAACTGTAACCACTATCGCAGGAGTTGTTTACCACCGGTGAAAACTTCCACCAGTAGATTTATTTAGAAATTTTTAACTTATTTAAACGCCTTATTATTACAAAATTTCAGTCATAAATAATGGTGGAAACAGATTTTCATAGTTACTGGTCGGAGTTTACTTTGGCGTTAGTTAGGTCCTGCGTATCCGCCATATTGTGACAACCAGGGAAACAAACTGGCAGTTTTACAAGGCATACTGACACCAGTTAAAACAAATAGAAATTTATACGACATTATTTTTGGGAATTATTTCCATGAATAAAACGTTTAATTAAGAGGAAATTTTCTATTCAATTTTACTGGTGGGATGTTTGCCCTGGCGGTAATCAGAAACTGAAGATCCGATTTAAAAAAATCAGTCGCCATCTTGTGACAACCTCCTCAGTTACATCACTCGCAACCGGTAGACAGTACACTATATGTCTTCTCCTCTTTATTCAAAGCTCCATTAAGAAATCACCTCGATAAGCACTTTGTCAGAAAATCCCAAATGTTTCGAGAAAAACGCATTGGGAGACTTCCGGATAATAACAAGCTTGACGCAGCAGATATCGCTCGATAGCTTCAGAGAACCTAACCTTCTTGTTCCACTTTTTCGGTGTCTTTAGTGTCTTTAATGTGTGTAATTTCCCTTTTAAATTTGTCCGGTTTTAATTTTTTTTTCAACCTGGCTTTCGCTAGTGTCTCTTATACTCCGGACGTGGCTGGGGACCTATGAACCTGGCTTCCGCAAAAAAGTCGGAATAAGGGAATAATAAAGGACCGCGGACGGAAAGAGGCCGTTCATCACGGCGGTTGACCCGACCATCGACCGAGAGTAATAATAAGCAAGACGCAGCAAATTATGAAGAAAGTTGTTTAACAGAATGGTATATATATACTTCGCTAAAATCTCGCCGTTTTTGAAATTTCGTATACTTCATCTTTCATCATGAACGAAAGAAACTTTTGGGATAACCTAATAAAAGTTATGCTTAATTGTTTCCATTTGGGGATTGTTTCCTTTGTATCCATTTTTCTATTCATAACTGTTATATTTCTTTCAATCTTTCGGTTTTTAATATGCAAATTAAACCCGATATTTTAATAAAGAAAGAAAATTAATGAAGAACTATATAGAAAAATGATACATTTCACTAAATTGCTTTTATATAACTTGAACAGAACCAGAAGGTTGACAGAAATGTTATTACAAGTAAAGAATTACAATGGATTCACCAGGTACGTGTCGGTCTTAAAAGCATAACCAGGACATAAAAGTTTGAGAAACACTTTGTGAACGAAAAAGATTTTTACTGTCATTATTAAGAAATACATGACAAATTCCATTCTCTTAAATTAAAAGGACGACTATCTATAATACTCCATTTATTTATAACCAATATAATATAATAATATAAATTAATATAAATTAAAATAAATTAAAATTATATTAACCCTCTGTCTACCAGAAGGGTCCAACGGACCCGACATGTACATTCAAAATATTTATTCAAACCAGAAATTTCTTCAAAACAAACTAAATGTATAAATCAGACAATAATAAGTTAAATAAACAAATTAAATAGTTTTAAGTAAAAATTCTGGTGTAGAATGTTTTTATAAAACTTGAGTAAAATTTCCGGTAGTTCTAGGGTTAAATAGGATAATTGAAAGTTCTGCATATTACGAGTTCTTGTTCTCTTTTTCTCTAATCTTAATATTCCAATCACCAATTACTATTCATTGTCAATCTGTATATGACAAACATTCTAAGAATTCTATTTCTCTGCAATTATAGTTGTCATGATATAATTGCCCCCGCCAAACTAGGGGACTCGGCCCCCTACGAGCTATGCTCGCCAACACCCGTCCAGACACCGTAGACTCTAAATGCACGCTAATTTGATCGGCTTTAAAAAGATTTCGAAAGATTGAATTATAATTTAAAAAACAGTGGCGATCTCTCTATAAACGGATTTCTATTCATTTCTCTTTGGTTGGGGAAATTTAACGCCAAATCCGTTGCGGTACTACTTGATTATCCCGTCGACCAATTTCGCCAAATTATATAAATCGCCAAACCACTCGCCAAATTATACAAATTGACATAATTTTTATTTTAAATAACGAAAGAACAAATAAATTAGTACAACATTAATTAAAATACAAATAAAACGTCGAAATAAAAATAACTTGATGACGTAGACACGTGTAACAACATTTCAAAATAAGCTAATATAAAAGGAATTAAGTAAACCGAGTCCTTGTCTCCTGGTATTTTTTAAGAAAGTGAAAAGAAAGTTCTTTTAAATGAGACATTTTAAATTACCGTAATTTCGGTTGTATAGCCCGCAGATCAAACAATTCAGTTTGGACCCAGAGATTTTATTCGGTATTTGAATACCAATATTTACCGTGATCTAAAAAGTTACATTTTATTTTTAAATTTTTCTGGGTCGAAACACGATTGTTTGATCCGCGGGATATATACCGGAAATTACGGTAATCGTTTTTAATCTGACGTAATTTTGACCAAACTATTCTTTCTCTTTTTAATATTCACGTGAAAATACTTGTGTTAGAAATTAAATATTATTTGCGCTTTAATACAAAAACAGTTGAAAAGTATCCTCTTAAAATATCAAATAAATGTCTAGCGCAATTTCTAAATTTAAACCGTTTTGCAATATTATTTTGTGTTCATTTTATGTAGTAACTGTAATGTGACGTAAATATGACGTAAATATGACGTAATTTCTCCTATTTAAGACTTCTAACGCATGTTAATAAATTTATTGCTTTACAAATTCCTTTCTCTCTTAAAATTCACGTGTAATTATAGTTTTTATGACATAATTTTTAATAAGTTCCTGCTTTTGTACATAATTATTTAATTCTAATTCCAAATGTTTTTTTCTGTTTATAATAGTCCCGTGTAAATAAATTTTAATTTATTTACACGTATAAATATATATATATATTTTTTGAAGCAAACATTATTGCTTCCGCTGTTTATACAGTTGGCAACAGTTTAAATTAATATCACTTTCTAAAATCTGTTAAAAATATCTCTAGAAATGCTGAAAATATGAACTTAAAATAGAAATAAAACCTCAAAAAATGAGTCAAAGTAAAAAAATTAATGCAATCTGCACTCCGGCAAATTCTAACGCATAAAATGATCTAAAAATGATTAAATTCCTATGAACAGTTTTTGCTCCTAAAAAACTTTTTTAGTGGAACGATTTTGTCCAACTTTAGCATTAAATATCTCTTAAAATAATTCTTCGATTTGAAAACTGTCTGCATCAGCGTGTTCATCAACATTTCTGTCATCAAACATTTCTGTATAATACTACCGATTTTCATATTTTTGTATGCATTATTTTTCTTAATATTAACAAAGAAAGACCTCCGGTTACAAAAAATTCAAAACCGGCGGCGGTGACAGCGGTAGTTACTTTTTTTTAGAATAGAGAGATAGAATTAAAATTGGTAATTTATTGAAAAAGACAAATCAGTACATAGGAACTATAAATTTTAACACAGAGCATCTTTGGACTATAATTTTATTAGTTAATTAAATAAAAAAAGGTTTATTAAATTTTATAATATATAAATAGTCAAAAAGTAAACCGCCACTTTATTAATTAGATACATAATTAAATATTGACAAAACGATTCGTTTAATTTCCTTCAACCATCTGCGTTTTTTTATGAAGAGGCAGAAATTTTATCTTATTATTTTCATAACAATTGCATTAATTTTTCACTCGCGGGAACAAGAAAATATTTAGAAAAGATTCTTAGAATAATAACTACCATTTTATTAATGTAAAACAATTTATTTCAGGGTAAATGAGAAAGTATTGATTAAACGGAATTAATTAAGACGCACTTGCAGTAAATATTTTGTTATTCGAAGTTGAAAAAGTGATTTATGTAACTTTTTAACGAAATAGTTTCTTCAATATGGGAATAAGTAGTCTGGAAATCTCCAGAAACATTTATTAAATAATATGTTTATTATTTTATATGTTAAGTATTGACAGACAAATAACAAAAATGGAAATGAAAGGGGTGGGTAACATTTTTCGGCTGAGGGTAACAATCAGCAAAAGTGCGTGTATTAAGAGCCCACGATAATCATGAGAAAAAACGAAAACGCTAATGTTAAATGTATGGGAATGATATTTTTAAATATCTCGCTTGCATATCAATACTTGGAAAATTTTCCAGAGAGAAACTTTCGCCTTGCTTACAATATTGCCAACCTGTAATAGTGATAAGTTCTAGGCTGGGTATCGTTCCATGTGATTTAGTCGATAGAATGTCAGTGCGCTATACTGATGGCCCGGCTTCGAGTCCCGGCGTGGAATCTCTTTTTACTAGGTTGGCCTATGCGCCTTTTAAGCATTTAATTGGTAATTTGTTTTTCATTAAAAAAAAAAATCTCGCTTGCAATTTAATATTTTTAAATGATTTTTTTTCTTTTGTATAGGGTAGCTAATGCCTATCTCTAACCGAACTAGGTTATACTTTTTCGATTTAGGAAATAGTTTTTTTTTTTTTTAATATTAGGATAGTTTCAATTTCAGAACCGGTTCCGAAAAAGAAAGTAATTTAAAAAAAAATCTGGAACCAAAATCGAAAAAGTATAGGTTGTGTGTTAAGTACTTACTTCATTTTGTAAAAAGCCCAGCGCACAAAAATTAAACAAAAAAAAAAGCCTAATAGATAATCTCTAAAAGATAAAAATAAATTATTCTGTGTTATATAATACAATGACGCATTTTCATAAAATTGGACGAAAGCCCTTTAGCTAACTCCAATTGTCGTTTTTATTCTGTAATGCTGTTATATAACTTACCATTCTTATTAAAATTTCATTGAATTACTCCGGAAATTAACTACATTTTAACATGGAAACTTTTAAAGAAAACTTTTCGTACGGAAATATCATGAACTAGCATTTTATAGCAACAGTATTTATCATCTGCACTGATTTTAGTAGATTTTTGAAATTTCAAAGTTTTAATCTGGTTGCTACTGTGAATTAATGTAATATTATTGATTATTACTGAATTATTTCTTCTCCAGTTTGATTCCAGAGTAAGAGTTTTAATCTTTTTGCATTATTTGTTATCTTAGACACCAAAGCCTATTATTATCACATCGGAATTGCGATTCTGTTAGAGTATTAATTATGAAACGGGAAAGAACGGAGGTTCACGTCTGTGGATCTACTTAGTGAAAAAAATTAAAAAAAAAAAAAAAAAAAAAAAAAAAAAGGGGAGAAAAATCATGAGACTAGAAAAGATTATGAAGCACTTTCCAACGCATTCAGAATACTGTAAAAAAAAAAAAAAAAAAAAAAAAAAAAAAAAAAAACAATTTACGAAGATTAAATATTTCTAAACAAACAATTTTGAAAATGAATAACATATTTGAAAACTCAGTTTCTGCAATTACCAGGAATATTACTAAAATATACATGCGAATTGATTTATGCAGTCCTGTATATGACCTATAGATTCACATGTATATTACACAGTATTATAAAAGTCAGTTCAATTAAACGGCTAGCACAGTTGAAATTTCTTATTCACCAATTTTCTTTGATAAACGGAAATGCACTTGAGATCTTTTGTGTATTTCTGTATAGAATCAGTAGAATTTATACACATCAAGTAATATACAAAAACGTAGTTAAATATTAAAACGCTTATTACAAACTAAAAAGCATTTCCAACAACTATTCTTAATAGGCAGTACTGTGGCCGAAGACTTTAGTGTGTCCCTGTAAATGAACAATGAATTATATGAACACCAGATTCTACAGTAAGCATTTCGTAGTATACATCAGTGATATAGACGTGTTTCAATATATTTAAAATAGTGTAATACCATTAAAATACATCGTAAACGATTTCCCCCTATAAGCCGTAATGTAACGGAATTCTTCTGCGTGCTCCTGTAAATGAACCGTTAATCTTACATACTTTACTTCATTTTCAACTCCCGAATATGTCACCGTAAACACCTATAACATACATAATTTTTTTGGCAATCTGACCATGTTTATGCGAGTTAGAGCACGGACGGACAAAGAGAAAGACAGACAAACCGAATTCATAAACACTTTTGAGCTATTGTTATCCCCTTAACGGTCGCATTAAATTACGGTTTACAAATTCAAATTGCTCATTGGCACCACTTTTTAAAAAAAGAAATATTCACCTTATTTAATGACAGGTAAAATGATACCATAATAAAGCCAATTACAATATTTTAGAAAACTGGAGAGAATCAAACAATCTGGGTAAAAGACACAGCCCATGAATATTACGGGAGCGAAAATTAAGAGGTTAAAAAGGCCAGCGCTCAAGATAAAAAAAAAAAGTCTAATAGATATTCTCTATAAGATAAAAATCAATTCTTCTGTGTTATCTCATAAAATGACGCATTTTCATAAAATTGATCGAAAACCCTCTAGCTACCTCCAATTGTCGTTTTTATTCTGTAATACTGTTACATAACTTACCATTCTTATTAAAATTTCATTGAATTACTCCGGAAATTAACTGCAATTTAGCAGGAAAACTTTTAAAGAAAACTTTTCGTACGGAAATCTCATAAGCTAGAATTTCATAGAAACAGTATTATCTGCACCAATGTTAGTAGACTGCTGAAATTTCAAAGTTTTATTCTTTTTGCTACTGAGTATCAATGTAATATCATAGCTGCCAACTTGTACGGATTTTCCATACCACTAAAATTTTACAGACAATTTTACCTAATTGAATCCCTGAAATTCAAGCAATTTTAACGTTTAAATAAATCAAAGATTTCTATAATATTTTAGTGGTAGGAAAAATCCGTACAAGTTGGCAGCTATATAATATTACTGATAACTACTGAATTATTTATTCTCCTATTTAATGTCAGAGCAAGAATTTTAATCTTTTTGCATTATTTGGAATCTTAGACCTCAAAGTATATTATTATGAAATCGGAATTGAAATTCTGTTAAAATATGAATGATGAAACGGGAAAGAACGGAAGTTCACATATGTGGGCCTACATGGTGTACAGGTTAAAAGAATATAAAAACAAGTCGGAAATTGTACGTTAAACGTGGCAAATGAAGTGCGTTCATACTATAACTAGTTTTATAAATATTCCGATCTTGGTGCAATTGCTGTTGCACTCTTGTGCAAAAATGCATGAAAACAAAATTTATTAAGATTCTATATATTGAATTCAGTTATACGGAAATAATAGGAGTCCATCTTAAATAGGACGTATTCACCATGGCAACCTAGAATCATTACTTACCATTAGATTTCACGGAAGTAATTACGTATGATAGGATTTAAGTAAATAATAAAAACTTTTAATATCTTTGTTTGATTCGATTTTCATGAAATTTGTAATGACTTTACAAAATTCCTCAACTATTATATACATTAAATTTCAAACCGTTCGGTTGGGTAGCTTTTGCGCTATGATATGCAGACAGACAGGCAGACGGACGGACCAGACAATGAGTATATGTGCTACCTATTTATATAATTATGAACGCACATAAAAATAATGCACACGTTTTAATAGATAAATTGAAAACATCAAAGTGCATATAAATTAAAAATTGCTGGAGCACTGTTTCGTTTGATGGATTAAATTAACAAGTAAAATTACTGATGTACAAAAATCAAATATGTCCTTAATAATTTACAATTTAACGCATTCATTCTTGCTTTAAAAGTGTAAATCTACTGCATTCTGTAAGTAATTAATAAAAGTTATTATTACTTGAAGTTTACTTATTATATATAAAGCTACTGTTATTTGGTCTAAATATTACAGAATAACGTGAAAACTTATGATTTTTTTTTTTAATTATATAAAATATATGCGGATTGTGTTAATTTTAGTTTTAAGAAATGAAATTTTATTGAAATATATTAAAACCACAGTGAGAATATGTTCATATGTTTCTGTTATCTGTATGTTTAAATTTGCAAGAAGTGTAATTTTTCAAAAAAGAAAATTAAAATAAAAATGTTGTTATCCGATGGTAGAGATTCACAAACAATTGTAAAAAATAGACAGAGTAGATGGTTGTGCAATTCGAGGCACAAACATAATATTAGTTTGAGCAAAACGTTCTGGGAAATTTTTAATCTAATAGTTACCATAATTTGTATCGTAATAGGAGTAGTAGTGGTATATTTACAGGAGCTCAGGAACTTTGGCTCAAAAAAAAAAAAAAAAAAAAAAATGGAACAGTATGATTTGCGTGTGTTGACCCAGCATTATTCGAGAAAAGGACTAACGATTCTGAAAGCCGTCGATGAGATTAATGAGGATGAAGGTGCTGGTAACGGCGAGAAACTTAGCCAGCAAATTCGGAATCTGGCAGAAAGTCGTGGACTATGATGGTCTCTACTTTGAAGAATAGTCCTTGTTGCTTTTGTTGTTAATTTGCGCATAGCAACGCAACTTTCACAAATTTTCCAGAACTTTTTGCTCAACCTAGTAAAATGTATTTTTGAGTAGTTAGAAGCTAAAACATAATAAGAATTAAGTGAAAATGAATCATATTAAATAATACGGTGAAGTATAAGTAACACTGCATATTTCCATGCCAAATAACCAAAATCGAATGCAGTGATTTACAACTGAATATCGCGCAATGTAGATTTAAATTTTACATCACAATTTCCTTTCTTGTGTAATTTTATTGTACGAGATGAAATTAAAAATTCTCAGTATTCCTTAGAACTTCATTTAGAATGGTTAAAATATTTGGTTAATTTAAATAACACTTTTGTATATTTTCAGAAAATATATTAGATTTGGAAAGTTTTAAAAGTAATTTTTAAAACACAATAAATTAAAAAGATCATGTCAATCATTCACAAAATGCACTTTTGCGTAATTTCGTACTAAAGTTGCTGCTTTCGTATGTATGTTAGAACAAATTAAGAAGTATCTATCGTCGAAGTAATTGCCACTGACGCGTATTAAATGATTTGACGTATAATTAGAAAGTACGGGGAATTAATCAATCTCTTGAAATTTAATTATTAGTTCTGTAATAGATATTTAAAGCTTAGAAGTCATTACAGATTGCTGATTTGGAAATTCCCTAATGAACCTTGTTACTTGAAAGTGACTGTAATCTGTTATTTAAAGTTCTCATTTTTAACTCTACTTTTGTCTATTAGACAGAGTAAGCTGTTGTGCAATTCAAGGCACAAACTAAATAAAATTAGTTGTTGAGTAGTTTGAAGCTGAAACATAATAAAAACGAAGTCAGAAATAATAATAATAATATGGTGTAGAGTAGGTAACACTGCACATTTTCAAGCCACCAAACTCGAATGTAGAATCTCCGACCGAAAAGGCGCTGTAAAAAAAAAAAATCGTTACAATACGGAAATTGTACTGATAATCGAGACGCAAGTACTATTTGCGTATTTTAACGGATTTTTTTCCGTAAATTTTGTGAAAAAACGGAAATGTTTCTGGAATTTACGGAAAAAAATTTCCGTTAAAATACGGAAATAGTACTGACGTCTCGATTGCTAGTACAATTTCCGTATTTTAAAGGAAATTTTTTATACAGTGTGGTGCAATATAGCTTTTAAATTTACATCATAATTTCCCGTGTTGTGTAATTTTATTGTACGAGATGAAATTAAAAATTCTCAGTATTAATTACACCTTAATTTAGTATAATTCACATATTTGGTTCCTTTAAAAAACACTTTTGTACATTTCAGAAAATATTTTAGATGTGGAAAGTTTTAAAAATATATTTTAAAACATAATAAATTTAAATAAATATTGTAATCATCGAAGAGAATGACTTTTACATAATTTCGTACTGAAATTGCTGCATGAGTATATCTATGAGAACAACTTAAAGAAATATATATCTTCAAGAAATTGTCCCTAATGCATTTTAAATAATGTAACGAAAAATGAGAAATTACAGGAAATTAATCAATTTTAATTATTAGTTCTGTAATCGATATTTAAAGCTTAGAAGTCATTGCAGATTGCTGAGTTCGAAATTCCCTAATGAATCTTGGCACTTGAAAGTGATTGTAATCTGTTACTTAAAATTCTTAATTTTTAACTGTACTTTTGTCTATTTAAGCACTTTTCTCTCCGCATTTGAATTGTTACAGTTTCAGAAGTAGCAGAATACATTATTTTAATCCGAGAATTATTTAAAGATGATCACTAAATTGTCTCTCATTAAATAAATCATAAAATACTATTCTTTATTTCTGGTATGAATCCGAAAATTTAATTAAAAATGGAGGCCAAAATGGCAACCCTGGTTTGTGGACACCAAATGGTCCACAACCAATGCCGACAACCTGTCTTAATGCTCAGAGTTGCCAGTTTGTCCTCCACTTTCATTCAGAAATTTCAAGTTCATACCAGAAATAAACAGTATTTCATATTTTGAGAAATTTAGCGAATACATAAAGTAAAATTTTTTTTTTTTAATTTATGGTATGAATTTGAATTTTTGGATTAAAATTGGAGGCCAAACTGACAAACCTGTTCACGTGGCCTGTGAAGGTTTATTGTAAAAATTTTCACTTATTACGAAAGAAATATTTCAAATAAAATGAAAAAAACAAACAAAAAAACCTATGAATACTGTTAAAATATACTCATAAAAAATACAAAATTCCAAATTTAACCTTCCGTCTACCAGACGGGTCCATTGGACCCGACATGTACATTCAAAATATTTATTCAAACCAGAAATTTCTTCAAAACAAACTAAATGTATAAATCAGACAATAATAAGTTAAATAAACAAATTAAATAGTTTTAAGTAAAAATTCTGGTGTAGAATGTTTTTATAAAACTTGAGTAAAATTTCCGGTAGTTCTAGGGTTAAACATTATACAAATTAAAAAATTAAATATTAACCCTAGAACTACCGGAAATTTTACTCAAGTTTTATAAAAACATTCTACACCAGAATTTTTACTTAAAACTGTTTAATTTGTTTATTTAACTTATTATTGTCTGATTTATACATTTAGTTTGTTTTGAAGAAATTTCTGGTTTGAATAGATATTTTGAATATACATGTCGGGTCCATTGGACCCTTCTGGTAGACAGAGGGTTAAAAAAAAATAATGTCTGTATTTCTGTTATTTTATATGTTATATATTCGCAATTTTAAAGCAATAGTAGCGAACTTTTTAAAAGTCACTCGTAAAATGGCAATTTTATGACCAACTTCATCAGTGCGCTTTCTCTAAATCTCACACACACGCACACATTTGCGTGTGCAGGCTGCACATTACATAATATAGACCATATCACATAAACAGATATTCGCTAGATAAAGATGTATATTTATGAAAATTTGGATGCGCAAAGGGTAAAAAAAGCTATTTCAACACCAGGGTGGTTACAAATAATGAATCCAATCACAAACGTCTGTATTTTCCAAACCAAATGAGACTTTTAATACTTAATTCACGACAGAATTTATTTTAAAGAAACTATACAGGGTTAGATTGTTCTACTTTTCACTAAGCCATTTTTTGCTATGAATGAGTGCAAAATGTATTTAAAATTTACTTAGGCATTTAAAGTGCAAGCAAAGGAGTAGGCGGACACTAGTGTGCACGAGGGCGCATGGTTGACTACCCCCATTCTAAAAATATAGTAATTCCAGTCTCAAATTAAGAAAGATTTCGGGTATACAGATGATATACGAAAAGTGGTAATTAACAACGAGGACGTAGTAATTAACAAGGAAGCAGAAGTTATCTGGTCTGTTGCTGGAGATAGTTACGAAAGTTTTAGAGGTAAACTGAACATAACCACATGTGCAACGTGTAGCGTTACGCAATCGTCTTCAGCCCCCTGAATAGGAAATGCACAGCTGTGAACCATCTGGATTTTTGAATGCATAACCTCGTATGGAGATTTTCGGTTTATGGAACTGCTGAAAAGCTGAGATTACAATGTTTTAAAGGAAGGAGACAATAGCTTATAAATGTATATTATCTCATGAAGTAATATGTATAAGGTGTTTAACGAGATTTTCGGACGTTAAAAACCATTAAGGTTAGTTGGGGTTACTGGCCCATGATTTTACAATGTGACTCTGGAGCTTCTGACAATTCAGCTTCAAAAAGCTAATGTTCATTTGAATTAAAATCTGAACTTCTGTAAAGTGTTCAGTTAGGTTCCCCTATCAGACAGAAATGCTCAAAATTACATTTTAATATTTAAAAATATAAAAGTATGCATATTTCATCTTTCTTTCCTCATGGGTGAGTTGCCCCATAAAAATGGGGTAAGTGGACCAGGAGGGTCTATGTTCCACACCTGTTTATTTTTTTTTTCATATGGGATATCAGGTCCTGTTTAAAAAAGTGCAAACAAAGTGAAAAAATTTAAACCGGGCAGATCATGTAAATTATATGTCAATAAAGAAGATTGTAAGCGAAACCTTTACTGTCAATGTGTCTAAAAAAAGCACTAAAAGTGAAAATATTAGATTTATTGATACCCAATACGTAAAAATTAAGTAAGTACTTATGTACTTTAGTATAGGTAATAAGTGTAAAGGCACATGGGTATTTTAAGGAAAAAAATAGCAAGGTAAATCTATGAACAAACGGCTACGTAAGTACTTTATCTGTATCATCGTACAATTTTAAGGTTTGGCTATCTCACTTTCAGGGGCAAGGTACTTGCATTCGTAAAATGTTGAAATAATTTAATGACACCAGTATTTACAAAAGAATCTATTTGAAAAAAGTAACAGTATATTTTCGCGTATTTATTAAACGTAAAATTTTCATTATAAAATTCCGGTGCAAATGTGGCAATTAGGAATTAAAATTATGTGATGCCATATCGGCATCGCCGCCTATCAAGGGGTCAAGAAATTTGGTTTGATACCACCCAATATGCTTTTTTTAAATTTTATTACGTAATTTTAATATGGTATTCTATAATTTTCTTTATTGTGAGCAAAAGCAATGGAGAAATTTACTTCGCGTTGTAAGAGGAGCTCAAAAAAAATTATTTAAAATTTTTGAAATAACTGTATCCAATATGGTCCAGATACCCCAGATACATGTCCCGGTTACCCTATTCTTGAAAATTTTATGGGGTAACTGCGACATCGGTCTTACATTTGAAACATGAAGTAAATATGTATAGATGCCTAATGATATTAACGTAGTTATATGCCTAACCTTAAAAAAAAGATTGTTTAATAAAAGTACTTGCAGTATTTTAATAAAAAGCCGAGGAAGTTCAACCATATTGACGTTGTTTTTAAAAAAAGAAACGTAAATTTTTGACATCCTATCACAGCAAAGTGAGAGTTATGATTGAGTTGATACACGTTGTTTTAGGAAGTAGAGATTAAGGAACATTGTTCACAAAAGCTAAAACTTAAGAAACACCAACAGTTTTTTTTTTATAAAATAGCCAATGGCCCAGTTACCTCGTAAGTCCAGTTACCCCAACTAACCCAAATTAATAAAACGTAATGAATGGAAATGAGAAACAAGTGACATATTTAGAAGGTGTTTGTTAAATTTTGTACTTAGTAATTTCAGAAGTATATCATTCAATTTATTCTGTATGAATGCCGATACTATTGACTTTAAACTTCAAAACTATTTACAAAACATTTTATTTAACCGATTTCCAAAAAAGGAGGTCATATACTTCATTTACATACGCACACACAAACATATATGTAAGTGGCGAATCGTTACCTAACTAGACATACTCTTTTTTCACGAGTTTTTCCATATAGTTTTCTTTGTCTTATTTAAACGTTAAATCATCCTAGATATTTAATTAGCAAAAATTACTAGAAAATAGTAATGAGAACGAACGTAATCAGTTTGATCACCCCTGATATATAGGTGCAGATTCCCAAAATCTTTAAGGAGCCAGTGGCTCCTAACCAAGATCTAGTAGCCACATTGTGAAACAAACTCATAAAACAATAGTGTTTATATGAAAAAAACTTAACAAAGAAACTCAGGAATTCAAAATGAAAAATAGTTTAATTAATAAATACACGTGTGCAACAAAACACAGACTAATTACAACAAATGTGTATATTTAATTTAATCCTAAAATTCTTGAAACTTCAATATTAAAAAAGTATAATACAAATCGGGAAAAATCAGAAGATAAAGTTGGACAAGATACAATTGAATAACAAAACATGTATAAGCTAAGCAGTCATGATAATGAGAAATATTAGGAAAACTTTATTTCTAATTTGATTTTGTCATATAAAAGTATACATATAAAAATAATAGGGATGTGTAAGATTATTTTGCACTATAAAAATCTCGCCCTTGCAGAAAACATTTACAGAGATAGAATTCGTTAGATCGCAAGAATCGTTCAGTATTTTTTCGCGCGAGTTTCTTTTTCTTTTTGTTCTTTTTTCTTCAGAGTTCGCAATCCTCTATCCTCGCGACTCCATGATCCAAAGCCCTTAAATAATCTCCATCGCATCGGGCACTTTGGACTGTCTCATGAGCAGATCTGCAGTAAAGGAAGATTTATTTCAACTCTGGATTTTGGACGAAACCTTCGAAGAAATGCTTGCTTTCCTTGGTGTCCAAAGTAGAAGCTTTACCATTAGCGCGCTCATGTGACGAGCTTCGCAGATGCCAAGCTTTGTAGTGGAGCGTACATGCGCAGAATTATATCCGCAGAATTATATGCGCAGAATTATATATGTTCGGCAAGAAAGCAGTACATCATAGGTGTAGCGTTCACGAGGGTAACTCAAATCGCAAAAATTCCCTGATTTCTTACCAAGCTCATACTTGATCTCGGCTAGTGAAAAGAGAAGGGGCTTTTCTATTTTCAAAAGAAAAAAAAATATAAAAATTCCGCGACGGGGTTAGGGAACACTGGAAATTGATCTCTGGCGACTGAGACACTGAAAGTCAGTCACCACAGCAAAAAAATTAGTTGTCACGTGGTGGCTGGCGACCGTAAATTTGCACCTATACCCTGATATATCTATATATATATATATATATATATATATATGTGTGTGTGTGTGTGTGTTATATGTCTACGTATGACTTAAAGTAATAATACTCAGATTATTACGAAAAGGCTCGTTTGATGGCGTTTTCGCCTTAATTTCTTTAAGTTCCAAAAATGGGATATTTGTATTTTGTTTATTTTCTTATTTTCATGTCTTGGTTTACATTATATAGTTGGTTTTTTTTCAACGCTCTGAATACGCTTGTAGATTCATAATAATATATTTGTACTACTATCGAAAATGAGAACCGATTTCTTAAAATCGGTGCAAAATAAATATTTAACTTAAATAACTTAATTATTTAAGTTAATTTAATTATTAATCTTCTTGTACAAAAACCATAGAAAGAGAGAGACTTTCCTATGAATTTACTGTAATTAATAAGTATCACAATAACAAGTATGACGTAACAGTACTTCCGAAAATAAGGCTGTAACATTTTTTCCTACTAAATTATATGTCATTAAATTGTGACGTTACATGTGTAACTAAAATGTGAACGGTATAAAAAATAACAGTTAAGGAGATTTGTATATAAGTGTTGATTTTAAAACCGCCCACAACATATGATAAAACTTTTTTGTAATTTTTACATTCTTTTATTTAACTGGACTTATGTTTGTAAAGATAGAATTTTGTAATTGATTTTTCCTACATTTCCTGAGAGGCTAGAATTATAAAAAAAATATATATATACATAGGTGTGTTTCCGACGACAATACAACATGTTAATATTTAATCGAATAATTAGATTAATTAACAAAATGTACTTATACAGAAATCTCGAAATTCTTATAAAAGCAATGTAAAAAATTGTATTGTGATTTTAACTATTGAGTCGATCGGAAAGTCGTATCGTGTTGGGAAAATCAATTCGTGCCGGGAAATTCTGCCCGAAAATTATTAGACATTAGATATCAGAATCAATGTCTAATAACATGATAGAATTTTCCAGTACGAATTGATTTTCCCAACACGACACGACTTTCCGATCGACCTAATGTAAATGGAAAGATTTTTGTAGCTTCAAATTTTGTGTGTAAAAATGTTTTTTTTTTTTTTTTTTTTTTTTTTTTTTTTTTTTTTTTTACAGAAAGAGCTGAATTGTTGTGAAAACAACCACTTAAAAATATATTCAGCCTTATTTTGCTTCCCTTTCTAAATGTAATCGAGAAATGTATTTTCTATGAAAAATAAAAGCTACTTTTATTTAATAGACGAATTAAATTATTTTTACGTTAAATTTTCTTTAATGTTACTTAAAACAACCATTAAATATGAGATGACTGAATGTTACTCGGCGTGTGTAAGAATAGCTGGGCAAAAAAAAATCATATATTCCTTATCTTACACGTTCATAGATAAACAAATTAATAATTCCAAATATGGACTTATTTAATATAAACATAGTTTATAGATTTTTCTAAATTAGCAAACCAGTATATAAACTGCACAAAAAGAGTTTTTTCGTTAATTATCACGAACTTGTAACTTAAACATCAATGATAGTTCAAACGAAAGTTTCGTCTGCTAGAAAATTATTTTATCGTTCTGGTGTCACCTACCGTCGCCAGTGCTAAAATCCCTGGTTTAGTAGCAACATCTAACTTTTTTATCGATATTACAAAAATCACTAAAACCAACATTGTTGTAAGGGCAGAATTGCCCGAAATTTTCAGTGTTGCTTTTAATGCCTTTTCGAAGGGGTTTTGTTCAATCAAAGTTTTACTAATTTTAGTTTTAAAATTATCGATTTGACTTTTTTCTAATGAATCAATAAAAAGAAATATATTTTAGCCATTGAATTTTTTATTTTATTTTATTATTGTTGAACTTATATGTATGATAACATACAGGGTGAAATATGTTATCTATCGCCGACCTTTAATTTCACAACCGTTGGTCGTAGACGTATAGTTCCAATTACAAAAATGTTTCAAATGAGGTAAATATTCATGTTGTGACATTGTTTAAAGTAAAAAGCAATTTTATAAAAATGACGAAATGTAACTTTTTATACAGTCACCCATTCCCTATAGTTATATTTAATAAAAGTTCACACATATCATAACACATATAACACAAAAAGTTTGACATCGGTACTACAAAAATTGACAGAGTTATTAAATTTCAAAGTTTGAGATTTTTGCACATGATTTTGTCTTTCACTGAGGGATCAGTTAAAAGATGAATTAAAGTATGTCGAGATCAAAGTCAGGGTGCAATGTCATTTTTACGGCGAAACCACCTTTAACCGGTATCCCCAAATCGGGGAATCCCCAAAGAGGGTTATTTCATCTAAAAAATTGAGCTAATTTTTTCGGGTCGAACAACATTCAAATGGTCAAAGTAGGTAGAATCGACAACCGTAAAATAAAACACACTCACTAAGGACTAGATAAACGGCAGCGGAATGAAAACGACCAGCCGAGTTTAAACGAGCATTAAAATCGGGATTATATAAATTACAATAAAACCACAGCGCCACCCGTTCGGGATAAAAAACGAGCTATCTATCAGTGGACATGCCAGTCAGCGCTGAGATAGTGATGCATCTACGCATACATGCAATATGCAGTAATGATACTTATTTATGGCGAATGTCAAAGGAATGAATGTCAGGAGACTGCGAGTGTTTATTCAGAACGTTTCCCTAAGGATCTACATCCAACGCAAGAAACTATAACTGATGCATTGCACCATCTTAGAGAGACCGGCTCTGTTTCACCACGACCCACAACAAGTAGACGGGCAAGGTGTAATTTTTGAGTGACATAGGACGAGGTGCATACACCATTTTAATTCCATATCTGAGCACGGCGGAAAAAAGCGAGGCATGTGGTCAGCATGTCTGGCATTTGTTACGTGCACATGATGCGCATCCATACCATCCGACACTGGTGCTAGCATTGATGCTGGATGACCACACACGACGATTTGATTATTGTAATTTCATGCTCAACACCTTAGAGGAAAATCCGCCGTTCCTTTGTCACATTATGTGGACAGATGAGTCAATGTCATCCTTGAGTCATCCATGATGAGTCATCCTTGATTGTTGCACAGTTTGCACACCTGCTATGCTCTAACATGTCCAGGACTCAGTACTGTCACGCATTGTGCATTTCCACCAATGGAGAACACTTTGAGCAGTATCTCTAGAAGATTCTGGCGTTTGATGTATTCATTTTTTATAGAGACCGTTTTCTGATATTATAATAAATTGATATTTATTTTTCTGTTTAATTTCAATATTTTATTCTTCGCTTTGTATACGACCCCTAAAAGTCAGCTCAAATTTTTAGATCTCTTTGGTGATACCCCGATTTGGCGATATCGGCTAAAGGTGGTTTCGCAGTAAAAAGGCGATTGCACCCTGATTTTAATCTAGAATCACTTTAATTCATTTTTTAACTGATCCCTCAATGAAAGACAAAATAATGTGCAAAAATCTCAAACTTTGAAATTTAATAGCTGTGTCAATTTTTGTAGTACAGATGTCAAACTTTTTGTGTTATATCTGTTATGATATGTCTAAACTTTTACTAAATATAACTATAGGTACTGGGGGACCGTATAAAAAGTTAGTTTTCGTAATTTTTATAAAATTGATTTTTTTACTTTAAATAATGCCACATCATGAATATTTGCCTTATTTGAAAAGTTTTTGTAATTGGAACTATATGTCTACGACCAACGGTTGAGAAATTAAAGGTCGGCGATAGATATCATATTGCACCCTGTATATTCGAAAATGAATTGTGGAAATGAAGTTACTAGATTACGTTTGGCACATTAAACAATGTAATACATAATTTAAAAATATAGAAGAATTATTGAACAATCTTTAATTATTCGTTCTCTAATAACTGCTTAAAACAATGAAGTCATTACAGAGTGCCAAATTTTAAACTCTCTAATGAATGTTTGACACTTGAAAGTAATTATGCTACTTCATTTAATTTTTTTAAATGCTTCAATTTGCTTTCCTGACTCAGCATTGTTCTCTCGGAATTTAGAGTATAACGACTCCCGAAGAAGTATATTTTATCCTTTGTCTGAAAGAACTTTTCTCGATCGAAAAATTTCGTTAAAGTATTTTGAAGCGAGCAGAGCATTTAATTAAATTGAGAAAAACCCTTGAGAATTGTATGAAGCAGCTGCAATACGACCTAAAGTCTCAGCCGAAGTGTATAGAAATAAAAAGAATCTGTTTTTGAATTTACAAATTTAGTACTTTTCAAAAATTTAAACATTGTTCATTCACTGATAAGAATTGAAATGTATAAAAGATGAATCCTAGATTCAAGTGTACATACAGTAATACTCAATTTTTACTCAGTTGAAAATACCTAAATCGCGTATAGTCGAAAATAAAATATAAGTGAAAAGTTTCGTTTTTAAATTCTTTATACACATAAATAAGAAGTAAAATAAACACATGTAGGTATACATTCATTTAATTAAAATTTAACTTAATAAAGTATATTATACCATGCTTAATGAAAACTATCAAGTTTTACCTACATGATTTAGTACTAGTGGGTAATTTTTTTAAATGCACCATTATACTGTGTATATAGAAATTTCATGAGTTATACTTTATGAAGGAATTCTGAAAGTAAAAATTTTTAATACTTAGATTGATTTTCTTTTCTTTTTCTGTATTTGCAATACAAGACTATTTTTGTAGCATTATGAAAGGTAGATAAGAATTGCAAAAAAAAATACAACCGCCTGCAAGGGATTGTTTCTTATCTTAAAGCCTTGAAATTTCTCATTGCTAGCCAGTTGGCATGTGTAGGTAAAACTGATTTGGTGCAACATTATTTATTTATTTATTTCTATTTTTTGTGGGGAAATCCGTTATTGTTATCTAAATTCGTTTTAAAAATCGTTTTTTCTAATCCCAATTTTGCTCATTTGATGAACAGCGACGAGCAAATATAATTTATTTTTATGTTTCTCTGTAAAAATACTGCATACGGAACAAATACTACTTTAAAAGCATAAAATAGTAAGTTGTACAGTCAGCTACTAAAAAAAAGAGGACATCCTATACATTTTAATACCCAAATTCAACAGAGGAAAAAAAGAGAACATCCTATTCATTTTAATATCCAAATTCAAACAGAGAAAAAAAAAACAGAAATAGCCATTTGAATGGAAATTCTCATCTTTCTATTTATGTTATTAAAATACCGATTGTCTTCATAGTAAAATTGCACCATTTTAGTTCTGAAATTTTCAATAAGGCCGTACAAAGAGACCACGGCCCAAGTAAAAATTCGAATACGCTCCCCCCTCCCCTCCCCATCAACACACACACACACACACACACCATACGTATTATACAACAACAAAACAACAACAACAAAAAAAAAACTTGCTTAGTCGGAAACACAAACGACTAGAGAAATATTCCGCTTATATAGGTTGTTTTCATCTTAGAAGGTATAATTGCATAAAATTCTTTGAGGGAGCTGGACCATGCTTTTTTCCGTTTATAGCACGATTTTGTTATAAACAGTCTTTACTCTATTACAAAATGAATTTGCTGGACGATACCTTTTATAAGAAAAAATATAGTATTTGCTTACAATTGTATTATTTTTCTTTTTCAGTATTGCAGTTTAGGATGCATTTTTAACACATTTTCATCTAAAGATTTTAAATAAAAATTTTAACTATTGAAAAATATAATTAAATTTTAATTGAATTCCTCAATTAATTTTGAATGAAAAATGTTTAAGATATTAAATAAATAAAATACGAAACCTTAAACTACGTATCCAATTTGCCCTCTGGTCCCTCTTCGTGCGTTTGAAACCAGTCACATCATTAAAACAGAAGCGCTGCATTTCAAAACTTTCTTGATATAAATGAACTTTCAAATGTTTGATAAACACACAAAAGTATGGGCCCCGAAACCGGCTTCCCTGGCTCACCCGTAAAGACATTCTAGCAAATTCTGACTTCCGAATTTTATCACTTGTAAGTTATTTTAATTAAAAATTTTGACATAAAAAAGTACGAGTTTACTTTTCTGGTTTAAAAAAGGGGCGAAAACCGGGTCCCCAAAATGAGCCGGGCCTTGGCAATTTGTGCCTCATTATGGCACTGAATATGAACGACTAATGTCGACATTCTGTTTAGCTTTTTTTTTTTTTTTTTTTTTTTTTTTTGGTAAAACTTACATTAATTTTCTAAACTGGAACTAATTCAAATAAAATCATAAGACGAAACGCAATTTTTCACCTTGTTTCAATATATAATATATAACGTGAACTTTAAAAAGCCCTCAGTTTTACTTAAAAGGCGTCTAAAGTAATGAAAAAGATGTTACAAGTTTTTAAAATATACATTTTATATAAAACTTCTTAGTATTTTCAAGCTTTCCAAGCTCATCCTCAGAGAATATTTTAATAACTAATTGTTGTTTATTTATACATCATTTATATATCATTTTCAAAACAAAGTAACGCATTTGTATAAATAAACAACAATTAGTTATTAAAATATTATCCAATGATGAGCTTGGAAAGCTTGAAAGTACTATGAAGTTTTAAATAAAATGTATATTTTAAACTTGTAACATCTTTTTTCATTGCTTTAGTCACCTTTTAAGTAAAACTGAGGACTTTTTAAAGTTCACGTTATATATTTTATAGAAACTAATTCGTTCAAGTAATTTAGGAATTGTAAAAGTTTAAAAATTTTATCTCATAATATTAAAATCTTTTGTAGTCGTTGGAAAATGTTGCAATGCTGATAAGTTTTTTTTTAGTTAATTTAACTCAATGACTACTTGACGGTACGTATGAGCTGTAATTTTTAATTCGAATTAATAAAAATTCTAAGAATTGATTTCGGTAAAAAAACTTCATACATTTTAATTCATGTTTTCTTATGCAGTTACTGATATATATCAAAAATATAGGTAGCAGTTGAAATAGAATATATTTTTTTAACGCTTCAGAAGAAGAAGGCTTCTGGTTTGGAAATCTAGTGTTTATTATTTTCTAGTTCAATAATAGAATGTGAAGTTTAAATAGAAACATTTTTTTTTTCAAAAACATATCTCTGCAAAATGAAAGAAAATGAAATCTTGTAAATATGTGTAACAGCATACTTTCTATTAAAACAGCTATGAATTTAAATATATTACAGAATGAGCAGTATTAATAATTATGTATTCGGTGTTCGAGTCAGTCACACTTAATAGATATCATTTTTATATCAAAAATAAAATTTTTATATAAAATAATGATACTTAACATATTAAATAATTTAATACAGAATTGGAAACTGTTTAAAACTGGTTACATAACATTTTTTGATTAGTATTTCAGCGACAGCTATTAGAAATAGCAGATGCGAAGTTCCCTATCAAATATCGGCTTTCAAAAGCAATAAAATTCTTTATTTTAACTTTTTTAATTACAACTGTACTTGCTTTGACTTTGGCGATTTGTTCATGGCTGTTAGATTAAAACGTGTAGAAAATTTTGCAATTTGTTCTGTGCCTAAAAAAAACTTTTCTCGATCAAATAACGCATTTAAAGATTTTTCTCATGAACAAAGCATTTAAATGAATCGAGTAAAACGTAAAATGTAGACAATAGCTGAAATATGATACTAAATTCTTTTAAGCTTTTTAAAAAAGAGGAAAAAAATATATTTTTTAATTTTCGCATTTATTACTTTTTTAGTATTTGACCGCCATTATTTTTCATACACAAGGTATTCCAAATAATTGAAAAACAAGAATTCTCAACTGTATGATACATTTTCTATTGAAAAAACTAAGAATTAGCAAAATTATCACACTTACCCTTTATTATTAAAATTACTTCACTATCCCGCGTTGAAGCATGTTCATGTTATATTAATAAATATCTTTATAAATGCGGTTTATTCATTATTAAAAGTTAAAATCGTTATTCACATATTAAGTAGGTCAATACAAAATAGGAAACTGGAGGAAATCATGTAAATATCTCCAGCGTTAATTACTTTTTCTATCATAACTCCGTAATTTATTGAAGTTACTAGGGATGGCAATATTCTGTAATAAATCTTGGATTTCAAAAGCAACAAAATTTCTTTTTTAAAATTTTAATTTTGACCTTTTATCTTTAATTACTTTAGCATATTATCCATATCATTTATACAACAAAGGCTCACGAAAATGCGCCATTCTTTCTGTGTCTAAAAAGAGCTTTCGCTGTTTGAAAAGACAATTAGATTTATATTTAGACTATTTTAGTTGAACATTTGCATAATTGAGAAAAACGATTGTAAAGTACTGGAATCAACTGAAATAGTAACAGAAAGTATCTTTCACACTTTTCAGAAAAAAATTGATTATTAATTTTATTAATTAATTATAGTTTTAACGTTCATTTTTTTCATAAACATTGTAAAATACCGGAATCAACTGAAATAGTAACAGAAAGTTCCTTTCAAACCTTTCATAAAAAATTGTCTGTTTTGCAATTTTAGTTTTAACGTTCATTTTTTCAAAAACAGATAAAAAATTACCTAAATAATGAAAGGAAATACAATTTCTTGCGCATATACAGCATATTTTCTATTAAAAATGGTGCATCTACAAAATTGTCTGAATTAACCTTAATTATTACTGTTTTATCGTTTAGTGTTAAAGTCAGTTACGCCAGTTTAGAATTGAAAGCATAAATGTCCGAATTAACCTTAATTATTAAAATTATTTTATCGTTTCGTGTTCCAGCCAGTTACGCCAGTTTATTATTGAAATTGAGCTTAAATATTGAAATTATTTCATCTTTTTATCCTATTTTATCCGTTTATGCTTTCGTGTTCAAGCCAGTTACGCCAGTTACGCCAGTTTGGAAATGAAAGCAAACATGCCGAATTAACCTAAATTACTAAAATTATTTTATCGCTCTGTGCTCCAGCCAGTTACGGTAGTTTGGAAATGAATGTAGTACTAATATGAAATATAGTTTTGTTTTAAACTTTTCAAAAGAGAAAAAATCTGTTTTGGAATTCTAGTATTTTAATGTTTTACTTTTCAAGCTTAATAAAAAAAAAAGATAATAATTGCTCAGAATACTGTTATAAATAAAATATATAAAAATATCGATTGCACAAAATACATCTCACAGGAAATTTTGCTGTGTGAATTTCCGCGAATATTTAAGATTTAAAATACAGATGTAAATGATTTAAGCCTATTTTGAAAAATACCTAATAAAAATTCGAATAACATCTTTTTCGTATCAGTCTAAATCACACTGATTGCAAAAACAACATAAGTTAAAAATTTTAGTCCTTATAAAATACATTAGGCTATTCCGTGGGTTTTTGTAGTGTAAGTCACACAGCTTATAACTGCTATGCTTGTTGGCCACCGTTATTTTCGTAAAGTTTGCTTGGCCTCATTCAATTAATGTGATATCCCCCGTGAATTAAGTCCCATTTTTCGTTCTAAAATATGGTAACCAAAAATCGTAGCATGTGACTTACATTACAAGTACTCATGGAAATAGACGTTAATGGTAACCTTAGAGTTGCCAAGTCCCCGACTTTTCGTAAATTACTATTATGTTAGAGAAAATGTCGTTCTTTTAATTCGTCCAAATGTTCCAATTAAATAAAACAAAATTTTCAGTATAAAAATACTGGTATCCAAAAAAGACGGAGACTTGGCAGCTCTGGTAACTGTTTAAAAATCAAATATTTACGAAATATAGTGTGCACAAAAATGTTCTTAAAATATCTATCATTTGTGTGTAGCAAAGTTTTTATTGATTTCTGAAAATTCTGAAATCTTATGTTTATGCAGTTTTTGAAAATATTGTCTCATTTATAAACAAGAACAAATAACTGCCTATAAACCAACACCTAAATTATTCTATTGAAGAAGCGTTTAGATTTAACATTCTGTAATTTTCTTTTATTACTTTAACCGCTTGGATTCGTAGTCGAGATATTGGAAAGGACTGAACTGTTGTATTCAAAGTGTAAGTTCTAACATTATTCCGTTAATGATACGGGATTAGAATATTTCTCCAATTAACAAGACATTCTGTCGGATTTGAATTACAAAAATCACTAAGAACAATTTTGATTTGTGTAACTTCCATTGACTAACTCAACAAACTCTTGTTTACATTCGGATGATAGTTTACTTTCAGTGATTACCATTTGTTATTTCAAATTTCATCGACTAATGTTCTGCAAGTGTTGAAAGTAACAAAATTACTTTACGAACACAGATTTCACGAAAACACAGAATTATTTTCTTATGGAAATCAAAATAGTTAGTCAATACAACAGTGCATCATCATGCATTATGCATGATTTTAAATTGTATTCAAAAGATTGCTTCTAAGTAGCATGAAAATGTGCACTCTTATTAAAACAAAAACTTTAGAATCTACGGAATGTCTAGAACATATTCTACTCTACGGATTAGAGGGTTAAATTGTTTATCGTATTCTTTATTACACACATAATTATACGTATTTTTACGTCCATTACTACTTGAAAATCACTATTCCTTATTCAAAAGTTTTAAATTTCAGATTCCTTTTTCAACTTCTTCATTCATAACTTTTAAACTGTTGCAGTTCATGAAGAAGTGTGATTTGTTTTTTTGTCTAAAAATTGCTTATCGCCATCGGAAAAGACACTTAAAGTATTTTCAGACAAACAAAGCTTTTAAATAAATCGAATAAAACTCTGATAGAATCTAAATATAGCTCTGAAATATAGCTCGTTTAAAAAAAATCTAGAAAGAGAAAGAGTATGTTTTAGAATCATAGTTTTTATTACTTTTCTAGTATTAAAACTTCATAAAAATAAAAATTCGTAAATATGTATAAAGATACATTTTATATTAAAAAATTATGAATTCGCAAAAATATCAGAATTATCCTTAATTATTAAAATAATTTAACCATTGTGTGTTTACATTAGTTACGCTAATATGTAGATAAATTAATTTTGTTATTAAATTGTGATTATTATTAAAATTAATTACATTTGACATGTCAAGAAATGCAATTCAAAATTTTAAACACAGATAATTATTTAAATTTTTCTTAATTACTCCTATTGTTTGAATTATTGTCCTATATCCTTTGAAGTAATTTTAATGCGCCTAATACAAAATTCCTTAATTAAATCTTCACATTTGAAAATGTGTATACTAGTCAAATGAAAAATATGCAATAGATTTTTTCCCTAAGTTGGAAAACTGGAAAAATATGTTTCACGACAATCCAGAAGAATGAATTGAAGACTAAAATTTTTAGATTTGATGAATAAAATAAAATGGAGGCAAATAGAATAAACCACGTGGCCGGAACGAAAATGCTGTACGAGCTTTTTCTGCATGAAAAAAATATGTGAAAATTATAGAATAAAAGTAGATCGCTTTTAAAAAATAACAAATTATTGTAACAGATCTCTTTTTAATATTGTATATTTTTCATCTTTGTCAGTTTCATTAAAGCATGCTTGATGTATATTTTTATGAAGCAGTTTTATTGTTCCATAATTAATTGGCACTTACCTTCTTTAAACGTATATTTCTATACATTTTTTTCTGCATGTTAATGCTATTAAAATTTAATTTCGTCTACTGATATATATATAATTGCTTGTCTAACTTAACTATTTTAGTTTTATGAAAGAGTTTTAGTTTTATGATGTTTTATTCCCCTTTCAGTTCTCTAGGTGTTCGCACCGTCCGGATGTTCTGCGATTGAGGTGGTCTTTTTAAGGACCAGCATCGTCTGCTGCCGGCATTCATGCAGTTGTGGGCACTTGGCTGAGTAGTCTTGCTGTTTACTATCCATTCACTTTCTTTCTTATGTAGTCGCATAAAACAATACAGATCTATTTTGATCACTTTTCTTTCATGGTGTGTTATACCATTACTAATATACAGGGTTTGGACTTGCGTCGCAACTACGAAGGCTCTGGAAACTGCCACTTGTTGATCTTTTGACAATGAACGCGTTCACGCCGGCGCAGATATATGTTTTTAGCTGTGGGACGGCGCCCGAATTCATATTTCGCTTCATCTGGCGCTGCGGTACTATCGCTTATTCAAATACTGTATGTAATGACCCGCCCCTCTCATATTTATTGAACTGAACTTAAATATAACAAGCAGAGTTGATTGTGAAAGTCTGATAGTTGGTAAGGAGTAAGAAAATTACTTAGAGACATGATTTTATTGACTACATATGTAAGAATTTAATATAAAATGTATTACATTCTAAATAAATATGGACAACGTGATATAAATGCATTTCTGTAAGGTAGAAGCCACATCCTTAGTCAATGATATTTTTTTAATGAAAACCAGAATTCTCATTTCCCGTCATGAATCTATTGTTCCTAATGATACATTGTTTTCACTACTGAATTTTCGAATATTCAAGTGTGACCCACCTGTAGTGTACGCCGTCTATAGCCTAATCACGTGTGACCCACCTGTAGTACACGCCTTCTATGGAACAGTCGAGTGTGACCCACCGGTGATGCACGCCGCCTGATGCGATAGTCAGGCCTGACCCACCGGTGATCCACGCCGACTGATGGGACAGGAGAGCGTGACCAACCGGTGATTCACGCCGACTGATGGGACAGGTGAGCGTGACTCACCGGTGATGTACGCCGATTGATGGGACAGGTGAGCGTGACACACCGGTGATCCACGCCGGCGTGAACATGTTAAATAACGAAAAAAATCGATAATAAAAGTGTACTAATATCGAATATATAATATGACGAGAGAAATTCTTTTCACGCGCATTAAACGGGTTAACTATCATTTATTTCTTCAATGTGAAGTGTAGTTATGATATGTAGTATGATGCAGTTAAATCCTATGCTCTGGATAACAAATATAAAAATCCGCTTTTTCAGTTTTCTTTAAAACGGTTCATTCCATTAATGCTCCTAGATAAGGCAGAAAGCCTTGACACGCGTCAAAAAACATCACACAAAGGAAGCAAAAGAAAGAAAAAAATCCAAAAAACTTGCATGTTTAGCTTTCTTTGGCTCATGGAATTATTAATAATTATTAGAAAATAAGAATTAATAATTCCACGAGCCATTGAAATCGAAACTTGCAAGTTGTTCGGATTTTGTACTTTATTTTGCCTCCTTTGTGTGACGTTTTCGTGACGCGTGTCAGGGCTTTCTCAAACATCTATGGAGCTTTGATTCTATGCACTTTTGTAGCTTAAAAATATGGTGGTTATTTTGACACCATTTATAATGCTTCTATGTAACCGAAGTGACAAATAAGATAAATAAAATTAATATAATAAATAAAAAATATCTTCTTATCTTAAAATCAATACTTTTTTTAAATGACGTATTAATTTTCTCTTCCTAAAAGAAGAAATTTGATGCTTTTTCAGAATCGTGATTTCTTCCTTTTTTACAATTTTTACAGTAAAAAAGAATTTGATTAAATTTTTTTCTTTCATTGAGGCTAGAAAAAAAGTATTATTATTATTATTTTTTTTTACAAAGCAAATTTAATGCGATTATTCCCGCGAGAGGATTCTGCGGTGAAATTAAGAATATCGTGTTACGTTTCGAAAAAGTAGTTTTTTCGTTTGCAGATTATTTTTGTTTTTTATTTAGTACAAAAGAATCTCACTTGAGTAATGGATTTGAAAAAATTACGAGATTTTTTTTAGTGTGAAAATTTTTTATACATCTTTATTTTAAAAATGTTTTTCAAAAGTATGCATAAAAATATTCATAAATCATTTTTAATTTATCTATTCAAAACTTATTTAAAAACACTAATCTAAGGCAAGTTACAAGTTACACAGCATTATTCTGAATTCATGGACAAAGCTTTAAGAACAGATAAAACACACAAGATCAAAACATCATAAAATCCATGATCCTAACTCTAGGAATGAAGCGCTAGTGGGCACCTACTGAGTGTGGAGAGGACCCTTATTGCTGCGCAATTTGAGTTCTCAGTCGTGTTCCCAGGTGTGCCGCTTAAATAGGGTCTCCAAATACTCTGGACACCAGTACTTTAAACTATTTTTTTCTTCTTATCTAATGGCAGAATTATCAGCAACTAACGCTTTCAATGGATGAGGTATGTTTATAAAACCAGTTAATTCAAATTCCCAAATGCCACCAGTATTTTGGTACAAAAGCTTTTCGTTTGTTGTGTGTCTGAGATTTAGCCTTTTCTTAACCCTGACTTTCGAAAGTATTATCTGTTTGAATTATTCCTTGTCTACTGCTCAACCTTCCTTTTTAGATCCAAAAATTTCGTAAAAAATTCGCATTAATGCATGCTTAAATATGGTGTATCACAAACGCAAAATACAGTTATTAAGTGATATATTGTGATTTTACACTATGCTGTCGCCTTAATAGAGCATCCTAAAGAAGCACTTCTAGCTGACTGCAGGTGTCATTACTATAATATTAAGGAATGGAAAATTACTTACAGTGAGAGAGATGTTGAACCTCCAATATTAATTAAAACCCGAAATAAATCTGTCACCTATGACGCCAATACTTTGATTTAAGTTTTACTACCATTATGACTTCTCTAACCGGTTTTAGACAGTTAGGTAGCGGGATTAGTTAGTACAAGGATTTATGAGAATGGTGAAAGAATATATATATATTTTTTAATCTAATATTTGTATCTATATTTTTTTCGTGTAGTAATATCCCAATGCCCCTCCGTATGAAAAAAGATGTATAGAAAAAAAAATACGGAAATAGATAAAATTATATGTGTTTCTTTATGTCGTCTTTTATAAAATGCTTTTGCTTGTATAATAATGTAAATGCTTCTAGTGCACTTTCCAGGGGCTTCGTAGACGTGCAGGAATATCAGTAATATTTTCATGAAATTAGCGCATTGTAAGTACTGTTTAGGATAAAATTAGACAAATTATTTTGTTGAAAAATAGTGACAGGGAAAAAAATTGTATAAAAGGTAGCAGCTATGTATATAGGGATCCCAGTGCTAATGAATTTCATGAATTTTATTATTGATAACTGGTAAATTAATATGGCTTTTTCAATGTGAACTTATCATGTCTGTCACATAGCTGAAAATCGCTATGCTCGTTGGATAACTTTATTTTCGAAAAGTTTGAGTCGTCTTAATCAATTGATGAGATATCTCCGATAAAATAAGTCACATTTTTCCGTTCTAAAATACTGCTAGTCAAATATTGTAGTATGTGACAGACATGACAAGTTCGCATGGAAATAACGATATATTGATCCTATTGCTTTAAAAAAGTAAAAATGAATATCCACCCTCCTCTTTAATCTCAAGTCAAAAGAAATCTCACCCATAAACGTATGCAAAGTTTCTATTGAAATTTTATTAATACATAATTAAATTTTGTTTCTTCATGAAACGAAACGTATTAGAATGCGTATTTATTGTGTCTTGTACCCAGCAGTCAGGGGCGTAGCCACAGATATTTTTTCGTGGGGGAGAATTCGAAAATTTCCCAACTTGAAACAAATTGCTCCAATTTTCGACTAAAATGATATGCACAACGTGTGTAATAATTATAATGATACTTTTGCATAAAAAATTCCTTTCCAAAGAAAAATTCTGAAACTGAAAACATAAAAATTCTAATTATGGGTTTGTTTACTAAAAAAAAAAAAAAAAAAAAAAAAAAAAAAAAAAAAAAAAAAAAATACACTTTTTACTTTCTTTTATCTTTACAAGAAGAAAGTATTGGATTCGTGAAAAAATTCGACTTCCTGTTTTAGACTGATTTATACGTTTTAGTAAGTCCTGAACACGATTCGACTGTTTTTAGAAAATATCTGTCTGTCTATACGTGATACAAATTTTGTGGGCGCTCTAACACAAGAACTAATGCACAAAATTTAATAAAACTTTAGAGATTCACTTATACAGTCGAACCTCGTTAACGCGAACACTCAAGGGGAAACTTTTCTTGTTCGTATTAAAAGTAGTTCGTGTTATCGGAACTTAACTACATTACATACAACTGGCCGAGGCAATCGGAAACAGTTCGTGTTAACGAGGTTTGACTGTACCTTGATAAAGATTGGTGATGATTTGTTTTTGGTGTAAATCGTCCAACAGGTGGCACTGCTATGCGGCATTTTTCACGATTTACATGATTTTTGCGATAATTATATCTCAAAAACTATTGCACGGAATTTGATCAAACGTCATAGTCTGTTAAACCTTGACATAATTTGATGCAGATTAGCTTTTTATGTATATCATATAGCAGGTGGCGCTGATATGCAGCATTTTTCACGATTTTGCGATAGCTGTATCTCAAAAACCAATGCATGGAATTCAGTCAAACTTCATATTCCACATAAGTAGCACTTCCACATAAATAGATCCTTATTAGGCTTGGGTCTATACTGTGCAAAGCTATCACTTTTGTGCACTTTGAGTAAGGAATTTTGGTTGCAGACATCTAAGAGGCTGGGTGCCAAAATTCAGTGATTTGTTTGAAAAATGCTATGCTTATATCTCCTTTTTAAATGCACACAATTTAACAAATCTATACCTTTAGAGTTTGTTATTATAGGCAAAGAATTTTCATTTAATTTTGGCACTGTGATTGCAAATTTTGAGGCATTAACATGTATGGAGTAGAAGAAAATTTTGGGATTGGCACATCCAACTAGTTTTCACTTAATATTAACTCTTGTGGTCTTCAAAGAAGCCCACCTGTTAATAACATCGCTTAGTTTAATAAAATTCCCTATTTCACTTTCATATTTTAAAAGCATTAGGCTGTCAAGTCTGTCATCCCTCATTGTAGCATGCAATATATATTTTTTAAATTTTTACTTGACTAAAGATTCTTTCATTAGATGCAACGCCATAAAGATAAGCTGCTGTGAATGTTAAGGTACGAGTATATAGTTTGACGGCGTGACCCAAATAGTCTTTGAATTTCATAGCATGAGTAAAATGTTTGTTAAGTGAGTTGGGATTTGGTTTATTTCTATTTGAGTCTGCAAGTCATGTACATCCGGTTTCTCATATCCAGGTGGAAACATTATTAACTTTTACCTTGCACAATTGTAATTTAAATATGGAATGCATTGCTGCAATATTCTCTTGATATAGGGAATATTATCATTTAAGCCTATTACTAAATTCCCAAAATTTTCTTCTATTTCTTCTAATTCTTTATTATGTGTATTCTTAATTATGTGTATCAATGTCCATTGCTGTGCTATTATTTTTATCTATTGCCTTTGGTGAAACCGTTTTCCTACGGTGCTTTCAGAACTCAGCTTCTCCAGTCACATCCTAATATTCATAATTGTTTGTGAGCTTGTCTGTAAGGAAATCTTTATTTCTTCAAAATTTTATTCAAGTGCAACGTGTCAGTGTTTCAGTGCATGCCGATTTTTTCTTCAGTTGATGGACTGCTTTCATGGTCACATTTCTGTTCCAAATTAAAATCGTCCATTTTTTACCTTTTTCATCCTTGAATGGATTTTTAGATGCTCCAAAATCTTGCACGAAAACTCTTTTCCTATTATGAAGGGTTTCTTCGTGCTGAGATTTATAATAACTTTTTAGAACAGCTTTAAACACAGAACACTGGACTTTCGGTTTAAAATTTTATAAACACATATGAATATAAACGAACAGGACTGATATATATTTCCGCACACAAATAAAAGTAAAATGTGACAAATTCATCTAAACTAACGACTTCTTATATCTGCATTTGCTCATATAACGCTTTTTACTTGACAGCGAAGGGTAAATTTTTGCGGCAAAAAAATCACGAGAATGAGTAAAATATTGTAATATAATATAATTAAAGATGACGTTTGTATGCGTCCTACAATTAAATGCTACCATGTTTTTTTGTAATTTTCCCTGTTATATTTTACATGTTTCATATTGTCAAAGAAAATGGATATAGTGGAAGTGTACCATACATAAGAAAGTATACAAGTATTACAGTACTCGTGAATGTATGCTTTAAAAATTACGCATGTTAATTTTCAGATAAAATATTTATTACCTTTTTTGTATCATATTTTGACTTAATTACTTCGTAACTATATATTTTAATGTAATTTAAATAAAATTTCTCCGTCATCTCAAAAGGCATTGTAATATAACAACAATAGTTTAACACGCGCGTTATGCGCGATTTCTTATTTTGTTTCAAAAAAATTATATATGATTTTCTGAGAGGTTTATTACACAGGAAAAAGAATGGAAAAAATCAGATACATTTTTCATATAATACGTCAATCTTTTCTTCTGTTGCACATCTGCAATACAAGTAAAAACTATTGTCGTGTGGCTGCTTTACGCTAAAATATTGCAAATTAGTAAATATGTTAATAAGTATGTTTCCAAATACCTTATTTTATATAATTATTTATTTTATAAAGCTTAACCTTTAACCCTTTAATTCTCATGATAGAATACATTCTAGAAATTACGTAGTTCATAGAATCTGATTTTACACCAGAAAGTTTTAATGGTTAATTTCGCTTTATTTAATTACGAAAAAGTTCTGTTATTATTTAAAGAAAATACTGCTATTTTAATTTTCTGGTGTGAATTAGGTATATACAAATAAAAAAATCTATTAAGTTCAAAACACTGTTGTTTGCATATATGCAAAGCTGCGCACTAAAGGGTTAACCCTTTCAGGGGCAAGGTACTTGTATTCGTAAAATGTTAAAATAAATGAGATACACCAGCATTTAGAAGAAAATTTATTTGTAAACAAGTAACAGTACATTTTCGCGTACTTAATAAAAGTGAAATTTTCATTAAAAAAATTTCGGGTGCCAATGTGGCAATTAGGAATTAAAATTATGTGTATCACCGCCCTTCATGTGGTTAATTCTACAAAGGATTTCACATCAGCTTAGAATTTTATCGCTAAAGGCATTTAAATACGAATGCTTTACACATCTCTATCGCAATGGTATTAATATCAATCATTGTGATGTTTTTCATATGCATAAAGTTTCACTGCTAACAGCAATTTAATACGATACCATTACTTTAATTCTACAAAAATCTTTATTTATGTATTTAACAATGAAATTAATATTAACCATTGTGATGTTTTCCACAAGCATAAAGTTTCACACCAAAAAACAAATGCGACACCATTAGTTTAATTCTACAAAAAACTTTCATTATTTATTTCGAAATGAAGTTAATAATAATCATTCTGATAGTTCTTACATGCATTAACTTTCACTTCAAAAGACATTTAAATATGACAACATTAGTTTTATTCTGAAAAAAAGCTTTGTTTATGTAATTCACAGTGAAATTAATAGTAATCATTGTGATAGTTTTCATAAGTATAAAGTTTCACCTCAAAATACATGCATATACGAAGACATAAATTAGTTTAATTCTACAAAAATATTTCGTAAAATATTTCGTAATGAAGTTAATGTTAATCATTGAGATATTTCTTACATGCATCATGTTTCGCTCCAAAAGACATAGTTTTTATTATTAAAAAAAAAAAATTCATTTCCTGGTATTTCGAAAATATTCGAGTTGCGCATTTCGAATGTAATGTATTAAACTTTAGCCAATGTTGCATTTTTCGTAGGCATAAAGTTTCAGTTCAGTTCTATGATGAGCAGTACTGTCTCTCTATTAAGAGAACAGCTATTCCTACAAACCATCCGATAGCCAGAACAATAAAGATTGCTCGTGTGTCTTCCAGTGTTATAGGCGTTTGTCCACTCTCGTTTAATCCATCTGTCGGATGGCAGGAACCTGTTGCCGACTCCCAGTATTCTCTGCGCCATCTTTCGAGAAGCCCAAATTTCGCCATTCTATCTATCCTAAAAAATAGATGATAGAGTTAGTACGAAAAGTTACCGGTACAAAACGTACATATACTTTGGAAATTCAAAGAAGTCTGCCACCACTATTAAATATAGGAAAATTTCTGTTTAATATTTAAACCGAAGCCCTCGGAATCACATCTCTTAAATTTAGATCTTGCACTATTTTTTCGCAATTAAAAAAGGAGAGAAATTCTTTTGAAATTAATTATTACATTGTTTATGTTGTGTCAAATGAGTTTCTTTGCGATATCTATGTGAGTAGTTCTTATAACAGAGTTCATATAAAATTTCAATATCTGGATTTAAGTGAATATGTAAGTATTTTCTGCGCCTAATACTTCAAACTCACGAAGGAAATGTCTTAAATACCAAAATAATTTAATATAAAAAAGCATAAAGATACAATTTGTAAGGAATGAATTTCTATTTGATCGTAATAAATATACTTCGTGCAAAATATGCGGAAACACTTTTTAAGGGGTCAGGTACCTTTGAAACTGAGAAATCACATGTAAATGTGACCCCCATGTAAATGAACATTGATTGAAATAACTCCACATCTGATTAACTTTTGGACATGAAATTTCAAACACACAGTAAGAGTTAAGGTTCTGAAAAAGAGCCTGGATCCATATAATTTTTTTTCATTCAATTTAAAATCTAAATGCTTTAGTCATAAAGGAAATCAGCTTATATGCCTTGCGCAGGATTTCTCTTAACTGAATTATTACAGTGAACCAAACTTTTATATTCAGTACAGCTATAGTATGTGTTTAAAATGATCTACGTAAAAAATAAAATAATTGTAATAAAGTGTAAAAAAAAAAATCTCATATTTTTGAAATTTTTTAAAAGAAAAATAGTTATAATTTCTAAATTTCTTACTCTATGAACATAGGAGTAGGCAGGGCCTGATTACCAACGGGGCACATTCCCACCAGTAAAAAGAAACAGAAGATTTTGCCACATTCTTAGCAGAAATATGACATGAAAACGGCGTATAGATAAGGCGGACATTTCTTTAAAAATTTATTGGTGTAAGTGTGCCCCGTTCGTAACCAGGCCCTGATAGTAGGTCATTTTCTGCTTTTACAATATTTAGGCAATAGGGAATTTTACCTAGCAAAATTAATGGTAGTTCTGGAAATCGGCTTACTTTATGTTTTTTGGGTCGCTGAATCCGAATTTGTAACTTCCCACCAAAATTTCCCCCGGCAACCCCCCCCCCCCAAATTTTCGTAAAAAGCCCCCCCCCCCACCAAAAAAAAAGTTTTTATTAAAAAAATCATTTTTTTTTCTGTTTTAGGGGAAAAGTATCTAGAAATTCAGAAAGTAGACAAAATTTGCAATAAATTAGATACATGACATTGTGATTTATGATGAAAGGGAAGGGGGGTTCTGCCTCGGAACATGCGCGCGGTGGTGCGTGGACTAAGTTGCGCAATTCCACCTAACCACTGACACGTTTATATTCGCCCTCCAATCTCCCCTCCAAACTTTCCTTATAAGGTTTACTTTAAGTTTTTTGGGTCGCTGAATCCGAATTTTTAACTAACTCCCAAATATTTCCCCCCGAAAATCCCCCAAAATAGTTGTTATTAACTCAAATTTCTTATTGTTTTAGGAGAAAAGCATTACGAAATTCAGAAACTAGACAAAATTTGCAACAAATAGGATATATGACATTATGACATAGGATAAACGGGGAGAGTGGGGGCTGCCTCGGAACATTCCCCGCAAGCTTTTCTCAAAAAACATATTTTTTTCAAAAAATCAATTTTTTTGTTGGGTTGCCGGGTAAAATTTTGGTGGGAAGTTACAAATTCGGATTCAGCGACCGAAAAAACATAAAGTGAGTCGAAGTCCAGAACTAGTATTAATTTTTCCAGGTAAAATCCCCTATTGCCTGGACTTCATAACTTAGTGCACGAGCGCCGCAGTGCATATTCAGAGTCAGCCCTCCCCCTCCCCATTCATCTTACGTCATAATGTTATCTATCCAATTTGTTTCAAATTTTGTCTAGTTTCTGAATTTCGTAATGATTTTTCCCTAAAACAATAAGAAATCTAAAATAAAAACAACTATTTGGGGGGTTGGGGTACGGGGGGCGAATTGGAGGGAAGTTACAAATTTGGATTCAGCGACCCAAAAAATTAAAGTAAACCTTACAGAGAAAGTTCGGAGAGGAAATGGGAGGGCGAATGTAAACGTGTGAGTGGTTAAGTGGAATTGCGCAACTTAGTTCACGCAGCACCGCGCGCATGTCCCGAGGTAGATCCGCCCTTCCAGTTCATCCCTAGTCATAATGTTATATATCTAATTTGTTGCAAATGTTGTCTACTTTCTGAATTTTCACTTTTTTTTCTGAACTTTTTCACTAAAACAATAAAAAATTGATTTTTTTAATAAAAACCTTTTTTGGTGGGCATTTTACCAAAATTTGGGGGGGTGTCCGGGGGAAATTTTGGTGGGAAGTTAAAAGTTCGGATTCAGCAACCCAAAAAACATATAGTAAGCCTTTTTCCAGAACTACCATGAATTTTGCTAGGTAGAGCCTCTATACGGTCTCTATTGCTTGGACTATATCTTCATTTGAAATTTCATGAAAGTCTATCCAGCCATTGCTTAGAAATTGTGCTTGCAATGACGAAAATCACTGTTTTGAGAAAATTGACTTTAAAAATCAAATTACCACATGTTCATATTAAAAGAGCTCAAACTGTTTCAGTCATAACTTTCCTTCTAAAGCAAATTTTTGCGTGGGGTTTCTTTTAAAATGTTCCTAAATAATAAAATGTAATTATAAGCTATTAAAAGTTTTTTTTTTTTTTGATTTTTTGACAATCCCAAAGGTCCCTGATCTCTTAACCTTTTCGGTGTCAAAGTGTTTCTGTTAACCCCATGACAGGCGGTGGGATATATTATATCCCACCTAATTTTAACCCTTTGCGGCGCAGAGCATTTCCATTGCATAAGTGCTGAAATTAATGACTGACACAGGAGTTTGGAAATGAACTTTTTTTGTAAATACCAAAAAGCTACATTTCACGCAACTAACAAATCGAAAAAAAATTTTTTGCCAAAATTCTGGTGCGAGTGAGGGTTTTGGGAATTAAAATTAAGTGGTTTCATAGGCATATCACCGCGCCGCAAGGGGTTAATCAAGATTTACTCCTGAAACTTTTAATTAAAATTTACCTTTCTAACTTTGTTGGGAAAAAAAGGTTGAAAATTTACTATTTTATTATATATATATATATATATAACAAATTTCTGCGAATATTCTGGTGTGAATTCAACATTACAGAAACGCAATTACTTGCCTCGCAAAAGGTTATAATACATTGCTGAAATGATTGATTGACACCAGGATTTTCAAATAAATATAATTGAAATAAAAGCTTTTCCTCGCATGCGCCTTCTAAAACCAAAATTGCATTTCAGAATTTTGGTGTGAATGTAGCATTTTGGAATAAAGGATATATTAGGAATAAAGGAGGGAAATTTTATATAATTCATCTACTATTATTGTAGGGAAATCTCGTTTTTGCTCTTTCAGTGATTATACTTCTTTTGCCCAGATGAAGAAGAATAATTACTTTCAAACACGTTACTTTTAATCTTTATTATGTATGTAACGAAACACCAAAGCATGCAATTTCTGAAAGCAGTCTTTTCCTAAAGCGAAGCCTCTCACTTGATCCGTTTTTTAAATTCACTTTTTTCAAAGAAACTTTTATTTTACATTTTACATTAAAATTTTCTAAAAACCTAATCTGAAGGTAATTTTTGTTGTAAATGCTGTAAAACCTGATAGGAAATATTTTTTTTGATAATTACCGGTAGTGGAAAAAAAAAGATTAGTGGGAGTCCTGTACTATGTTTTTATCTATGAAGTTTACTGTTTCCTGCTTTGATAATATTGTAAAATAAAAAGCCAACTTACATTTCATTGAACTGAAGGAGGAAAGGACTGTCTCTCTGAAGTGCTATGGACCAATCCGATTTCACGATGTCTTCTTTGGCAACGTACAAGTCACATACGACTGGATTATCTGAATATTTCTGCATCAACTTCACAAGCATTGACCTGTGATAAAATATACAATAAAAAAATGTACTCTATTTAATAATCTCAGTTCAAAAATACATTTATAATATCTATTTTCGGCATTCTTTTGCTTTTAAACTGACTATAGAATTTATATTAATCGAAATTTCGCCAATGTTAATTAATTAACATTATATTGAAATGGTTTCCAACAAAGGTACAATACTACATAATTTATTTATCACCACTGGAATATTTAAAAATAACAATATAAAATAGACTCCCTCAAATCCGCAAATGCGTAAAATCCGCACAAAGTCGCAGATGTAAACAATGAAACTTTCAGTTCAAATCTAGAGGCAAAATTGCCGAATGCTTTAGTTTTATATCATTTCGTACGTATTTTAATATGTACTAATATGACGGAACTCGTGTTTTTTCATGAATGAAGTGTAAATTTATTTCTGAAAAAAAAATCAATATATTGCTGATATTCACAATATTTTTACCAAATATATTTCTTTGTTAAACAAACTTTATTGGTTATTAAGACTGGCTAAAGCTGAAATAAAACTTCCTTACTTTATGATTTTGATGTGAAATAATAAAGTATTTTCATGAGAAAATTTGCATTAAATTTATTTAATTTCAAGGAAAATGCATCTAATCTTTATTATGTATATTTAATTATACATTATTAATTATTTACTTGACCTGTACTTTTAATAAATTAATCATTTTAAAAATTATCTTAAATCTTATCATTTTAGTTTATTACTTTACTTAATTTTTATATTTTGCTATATTGAAAACATTCATTATAATTTTGATTGCATTATTACATTCAAATTACCATTTAAAAACGTAAAAAAAGTAATGACCAGAAATCCGCACAACCTCTGATCCCAAGCTATGCTGATTTGAGGGAGTTATTGCATTAATATTTGTTATTTGTATATTTCGAAAATGCCTTATTTAAGCATTTCACTCATTTTGTATAATATTGGTAGCGGTGTGTTCAGCCATATTTTTTTTGCCTAATTATATGCTATATTTTTAAAGGATTCTTTTCACACATGATATCTGCAGTCGTAGTCTAACTTTGCATCCGTCTCCCTTCTTTATAAAAAAAATTGTTGCAGTTTTATATTGAGAAAATTTTCAATTTATGGAAATTATTTATTGTTTGGTTCCAAAAACGACAGTGTACTCAGATTGAAACTGAAAACAACATAAAAAAGGTACAACAATGCGATTTTAGATATAGATATCACATAACCTTTACCAAAATAATCTTTTAAAAATATTAAAATGCAAATGAGAAATTTACGCAAGAAGTTTTCATTGGTTTAACATTAGCTTGGGAAGTTCGTCGGTTGACTAACGCCGGCTCTTAACCCTTTAACGGGCGTTGTCCACAAAAAAGAACCCCTCATTTTAAGAGTACTGGCATCCAGAAAATTTTAATTAATATTTTCCTTTTATAAAGTACGGAAAAATAAGCATGTTTTTATTTTCTAATAAATTCGTTTGTAAATTCCGGTGTCAGTCCATCATTTCATCATTTTCCAAACAGTAATACTCAAAGCAGGAAAGGGTTAGTGTGTAAACTTGCCTGTCGGCAATCCAAACATAAGGTGCCTTGCCGTCGGGAGAATTGTGCACTCGGATCATGGTATCTTCAATGGTCACACCTCCAGGGATGACGAATTTTTGCATATTTTTTAACCAAACTTTCTTCCAGTACGGCGATTTCTTTTAAATAAAAAAAATATATTAATTTTATTAAACATGTTAAAAGTAATTAAAGAAAATTCAAATACAACCAAATTTGTTATTATGGAACATGCACATAAAGACATTATCTAAAAATGTATTTCACCATGAATCCTGTGAAAAGAATATAACTTTACATAGTTAATTACTTTCTCGGGCGGAATGTGGATAATAAAAAACAGTCTGGTTAATATAATAATTAAAAAAAAATCATATAAGATAAGTTATGGGATTAGGTCCGGAAAATTACAGCTGATAAAAATTGATCTATGTACAATTATAATACTGTACATTTTGTTTTCGTCAAAAATAAAATCTCCAGTGTTTTCTTTTTTTTTTTTTTTTCGCACTAAGATAATTTTAAACAAAAAATAATAGCTAAAGAATCTAAATTTTTATCTAATGCAGGGTTCGTAAAGGTGCTTACATTTTTCTTTTTGAATACCAGTATTTCTATAAAGAAAATTTCGTAAAATGTAATATTCCATTGCACACAACGAAATTTCCTGTATAGAAATACTGGTATTCAAAAGAAAAATGTAAGCACCTGTACAAATCCAGCAATGATAATTTTAGACCTTGGACAATATCCGAGCTTCGGGGATGATAACAGAATACTTCCTGGGCAAGAATCTAATCTTTATTAACCCTTATCAGGAGATAGCTTTTTATACAGGTTTTTATTTTTATATTCTAATCGCATCACTATATTTTTTAAATAAATTTTGAAGTATATTTGTTTTGCACATTTACACATTACCTGCCCAAGCTTGATGAGTGTAATTCTGAACAGTGCTAACTTTTATTTCTTTTTACATATTTTTTTTTATACATAGTAGTTTGTTATAACTACAGCTAAACCTTTCATTAAGATCACTATCAATTAACTTACTTGACTTAAGCTTAAACTTAATATTAAACTTTAACCCCTTAACAGTCGCATTAAATTACAGTTTAAAAATTTAAATTGCTTACTGGCTCCACTTTTTTGAAAAAAAAAATATTCACCTTTTTTAATGACTGGTAAAATGATACCATAATAAAGCCAATTACACTATTTTATAAAACTGGGTGGAATCAAACAATCTGAATAAAAGACACTGCCCTTGAATATCACGGAGGAGAGATTTAACCCCTTAATTCTCGCTCACGTCATATTCACGGACTGTGTCTTTTACTCAGAAGGTTTGATTCACACCAGTTTTATAAAATAGTGTAATTGGCTTTATTTTAGTATCGTTTTACCTGTCATTAAATAAGGGGAATATTTCTTTTTCAAAGAAGTGTTGCCAATAAGCAATTTGAAATTTTAAACCGTAATTTAATTCGAGCGTCAAGGGGTTAAGGGGTGTATATTATCCAAAAAATTCTTAGTCTTATTTTTACTCTAAATTTCTTCGATTATCCTTTCACTAGTTTTATTCTACAATTTTTCTTATCCCAATGGCTCGCATAAACATAAGACATTTCATTTACAGCCTGGGTGTTAAGCTTAACTCAGCTAGGAAATTCCCCAATGCTGCTCACCTATTCAAAGTACAAGTATAAGTATTTCTTCGGCTGCCGCGAGATAAGTCGGGGGTAAAAGCACTGTTTCCCTATACCCGTCGCCGGTGAAGTGGTTAAACGAAAGTGCTACAAACCGAATATAATTCGTGTAAAAGAGGTTAGTCCGATGTCACGTGGGAAAGTAACATAGGACCGATAAGGGTTAAATACCTTTCTAATTTTAAAATTCGTGCACATTTAAATACTTTTCTTTGTTTAAGCATAAAAACTCAACTCTAAAAATCGACTTCAAAACATTTTCCGAACAAATATCAGGTTATATGGATTATAAATTTAAGTCGTGTTTCAATTGCTCATCAACAGCAGATGGTGGCTGCTAAGGAAGATATCAATTGCTATTCTGTGTAGCTAAGAATTATTGCTTTTGTTTATATTTTATATAGAAACGTATTAGGTTTGCGGTTTTAGAGGTAACTTAAAAAATCGTATAGGTGATTTTAATACATTTTAAATTACATACAATTCTGAATTAACAAAACAATGATAATATTCAAATTACAACTAGGCCAATTTGATATTTAGAATATGTACATTAACTTTTCCAATTGATTTTTCGTCTACAGACGTGATCTTCAAAACCTGTTTCTACGTGTATCACGTTAAAAAGCACATTTTAGCCTCAATAAATAAAATTTGCTTCTTTTAATTGACAAAGAATGGGGTGAAATGGTCGGTATAACTATTTATATATGTTTGTTCAAAAGGAACGGTATGTCTACAAACGATTTTTTACAGTGCACTATTCGCCAGTGTAAAAACTGAAACTGTGCGATAGTTAGAAGTTGATAAATTTGTGAAAAAAAACAGAAATTTATAATTTAGTCATTGCCGCCGTCGTTATGACGTCAACATAACTGACGATTTAGTTTTATCTTTATAATATAAATTAAATTGAACCGTTTGAACAGGGTTCGTGAGGGTCCTGGAATTTTCTGACCAGGAAATTATTCGGTACCAATATTTTCTTATAGAAAGTTTCTTCTTTTCCCTTTCCGGCACAGTTATCTCTCCTCATTTTTAATTCCAAACGTACAAACGGCACCAAGAATATTTTAATAAAATTTTGCTTCTAGAACGAAAGTTTAAAATAACGAGTTTTTAATTTCTAAAAAGGACGTTAGTATATTCCGGTGCCAGTCAATTATTTCATCATTTTACCAACAGAATTTTTCTGTGCCGGAAGGAGTTAAATAAGGCGAAATTTTGCGCGTTTCAACTAGATTTATTTTTCTTAAATAAAAAAAAATGCTGATATTTTACCTGGAAAATTACTGTACTCGAACGAACCTAGTTCTAATTTGAATGTTTTCGTGCAATTCGATTAAGTATTGTATACACTTATACAGGGTGGCGCGTGGTCAGGGAGAAACACAGTCATAAGAAGTGTTAAATACCAGTATTTTGTAAAAGAGAAATTCGCCTTCTTTAACCCTCTCGCTGCGTAATTGTTTTATAAAAATAGCTTCAAAAACTGTGTATATAAGAATTTTTATTCTTTTGTCACCGATTTTTGAAAACAAAAGTTTTTGTCTAATTTAATCGGGAAAAGAGCTCCGATTAAATAAGGCAAAATTTACGATAAAAAAATAACTGGTGATAACAATCAAGGAGTATTAATTAGACGGAAAAGTGCATCCCCGAGGATATCTCCGGTTCTGCAACGAGAGGGTTATTCCCTTTATATTATTAGAAGTATTTTCCGTAAGAAAATACTGGTAGTTTCCTCTTTTTTGACTATATTTTTCCCTGATCACTCTCCATCCTGTATAAGAAATATAAAAACAAAAAACCTTCAAATAAACTAGTATGTTGTGGTCATCACAAAACTTTCTTCTATATAAATCACGTCAATTAAATCCTTTAAATAGTACAAGAAATAACAACGATTTAGCACCAATTCATATCAAAGAATATCTGAATTTGAAGTTGGATGAAAATTCGTGCATTACTTCTTGAGATAGAGCTATAGCGGAAATTCTGAAAAAATGTAGCATAGCAGCGCCACCTGTTGAGCGATTTACACTAAAAGTAAACAGCACTAAACTATACTAAGGTATACCTGAATCTGAAGTTTGTTGAAAATCCAAGCATTAGTTCTTGAGAAAAAGCTATTGCGGAAATCGCAAAAAATACAGCATACCAGCGCCACCTGTGGAGCGATTTACACCAAAAATTAAACAGCACTAATTTATACGTCAATTCATGTCACGGACTAACTAAATCTGAAGTTTGATGAAAATCCGTGCAGTAGTTCTTGAGATACAGCTCTTGTGGAAATCGTGAAAAATGTAGCACAGCAGCGCCACCTATTGGGCGATTTACACCAAAACTTAAACAGCACTAATTTATATCAGGGACTAACTGAATCTGAAGTTTGATGAAAATTCGTGCATTTTTTCTTGAGTTAGAGCTATTGCGATAATCATGAACAATGCAGCATACCAGCGCCACCTGTGGGGCGATTTTCACAAAAAAGTAATCAGCACCAAACTATATCTTGGACTAACTGAATCTGAAGTTTTATCAAAATCCGTGCAGTAGTTCTTGAGATATAGCTATTGCAGAAATCGTGAAAAATGCCGCATAGCAGCGCCACCTGTTGGGCGATTTTCACCAAAAACTAATCAGCACCAAACTATATCTTGGACTAACTAAATCTGAAGTTTTATCAAAATCCGTGCAGTAGTTCTTGAGATATAGCTATTGCAGAAATCGTGAAAAATGCCGCATAGCAGCGCCACCTTTTGGGCGATTTTCACCAAAAACTAATCAGGTCCAGTTTATATCAAGGTCTAACTAAATATGAAGTTTTGTGAAATTCCGTGCATTATTTCTTGAGATAGAGCGCCCACAAAATTTTTGTCACATACAGACTCACAGACAGAGTGACAGAGTGACGGAGTGACAGAGTGACAGAGTGACAGACAGACTCACAGACAGACATTTTCTAAAAACCATCAAATCGTGTTCTGGGCATTCTAAAGCGTATAAATCCGTTGAAAACCGGAAGTCGAAATTTTTCACGAATCCAATACTTTCTTCTTGTAAAGATAGAAGAAAGTAAAAATATATGAGTGTCAATAAAAATCGCAAAATCTAATTGTAATTTTTAACTTTTTAAAATAAGATTTCTCTAGTTGTTTAGTTTTTATACTTACATCTGTAGGAATTCCGTTGGTCATCCTGAATACCATTGATTGAATATTATTTTTTTTGTAGCAATAATGCAAATGTTGTATAAATACACCATAAAGATTATTGTTTGGAAATAGCCGTAAAAAATTATGAGGCTCTAGAAATTTATAATTTTTCCGAAAATTAATTTAAAAAATGTGTACATTTTTTAAATAAACATACGAAAAAAAAAGAATTGAAACCTATGCATTTTTTACATAAACCGATTTCTAATTGCTTCAAATATTACATGATTCCAAAACTACAGCTCATCACACGCAATGGGTTTTGAACTATACATAACCCAGATAGCATTAACTTTAGCACCAAGTTTGCTTTTTTCTGATATTATCTTGCCGTGACAAATTTGAATTGAGAAATTCGCAGCAAAGTGTACCATTCCCGCAAGGTATACCATCACCAGTCATGAGTAGTTTGTTGTGAAACTGATGTGCGTATGCATCAATAGACCTGATTAGGTCTATGGACCCTTTCGAAGGGCTTAAATTTATAGTGTAACAGTTGTAAACAGTTAATGATTCATGGAAGGATTACTACTTTGCAGTATGTTTGCAGTATTTTTTATTACTTTTTTGCCGTTAATTTGCAATAAATTTGATACAGCATGAATTTAACCCTTTCAGGGGCAGAGGAATTCTGTTAGTAAAAGGATGAAATAATAGACTTACACCAGAATATTCAAACGAATTTCTGAGTAAATAATAAAACGCTGTTTATTATTTTTATTACATTATTATTTTTATTATATTTTATTATTATATATTTAATATTTTTATTAAAACACTGCACTTTAATTACAAAAACAACATTTTATTAAAATATTCTTGGTGCCAGTAGTCAGTTTTAGAATTAAAATTAGGTGGCTAGACCCTCTAGCCACCGCTCTTGAAAGAGTTAACTTGCACGAGAAGTTAGCAGCAAGTTCGAAGTGTGGTGACTTCGGCGTTCGCGTTATCTTGCTGCAGTCTTATTATGAACTTTTAGTGTTGTCATGCTGAGCTTACTGCAAGTTTGCAGGTTTTCAAAGCAAGACTTCTGGAAATTTTCTGCAAACTAAAAATGCTATGTGGGAAAAATCTACCTTCTTTGCAGTCGGTTTTCCAACGATTAAAAATAAATTTAACATTAGGGGTTCCAAATTTAAACCCACGTAATTCCTAAACTACTAGACTGAAAGAGTTTGCATTTGGTATCCAAAAATAAATGTATCGAATAGTCCAAATAGGATGTCAAAATGGTGTTATTAATGAATATTTTAACGTTTGTTAGCATTTATATGCGTATACGAATTGCTAAGCAAGTATCGAGTATAACATTACTTCGTGGATGTTAATACTAATTTATCAGAAACAGTCACATTTTTATACAATAATTTGCAGCACAGTTAATAGACGGTGGAACTTTTTTTCACGGACAGTTTTTTTTAACAGTAATACATAAAAAACAATATTATTTTTATAGTAATACATTGCTATGTTGTCTGTTCATATATATTGGGTAAAATAGCAAATAAAGCCTTAGTGCAAGAATATTAAAAGGCAGAAAACCAATGTTTAAAAATGCACAAATAACACACACACACAGAAAAAAGAATATGTCTTTCTTATATTGGTCAGACTAAACGGGATCTTAGATTACGTTTAAAAGGGCATAGTTGCCACCTTGTTCGGATTTTTTTTTACCGCTAAATCTTAAAAGAAAATTTTGCCTAATTGAATCTTCGAAAACTAGCGATTTTTAACGATTCAGTATGACATTTTTTTTTTTTTTAATTTTAGTGGTAAGAAAAATCCGTACAAGTTGGCAGCTATGAAAGAGAATGAAGGTTATATTAACCCCCTGAGGGGAGGTGGGATATATTTTATCCCACCTACGATTAATAAAGATTCGCACCAGAAAAATTTTATTAAATTTTACTTTCCTAACTTTGGTGAAAAAAAATCCGTAAAATTGCTTTTTCTTATATTGCAATAAAATTTTTGAAAGATATCGGTGTGAATTCGACATTACAGTAACGCAATTACTTGATCCTAAAAGGGTTAAAAACCAGGTGCTTAAACATTCTTCTATAAATTCATTCACTCTTCTATCGCTCAACATTGCTGGTCTTTCAAGATAGATTCATCTTTTCCTCAGCCACCATTATCCAAAAATGTTCTTCTAACCTTGATCTTTATTTTTTGGAAGCTTACCACATCATTAAATTTCTCAATTCTTACGCAATCATTTACATAGTACTCCTCATTTTCCAAGTATTTGGAAAGCACTATTTTCCTTTTTTTGGTTTATTTTGCTTTCTTTCGTTCTCCGGCAAGTGTCTCCACTTGTCCAACAAGTTGTTTCACGCAGCTTTCTTCTCTCTGATTGTTTTTGGCGCGTTCTCTAACCCGTATCGGGTATATAAGCCACCGCTTCTCTGTCGTTATGCCCAGTATTGCTTTTTGTAGTACGCTGTGCCTTGCGCTTTGTCGCACTGAAGAAGAATATCACTTGTGTATTCGAAACAGCTGTTTGCTGATTTTATTGTGTGTATTTGTGCATTTTTAAATGTTGGTTTTCTACCTTTTAATATATGTATTGGGTTTTAATAAACAGTTATCTATATACATATGCAGGGGTCGTACTTGTCCTGAAATTTCAAGATCAGGAAATTTTTCGGTACCAGTATTTTCTTATAGAAAATCTCTTCTTAAATAAGGAGAGATTTCGCGCGTTTAACCTAGTTTTTTTTTCTTTAGAAAAACACAAAATGACAAATATCAGTAATTTTTCTTTAGAAAAAAAAAAATACTGATATTTGCCATGAGAAATTCCCTGAAGCGTGCGATCCCTGTATATGTTATAGTTTTTTAATTCGATGTATGCTTCTGCTAGTGTTGGTTATTTTCAGAGTGGTAATATCGCGGGATACATTAATCTGATTAATCGAGGAATTTTTCTATAACTATGACGAATTAAAAATGGTGTAACAAATAGGAAATCTCTGATAAATACTCACGTTAAAAAAAGTGTGAACCTGCGAATTATTTCTTAGGGCGAGCATAGCATTTGGATGTCTTTTTAGAAGTTCTTTCAGAGAGTCTGCAGGCTTTGGAGATTTATGCAAGCTTAATTTCGATGTAAGGCCTCCACCATACAAGGCACTTAAGATAAATGAGCCCACGAACCAAACACCTAATACGGTGCGCGCAGATATAGAGAAAGGGACGTGAATAACTCCTGCATAAAAAATACAGTTAACATACTTTTAAGACAATAAATTATAATTTGAATACATAAAAAGTTATACTTATGTGGGTTTTGTGCATACAATTTGATTTCTGGTTTCTTGTAGCTTCACAATTCGAGTGTGCGAGTTTATTTTTTAAACAAGTGAATGATTGAAATGCTGATAAAAGAGATTATATATGCAAGAACTTAGGTATCGTATATTTTCGTGTATAAATCGAAGAATTTTAGACAAAATTTGGGAGTTGAAAATGGGGGTTCGACTTATACACGAGTTAGTAAAGAAAAAAAATCGCAGATAATCGGCATATGGGCAAGCCTTTTAGGTAATCACATATGGGTCTACGTTGTAGAGAGTTATAAAAGCGAACGATGGTCACTTCTCTGTGACTGACAATAAAATTTGACAACTGTAATTGTTCTGCACCCATTTCCTCTTGGGATAGAATTCCCTTCAATAGAGGGTCATTCCTTTCAACAATTTAACCCCTTTTAAAAAGAGTTCGACTTGAGAATGCTTCCAGATATCTCTCCAAAAAACCCTACAAGACAAAGTAGTACTACATTTTTGCAGCTTAAGACGTTGTTTTTACCCTTGTAAATAAGGCTTGAATAGATTTTTGAAATATTTTTCATCTTTTTAATTATCAATAAATTGATGTGAATACATTTCAAAGTAGTTTAAGCTTGTTTGGTTTTACATAATTATACAGTTTTGAAACGATGAATTAAGAAAAAAGTTTGATTGGAAACGTGAAAAAAAAGTTTGCTAATTTATAGAAAATTTATTAATTATTTTTTTATCCTCGATTACAAATCTTTTTCAACATAATACCAGAAATGTGTTTCAACTTATACTCAAAAATTCATTTTTCTTTTCAAAATTTTGCTTAAGAATTGTGTGTTTGTGTGTGTAGGGGGGGGGGGGGTGATTCAAGGTTAGTTCGACTTATACACGAGTACATACGGTATTTTTACTTTCTAAGTAATGTTTTTACAATCTTTCTAATATTAAATATGGTACTAAACCATGTACTAATGCAGCAATAATAAACCGTAGCGCAGGATTCTTTTTTCTACAGATATAGCAACTTTAACTTTTTCTAAATTACAAAAGCGAAATTACTCGTATAAAAATACATACCTTTACCAAGAAGTCCTCTGTACAAGGTACTGATACTTTCATCTGCTGATGTGATGTACACCTTTGCAGTATCTCTCACGCAACGCCCCCACATACGATGGAGGCTGAGAGAAAGAAAGTAAGCTGCAAAGGCAGCTACAGTTGCTGACATCATTCCAATCCAAACCTAATAAGAAATTATGAAAAAATCCTTAACTGAGAGAGCAAAAACTCCGGAGGTAAATTCAACTGCAGTAGCTGATATCATAATTAACGTTATAATTATGCAACCATAACGCAGCCATTGAAATAATTAAGGCCTGAGGACACGAGTTGTGACGTCATCACTAATCGACTGCCTTCTCGCTAGTGTTGGAATTCACACCGGAAAATTTTTGAATAGCAATATCCTTTTAGTTTATTTGTGGGATATGTATAATCTTATAAAACAATAATAACTATTTAAACTTACTGGGAGAGATCTGAATCAATAAATAAGAATTCAGCTAGATGCGGAATGCCACAGTGTCACCGCAGTTGGCTGATTTTTTATTGGGAGATTCCAAATTCTCACCAGTAAGTTTAAATACTTATTATTGGTTTATAAGACGATAGATATTCCACAAATAAAATAAATGAAAATTGCTGTTCAAAATTTTCCGGTGTGAATTCCAACACTAGTAAGAAGTCGGTCGATTAGTGATGACGTCATAACTCGACCCTTGAGTGACCCTTTATGTCATCGACCAAAATCCTCATTTTGAAAAAATGTTTATCCTTCGACTGCTTCCGGTGTTACAAACCGCTTTTATTTTCACCACTTTCTCCAAATAAAAAAACTTTCAACGACGTGGGCGGCAGAAATGTACTACAAAATTTGTTTTAAAAAAGAGTGGTTCGAATAATATATAAAAATAATCGTCAGTGGTCGCGCTACCAGCTACTTTTAGAAAGCAACTCACTGTATCGCGAGAATTTTTCTGATTTTTTGCGAAAACTGAAGTTTTTATATAAGTTGCCCTAAATAGCTGATTGCCAAATTATGCAATACAAATTTTGAAATCGTCCACGCATGCGCAGTTAAAAACTATTTCATACAAATACACATATCTCTTTTCAAATATTCAATATATCCATGTCATGGTTTCAGTATATTGTTTCTACTATACTTTGCCAAGTTTTCGGAACGTTGTGTTAAATTTGTTTGAAAACTCTGTTTGCTATAAAAACAAAAAATTTTGAAAAATTCAGAGAAATGTTAATACCTTCACGAATATGAGTGCTATGCTTACGCAAATGCACATAAACGTTGCATTATGCAACGACTACGTGATAGTCTTTTAATACAGTGACAGGCCATTTTGAGCATTTTCTGTTACATGCGCCATCCTAAATATTCATCTTACTGTAAATTTCTTATTAGTTCATTATTTGCATATAAACACATGTATAATAATCACTTATAAACAGATAAAGTTAAAAATGCTATAAAAAGTGATAGAAAATCTTTATTAAGATTGACGATCGTTTCGTCGCACCAACGGCGACATTTTCAAAATCATTTATGATAGAAAATACTTTCGCAAAATATTTTAAAAAACAATAAACCTGGTAAACAATGTCACGAGACATGATGCATAATGAAAAATATTGCAACCATAAAATTAAATTAAAATTAAATTAGCTATTTGTGAGCGTGGATTAATTTTCATATAATTTAACAAAACAATAACATGGTAAACTATGTCACGAGACAACATGCATAATGAAAAGCATTGCAAAATATAAAATAAAAATAATATTATCTTGGCTATTTGCGAGCGTGGATTAATTTTTACTATTGTTACTAAAATTACATAGCATCTCTTTCCAAATTTTAGGTAATTCTATGGACACTGAATCATTGCAAACATTCTTGTTGCGTAAAAATATCTCTATTGATTCTCGGATTAATGATGGTAAATAAAATCTTGATGTATAAATTAACTTGCTATTTTTGAAATCGATCTGTAAAGGCTCTTCGCTGGATAATCTGGCCAAAGCTGTGGTTCTTCTGTTGTATTTGATGTCTGCTATATGTTCTTTGATTCTAGTTTTAAGTTTTCTAGTTGTCATACCTATATAAAACTGCTTGGTTCCATCTTCTTTGGTGAAAGGTATTTCGTATACTCCTGATAGTTGGCTTGACTCAATTGGATCTATTTTCTTGCATACTATATTTCTTAATTTCATAGAAGGTTTTGCGACTAGGGAGATATTGTATTTATTGAGTTTATATTTTAGACGTTCGAAGAAACCAGGAAAATATTGTACAGTGGATAACGTGGAATTTTGTGGATTGAAATTTCTTTTCTTGTTATTCTTTAAGCTCTTAATTAATTTTTCTATGGTACTTTCTTTGTATCCATTGTTTCTTGCAATATCATATATTTTATTTATTTCGTTATTTAACTGCACGGGGGTACAAACTGTGAAAGCTCTATGAATAGAATGTCTAAGTGCAGAAACTTTGTATGAAAAAGGTGCTTGAGCATTATGAGGGATAATGGATTGACTGGCTATGGGCTTTCTGTAAACAGTGCGTTCTATTCCTTGGTACGTCTTGATTAGTAATACATCTAAATAAGGTATATTCGCGAATATTTTGCGAAAGTATTTTCTATCATAAATGATTTTGAAAATGTCGCCGTTGGTGCGACGAAACGATCGTCAATCTTAATAAAGATTTTCTATCACTTTTTATAGCATTTTTAACTTTATCATTATTTGCAGTCAGAAAAAAGTGTCTGTCTTACAGATGCAAGGATAATGATCGAGAGTTAATGAAAGAAAAGAATTAAAAAAAAACCCTAAGTTTTGTTGATAAGCGCGATATGACGAATATGCTACGACGAATAATACACAAACAAAAAATAGTTAAAGTACTCAAATTGCTTCCTTTGTTTTGAGAACAAAAAAATCTTGAAATTCATAGATCAATCGTGCCGTCGATAGCGATTGCTTAATATTTCTTAAAAATACATCTACTTGAGTTAAGCGAGGATGTCACTTTTTATTAATCGCTAGCAGGACTGATTACGAATAATTATTTTATGAATTAAATACGATTTTTTTGTAAGGGGTCTCAGAACTCTTAAAATTAGAAAAAATGAAATAAAGACAGTTTTCAACTTTTAATATCTTAAAACGTATATGATTTAAAAACACAAATTCTATTGGGATTAAAATATATACGTATGTTCTTTCATTTCATGTATTTAAAAAATTGCAAGATACAGAATTAGTGTTTATAGGGTGCTCCAAAGTGTCAGACATTTATTCAGCAGAAAAGTAGTATAGCAACATACGCGCAGGATTACAAAATAAATTTTGCAGCTAGAATGATTTTTTTTGTGCCTAATTATACTTTAGATTATAATAATTACCCTGAACCTAAATAAATTTGTATTTAAAGCATTTTACATTTTTAATGCTAAGTTGTATTTAGCTAATAGAAAATTTTGGAAATTTCAACGGTATAACTGCATAAAAAATTATATTTTGAACAATAAAAATGAAATTTTAGGTTCAGTTTATTCAGACTAAAATGAAACATATATTTTGAAAATTTCATGAAATAATATAAAGAAGTTTTTGAGATATCCTGGGTGTTAAAAACGTCATTTGGAGAAAAACGAGTTCAAAGTTTCGGAAACTCCGATTTAGCTATTGAGCGGGTATAATTCTAATAGCCATAGCATCTGTTCTAATGGGAATTTCATTTAAACAATCATACCAAAATATTCATAAAAGATAGAAGTTTAACACCTAATAAAATTAAAATTTCGAAATGCTTGAAGCTTTAAGAGTCCTGAGACCCCTTACATAGCTAGCAAAAAACGTTGCCTATTTAAGCTTATATTAATATAATGTCTGTTTAAATTTGCATGACAAGATATAGACACAGATTTAAGTTTAATCGGTTATTATAAAATGAGCTAGAATAATTTTCTACATAATATCTTGAACTGATTTTGAAATATTTTAATAAGCATAAGCTAAGCTCGAGTTCATATAAGATATAAGATACAATTTATCATATAAAGGACCCAAAATTAATTTAATTATCAGTTAACAGCTTTAACTTTATGTCGAAGTTTTCTGTAGAAAAGTTGCCTAATTTGTAACCTCAGATTTTACTCTCTGTTTTATTGTGGAAGTTGAATATTCTACAACAAGGTATTTTAAGAGCCCTCGTCAGTTTTAAACCTTCAAAAAATAGATTTGTTAAGTTTTTTTTTTTATATATATTTATATATGTATATACAATTTTGAATGCAGCAAAACAAACCACAGGGAAATATTTTGTTTACTTTATGTCCCTTTATGTCCCAAATTATGAATTCATGAAAATTTTATCTTCTAAAGCATTTTTTGTGAATTTTTAAAACCACATTAGAAGATTTACAGAATCATATAATAAATTTTTGAAGAATTTTATTAATTAAAATTAATTAATTAAATTTGAATTTATAGGAAATTTCTTCAATATTTATAACTTCCCTGAAATATTTTATTTAAAATATTTTTTAAATATTTTTATAATTATGAAATGTACAAATATAATGTCTTACAATACAAACATAGAAATATTTCCGAACTGAAACTTTTCCCCCACAATATTTCAACGTCAAGAAAGTTGAAAAGATGCAGATCAAAAAGAAACCCTCCTTTTAAAAATATTTTTGTTTTGTGAAACCAATAATGCTTTTGGAACAACATAAAGTAGAGTATCTATAACTCATTCTAAACTGTATTACTAGTAATTGATGTTATAAAAAAATGAATTGTATAACAAGTTATTTTAATAGTACTTTAATATACCGTTGGGGCATAAAGGGTTAAATTAGAAACGGTGAGTATGAAATGAAAATTATATATTTTAACACAGACACCAATTGATTTTTAACATTACGTGTGTTGCTCATAATCGTGTTTTTGTTACTTCTACGCACTGAAGAAAATAGAATTATATTTTCTTTCGAACAAATATATATAATGATTATTATCATAAATAAGAAAATATTATTAATAGGATTGTACCTACAATCTCTACTTAATCGTTTGTCAATTAAACGATGCACAATTAACACAAGTTTCACTCTCTGTGACTAGAAGGTGTTTTTTAACTTGCACCACGTTATCATGTAGATTAAAACACATCTTCTTTTTGTGCATATTTAAAAAAAAAAAACTTTGAAATAATCAAGTGTATTAAATACCTTGGGATGAATGCCTTGAAACAGAATCCAGGTCCGACTATAATAATCTGGAGCTCTGTAGATGAACGTGACAGTCTCTGGGAAAACCGGTTCTGTCAGATCTATCACCCTGAATCGTTCCATTGTCCAAGATAAATCTCCAGCTCCCAAATCAACACTCTGAAACATACATAACAGTCATGGTATTTCATTAGCTGTATGTATGTCCTTCAAAGTGATAAGAGCTAAATACGAATGGTGAACATCTAAAAAGTACCTTTAGCTCATTTGAAAAGGATTTCTATGAAATACGAAGAAGTTTACCTTCTCAGTTAAAAATATCTCAACATCAATAAAATCTATATATATATATATATTACGCTATCGTATGTGGCACAGAAATCGCGATTGTTAATTGTTTAATGGTAACGCCCGAAAGAAACTCATTTCATTGGTTATTGAAAAACAATTAATGCATCTCCATAAATATAAGGGGGGTTACCGTAGGGGGACCCTGTTCTGTCGCCAAATGCCGCCATGTTTGTCGCCAACGTGGCAGTATATCACCATAATTGACGACCAAAATTAGTCGCCAAAAGTGACGCCAACTTGGCGATATCTCTAATATTTTGCCGAATTCCCACAGACTTCCATTGAAAACCAGTAGGGCTTACTTGCTTACAAAAAATCAACAAATTGGGATATTTTGATGCAACAAAAAACTAATATTAGCTTAAGGGTTTATATAAATTATATTTAAGGGAGTCCCAGTAAATTAAATTATGAATAAAAGTAACATGATACAATGCTTAGCATGCTATCTAAAACGTACATTTTAAGGGAGACCAAACTGGGCGCCAAAGGAGCCTACTAATGCAAGAATTATGCGAGGAAATAATACTCTTAATTTTAAACCTCCTATTCATACACAGATTCCTCCAACTACAATGTTTGTCTAAAAAAATTAAATTTATAAAATAATTTAAAAGTCAATTTTTGCTAATAAAACATATTTCATCAATTAATTCCAAATGTAAAAATTAAATATTTGGCGTATAAACCTAGCAATTGTACGGTTTTGGGCAAACACTTACAATTAGCAGATTTTGCGATCTATTATTTGCAAAAAAATTTAATTTGTTATGCTGTCTTATATAACAGGGCTGCCGCTGGTGACTATTTTTATATTCTGTTGTACCACTACTTTTAAGGAGTAAATTTTGGTGAATATTTCTCTTTCACTTATTAATGTGTATATGAAAGATTTCTATTTTGAAAAATTGGTGTAGGATAGAATTTTAAAATAGACGCTACAAAATGCTTCGATATAATTTACAAGTTAAGGGAGTTTCAAAGAGTTGTGGATTACAGCAACTACTAGAGAGTTGCCAAGTGTCCGTATTTTTGCATACCAGTATTATCTTAGAGAAAATGATGTTCTTTTAAATCACAGAATGTTCTGATTACATAAAACAACATTTTCTTGTACACTATAATTTAAAGTTTTATTTCAATTAACTTCGATAATTAACAAAAAAATTATCTGAAAGTAAACGAATATTCCTTATATTATTCAGATCTATTACATACATTTTTATTCCTTTAGTATCGGAATAAAAAATAGGTAATTTCTTCAAGAACGTAATGCTTTCCAGTGGGTCAACTTTCCATGTTTTCCCAAACAGCTGAATTTTTATGGCCTTGAACTCAATACGAAGAATAGGGTCCATTTAATTTAATAAGCAGTATATAGAAGAAATGACGACTCAGAATTGTAGAACCAGAACTGCAAAATTAATTTTGCAAGATTATATTTTTCAGTTTTAGGATTTAACCAATATTTTTTTTTCTATAAAATAAAAATAAATAAATGTAGAAAGAAGCAATTATTTTAATTAATTTCAAACTTTCTGATCCACAATAAAACTTCCACCAATTTTCGTTGTTTCAAACATTTCTGGTTCCCTTAAACTGCTTACGAGTTTAAAGCATACCTTTTTGATAAGTTCCCCTATCATTCCGGACCATGTTCCATCTTCTTGAGCCATTCCATATACGCGGTTGTCTGCATCCTTTACAATGTATCTGAGACAAAAACATAAAAGGACGTTATGCATGTAGTACAAATATGAAATATGTTTATATAATTTAATTAGAATCCTTAGAATAAGTTTCATAAATATGTGACCTAGAGACAAATAAGCTTCGGCCAGCAGTGTTGCGGAATCTAGACATTTTTGTATTCAGAAATTCAGAATTCTCACCAGAAAGTTTTAACAGTTATTTTTAGCTTTTATGACGATACAAGTTATTTCGTGAATAATAATAATAAAAAAACACTATTCAAAATTTTCTAGTGTGAGTTTATAATTTCTCAATACAATTATGTCAGATTTGGCAACACTGTTGAGTAGTTGTGCGCCAATATTATGCTTTATGGATTTACATTGAAAATATAATGACAGCATCGCTAATGTATTCCTATTACATTATTAATATTTAAAATGTAAAATGTAAAATTAAAGCAAACCTGATGAATTAGCGTTTTAAATATTTCATTGCACTTCTTTCCAGTATTGTGCAAATATTTTAATAAACTAAACTCTGTCAATCTCTAGAGATCATAGCCTAAAGTGCTCAACTTTGTTTTCTTGACCATGGGTTACGTAGTGCTACATAACATACATACCGGTCAGGTGGTCAACCTAACGCGTGATTCCCAGTGTTTAGTTCCAAAGCAATAGACAGGGAGTCGGCAGCACAGAAAATTACCTCATCCATTTAACTGCTGAAATTCCAGATTTAGTTAAAACTCGATTTGCACATTGAAAAGCATTCGGTCTACCAAGTTATATCTTGATGGAAGTCATTTGAAAACCTGATTTTAGCGGTTGACTCGTAGGCTTACCATCGTGTTTTCCTGCTCCGAGTCCTCCATGTTTCCATGCCTTTGGGTGCAGGAAAACACAATGGTAAACCTACGAGTCAACCGCTAAAATCGGGTTTTCAGGCGTTTTCCACCAAGATAGGACTTGGCAGACCGATTGCTTTTTATATGCAAATCGAGTTTTAGCTAATTCTGCAATTTCAGCCGTGAACTCGATGAGGTGATTGTCTGTGCTGCCGGCTTCCGGTCTGTAACCTTGGTACACATTTTATCGACCCCGAGGAGATGTAAGGTTGAGTGTACCTTGCCCTGTTTGTAGTTAAACTCTGTACCTGTAGCATGGCAGCGCGACAAGATGACCACTAACCCAGTGGGTTTGTAAATGTTTTGATAATATCGCTCACCCACAAGATAAGTGAATCATCTCGCAAAAATTCATTTTGCGTTTTATTCCACAAATAGGTTTGTCGTAGTTGTATCTTGTTACACAAAAAGTTTCATAAGTGTAGTTATACGGAAAATCACTTTATTACGCCACATGTCCATTTGTGACCACAGAAGAGGGGTGGATTATGTGGGGAGGTAAAATGACCCAACTTTCCAAACCTCATCCTACGTCTGCATTCTTAAGGGTTATATGCTTTATACACCTTTTTATTCCTACATACAGAGCTAAGTAATATAATTTCCTGTTACAGGGAAATCATGCAAATTTTTTTTTGTCTCTCATGTGAAATTTGCTTCTGTCGAGATGTGTCACTTTTCTTACGGGTGAGCGATATGAGCAAAATAACAATAGAAAGCATTGTTTATATTAGGCCATGAAGTCTGAAACTTGTGATTACAAAAGGACCAGATTACCAAAGGGGAAGTAGTAAAGTCCAGCAGTAAATTTAAATAGAAATTTTCATCCTATATAAATCCCATATTCATGAAAAATTACTGTCATGAATAACACAAAAATTTCTATTCTTTTTTTTACTTGTGGAAATTTGTCCCGTTGGTAATTTGACCCTTTGTAGTCACAAGTTGCATACTTTACATCTCATAAGTTTAAACAAACTAATACAAGCATTATGCTTTGCAAAACTAACCCCTATCATCTTAAAATTGGGTAGTTATTTTCTACGTAATAGAATTCATCTCGAAGAGTTAGTAAAAAAAACAAATTCAATTAAAATGACTGTAGTGTCAAAAACAAAGAAAAAAAGGAAAGAAAGAAAAATAATAGAATTCCGAGCATATTCTGATGCAACTTATCTTTTACTCAATTTCACTTAAAGGGACCGGAAGAGCCCTATCTCCGCCATGTTAAATTCACCAACTTTATGTACCTTTTTCTCAGAAATGGTGAAAGATAGAGGTCTAGATTTTTTGAGTAGTTAGAATAACATGATTTACGTATTTTAACAGACACTTTTCTTTCTAAGTGAAACTCAAAATGAATATTTAATTATTTATTGAAATTCATTTTAAATTTAGCATTTTTGGTAAGATCTCACTGCCTAAAATAAATCATTCTGAACAAATCATTAAATACCTGTGTTAAATATAACATAACATAATAAAATATAACATAATATAAGTATTAAAAAAACTGAGTTCTTAACTTTAATAGATATCGAAAAAGAAGGAACATAAACATGAAAAGTTTTGAGAAAAAGTCAATTAACGATTTAAATTGCCATTAAGCTGTGAATTACTCTTAGAAAATAATGAATAATTTCAACAGTTACTTTTTTATGTATAAACATGTGTGACACATCGTTGGAAAGATAAAAGTTTAAACTATTTAATAATATAAAAAAGTAAAAATCAATTTTTTGGTTGAATTTTGCTTTCCGGGTCCCCTTAACTTGATGTAGTACCTAGGGCTCGCTGCGTTCCTAAATTTTTCCACACTTATTACCCTTACCTTTATTTTAAATAAAAAATCTCCGGGGTAGATTTCTTTAACATTTTCAACAGGAATATTCAGTAAAGATCATTCTTTTAAAGTAGCTAGGAATGTGAGACAATTTTAGAAAGGCTGCGAGCCCTGAGTACCTCATATTTAAACTTATCAAATAATTATTTTGCTTTATTTTTATTTTTTTTTATTTTTTAATCTGTGTTGGTCAATCAATTGTCAAATAAGGTAAATTTGAAACTCCTCTTCTATGTAGACATATTTAAGGATTCTCAGGACTCTTAAAATTTCAAAATTTTCAAGATATTTATTTTTTTAGATGCTAAATCTAAAATCTATAATCTTTTCTTAACATTTTGATATAATTTTTTCCTTGAAATTCTCATTAGAATGGCTTTTAGAGTTATACTAGCTCAATAGCTGAAGCGGCGTTTCCGAAACTTTAAAGTTATTTTTCTGGAAATGACGTTTTTCGGCCTAACGTGCATGATATCTCAAAAACTTTTTGATATTTTTTCATGAAATTTTCAAAACATATGTTTCATATTAATATGCATAATGTGAACCTAAAATTTCACCTTTATTGTACAAAAAATATTTTGTTTAGGTGATTAAACTGCTGAAATTTTCAAAAAATTTTATTATCTAAACAAAACTTTGTATTAAAAATATAAAAATGCTTTAAATGCAAATTTATTTAGGTTCAGGTTAATTATTACACTCTGAAATATAATTAGGCACAAAAAAATTCATTCTAGTTGCAAAATGTATTTTGTAATCCAGCGCGTAAATTGTTATGCCAATTTTCTGCTCGATAAATGTTTGCCAGTTTGGAGCCCCCTATAAATTCTAATCCTGCATCTTGCAATTTTTTAAATACACGAAATGAAAGAAAATACTTATATCTTTCATGGCAATAAAAATTTCGTTTTTAAATATTATCCATTTTAAGATATTAAATTTGAAAATGGTCTTTTTTTCATTTTTTCCAAGTTTAAGAGGCCTGAGGCCCCTTACAATTGCGCTTAATTTTTTTTTTTTTTTTTTTTTTTTTTTTTTTTTTTTTTTTTTTAAAGCCATACAAAACTCTCTAAATTGAGATACGATTTTCAAAAAAATTTTCTCGGAAGCCCATTTTTTTCAGTATTCAGTGATGTAAATAGTGAAATTATGCGATATTTAGAGGTCGTGTCAAAGCAGAACCGAAAGCATAAGCCGTTGCCTCCATCATTTAATATTTGCAAAACTAGCAATAGCTAGACGCTCAATGTCTATTCAAAAGTAAACAATCTATTTTTGGAGACAACTGTTGTATTTTCTGACTCAAATTCCGAACTCTTTGGTGCGAAGTAAAAAAGCAAGCTGTGTGAACTAAAGTGACCCATTTTTTGTTTACGATTTAATTTTTATGTCATTTGTTGTTCCATGAATTTACTGCAGACGAGATGTACGAATTTAAAAATTGAAGATGTATAAAGATAGTATATGTACCGTTTTTAGTGTTAGTTTTGTCTATTAAATGTTTTGTTTCGTACAGCAGTGTTTATATTCTTCGAAGTAAATACCTTAAGGAGATCAGCCACAATAAAGGCGTAGAATTCACGACTCAGGTGAGAAAGTTCTAGATTTATAAGATACTTTTATATTTTTTTAGTAAATATTTGGCGCCCATACGTCGCGCTTTTATTTGGTTGAAATATTATTTGATAAGTATTTATTTCCTTTGAGAATATTTAAAATGGAAAATTTAGATGCACTGAAGTCGAAACGTAAAGTTATTAAATCTAGCGCAACGAAGCTCATGAATAATATCAATGATATGTTTGAAAAATCCCATAGTACAATTGATATGTTTTGGTTAGAAGAATCGTTTGCACAAATTAATGATAAAGAAAATCAATTTCTTGAATTATGTAAGAATATTGAGGGAGAAATAAAAGATTTAAAAAGCTTGGAGTCAGATTTTGAATCCAACCAAGAGTATAGGGAAAAGTTTATTTCCGTTAAAACTAAAGTAAATCGTAAAATGAAGGATTTACAGAAAGAAGAAAATATCGCTTCAAATTCGGCGGTTGCCCCTAGTGATATGAACGCCTATTTGCCTTTTATGGCCAAACATGGGATTCGCGTTAACCTGCCTAAGTTGAATATTGAGAAATTTGATGGTAATTTAGAGAACTGGTAAGAATTTTACAGTCAGTTTAAATCATCTATTCATGACAATGATGAAATAAGCAAAATAGATAAATTTACATATTTGAAAAGTCTCCTAAAATCAGAGGCGCAAACTGCCATTCAAGGATTATTAGTTTCCGAAGAAAATTATGATATGGCTCTGAATATTTTAGAGAGTCGCTACGGGAAAAAAGAAATGTTGATCAGGTCACATATTAATAAGTTATTAAATTTGCCACCCGTCCGTAATTCTTCTAATTTGAAAGAATTGCGCAATTTGTACGATACTTGCGAAATACATATACGCAGTTTGAAATCATTAGGAATCGAGTTAGAAAGTTATGGAAGTTTATTATTTCCTATAATAACGAAGTTAATACCGAATAGTTTAATGTTGAATTATAACAGAGAAAATAAAGATGAAGCAGAATCGTGGAATGTTTCGAAGCTATTAGATTATTTGAGAGCGGAAATCGAAACAAGAAATCGCACATTTTCGTTTGGCAAGAAATAATCAGATGACGATACAAGATTTGGGAACAAAGTAGTTGTAAAAAAAGAATTTTCAGATAGGGATTTTGTTAATAGTAAATCATTTAAGCACAAAATGCCTACGGCAGCTACTTTGAATACGAATGTTGAAAATAAATGCGTATTCTGTTCAGAAAGCCATGATATAGAAACTTGTTCTAAAACAATAGAAGAGAAGAAAAATGCTATAAAGAGTCAAGCAAGATGTTTTTTATGTTTGAAGCGATTTCACCTAGTTAAAAATTGTAAGTCTAAAAATAGATGTAAATTTTGTTTTCGGAGGCATAATTCAGTGATTTGTGAAGAAAGCGAGAATAAAGGGGAAATAACAGATACACTAGTTTCATCAATTCAAAATGGGAACGTAACACGAGATATTTATTTGCAAACCGCTACTGCATTAGCTATCGGAAAAGAACATAAATCGAAATTACGTCTATTATATGACTTAGGGTCGCAGAGATCATTTATATTGAGTAACGTTGCAGAAAAATTAGGTTTACAAGTAGTAGGAGAAGAAGATGTTACAATTCACGCTTTTGGCTCTAAAGCCGCGATAAATCAGAAACGTAAGCGATACAGAATTCTTTTGAAAAATCCCGAAATGCTGAATAAAAGTATTACGATTGAAGTGTTAGAGACACCTGAAATTAGTGAAGCTTTACTTGCCGTACCCGAGAAGAGAATAAGAGATTTTGTATATAGAAATAAATTGCAATTAGCTGATAGAACCTATGGAGATTCAAAATATTTTCGATTATCTATTTTGATCGGAAGTGATTACTATTGGAAAATGGTAACAGGGAAGCTTCGCAGACTTTCAGATGATCTTGTACTTTCTGAAACAAATTTAGGATGGACTGTTAATGGTTCTACTGCGTCTAAAGATGCTAATATTTTACAAACTTCAATCAGTGTTATGAAAACAGTTTCGGAGCATGTTGAGTTGAATAGGAATACCGATGTAAATAATACTTTAAAGGCTTTCTGGGAGTTAGAAACTATGGGAATAAAACCAGAAAAGGAACAATCTGATATAGAGAATACAGTTTTGGAAAATTATAATAAAACTGTTGAATTTAAGAGTAATAAGTATCAAGTGCAGTTGCCCTGGAATGAAAGAGTTGTTGAATTAACGGATAATTATGAGTTAGCGAGAAAAAGGCTATATAGTTTAAATAAGAAATTTGAAAAATGTCCAGAATTTTATGAAAAATATGCCAATGTTATAGATAATTATCTAGAGAAAGGAATGGCAGAAGTTGTTAATTCGGAGCCAAACTCAGTATCTTACTATATGCCTCACCAAGCAGTTATACGTGAAGACAAAGCAACTACCAAACTTAGAGTCGTTTTCGATGCGTCCTCTCATTCTTCCGAATCTATTTCGTTGAATCACTGTTTACATGCGGGTCCAAATTTAAATCCAGATATACTCGATGTTTTACTTCGATTTCGATTACATAAAATTGCAATCACTGGGGATATTGAACAGGCATATTTGCAAATTAGTTTAGATCCTGCAGATAGAGATGCTGTTAGATTTTTATGGATTGAAAATTCTCCTAATCCAGGGTCAAATTTGAAGTTGAAAACATTACGAATGACCAGAGTTTTATTCGGAGCGAAGCCTAGTTCATTTCTGTTATCTGCAACTATAAAACATCATATCAAGAAATACAAATCCACATTTCCAGATACGGTTGATCTGCTCAATGATTGTCTGTACGTTGATGATTTACTCGTTGGTGTAAATGAAGAATCACAAGGTTTGAGGGTATATGCTGAGGTTAAGACCATTTTGAAAGAGGCTAATTTCAATATGCGCAAGTGGACTACAAATTCCGAAAGTCTTCAATCGCAATTTGACTTAAAAGAAGAAACTAGCCATTAAAAATCTACTCATACAAAGGTTCTAGGTTATAAATGGAATTATGGTTCTAGGTTATAAAGATTATTTTAAAGTCGAATTACAGAATCTTTTGAAATTTGACGATAAGAATAACGGTGTAACCAAAAGAGAAGTTTTAAAGATGATAGGAAGAATATATGATCCCATAGGAATTTTGAACCCTTTTACGGTAACTGCAAGAATTCTTATGCAAGAAATTTGGAAAGAAGGTCTGAATTGGGAAGATAAATTGAATGAAGATATGCACAATAAATGGATTAAGTGGTGCAAGCAACTATGTTCTGTTGAAGCTGCAAAGATTGCAAGATATTATTTTGGTGACTATTCAAAAGATGCGATTCAAGATCTACAATTGCACTGTTTTAACGACGCAAGTTCCAAAGCTTATGGATCTGTTGTTTATCTGAGATATCGTGTTAACGAACAAATATTTACTAGTTTTGTCATTTCCAAAGTCAGAGTTGCTCCAGTCGAGAAATTATCTCTGCCAAGATTGGAACTAATGAGCGCACTAGTAGGGACTAGACTAACAGCCTATGTTAATCAACGTCTTTTCAAAGAAATGAAAATCAGTCTACATTTCTGGACAGATTCAATGATTGTTCTGCATTGGATCAGAGGCAATGTTGAAGAATGGAAGCCATTTGTTCAGAATAGGATTCGAGAAATACAGCAAAAAACAAATCCAAACTTGTGGTCGCATTGCCCTGGCTCAGAAAATCCAGCCGACCTGTTAACCAGAGGTGAAAAAGCAGAATCATTTTTGAAAAATGAAGCATGGTTTAACGGTCCCAAGTGGCTGAAAGAAAATGAAACATTTTGGCCTCAAGAAACGAAAGAAATTGATATTAAAGGTGTCGAAGTAGAGAAAAGATCATCAATGAAAACAAAAATTCTCCAAGCTAGCTGTGTGACTCAAGAAGATAATACAATTTTTAAAATTGAAAATTACAGTACATTGACTAGAGTACTTCGCATCACCTGTTGGATATTCAGATTTGCGAACAATACAAAGATACGTGTAAGTAAACTTTCAGGACCTTTGAGTGCTGAAGAAATGTTGAAAGCCGAGAAATATTGGATAAAACAGACGCAAGAGAAATGCTTTCCAGAAGAAAGAGAAGCATTGTTTAAGAAGAAATTAATCCCAAGAAAATCAAAAATTCTAAATTTAAATCCGTTCTTAGATGAAGATGGAATCATGCGATTAAAAGGAAGACTCCAGAATTCAAATTTAAGTTATTCAGAAGCACATCCAATTATCCTTCCTAGCAAAAGTCATTTTACAGATCTTCAAATCAGAAGAGCTCATGAAGAAGTAGCTCATGCTGGAGTTGCCGAAACACTCGCCCAATTAAGAGAAAGTTTATGGATTATAAAGGGTAGGCAACAAGTAAAACGTATACTAAGGCGATGTATCATCTGTAAAAAATTCAGCACTAAACCTTACTGCCAAGACATTGCACCCCTTCCTCCAAATAGAATTAAAGAAGCATCACCGTTCGAAGTGACAGGAGCAGATTTCCTAGGTCCTTTATACCTCAAAAATAGTACCAAGATTTACGTTGTTTTATTTACATGCGCAGTAGTAAGAGCAGTGCATCTAGAAATTGTTATGAATTTAACAACGACCGAATTTTTAATGGCCTTTCGAAGATTCATCTCACGTCGTGGTATTTGCAAGATTATTTACACCGATAATGCTAAAACCTTCAAGAAAGCGGACAGGGATTTACAGCAGATATGGAATTTGATAAAGAATCCTGAGGTGCAAAATTATTTTAGTGAAAAAAGAATTGAATGGAAATTCATCGTAGAGAGAGCAGCGTGGTGGGGAGGATTCTACGAAAGATTGGTACGTTCAACGAAGATATGCCTTAAGAAAATCCTTGGAAGATCTTCATTAGACTACAAAGAATTTGAAACCACTTTACAGGAAGTGGAAGCTGTTTTGAATTCCCGCCCATTAACCTTTGTATCGAGTGATGTAAATGAGCCAACCCCCTTGTGTCCAGCACATTTCCTGGTAGGGAAAAGACTGACAGCTTTGCCACCGGAAAAGATAAGGATCATTCCTTCTACCAAAAGTGAAGTAACTCGCAGATATAGATACAGATTAAACTTAGTAGAAAAATTTTGGTTGAAGTGGAAACAATTTTACCTAATGGATTTAAAATCTGTCCATTATACAGATCACTCCAAAGGCATACAAGTAAAAAAGGAGCCGTTGTTCAAATTAAAGAAGACAATCAGCCAAGGCTTTTATGGAAATTAGGCATTGTCACAGATATTCATCCTGGTAGAGACGGAAAGGTTCGTGCATGCACTTTAAGACTGGCAACGGGCAATTTCATTCGGCGAGCAGTCCAACACCTATATCCATTGGAACTTGACTATGATAAAGAATAACTTATCTTTCTGGGCCGGAGGATGTTGTATTTTCTGACTCAAATTCCGAACTCTTTGGTGCGAAGTAAAAAAGCAAGCTGTGTGAACTAAAGTGACCCATTTTTTGTTTACGATTTAATTTTTATGTCATTTGTTGTTCCATGAATTTACTGCAGACGAGATGTACGAATTTAAAAATTGAAGATGTATAAAGATAGTATATGTACCGTTTTTAGTGTTAGTTTTGTCTATTAAATGTTTTGTTTCGTACAGCAGTGTTTATATTCTTCGAAGTAAATACCTTAAGGAGATCAGCCACAATAAAGGCGTAGAATTCACGACTCAGGTGAGAAAGTTCTAGATTTATAAGATACTTTTATATTTTTTTAGTAAATAACAACGAAGGAATCCATATCACAATATTAAAATATTTATTTGCTTAAAAGACGTTATAAAAACACATTAAAAGTAAATTAAAAATCTATATTTACGTGTTTCAACTCTTTTACTGAGTCATCATATAACTGAAAATTACAAATACAATGCATATGAAAAATGGAAAAAAAAATCATCGAATATAAACAAGTAATCATGTAACGCGCCCTACATTTTCGCGATCGCGCGTGTTCCCTCTATGTCGCGACGCCGTAAGCTGTTCAACCATTCAACACATAAATTTGGATACGAAAAGATAATGATTCATTACAAACTCCTGAACCTCTTAAATAAATTTCAATGGACTCTCTTATAAATAATTGTAAATAAAAATTAGACCTGTAGATTATTTTACTCTCGTTAAAAAAGTATGTTAATGTTCTCTATTTGATTCAGCCAGGATAAAGCAGTATTACCTCTATTATATTTTATGCCCGCTGTATGTTCTTTACATCTGATATTGAATTTTCGTTGGGTTATATCTATATAATGATTTTTGATTCTCCCTTCCTAATAAATGGAATCATATAAACTCCTGAGAGGTTAGTAATGGACGTAATTTTGACTTATTACTCGCACTTATTTACATTTGTACGAACGGATCCATTATGAAAAAAAATAAGATTTGGTCGCTGAAAAAAAAGTTATGAATAAAGAAAAGGGGACGTGTAGTGTAATCTACCATTTGCGAGTGAATAATTGAGGATTTGGTTTATTTTTGACGGCCGATTAAGACGGCCGACTCGAGGAATATAGGCCCTAGGGGGGGGGGGTACACTCCGTGGGGAAGGGGTCTTTCTAAGGAAACCTAACCCATATTTACGCATGGAAATCCAAGGTTCAAAGAAAACGACGAAAACTCCGAACGGTTAGGCCAACGGGCGCGATTGGTTCGAACCCAGCTTCCAGAGCAAAACCTCTCAGCCACTAGTGGGGCGAAGTAATTGAGGAGATTGTCACAAGATCGAGGTTGATTTTTTACATCGTATCAAAAGTTTCTGATTACCGCCGAAACAAACTTCCACTAATAAATTTTGAACAGAAAATTTCACTTTATTTTAACGGCTTATTCATCCAAAGTTTCTCTCACAAATATGGTAAAAGTTTCTATTCGTTTTTACTGATGGAAGTTGAACTGGGTATTATAATCGCTTTCACTGACATTGACGGGAAGTTGTTTAGGTTGTAACAATATGGCGGAAACTCACGGCCTGACTACCATCGAAGTACAGTTGTACCAATAAAAATAAAAATCTGCTATAAGAAAAACATGGACTTATGCTGTCCAATTTAATAATTAAAAACCCTTACGATACTCATCAGCGTATACATAAATATATATATATATATATTAAAACACATTAAAAATTAATCCCAACGTTTCATGCTCTTCCTAATGAGCCATCATCAGGGGAGAGGGTTCTTGACTGGTCATTCTGATGGTTACGAAATCCCTATGCAACTCAATACTGGTCTATTAATTTCATATATTGGAATGACAAAACGATGCCTGTTTGAAAGAATTAAAGAACATAAAAGAGATTTAAAATTCAATAGACAATCTACAGCTTTATCTAGATTAGTATTTAAAGGCAGTGTCAAGGCAGTTCATTTTGATGATGTAAAAATTATTTCTAAATATTCCAATCCCCCCAAAGCCCTTATACGTGAATCCTTAGAAATTAGCCTGAGAAAAAACGAAGTATGCAATGACAATATTTCATTTTAGATTTCTAATGTTTGGTTAAATATTTTAAAAGAAGTACATTTGTAATGTTAATTTCGGATTTTCCTAATTTCTGATAATAGTGTTATAGCCTACCAACAGATGGCGCCATATCCGATGCAGTATTGATTTTGATGTTTAATGATCAGTTACTGAAATTTTTTCAGTTTGATGTTGTGGATGTGACTGTGCTGTTTGTAACTTTGCTTCGTGGAGGACAAGAACCCTCACCCCTGATGATGGCCCATCAGAAAGAGCAAGAAACGTTGGGATTAATTTTTAATGTGTTTTTTAATATAGTTTTTATTTATGTGTACGCTGATGAGTATCGTAAGAGTTTTTAATTATTAAAAATCTGCTTTTAGCCATAATTACGGCTGAAATTCTACATTAAAAAGACGTTTAAATAAAGAGTAAAATTTTATAGAAATTTACTGCTGGAAGTTTTCCCCGTCGGTAATGAACCAGTGCGAAACCGGTTGCACTTGAAGCTTCACCATTTAGAAGACATGTGAATTCCTCATTAATCATACTTAAAATATGCCAATTTGTCACAAAGCTAACTACAGAAGATTAGCCGAGATCTTTAATCATATTGTTGTTGATTTTAAGAAACAAATTAATAAATAATTTTAATGCTAATAAGGATAATAATTCTTACGAAAAATTGAAGACATCTGCCAAAGTGTTGATAATCTCAAAAATGTAACCTGTCCAGCGATGTTCACCAAACTTTGGTGGTTTCCGTATAGGGGGACTCTATAAATATAAGATTTATCCAAATAAATAACACGTTTTCCACAAATAATAATTAAAAAAAGCAAAAGTAAATTTTGAAATTAAAAGGGAATTCAGTTAAATATTTATGCACAAACACATTAATTACTAAAGTTGCGATTTTGTTTTTATATAAAATATAAATATTGTGCATTAGTTTCACCTATTATCAAACACTTAAACAGTTTAAATAATTAGGTAAGAACCGTGTTTCTACAGACGTGTGAAAATTATTAGAATAATTGCGAAATTTACATTAAAATCTTGTTATGTTAAAGAAATAATACATTTAAAAATATTGATCCATTTAATATTTAGTGTACATCCCCTTTTTTTTATTAAAGATTCAATACGTCATGGCATATTTTTTATGAATTTTTGGTAATTAATTTGTATTTCGTTGTCATGATACTAAATTTGGATGAGTTTCTCTATCAGAATATTCTTGTTTGTGATGCTGCATTTCTTTAATTTAATTAAAGAAAACATTTCCATGGCCTGGAAACAGTCCAGATATGAACCCCATAGAGAACCTTTGGGCCATTGTAAAGAAAATATTAAAGAAATATAACATCACAAACAAGACTGATCTGATAGAAACACTCATCCAAATTTGGCATCATGACAATGAAATACAAATTACTTGCCAAAAACACATACAAAGTATGCCAAGACAAGTATGATATCACTTCTTTAATAAAAAACAAGGAGATGCACACTAAATATTGAATGTATCTATATTTTTTAAATATTTCTTTAATATAACAGGTTTTTATTGTAAATTTCACAATTATTCTAATAATTTTCACACGTCTGTACTTACAATAATTAAAATGAATTACAGTACAGATTATTGTAAAACATTAATTTCCAAAACATTTATAATTAAACAATATGGAATAAGCGATTTTTTTTTCAATTCATGCTCATTTTGATCATAAAAGGAAAATAAATAATTATTAGAATGTCAATATTTGTTTCTAATGTTGAGATTAAAATACTATAACAGTGCCGTAATTGTTAAGTAAAACGTTAAGTAGATTAAAATATAATGCAAAATATGTTTTCATACTTAGTCTTCCCATTTATAAAATAACACACAAATTGTCAATTCCGAGAGTGCCAAAAATGGAAACATTTATTTCTTATTCAATTATACACTCTGGAATAAGAAAAAAACAACAGCAGCAACTACAACAAAAACGCACACGAAACATCTCTGTTTATTTTTTTTCACAGATTATATTTTTAAATATGCAAATTTTTTATTCGAGATTTAGCCACAATATTTATTCCAGGCAACTCGAAGCTTTGAGTGGGATTTTTTTTTTTAGTTATTTAAATTTGAAGACAATTTTCTTTAAGGCTTAAAAAGCGAAATTGACGATTTAAGAAAAAACAAGTTTTTATGTTTAAAAAAACAAACATATTTTGGTTTCAGCATTGGTAAAAAACAAACTTTTTGTAAATGAGTCTTTTGTGAGATGATTTTCAGCAAATTTGACATTTCTAAGACTTTAGAGAGGACGTATAGCCCAAGAAGTTCCAATTTTTCGTCTAAAACAGAAGGTTGCACTATAACGAAGTTTTGTTTAAGAAATCGGCTGATATACATTCTCAAAGAAATAAAGAATAAGAAAAAACTTTGAGCAAATGAACTTCGCAAAATAAGGGAAAAGGCGATTAATTGATACGGGATTAAGAAACTGCTGAAGAATCTAGCATGACTAAAAAACCTGCCAAAGAAAAAAAGTACAACATTGACAGAAAATGATTAACAAGACAAGAACTGGCGAACATAATTATAGAAAATTTAATTTATTGCAATACTAACGATTATTCGCAAAGAATATTATCAGATGAATCAGAATTTAATCATTTTTGCTTTTGTTTGAAATCAGTTAGTAAGGCCTATAAAGAACGAAAAATGCAATGAAAATTACACCCTTGAAACAGTTGTGCTTTCTCCTTATATAAATGCATGAGGGTACATAATTTATCATGGAAATGGTGAAATATAAACTCTAAGATGATGATTAAAGACTAAAAAGTATTTAAACATTAAAAAAGAATATGCACATCTCATCATATTTGAAAGTTTTCCCACTGACTTGAAAAACGACTATTTTAAGACTCTGATGGGGTTTTTTTTATAGGACCTTTATGATAAAAAATTCTCAAACTTCAGGATGAAACTTATCAACTGATGTGAGTCATAATATGTGACTACCACCCGTTTGTTAAAAATTATTTACAGTTTTATAAGAAATATTTGTTAATTTCAGCATTAAAAGAAAGTAGTTGGGATTTAAATTCAATAAAAATGTATATGCAGAAAAGGGAAAAAAATCCGATTTTTAAAATCCTGAAACATTTTTAGAGTTGCAACCCTTTATTTACAGTGCATCTATAATAAAGAATTATCGTTTTAAAATAGTAGTAGCAAAATAAAAAAAAAATTAGGAACGCTGTTCCCTGATTATTACAACAACTACAATTATTATTACTATTATTATTGTTGTTGAAGTTGATGATGATGATGATGATAATGTTAAGGTTATTATTATTACTGAAATAATCAAAATTCTCTGTATATTCAATGTTTGGTTCCTGATTTAATTTTTTTAATTTTTAAAATTTTGTACATCTCAATATTGCAGAACTTACAGGTGATATTGGCCAGAGACTTAAGGGGCAACATCACATAAACCTCATAAAATTTTAAGCAATTTCGGAATTTTTTTTAGAAATGTGAAGAGTTTAAAAAACTCAGTTTACATTAATTTATTGTGAATATATTAAAGAAGGGAAGCCATTTTTTTGTTTTGTTAATATATAAAAAAGGTTGGCTAGGCAGCTGATGAGCGAGAGCGCTTCGAAGAAATGGGGTGGGTAGTTAAACGCACCGTAAACTGTACCAGTATGCAGTATAAGGAAATAATTAGACTTATTACTCTAAAAGCTATTGAAATACGCAACCATATTTTTAAGTATGAATTTTTAGTAAAATAATATCGATTGAAAATAAAATGTACGTTTTCAACCACAAATTTCTTTACTTAAAATGACACAGAACAGCGAGATATCAATATTTCGAAAAACTCCTGAGCATTTCATTACCAAAATCCGTGACAGTTAATTTTCAAAAAGAGAGAAGTTAATTGATTGAAAATTAGCGCAGGCAGGCACTTTGAAAATATTGTTAAAAAATAATTGAAAAAAAAGTATTTTTATTACAAATTTCTGGTGCAACATTATCCTAAAAGGCTGTTAAAGAAGGGACGGTAAGGTAAAAAAAGGGGACGGTATAGAAAAAAAGGGACGAAATGGGAAAAAAAAGGGACGGTAAGGATGAAACTGAAAGGAAAATTACCACCTATTTTAAACAAATCATGTTAAGACTTAAGTGGTAGCCAAAATGTTCATTGATTTTTAGAAACAGCTATTTATATTGGATTAAAAAAAAATAATTTACCTCGAAAAGTGCAGGAATAAACCTTGGGTACGGTAAGACTACAAATAAAGCCACGATGCTTGAAATTGATATTTAAATGCTGATTTAAATTCTGCAGTAAATTCCCTGTCAAAGAATTTTAGACTTTCTTTCTCTAGCATCTCACTTCTGCATGAGAAAAAACTTGAAAAAAATTATGTGGCTGCATCTGATGTGATTTTCTGTATAATTTTAGAAGAGTGACGATAAGGAATCTAAAACACAGGGACAGAGTTTAAAAAATAATAACAATCGTAGAAATCTGTGCAGGTTAATTTTTTGCGCCATATTTATATAAAAGTTCCAGTTTCGGAACAAAATTACGTCGAATTGTTTTTATTGAAACAATTTTATACAGACAGCTCTAAACTTAAAAATCAGGGACACGGGACGGTATAGGAGTTTTCCTGGTATTTGGACCCCCAACATAGTCCAAAACTTATTAATCTCGTTAATATTGTTATTCAATCATGCAATGGGATGTTCCCCAGTATATGAAATAAATAATAATAATAATAATAAACAAGAGCATGTACTAAAATAAAAAATATTATTCAGGGACATGAAAGTCAAAAGATTATGAGAATGCCCCATATAGAGAATACTTTAATGGACAAAAATAAATAATTTGAATATTTGATACGGTCAAAGTGCTTTTACCCTTTAATAGAGCGTTACATCGGCAAATGTGGCTCTTAGTTTAGTATAACTAGCGGGCATGACCGAGATAAGATCGGTCAGAATTTGCCTTGTGTTCAATTCGATATTTCATTCTCACTGTATAATTCTTGCTGTTTAGATACAATTGGCATGATCCTAAGACATAGGGACCCACTAACCGAAATTTTTCGAACACGCGACCTAACCAAGGCTCTTCTCGAACCCGAAAACGATAGAATACAAAATTTTCAAAATAGCTAAAGTCATTTTATTGATAAAATTAGCTTGACCTACGGTAACCCAAAAAGGACCTACTAATCTAAATTTATCGAACATCTGACCTATCCCAATGGTCTTCTCGTGCTAGGAAACGGTGTAATAAGAAATTTTGAAAAAATCGCTTGAGCCATTTTTTAGATAGAATTAGCTAACCTTGACCCATAGTGACCCAAAAAGACTGGTTAATCGAATTTTCTTGAGCAGGCGACCTAGATCAATAGCCTTCTCGAACCCAAAAACGATAGAAACCAGCATTTAATCAAAATCATTAAAGCTGTTTTCTAGATAAAATTAACTTGAGTCACAGTTATCCAAAAATGACCCACTAATCGAAAATTCTCGAACATGTGACCTAGTCCAATTGTTTTCTCGTGCCAAAAAACGGTTGGATATAAAACTTATTCAAATTCGATTGAGCCGTTTTTTAGATATAATTAGTTTGACCTTGACCCATTGGAACCAAAATGACCCACTACAATTTTTCTCGTACATGTGACTTAGTCCAATGTTTATCTCATGTCCGGAAACGGTATATTACAAAATTTTGTCGAAATGTTTTGGGCCTTTTTTGGATTCAATTAGCTTGAACCTGACCCATTGTGACCCAAAATGACCCACTAATCAAATTTTCTCGAATACGTGACCTAACCCAATGGTATTCTCGTGCCCATAAATGGTAAAAAACAAAATTTTGTCAAACTCGCTAGCGCCGTTCTCTAGATAAAACTTGCTTGACCCACAGTGACCCAAAAAAGTCCCACTAATCGAATTTTCTCTAATATGTGACTTAGCCGATTGGTCTTCTCGTAATCCATAACGACAGAATACAAAATTTAGTCAAAATCGTTAGAGCCGTTTTTTAGATAAAATTTTCTTGACCCATAGTGACCCAAAAATGACCCACTAATCGAAATTTGTCGAACGTATGACGTAGCCCAATAGTTTTATCTTGCCGAAAAACGGTTGGATATAAAACTTAGTCAAAATCGATTGAGCCATTTTTCAGATTTAATTAGCTTGACCTTGACCCATTATGACCCACTAACCGAATTTTCTCGAACACGTGACCTAGCCGAATGATCTTATCATGCCCGAAAATGGTAAAATACAAAATTTCGTCAAAATCGTTTGAGCCGTTATTAAGATAAAATTTACATACACACACACAATTTTAGCTCGCATTATAGGATAAGATAAAAATCAACTCATCTCGTAACTCTTAACCCCTTCGGGACGGAACCTTTTACGAAATTTTTAATCTTTTGTCACCGTTTTTTAAAAACAGAAATTTGTGTCTTCTTGAATCGGGAAAATGCGCTGATTAAGGAAGGCAAATTTTACAGTAAAATTTTACTGGTCAGAAAAACAAGAATTCTGAGCGCTTCATGCGGCACGTATACGTGTCGCTCGTCCCCAAGGGGTTAACGGTCGAAGTACTCCTCGCAAGAACAGCCATTTCTTTCGCGAATTAATTCAAATGGTATCACTTTCTTTAGGGAATATTTTTGGCTGCACTTTGTCAACATGTGGAAGAAATTACTATAAAATGCATTTTTAAAATATAGTGGTGCAAATAGAATATAAAAATAGAATCATGTATGTCATGATTGTTTCTGTGGCTATTTTCCGACACTCGAGCGGAAAGGGTTAAGTATCGCTTTTAATCCTCCGCTTACCAGACGGGTCCAATGGACCCCACTGGTACATTCAAAATACTTATTAAAAATTCAAAAGAGAAATTTCTTTAAAATAAAATTAATACATAAAACACCTAAAAATAAGTTAAATAGTTTTAATTAAAAATTCTGGTGTACAATATTTTTATAAAACTAGAGTAAAATGTGCGGCAGTTCTAGGTTTAAATTTATTGAGATTTACTTAAAAGCATTTACCGCAAGAGAAGATATCTTCAGGGTCCGATCTTGAAAGTTTTTGAAAGGTTTTTGAAAAAGTTCCATAGGATCGCTTATGTTTCGGTAATTTTTCTTTTCAAAAAAGAAACTTCCGTTGCCAGGTGAACGTAAAGCCCACATGCTGACATCCTATGAAAAAAAAAAAAGAAAAGAAAATTAGAAATCGGAAACTGTTTAATTCTGAAAAGAATGAATTTTTTCAAACAGCTTAATTTTTAATTGAAGACTTGAGTGAACGAAAATATCCTTAACTTGTGTTGTCAGTCTGAAACTTTATTAAAAATTTAGAATACTTGATTGCTACAACTTTATTTAGATAATAATATAATACATACTAGGATTATTTAATGACATTAAAATTGCAAATTTTTCTTTCTTTTTCATCTTTATCCTGTTATATGATAAAAAAAGCTGCTTTGCAAACCTTTTTTTTTAACACGTGGCTTTCCCCACCTCCCTCCAGCTTAGTCTGTCCTGCTCATGGCTATTCGCTTGGAATTGAGCTTGTGCTAGCACTAATTTTCCAATTCAGTTTTATCAATTTTGTATTTACTTTCTCTCAGTAGTTTAAATAACAACAGCCATGCGTTCTTATTTATAACATAATTTATCTATTTTGGCTAATTCCATGAAAACTTATCATGTCTGGCACACAGCTGAAAATGCTAAGCACAGCTATGCATGTTGGCCACCGTTATTTTCGAAAAGTTTGCTTCGCCTTATTCAATTGATGAGATATCTCCGATAAAATAAGTCACATTTTTGCGTTCTAAAATACTGGTAGCCAACAAGCGCACCGATTTTCTTTTGTGTGTCAGACATGACAAGTTTCCATGGAATTAGCCTTTTTTTAGCGAATTATCGAAGCGGAATTGTTATTTTTCCTTTAATTTAATCTTTATAAATTTTCTAAAAAACCTCTTTATCTTCAATTTTTAATATTTTAATAACCTTGACTATTATTTTAACCTGTTTAAGACTTTTTAAATTATAATTTTTATTTTATCCAATGACTCATATAATAGCAAAAGAATTAATTCATGGACTGGGCGTAAAGTTGCCTGCAACTGGGAAGCTTCCCAGCCCCGGAAGGCGTAATTTTTTTGTCAGAGTGTCAACATTAATCTGAAAATCAGAAAAAAAACGCACGTTTGAATGCAAACAAACATAGGTACAAGTGACGCCATCTATGATCAAAATTTAGAAATAATTATCTCCATTCGCTTGAAGAAACCTGAGAAGCATTTTAGTCCAAGTCGCACTCCTGTACGAAAATTACTTTATTTTATACTGAATTCTTAAATTTGCCCAGGAATTGTCCAACACCTTGTTTAAATAACTCACAGTCACATTAATACAAAATTGCAAAAGTGTTAAAAATGTAGAAAATAAAATTATATTAATTAGATAGCCATGTCATTAATTCTCTAAAAGTTACGCTTTTTGGAATTTTATACGATCCCAGTAGATATTTAGATATTTTGTACTAAATATTTTCGCACGCCATTAACCCTCTCGCTGCGGAACCCGAGATATCCTCGGGCATGCATTATTCCGTCTAATTAACACTATTTGGTTGTTCCCACCTGTTATTTTTAGTGAAAACTTTGATTTAATCAGGACATTTTCCCCGATTACGTTAGTAAAAAAATTCTGCTTTAAAACCGGTGACGAAGATTAAAAATTCTGTAATAGACGCTCATCACGAAGGATTACTTACGCAGCGAGAGGGTTAAGGATGGTTTTGATGGATGTTTTATTATAATGCTTAGGAAAAAAAAACTTTTCAATAAACAATACCTCATGTTTTCTTCTATTGTCGATGGTAACCAAAGTTTCTTTCAAAATAGAGCATCTAGAATCAGTCGATGCGTTTCGAACCAAAATTAAAACACGATCTCCTTCACGGAGGGAATGCATGATGCTCGTCAAGCAAAATGATCCTTCAATTCCTATTATCCACGAACGTCTCGGATTGATCAGGTGATTCTCCTTGAATAGTAAAAAAAATCAAACATTGCCTTTTAATATTAAATGCAAAAATTAAAAAAAAGTGTTAAAAAAACATAAAATACAATTACAAGCTCATTCTAATTTGAAGTATCTTTTCACCAACATGATAAAAATCTTATGTTTAATTAAAAATAAAATGTGCCTCTTCGTTCAAAGATTTTAGTTGAGTGCTAAAGGACAAAATTACCATAAATATTTATTATTGCGTTTTCTATCCAAATGAACAGAGAAAACAATGATTTATTCTATCTTATTTTACAACAAATGACAAATAAATAAATTCAAAACTTACCAAGTAAAAATGCATCATATATATCTTTATTAGATTAGCGCTGCACAACTAAAACAGTCTAAAATTGACTTATGTTATAGTTTCTTTCTTCTTTAATTTGTTCCGTGCATTCATTTGACACTCCTGCTAACACAGCCATTAGTTACATTATCGTATCAAACAAATAACTCACACATGAAATAGATTTTTTAAAACATCACGATTGAAAATTATTTTAAAAGGAATGTCACTAAATGGGACTACAGGTTGCAAAAAAATTTCATTCAAAAGTTTATTTTTCTCTATTCGATGAAATGAAATTTGCAAAAAGTGAATTTATGCGAATTTTAGTTACGATCTATGAGCAATATTAGCGAAAGCATAGCTGCCAACTTGTACGGATTTTCTTACCACTAAAATTTTATAGAAATTTTTGACATATTTAAACGTTAAAATTGCTTGAATTTTGGTGATTCAGTTAGCTAAAATTTTCTGTTGAATTTTAGTGGTATGAAAAATCCGTACAAGTTGGCAGCTATGCGAAAGCCTTAGCGCAGGCCATTGCCAGCATTTTTATACATTTCTCAGGGCTCGCAGCGTTCCTAAAATTTTCACACTTTGCTACCAGTATTTTAAATAAAACTTCTTCGTGGTAGATTCCTTTAAGATTTATAATAGAATTATACAATAAAGATTGTCGTTTTAAAATAGTGGTAGCAAAGTGCGAAAATTTTAGGAACAGTGCGAGCCCTGATTTCTAGAAATAGCAACTAGTTTTTTGGAAGCCATTCAAAATGGACTATTACTTTTCCGAAGATGACAGAAAAGTTCGTAATGACAGAGATAGAACTTTGTATATCTAAAAATGAAAATATAGCCTTGATATTGTAAGGTAATCGGGAAGTTGCAACCTGCTTGTAATAGCATAGAAGCCTTTGTATGGCTTTATCAGCTGGTTTGATGACACCAATGGCAATTCCCTTATTTGTAATCTTATCGAGGACTTGCAATCAGCAGGAAACAAACCAGCAACTATTTTTTGTACCATTCGTTACTTGCCTTATTGTTAGATTATTATTCCGATCACCGTATTTAATCATGTGTAATTCACACATAGTTTAATTTCCCTATATATACCTAGATGGATTTCTTTATACCTTTATTTAACTATTTTTTTATTATATAGAAAGATACACTATTTCAAAATAGTTAATATCTGCGATTAATTATTTTATTTTCATGAATTGTATACTTAAAAGATATATTTTCTCAGATGATCTCAGCACTTCTCAAGACACACAAATAAAATAAATACTTAAAATATACATAAAGCACAAATAATTGTACAAAAATTACTTTCAGGTGCATAAATATAACATAAAGATATTTAAAATATCTCAAAATACATCAGGAAAACCTAGAAAGTTTTCAACCATTACAAGGACGTCTTCAGCAGGATTTAAATGTTGATACTATTTTCTTATTCGAGAATTAATAGTAATTCTCGAATAAGCGCAAAGAAAATAGTGACAACATTTAAGTCCTGCTGAAGACTGCCTTGTAATGGTTTAAAACGTTTTAGGTTTTTCTGATGTATTTTGAGATATTTCAAATTTGTAATTTAAATGTCTTTATGTTATATTGATGCATCTAAAAGTAATTTTTGAACAATTATTCGCTCTTTATGTATATTTTAAGTATTTAACTCAAGGTGAATATAGCACTAGAATTTTCATTTTCATTTTCATTTATTAAAATAAATACTTTTAAAGGAATATATTTAGAAGCTTGATAATTGTAAAACAATATATTAACCTTTATTGCATAGTGATGTAAATTTCCATCAACTTTTTATTGAATTTTTAACCCGTAACTGGAGACGGGAGTCAAGGAGACTCCGCGTTGCTTATTTGCTCTAATTAATTATCAGGTGGTTTTTTGTCCTTGAATGCAATCATCTCCTCAGTACCTTAAAGTTGATCTTTCATCAGTATTTTGGCAGAAGTGCAAGTTTGAACATGCGCCTATATCCGAGTTATTCTTTTTCAAAGTTTTCGTTACTATTTATGGAGTCAGATTGACTCCACGTCTCTGAAACTGTGACTGAAAAAATATATAACGCACCAGTTAATTTATACGTATTTAGCATTGCAATCCGCTTCCTTTGTGAAGAATAATATATTGTTGTTTAAAAGAAAATGGATAATACTCAACCAGGACCTTCCAGGAAAAAAATTCGGCCATGTGATCCAGATTTTGAAAAAAACTGTAATGCAATGGTTTGAAGAATGCGATGTTGCGGAAGATGACTCTCATATTAGACATATTATTATTTATTATTTTATGACACTTTCAGAAGAAGATTAAATGTTGCAAAAACCAACGCAGGCAGTTGTGCACTTGTCTGCTTGTATTGCAGGCACAAACAGGAATATAATAGTAGACAATTGTTTTTCATCAGTTGAGCTTGTAAAAGTTTTGAAGGAAAAATCTTAACCTATGTTGAAACAAAAAAAAAAATAATAATAAATAAAATAAAAAAAATAAAACAGAAATACCTAAAGAATTCCTTCCAAACAGAAGCAGAATAGTCGGGAGTTCAATTTATGGCTTTTCGAATGACTTAACTTTGGTATCATATTTTCCTAAAAAAAGCAAAGCTGTATTGCTAGTGTCGTCTATGCACTCATCAATATCCCAAGATACAGACATCAATATGCCGGATATTATCGCTTTTTATAATAATAACAAATCTGTTGTTGATGCCTTGGATGAAAAATGTGTCATATATTGGACTGGTCGGAGAACGAGAAAGTGGCCAATAGCTATATTTTCCCGCCTTATGTATATAAGTGCAGTTAACGTATTTATTATTTACCAGGCCACATGAGACTATAGAAAAGAGTCAAGGCTAGATTTTATAAAAAACCTCGCAAATCAGCTTGCCGGAAAATAGTTAGTTAGAGGTTAACAAATACCCGTCTTCGACAGGAAGTGAGATTTTAAATTGCGAATATACTTGGTAAAGAAGAGAAAAAAGTAGATGCAGATAGCAGTTTAAAATTACCTACTAGAAAATACTGTACCATTTGCCCCAAAAAGTTGAAACGGAAAACATCTACTCTATGCCATTCTTGTAAACACCCAGTATGTGGACAATGTTCCGTAGCCGTATGCCCCAGCTGCATTTGAATGATGTAAAAAGCAAAAATATTAAAGAAATATTCTTAAGGTAATATTTAAAAATATTGTATTCTTCATTTTTGTTTGTTTCATTCTAACAGTTATTATTATTAGTGTCATCCCATGATATCTAATCGAAGTAAGTACTCATTAAAAGGTTCTTTAGGTTTTTCTTATATTATCTTTCCAACAATTAATATTATAACATTTAACAGCTTTAATATAATTATTTTTAAAATATTTGGTAATTACATGATTTCCAGACTATATTGCGTTTCCAAAATAAATCCCAATGCTGTTTACAAAAGATAAAAAAGAAAAATAACATTGGAGTCATTTTGACTCTATGTCTCTGACAACGTAAGGAAATTCATGTCTCCAGTTACGGGTTAATACATAAATCAAATTCTTTCAAACACTATATTTATATAGAATTATTAATCCTCTGAAAAAAAAGTATGCTACTAAATAAAGTTAAAAATCTATCTTAAGATTTCTGGTATCTAATCCTTAATAAAAAATAACACAATTCTGAAAAAATAATTCATGCAATTAAGGGTTAAAAACGTATTTAAAAATAGACAAAGCATTTTCAAAAAAATATATATATTTATTATAAAAATTCATGAAAATAATGTAATTACTCACAGATATGAAATATTTTGAAATAGTATACTATACTTAAGAGATAAAAAAATAAATATTAAAAAGCATAAAAAATTCATCTATTTTCGTATGGAAATTAAATATTTTCAAATTATACATATTTGCAGGATGGAACTCACGAGACTGCATTGTAAAAAATAATTTTTTATAGATGTCTAAATCAAACTGTCAATAAGATCAGTTTACATTTATGCGATTCACAAATAATTAGGATAAAACACACAGTACAAGTGAAATTGTGAATTTGCTCGGCCATATAAGCGATACATTTAACCATTGCAAAATATGTGAATCGGAACATAAGTTCAAAACGAAAAGATTGTAAAAATGTATAAACAGTGCTATCTGTACCTCACTAATACTAGTACATTATTATTTATTAATCAAATATCTAATAACTATCATAGATTCATGAACAAGAGTTTATATTTCGAACGACTTTTTTAACTTTGTATGTGCAAGTAGTAGGAAAAAGGGTGTTCGATTGTGGCGGAGGATTGGGGATTGAGGAGGGATGAGGAAATCGTACTATAGTACGAGAGGGTTTGAGAGGTATGTGTGTTAAGTTCTTATCAGTCGGAAAGGAGATAAGATAGGATAGTGAGATAAGATAATCTGATAGTGAGATAAGAGTAAAGTGTGGAAAGATCATGCTATAGTAGGAAAGTATTAGTTTAGAAGAAAATTATAGATAGTTTTCGAACGTAAGGAATCGATTTAGATCATACTAATAGAATTCAAGTTTGAATATTAACCAAGTTTTAATTACTTATATAATTTATACTATGTATATGCTAGTATACTAGTATATATTCTAGTATAAATAGTATAAGTATATAAAACTTGGTTAATATTCAAACTTGAATTCTATGAATGATGCAATAAAAGCTTCCGCTTTTATATTTAATATTAATAATTTTAATAACGGTTAAGTAATCAATCAAATATTATCAATGATTATACTTTAATACTATGAAAATCAATCTTTGTTCACAATAGTGAGAAAGTTTTTAATAGGATTTTTGTTTGCAAATACGTGATATCCTGGTACTTAATATTTCACAAAATAAGACTGAAGAAAATATCCAACCTACATATTCAAGAACTAAATTGAAAAAGGCTGACGTCGTGTTAAGAACTCATATCAGTTAGACCTCGTGACTTGATAACATAGTCTGATTGTACATTGAACATTCCAGAAGGCATGATGGAAGCACGTGATATCTTATCGATTACGTCATGATTTGCAATCTGATAAACTGAGCATTTCTTTTCTGACTCTAAGTACGGTAAGTCCCACTATTTTTCGATATGTACATATCGAATAATAATATATTGTATGAATGTATAATTTGTTGCTTTTTATATGAATGTTTAAGTATAGTTGTTTTTTAAAGTTTTGCAATGTTGGTATAGCGTATTATAATATATAAAACTTGGTTAATACTCATACTTGAATTCTCTGAATGATGTAATAAAAAACTTCGCTTTTATAGGAAATTTAAGTTGCTTCTAAATATATTATTATCCAGTTAAATAATGAATGATCATACTTTAGCAGTATAAAAATCAATCTTTGTAGTTAGATCACATGACTGATAATACAACCTGATTGTAGATAGATCGTTCAGAAGGTATGAAGGGGGAGGCACGTAATGTCGATTACGTCACTATGCGCAATGCAACATGTTAAACGTTTGTTTTCTCAGTTCAGACATGGAAAATTTATTATTTTCTGACATGCATATATCAAATTTTTACTATCTTATAGTATTTTTGAATACTTTATTAAGTTAATTTTTAAAAAATATTTTTTAAACTGTGGAATATAACGCTTTTAACGTTTCGAAATGTATAATTATAGGATATAATGAGGGTAGGATGATAACATAAAGATTTATAATTATTTAACTAAAGCATAGTGAAAGTTACAATACATATATACTAAACGAAAACACAGTGAAAGTTTTAAAGTCTTATATACAGGTAGATACGCAAACTCACTTTGGTAAATTGTAACTTTTTCTGCTAACTTGTAATACTTGAATTGACTTGAATTTGAATTAATATGATTGATTGATTACTTGTATTTGAAATCTTGATTGGTTGATTGATTGATTGATATGATTGAATACTTTTATTTTAAATCTAATTGAACTTTTTAAAAACATTTTTGAAATTTTTTTTTCATTTTTTTAAAACTAGATTTTTTATTTTTAAAATTTTGGTAAACTTATTTATTTATTTTTTAATTTTAATTACTATAACTTTTTTTTCTTTTTACTTAAAAAATATTTTTGTTAAGTATATATATGTATGTGTGTGTGTATATATATATATATATATATATAAATCTATTGCTTCTATACGATAAAAAAGAAGATATATACTAAACTATAACATGTTGAAAGTCATGTGCATGTACAGTCAGGTAAACTCGCTTTTGCAAACTTAATTTAAGAAGTTTTTAAATATTATTTTAATTTTGATAACTTAATTATTTAAAACTTTTTCAAAAGTTTTAATTTTTTTAATTTTGTATAACTCTATAATTTTTTCAAAGTTTTAATTTTAAATTTTATAAAGTTTTTTTCAAAGTTTTAATTTTTAAAATTTTAATTTTTAAAATTTTATAAAGTTTTTTTTTCCAAGTTTTAATTTTTAAATTTTATAAAAGTTTTTTTTTCTTTCAAAGTTTTAATTTTTAAATTTTATAAAAGTTTTTTTCTTTCAAAGTTTTAATTTTTAAATTTTATAAAGTTTTTTTTCTTCAAAGTTTTAATTTTTAAATTTTATAAAAGTTTTTTCTTTCAAAGTTTTAATTTGTAAATTTTATAAAGTTTTTTAAGCTTTTTAATTTTAAAAAGTATAAATTATAATATTAAGATTATTAGTTTAATGTTTTAAACTTATGTTATATTTTTTATTTATTAAAGAATTGTTGTTTTCTTAAGTTATACATATGCAAATTATACTCTAACACTCTATTAAAAGTTCTAAAAGGTATAGCAAAATAAACATACATATTAGTAATGATATGATTGATTGATTAATTAATATGACTGATTGATTAATTGTTTGATATATGTATTATGTTAACGGTTTTATTCTTTTTAGAAGAATAGTATTAACATTTTAATTCTTGAAAGGTATGAATCATAGCATTAAGGTTTTTAGTAGGGCATTTTATAGATATGTTATACATTTTTAATTGTTATGGGATTGTTTATTTCTTTAGTTATACATGTACGAATTATAACATTCTTTTAAAAGTTGTAATAGGAGTACCATACTCGAACACTTTGAAAAATAAACATACAGGTTAAAGAGGATAGGAATACATTTTGTTTTAAACAATTCATTTTGAGTGGTGGTTTTATCCTTTTTGAAGAATTGTATGGTAACAGTTTTTATATACAGGGTGAATGATAAGTAAATATTATTTAATTGAATAACATTAATTAGACAGAATTTGAAATATTATGTATTTTTCTTTTCAGTATAGTATTATATGAATACTTAGTAATTGTCTACTTAATTGAATACAATTTTTAGTAGAATGTTGTATGAATACTTAGTAAATATTATTTAATTGGATACAATTACTTAAACAATGTTTGAAATATGTTATATTTTTTTCTTTTTAGTATAATATTATATGAATACTTAGTAATTGTCTACTTAATTGAATACAATTTTTAGTAGAATGTTGTATGAATTAGTAAATATTATTTAATTGGATACAATTACTTAAACAAAGTTTGAAATATGTTATATTTTTTTCTTTTTAGTATAATATTATATGGATACTTAGTAATTGTTTACTTAATTGAATACAATTTTTATTAAAATGTTATATGAATACTTAGTAAATATTATTTAATTGAACACTATTACTTAGGCAAAATTTGAAATATTATATATATTTTTTCTTTTAGTATAATATTATGCGATTACTCAGTAAATATTATTTAATTGTGCACCATTACTTAGAGAAAATTTGGAATATTATATATTTTTCTTTTTTATTATAGTATTATATGAATACTTAGTAAATGATTACTGAATTGAATACAATTTTTAGTAAAATGTTATATGAATACTTACTAAATATGATTTAATTGGATACAATTACTTAGATAAAATTTGAAATATTATACATTTTTTTCTTTTTAGTATAAGATTATATGAATACTTAATAAATATTTACTTAATTGAATAGAATTTCTTAGACAAAATTTGAAATACTAACCATCCTTGGCGACCAGTTTGGTCTCCCTTAAAATTTATGTTTGGGGAAGAACATTTTGTATCATGTTACTTTTATTCATAATTTAATTTGTTTGGACTCTCTTAAATATAATTAATATAATCCCGTAAGCAAATATTAGTTTTTGTTGCATTAAGATATCTCAATTTGTTGATTTTCTATAAGCAAGTAATCCCTATTGGTTCGCAATGAATGTTTAGAGGAATTTGTCGGAATATTAGAGATATCGCCCAGTTGGCGTCCCTTTCGACGACTAATTTTGCTCGCACCCTCTTTATAGTATGGATATGTATAAAATGATTTTTAATAACCAATGAGTATTTTCTTTTTAGTAAAATATTATATGAATACATAGTAACTAATTTTTTAATTGAATACTATTTCTTAAACAAAATTTGAAATATGAAAATATTATTTAATTGAACACAATTACTTAGATAAAATTTGAAATATTATATATATTTTTTCTTTTTAGTATAATATTATATGAATACTTAGTAAATATTTACTTAATTGAATACAAATTCTTAAACAAAATTTGAAATATTATATTTAATTTTTCTTTTTAGTATAATATTATATTTAATTTTTCTTTTCAGTATAATATTATATGAATACTTAGTAAATATTTACTTAATTGAATACAATTTCTTAGATAAAATTTGAAATATTATATTTTCTTTTTCTTTTTTAGTAGAATATTAGTTGAATACATAGTAACTATTTACTTAATTGAACACAATTACTTCGACAAAATTTGAAATATTATACATTTTTTCCTTTTTAGTACAATTGTAGTTGAATACTTAGTAACTATTATTTAATTGCTTATAATTATTTATACAAAATTTGAAATATGATATTTATTTTGTTTTTTAGTAAGATATTATATGAATACTTAGTAGATATTATACAGTAATTATTATTAAATGTTTTAAAATATTTTGTAATAACTTAAACAAAGTTTGAAATATGATATTTATTTTTTCTTTTTAGTATAATATTAGTTGAATACTTAGTAACTATTTACCTAATTGAATACAATTGCTTAGACAAAACTTGAAATATTATGTATTTTTCTTTTTCAGTATAGTATTATATGAATACTTAGTAATTGTTTACTTAATTGAATACAATATTTAGTACAATGTTATATGAATATTTAAGTAAATATTATTTAATTGAATACAATTACTTAAACAAAATTCGAAATATGTTATTATTTTTTTTTTAGTAAAATGTTATGTGAATACTTAGTAAATGTTATTTAATTAAACACAATTTTTTTCATGAAATTTGAAATGTTGGTAGAGCAAAAATAAAGAAGATGTTTCACTTACATACTATTTATTAATCATTTTCAATAGTTATATAAAGGCAAATAATTTTAAAAAGGTGTGTATATTCAAATAAATTTATATGTTTAGACAAAATTTTCATTTATGCATTTTGATAAGATGATGTATAAACTCAAAGTCGAGATAAAAGATAATGTTACAGTGATTACATTTATATTTCTTAGAATGAATTTTTTATGTTTAGTTAAAATAGACTTTGATGAAAATGAATTGGAACATTTATCCCAATTGCATGAGTTGAGAGTCTTCTCGTGAGACTTCATGTGAATTTTTAACAAAAACCTGCTTAAATAGTCTTTTCCACATTAATCACATTTATATGCAGTGGCTGTCTTGGAATGAGTTATACTATGACGTTTTAAATCAGTTCTTTGCATGAATGTTTTATGACAAATTCCACATTCAAAGGACTTTATCTTTAAAGGAGGTATTCCAATATCCGAAACGTGTGTCTCTTGGTCGTATAAAGCGGGTTTCATTTCGTTACATTTATCCTGCTTGGAGGACTTGTGAATCTTCTTGTGTTTTAATAAGTCAGACTTTCTTGAGAAGGCTTCATCACATGAATCACATTTATGTTGCGAAGGTATCTTTAAATGAGATAATTTATGACGATTCAAAACAGTCTTTCTAGAGAATGTTTTTTGACAGATGTCACATACAAATGGTATTTCTCCTGAATGTATGATCAAATGTTGGTTTAAATTACCTTTTCGTAAAAAAAGACTTGCTGCAAATAGTACATAAAAAAGGTGACTTCAGTTTTGATACAGAGGATTCCACTTCATTATCTGAAACGGGTTCTACTTTAGGTTGTACTGTTAATATAATGTCTTGATCATTTAATCTTGATACATCATCGTTTAACATAGTAGAATATCCATCTTGAGAACCAGCCATATTATCTTAAGTGTAAAAACGTCTTCACACATTCAAAGAAAAGCAAACACTAATGAAAAAAGTCTCGTCCCATTCAATTTCATATAATCATAGGGGGCACATGTTAGAAAATTTTAATGATTGGTGCATAAATTTATAAATAACACGTGACATAAAGTATAAAGTTCACGGGAAATGGATCAATCAACTATCAAAAGGTACTTTTGTAATGTCTGAAAAGTATATGATTATTCGAATTACGAGTTTGAATTCATCGTTCTAACGTTTTACAAGTTAATTTTATTATTTCACTGAAATATATGTTAAACCAATGTTTAAACTAGTACTAAATTTTATTAAACACTACAAAAGAATGAGTGGAAGTGTAGCAGTAGTTTTAAAATTCATTAGAATTAATGTAGAATCATTAAATAATTATCTATTGCAATAACGAACTAGGAGCTGATTTAATTTATAATAATTGCTTATTGTATAACTTTTGCAATTATAACTCCCGTTAAGTTAAATTAATATTAAACGAAAGCATAATAAAATGATAAGTATTTAGAAAAGATAGTGTCCAAAAGTGTGGTAGTAAATGTTGGGGCACGGTTTGCTCAATGCACAGCGTATCACCCACAAAAAATGAAATTTGACTCATAGTTCATAGGTTCGAAACCAGGGTTTGGTAAAATGAACATACTCTCACGCGCAGAATCTATAAAATAAGTTAAACAAAAAATAAAAATCGTATACATTAGATCGAATCAGTTAAACTAAAAATAAAAATCGTACACATTAAAGTAATTCTCAAATAGTGCATAGCATATCAGTCACAAAAAATGAAATTTGTTACGAAGTTCGAAACTAAGGGATGGTAGAATGAGCCTACTCTCGCATGCGAAATCGATAAAATCGTATACATTAAAGTAATTCTCAAAGTGTAGTAGTAGTTAAAATAGGTACTGTTGACTTATCTTAAGTAACCGACAAACCAACGCACATAAATGAGAGGACCAAAATTTTTGCCTTGAAACATCTAAAATCTCGACTTACAGGTATAGTTTCTTGGCTTGATCAGTTAAACCTACTTCAAATTATCAAGTCAAGAGACTATTTTGTTACAGGTTCGATTCCAAGTGAAATTTTTATGAAAAAAACCTAATAACAATAGTTTCCAATTCCTGCCGGTAGATGGCGCCACCTAGCATTTTCATGTCCAAATTCTAAGTCGATTCCAAAAAATAAGCTTCCTCTCAAAAAGTACTAAACTCTTATGTTATAGTATAACATTACCTTATATGGACATTCATTCAAACCCTAATATGCCACGAAAAATTAAGCCCCGTCTTAAAATTTAGCCCCCACCTACCCTATCATACTATAGTATGATCTAGATCGATTCCTTACGTTCGAAAACTATTTTTAATTTTCTTCTAAACTAATACTCTCCTACTATAGCATGATCTTTCCACACTTTACTCTTATCTCACTATCAGATTATCTTATCTCACTATCCTATCTTATCTCCTTTCCGACTGATAAGAACTTAACACACATACCTCTCAAACCCTCTCGTACTATAGTACGATTTCCTCATCCCTCCTCAATCCTCAATCCTACGCCACAATCGAACACCCTTTTTCCTGCTACTTGTGCAGCAAACGATTAACAGTAACTCTAATATTATTATGCAATAAAATTCAATCTGATAATATTAATTATTTTAAAAAAGCGTTTTACTTTCTTAAATAAAAAAATTATAAAACATATATGCTTACTTTCCTCAAAATATACTTTATGTCTCTTCGTTGCTTTCAATCCCATAATAATAAAAATCACATGATCATGACCTTTGTAGAATGTATAGGGCATAGGCAGAAAATCCGAATATTCGCTTCAAATACCGTAATTTCCGGCGTATAATCCGCGGATCAAACAATTCTGTTTGGTCCCAGAAATTTTATTTAGTAATTGAAGTCAAATATTTACCGCGATCTGATAAGTTACATTTTACCTTAAAAAGTTTCTGGGTCGAAAAATGATTGTTTGTTCCGCGGATTATACGCCGGAAATTACGGTACTTTATACGGAACTGAGCGTAACGTTTCCGACTTAATCAGTAACTCAAAAAGAATTCACAGTTTACACTACATTTTGGGAATCGTTTCCGCTATGGACTGTAAAGTTTCTGATTTTTTACAGTGTAGCTTCTTCCTTTTAGGTAGCTTCCATAACCAAAAGTAAGAAGCTATTTAAATTAATTCCATATGGGAATCTATAACAAAGTTTATTTTCTCCTTTTTTTGTTAGAAAATTAATAAACTAATAACAAAATAAATTTATATTAATTTTTCTTATACTATAGCTGTAAACAACAAATTCTTACCAAAGATAAAGACAGGATTAATTTTTATGTAAGAGCTTTTTCTGCCATAGTACTTATATATTTCACTTAGCATTCTGACAGGAAGCAATCCACAAATTTTAAGTATTTCTCATAGAAAATGCTTAAATTTTTTTTCTCTATTAGAAATCCTTAAAAAATCTTGCATATATGTATTGCAGTTTTCTTTATGTCTCTAGACTTGAATCAGTTTCACAGGATCATAAGCATGTCAATTTCTGGACTCGTGCGTTTTTTTAAGAACGCACTTACATCTTTTAAGAAATGTCTTAATCTATGGACTTACATACATTTCTGAATGCATCACAGTGCGGTGTTAAGAAATCTGGTGTATTATTTATTCGGAAATTCAGAATTCATCCCGGAAACACTGAATAGTAACTTTTTCTGTTTAATTCACCATTTTCTTGTTCATTTATTATATAAGGGAAATATAATTATTTAAATTTCCTAGCTAGTATTTAGAATGTGCGCGTAAAAAATCCACCATATCATAGCTGCCAGCTTGTACGGATTTTTCATGCCACTAAAATTTAATAGTAAATTTTAGCTAATTGAAACACTGAAATTTAAGCATTTTTAATGTTTAAATAAGTCAAAATTTTCTATTAAATTTTAGTGGAAAAAGAATCCGTACAAGTTGGCAGCCATGCCATATTACACGACATTGCAACTGAGGACTTAACACTATATCTATCGATGTCAAGTGACACATTTTTAAAGTTTTCCTTTATGTTTATTTTGAATCATAGTTTTTGAATGTAATAAGCATAAAAAATTCTTCAATATATTTAAAATTACTTATAATTATTCCAATTTAAAAATCATTAATGAAAACCTATAAATCGAATTATTTTAAAAGGTTTCATTTCACACCGGTAGAAATAATCTTAACAACTTCTTTACCAGGTCACTATGTATACATCCCAGATACTGTTATTTTATTCTGTTTGTACTGTTTTGAGAAAACAAAGCTCTGCAATACACTTATACTTGGATATTTTAAAAAGAAATCAACCAGAGGGACTTTTTTCTGTAAATTGTTGTAGGATTGCATGTAAACATTATCGCCAGACCTGACTCATTGTCAAAAGATTAAGGCAATCTAAATTAATTTTCAGGTTTTTTTTAGGTTATTTGGATGGAGATTTTTGATGTCTACAAATTTTGATATAGTTTGTACTCTCGAAAGACCGTGCAAGAAAATTTTACTAAACAATTCGAGTTTTTTTTCTAAATATAATTTACAGGCTAGTACTACATATCGCATACTGACATTATAAAGTATGTATTACTGAATTACCTGTAATAAATCTAGAATGCCAGTCAAATTTGTAATTTGACTGGCCATCAGAATATACCCGTTCACTCGTGGCCGCAAACTGAGTCTTTCAGGCCAAGGATAATTTTTCAGTTCTCGATGTCCCACAACTGTTACAGGTCTCCCAGCATCATTCAACTTTTCAACTAAATAGTTGCTTCCTGTAAAATATGATAACATTGTATTGATTACGTCTTCTTTAGATTAGAGTTTTAATTTAGAATTTGTCATTAACAACTTAACAGTTTTGCCCGAACTCTGTTCGCGCAAGAAAAGTTAGCATGCTTCGTTACTAAAAGCTTTTCTACACCACTAATTTTTGCATGAAAACTTCGGTTTATCAAATGGCAGACTTTTCTCGATTACTTAAGGAAAATATTTTTGTCCTTAAAAAATGGTGTTGGCTCACTGTTTAAAGTTTATTGTGCAAAACAAAATGTGTCAGAAGTGGTTAAAAAACTCAGCTAATCACGTATTTCTGTGTGCTTTAGTTCATAATCTGGATGTTTCATATTCTTTCATAGACACACAATGTCCATAGATTCGTATTCATTTGCATCCGTTTGTGTCTTCTTTATCAGACAATTCTAAGTGCTTAATAAAGCAAGTTTTATATTTATAATTTAGACGACTGCAGACTGAAAGAATGTACATAGATATCACAAAACATTGTTAGAAGTCTAAAAACAATTTCATAGAAGAATTGTCCCGAACATGTGGTCATGTTAGTAAGTGAAACCCAAATCAATGTTTTAAAAATATATATAAATGTGAGGTATTTAAAATTAAATTTCATCTGCTATAATTGCACCTGTGTCTCTAAACAATATGAATAAAAATGCATCCATAATGAAAATACAGCATTAAGAAGCAGGAGAGATACAATCTCCTTTGCGTCTGGACGCCTAAAATTTGGTTATCAGCTTCACTTCCAGTGATCGTTTCCTGTCTTAAATATAGTCTTAAAAAATATATTAGATTTCCAAAACATTATATTTTGGCGATTTCATTTGGATATTTAAAAAAAAAAGTGACGTTAAATAATACTACTATTAAATTTTCAGAAATTAATAAAAGGATGCAAACTTTTTATTACAAGATTGCTTTAGTTTGCTTATGGTAGAAATATCTCCTATGCAGACATTCAACATTACAAATTCAAAATGAATTACAAGTCTCCCGAATTTTGAGTATCAATTTTTTGTAAAAAAAAATCGCTTTACAGAAATAAAAATTTCTGTGATTTAATAAATCAAACATTTAAATTATGTACAGTCAATATTTGGAGGAGTTGGCAACAATCGCTCTGTATTTTTTGGAAACGCCTCAAATAAAAACATATTTTACATTCGAATCAAATATCAATCTCTCATTAAATAATATTTAAAATTCAAAATTGCTTTTAAAAGTTAATTATTTAAATAAATATTTATTTAATAGAAACTAAAGTTCAAATAAGAAAGATTCTGAATCTGATAGAGAGCAATATTTAAGAATAATGTGTATACTGAATGAACACTAATAAAGAAACAGTATATTTAAAGTATGGATAAGATAAATAATAAAATAGAAATTCGTCTCTTTATGAAAAAAAAACAAAACAGTAAAGGCTAATTCCATGCGAACTTGTCATGTCTGTCACACACTACGATTTTTGGCTACCAGTATTTTAGAACTGAGAAATGTGACTTATTTTATCTGAAATATCTCATCAATTGTATAAGGCGAAGCAAACTTTTCGAAAATAACTGTGGCCAACAATCATAACGATTTTCAGCTGTGTGACAGACATGACAATTTCGAATGGAATTAGCCTAAAGCAAAACCAAACAAACTTTTAAAATAATACTGCAAATTTAAGGGAGAAACACGTTAAACAAATATAATGTTTCCGATTTATTAAAACTAAAATTAAACATTCTAATTTTCAATCCTTGAAATTTGAATCACGAAAGGACATGTGGGGTCATTCAATGACTCCGTAGTTAAAAAACACGTATTTATTTACTGCATCAAAAAATTCGAAAAAAATAGCCTTTAAGATTAATTTATTACTATATGTAACAGTTGCAGTCGTAGAATGAAATAGAAAATGCAATATTGTTGGAAAAAAAGATTTAAAAAATAAAATGGTCATTAATTTACATTAGGATAGAACTTGCATTAGGGTCGGAAAATAACCCCACCTGGTCATCTGAGGGTTAAACATTTATAAAATATATACCATTAATTGATAGCTTAACTTCGCTACACTTACATGAATTTTCTGTTGTTTAGTTTTTAACGAAATCTATTGTTATATAATATGCACAAATTTGCGTTCACTTGTTGCGTGGAGCTTCGAACAATGGTTTCTTTTAAAGTCTTATTTCTCAAATCAGACAGTCATTTTTAATGTCTACTTACCGGCCGAACAAAAGAGACCTCTTGTCAACTCTTCAGACAGAAAATAAAGAGAGCTTTTTTTTTTCACAATCAAAAGGAGGTTGTCATTTAAGATATGCTATTCAATATTATACTTCTAAAGATATCAATATTTTGTACAGCCTCTAATTTCAAATTCAATTCTTTTAATCATTAGCAAATTACCGTCATATTACGTTTACAAATTACCGTATTTGTGTCGCACCATGTATATGATAAGATAAAGAGAAAATAATTGTTACATCTCGTAAATATGGCGCGGCTTTCTAATTTAACAGCATAAATTTCGTGAGCTTGCAATTAAAACCCTTAACGGCAAATAAATCACAAACAGTAAATTAGGGTATTTATTCGCGCATATTACGCCATAAAATGAATATTTTCATGATGATATAAAACGTTTCAAAAGTCTAGAAATACCAGACGGTATTTTTAATCAATGTAAACCAAACGCAGCATTTTTTTTCAAATTTGAATTTAAATATTTTTATTTATATATATTTTTTTTCTGCATAGGATAGTTAAGGTAAATCTCTAGTCCTGACCTTTCTTACTGATTCGATTTTGGATGCACATTTTCGAAATCGATTCTGAAATATAAAGTGACCACATAAGAAAAAGTCTGAAACACCAAAATAGAAAATGTAAAGAAAAAAAAAAGACACGTTTGCAGATCAGCCGCAATTGTCAAATGCAAGAAAAGAAAAAAAAGTTTGAAAATGTTGAAATTAAAATGAGTAATTTGAAAAGAACGCTCCTATAGGTTTAACATATGCTTTGGAATTTATTCTTGTAAGTAGTGTAGGGTTTAGGAACCTAAGTATCAAGACATACGTGGAGGATAAAGTTAGGCCAGCAGCGTTATATAGCAGGATTAATAAAAATCGATCCAATAGCCTTATTTCCATAAATATTGCCCCAAGACAAATATTTCCAATTACAAAGTTTCATATAAAAGATGCAAAATTAAATGACGTAAGTTGCAACCCCTGGCACTCTGTTTGAGAAAATACACAAACTAAATTTTTATTCGGGCCCCGTAAGGTAAAAATTCTAATTACAAACATTTTCCTTATCCATTCCTGAGTGAAACACGAAAAATTACATCTTGATATCTGAAAAACTCACAGAGATACTAAAATCCAAAATTCGCGACTTAAATCACTTAAGCATACCTCTGTGCGACGTGATATTCATGCATTTTGAATGCAATTATTGTGATCATCCGCAAAATTATACATTATTTAAATGGACATATCTCTGTGAGTTTTGTAGATAATAAGATGCATTTTTTGTGTTTCCTTCAGGAATAGACAAGGAATTTCCTAATTGTAAAATTTGCACTGTAAGGAACGTATAAAAAATTAATTTGTGTATTTTTACAGAAAACTCCTTAACTTATGCCATCTAATTTTGCACTCTTTTTTTATGAAACATTGCAATTATAAGTATGTGTCTAGGGGTAACATTTAAGGAAATAGGCTATTGGCTCCATCTTTATGAATTAGCCTGTATAAAAAATTTCTCGTTTGTTATACAATATTTTAAATATTTTAATTTATTTATTAATTTATTTACTTAGGATATCTCATGTCGATGTTTAACCGGGAATCCTTATTCTTTTTCGATATTACAGTGAAACCTCCCTGAAAGACCACCTCTCACAAAGACCGTTTATTTATGGTCTGTAATTTTTGGCTATAGGCTCAATGTTATTTTTCCTCCATTAAAGGACCACTATTTCCCGTCTCCCTCCCTGAAAGACAACTTTTCAAATTTTCAGTCGAAGGGTAGGATTACTTTACTTTGCATGGGGAAATTTCGTAACTCTATTTCTTTCCGTAAAACACGCTCAGCTAAGTCTACTCCCTTCGACCTCGTGAATAAAAAAAATCTCTACCCCCTCCCCTAAAGAATTTGTTTATAAAATTTATAAAATAAAGCATTTGTTTAAAGAGATCAAAGGATGTTTAGAAACAAAAATTGTTAATGAGAAATAGTTTAAATCAAAGCTAATTACAATTAATTCCTTCTTTAAAGCTGTATAGGCATGAAATATAATAAAAGAATTTAATAACTTTTTTATAGCATGCATTGCATGAAACTTTCCTGTACCCATCACCTCTATTCAGAGACCACCTCTCTGAAAGATCTATTTTTTATGGTCTAATGAGTGGTCTCCTTAGAGAGGTTTCACTTTATTTGTATTCTTATTCATAAGGACACTAAAGTAAGTTAAAAGTATCTCGAAAAAAAAAAACAAAATCGGTTCCGAAATTCAGGGTTTCCTCCAAAAAATCTTCCCTCAATTCCAAAAAGATAATCGGTTGGATATCTGTCTTAGATGTACTGTGGACTGATAATCCTCTAAAAATACTGACATACGTTCAAGAAATTTGTAATGAACCACTTAAAGATTACTTGATGATGCTTACTTAAAGATTTACACTTAAAAATTAAATTAAGAGCCTAAGCCTACTCTAGTCACTCGAATAATATGTTCCATTTACAGTACCATTCTTTTTTAATTTCTGTTTTCACTTTAATATTTTAAAAGGATTTTTTTTACTTTTTTCTTTTTTTGCATAGGATGGTTGAGGTCGATCTCTAGCGTTGTTAGTTGGTCCTTTTTCGATTTTGGTTGCAGAATTTATTTATTTTTAATGGGGTTACTTTCTATTTCAGAACCGGTTTCGAAAACGAAAGTAACTTTCTATGAAAATATCTGCAACCAAAATCGAAAAAATAGAAACTAAAAACTATCTTGATTAGAGATCAACTTTAGGTAACCTATGGAAAATAAAAATAAATAAATAAATAAACGAAAATAAAAATATTAAAATGCAAAGGAGAAACTGGAATATGACTTTGTCATATGCTTAACAATAGCTTGCGTTTCTTAGCATGACTAGTGTTAGCTCTGAAAGGCCTACGCTAGTCATGCGAAGACACTCGAATGCTAATGTCAACCCTCTCTGTGTAATTGTTTTATCAAAATAGGTTAAAAAACTGCTCATCTAACTCCTTCGCGGCAAGCGTTTTTTGCAGAATTTTTTATCCTTTATCACCGGTTCTTCAAAACAGAAATTTGTCTAATTTAATCGGGAAAATGCCCTGACTAAATAAGAAACCCTATTTCTCCGCCTCCTTCCGTGGCCATTGATTGGAAAAAATGTACTAACCATCTTGATAATCAAGATATTACGTTTCCCATAATAAACTCTACAACTGATATTGATTTGACTGTGGATTTTCTAAATTCTAAACTTATTGAAGCCCAAAACCATGCTACCTTCAATACCTTCAAAAATAATAACTCATTCATTCCTCCCCGTTATATATATAACCTGATTAAACATCGTAACCAACTCCGGCGACAATTTCAAAATTCTAGAGACCCCTCCCTTAAAAACCTTAATCAATAGAGCTAATAATAAAATAAAAAATTGCCTTTTTAAAGAAAAGCAAAAAAGTTGGAATAATTTCCTCAAAAATCTTGCTAGCGAGGATAATTCTCTTTGCCTAATCAAACGTAAACTCAATAAAAAATATTCTCCCATTCTCCCTCTTTCGGACAATAATATTAACTATGCTTATACTGACGAGGATAAAGCAAACCTACTTGCCAACTCCTACGCTTTACAATTCTCTCCGAACCCAAACCTCGCTAGCAAGCGCGTCTTGACAAGGTTAGTGAAACTGTTCTTCGCAATTTCCTGGCCGTCCCTTCTGATGACCCCCCCCCTTACAATTCAGCCTATTGTAATCCATAATATTATTAAAAAATTGAAAAAACGCAAGACCCCAGGTTACGACAAAATTTCTAACACTGCTCTTAAAAATCTTTCACCTAACTGTATTATCTATATCACCAATCTTACTAATGTTATCTTTAAATTTAACTACTTCCCGAAACCTTGGAAACTCTCTATCATATCACCCATACCCAAACCTGGAATTGATCTCTCTAATCCTACTAACTACAGACCTATCCCTCTCCTTCCTTCTCTCAGTAAAGTCATCGAACGTGTCATTAGGACCCAGTTGCAGGACTTTATTCAGCAAAACAACATCCTTATGCCTGAACAGTTTGGCTTTCGCCCTAAACATTCAACAAAACAGCAGCTCCTTCGCGTTGTAGAGTTTCTCAGCGAAAAGTTCAACGCGAAGATCCCAGCAGCAGCCATATTCCTTGACGTCCCAAAGGCTTTTGATAAAGTCTGGCACGAAGGCCTTATATACAAACTAATTAAGCTGAAATTCAGTGCCAGATTAATACACTTAATATACTCATACCTTTGCGGCCGTACATTTCGCGTCCGCATCAACAACATCTCATCCATCATTCTCTTTATCCTATCGGGCATCCTTCAAGGGAGCGTGTTGGGCCCAATGTTATTCAACATATTCTTCAATGACATCCCACGCTCATTATTCACATATTTAGCTCTCTATGCGGACGATACATGTATCTACGCCTCTGCACACCACCCGTATAGTCTATACAGGTACTTGCAAACTCACCTTGAACATTTCCTGGACTGGTGCGACCTATGGCGCGTTCTTATCAACGAAAATAAAACTAAAGCTGTATATTTCTTACGTAAATTTATCTTCCCTCCTAGACTAACAATCAATAATACTACAATTTCTTGGTCCGACGAGGCCAAGTACCTGGGTGTCATGCTTGACCGTCAGGGCTGGCTATTTGCCGGCAAAAAAGGGTTTCTGCCTTGCCAGTGGCAGAAACTGGTTATAACCGGCAGAAACTGGCATAAACACATTTCATGACATAATATGAGACTTTTTTACTAGTATTAAATTCCTTAAGTACATTTTATTCCATATAAATAACAAATGAAATATTGTGGGTAGTTTTAATTAAAAAATAAATAGATTTGTATTAGAAAAAATGAGTAATGTAACAGATAAAATTTTTGTTATAGTATGGTTATATAATTTTATATGTAAACAATTATTAGAGTATTTTAAAATTTCAGTTTAAAAATCAAATACAAAACTATATCCAATACTTATTTTAAATTAAACAATGAAGAAAAGAAAAATATTCAATACTTGCTCAAAATAATTTTCTGTAATTTAACGTATTAATTTAATAATAACACTATAAATTATCTCTCATAGAAATGTTATAGTTATATGCGGATCTTGTAATTCCATGAATTAAAAAAAAAATTAATTTAAATACAGTATTCAAAGGAACAAATCTGACTTTTTTTTTTCAATTTAAGACTGTTATAAGCATAGATCAAACTTTGTGCGAATTTTGGTAAAAAAGCTAAAATCTTTAACAATGATTTTACGCAGAAATAAATTACAGACGCGACAAAAAACGATTATATGGGATATTTTTGTCGTGTCTGTATGTTATTTGTGCATAAAATCGTTGTTAAAGATTTTAGCTTTTTTATTAAGACTGTTGAGAATGTTCCAACCACATTTTGCACTTACAAAACAAACAACTACAAAGGTTCAAAGCAGATTTGATACAGTAATAACCAACTACCATATGTTAACTTATTTACTTTATCCTAAGTATATGGGATCAAAATTGACATATGAGCATAAAGAAAAGGCAAGGAAATTGCTTGTTCTGATATTAATCCCAATTTTGTGCCACATATAATATCCTTTGAAGCAAAATCGACTCCTGCCTCAGAAACATATTTCTCCAAGGAAGCCCTAGAAAATGTCTTGCCCTTACCTTCTATGTGTTGGTCATCTTTAAAAACGAATACTGGTGAAAATGAGGATTTTCCAAATTTGCATCCTCAATAATGACATTGCCAGCAAGTAATGATATTCTTGAAAGAATATTTTCAAACTTTTCTTTCATTCAAAACAAAGAAACAGTGTGTTCAGATGGATTAGCAAAATTTTGTCCTATGCTATGTAATGTTCTGTGGAAAAAGTAATAATAGTATATTTGAGTGGCAATTTTGTTCTTTCAATATTGTAAAATAATTGTGCAAGATATTTCATTAAATTTTTTTTCTGTTATTTATTGTGCTTCAATTATTTAATTATCCCTCCGTCTACCAGACGGGTCCAATGGACCCGATGGGTACATTCGAAATATTTATTCTAACCAGAAATTTCTTTAAAATAAACTAAATATGTAAACCAGACAATAATGCGTTAAGTAAATAAGTTCAATAGTTTTAAATAAGAATTCTGATGTGTAATATTTTTATAAAACTTGAGTAAAATTTTCGGTAGTTCTAGGGTTAAATATTTTCACAAGAATCATAATATTTAAGTTATTGCATTGCATTATTTATTTAAAAATACTCTGAAAAATACATTTGTTAAAATATCACAGATTTTTTTGTAAATTTCTTTTTTTACTTTTAAATAAAAATTCAACTCTAAACAATAATATAAAATAGTTAAACTTGTACAGCATCAGACTACCATTGAAAATTTCTGTTTTTCAAGTGAAAAAAAATTAGTACCTATTATTATATAAACAAAGCATATTTATATGATAATTTTGAAACTTTTTTACAACTTTGAATAACATTCATAATCTTTAATTTTAATTTTTAACTTAATTGTTTACACATCAAATACATGTATGAATTAAGAATCATTGCACATTAAAGTTCTTATTAATATTATATCTGAGTTTCTGCCAGTTTTTGCCACTTACTGGCAGAAACTAGTTTCTGCCATGCCGGTTTTAACCGGTTATAACCGCTGGTTTTAACCACTCTGGCAGAAACTTGCCAACCCTGTTGACCGTAGGCTCACTTGGAATAAACATGTCCTTGCCATCAGAGGGAAAGTCGCTGGAGCCGCTCTTGCACTTAAACCTCTTATTAATAGTAAAACCCTTATAGTCTATAATAAACTCCTCCTTTATAATTCTTGCATCCTTCCAATCATAACTTATGCCAGTCCTGTCTGGAGCTTTACCTGTAAAACTACTATGGATAACCTTAGTAAACTACACAACAAAAACCTCCGTATTGTTCGCGGTGCCTCTAGGTACTTACGCAATTCCACCGTCCGTAGAGACCTCAATACAATCACCCTTAGAAAAAGAATAAAAGACCTGGCAAAAAATTTCTATACTACCTTATATGACCTCCCTAACGAAATTGTAGCAGAGCTCCCAGACTACGACGCCTTCGAGCCCCATCATCGTAAACGCCCTAAATATTGGTCCATAATGGACTCCCCGTGAGCTTTGTGTTCACGGCATTAGATTGCTATTGTCAATATTCTCTTTTTCATCCTTTTTCTTTTTTCTTTATATAACCCCTCTATATAATATATATATAGAAAAAAAATTATATTGGCTGAATAGTGCCTTTTTGTTAATGTAAGCAGCCTTGCTGCGTTCCTTAACCACCTTACTTGCCCAAGCTTGGTGATAGTTACCTGAACTAGTGCTAACTTTTATTTCTTTTTACATTAATACTCTATCTTATAGCAGTCTTGAACTGCAGATAAACCTACATTCAATATAAATTAATCTATTCTTTCAAGTTTTTAATTTATAATAACTTCCATTATGCTTTATTATCCACAGCACCTATGCTAGTAAAATCTTTCACTTTTCTATATTTAGTAGTTGTAAACAACTACACTTTTATTTCAATCCCAATGGCTCAAATTTTAAAAGATATCACAATACTCAGACTGGGTGTGAAGTTGATGACAACTGGGAAACCCCTTAACTGCTGCCTCACTGTTCAGCACTGTTCAGCACTGTTCAGCACTGAAATATTGCTTTTCCTTATTTAAAAATAAAAAATTTCGGTTATTCCGGCGAGAATTCAATATTGTAGAGATACTATTGCTTGCCATTCAAGGGGTTATTCAAATTTATTCTCTTCGTACCAACAATTTTTTTTAATAAACTAGGGGTCTCTGCCCCCTACGAGCTACGCTCGCCAACCCCCGTTCAGGCACCCCATATTCTAAAAGCATGTTAATTTCATTGGCCTTAAAAAGATTGAATTATAATTTTAAAAAACAGTGACGGTCTCCCTGTAAACGGGTTTTCATTCATTTTCCTTTGTTTGGAGATTTTTAAGACGACATCAGCCGCTGCTAAGAGATACAATGGTGGTTTTTGTCTTTGATTCAAAACAAGAAAGAAAAATCACGCGTATGGCATAGATTATGAAACACTATCCAACACTCCCTGAAAGCTTTAACAAAACTTCGTTATTTAGGGAAACAAGGTAAATGAGATAACTAACTAAACATATAAAAATCTAATTTCAGCAGTTACCATCCATAGCCAAATATTTATTCCAATTCTTCCGAACAGCCCTGTATTTGATCTGTAGGCTGATATATATACTATATAATAGAAAATTTAGTTTAGCAAGAAAACGCATTACAGGTTGAAATTTCTCTTTCAGCAATTTATACTAATAGTAGATGGAAACATACTTGAATACTTTTGTTCAGCCCTGTTGTTTACCTAGTACCTTTATTACACGCCACTATTTAGCTAAACTTTAATTCAAACTAAATCACTCTTAAAACTACTGAAATCGCATTTCCAGAATTTATCATCTATAGGCGGCCATGTATCCAATTCTTTGCGTGGCCCTGTATATCATTTTATCTATATTCTACAAACATTTCATAGAAAACTACATGCAGTTCAGCATAACACATTTTAAACCCACCTTTCAGTAATTTACGGTCATACTCAGTAACCTTTACGAATTCTTTTGCGTAGCCCTGTATATAAACTAACATTTACGCACACCATATAGTATCGGGGCCGTCGCGAAAAAACTTCCTTCTCTTACGGGCCCGCTTCAAGACGAAAATGCACAGCAAGATGGCGGCGCAAGAGATCTGAGTAGCAAACGAAATAGGTCGGATAGTTGTATATTTGTATCAAAAAAAGTGCTAGAAATTTCCGTTTTAGAATATTTTATTGAGCAATTTGTGGCTTGTTTTAGATCTATTTGATTTATACATTCAATAATTAAACAGAGAAGGGTCATTAAACAGGAGCTTTTTTTTTCTCCTTTGATTTAAAATATATTCAAATACATTTGATTCGCCGTTTTTATCGGAGAATTTAACTTGAAATATACATTTATGGTAGAAAAAATCATACATTAAAATTATCAACTTTATCATGAAAAAATAAAAATACAAAAATAGTTAAAGAACTGGGATTCATGGTATTTTTCGGAGAGTTTAACTTGAAACATACATTTATGACAGGAGATATCATGTATTAAAATAACACAATTTTAGCAGATAATAATTAAATTTCCCTTTAAAAATAGATACGTCTTAATTTAAAAGTATAAATTTCAGGATTGATATTATGTAAAATCAAAAATAAAGATATTAATTTTTTTAAACCATTAAAACAAAAATTCTATTTATCAATTAAAATTTTAATTTTAGAATGAGATTGCCCGAATAAAGTGTATAAGTACATGATGTAGGCAGATAGTGGTAAAATAAAATGGCTCCAGGAAATGTTATTATTTCTAATTGTAAATGTTTTCAAATTTTTAAAAACTAATTATAATTAGTTTTTAAAAACACTTTTACAATAGTATATTTACAAAAGTACTTTCCTAAAATTCCAAGAGCCCAAAATCTTATTGTACAACTCACTATTGAAAAGACTGAAAATTTAGGTCTGGATTTCATAAGTAAATGCAAGTGTGGAAGCCAACGTTGCTATATATTTAAGGAAGCAGTTTACCTTTTCAACATTTTTTTAAATTTAAATAAATGATTCAAATGGTGCAATAAGTCACAGCATTTCAATGTTCAACTAAAAGTACATTTAAAAAAAAAATGTTTTTTAACTCCATATTTAGTTTAAAATTTAAAATAGTTTAAAACATTTTGAATTTTTTAAAATTCTACTTTTTTAAATATTAATATTTTTGCCCATTTTTTTAAAAAGATTTTCAAATGTGTATTACGCAAGACTGAGCATGCAGTTTTAGCTAAATCAAATGTTACATTTAATATAATTTTTTCACTGATATACATAGCGTAAAAGAGTGAAAACTAATACATCTTCATATACTTTTATTAAAAAATTACATAAAATAAAACCATGAAGGACAATTCCATGCTCATATTTTTCACATATATAATAAAGAACATGTACAAAAAAGTTTATATCTATATCTGAAATACGAAAAAAATGCCTTAGTATTTTTAAAACATGAAAGTGAAGAAATAGGAACATAGCCAAAAAAAAAAAAACATTTAAAGTTGGTTGTTTCTGGGTAATTGCGCTGGGTGTATTAATGAAATTTACAATATCTGGCGTTATAATCACCGTATGGGTAAAAATGAGATGTCATAATATTCATAATTAAATAAGCTTCCATTTAATATTTTTTTTAAATATAAAAAATCGATTTTTTGGGTTAATTTTCAGGTGAACTGTCCCCTTAAGTTATGTGTTTGTCAGGAATTGCGAATATAATAATAAAATAAATAACTATGCAAAAGTCAAGAATGACAACAGAAAACTCACTTCTAATAAAATAAAATCACATGTATTAACAAACATGTAACAGTCGTTGATAAGTTTCCAGATATTTCAACTTCCTTAATACTTGTCTGTTTAAGTGAGATTATTTTTTTATGCAATATTAAATACCATACATTTTTTAAATTACTGTAAGTATGTGCTTACTGTTAGTGAAAAATGTTATTTTAGTTGTAACACCTACCAACGAAATGTGTATTTTAAGATATGCATACATTATGAAAATAAATTTTTTTATTGATAAATAGAATTTTTGTTTTAATTAATAAAAAAAATATATAACATTTTTATTTATGAGTTTATGTAATATCAATCCTGATATTTATAATTTTAAATTAAGGCATTTTAATGTAAAATTTTTAAAGGGAACTTTGTCATAAATGTATATTTCAAGTTAAAATCATAGATAAAAACCGCGAATCAAATGTTTTCGAATATATTTTAAATCAAAGGGCAAAAAGAAGCAAAAAAAGAAAAACGAAAGAAAGTACCTGTTTAGTGACCCTTCGATGTTTAATTATTGAATGTTTAATTCAAACAGCCATAACAAAATATTACAAAACGGAAATTTATAGCACTGTTTCTGATGCATACATACAACTATTCGACTTGGTTCGTTTGCTAACTCAGATCTCTTGCGTGACTCATCTTATTCTTGAAGCAGGCCCGTAGAGAATAAAGTTGTTTCGCGACGGCCCCGATAGTATGCATAAATATAGTGAAACTTAAAAGCGCATATCATAATTAAAAATGCATTCCCTGCCATCGCCGGTAATATACAGTACTTCGGATCGAAAATACTTGTCTGAAATGTTATGTATGTTCCTGTAAATGCTATGCACTTCGTATTATGCATGAAATAACTTAAGTAAGTCTCACCGATGTATATCAATTTTATTATATATGAATTTGTATAATTAAAATACGCCGCAAACAA